>OY720429.1:154854281-155454281 GCA_963082735.1 Pocota personata
TCATTACTATTTTCATTCATTTAATTTTTCTTTATTTCATTCAATATTTCACTAAATAAGCAGAGTTGGCAAGCAATCTTTCAAAGTTTTCAACTTTACCCCGAGGGCAATGGTGGAAATCGCTTTTGAGAGTGAGTACGCGCGAAATTTTATGTTTTGAAATTCTCTACATTCTCGCTTTTTTTAAATTTTCGAAAATTTGTATACCGAGGGAAATGGTGGAAATCGTCTTTAAATGCGAATAACTCGAAAGCGCTGCGTGCGTCCCACGAACAAACTAATTAAATTTTTTTGAAAATTGTTCGAAATCTTTTTTGAGTACGAATGTTTTGAAAGCGGTGCGACGTACAAACAAATCACTTGGATCAGAATATCTGAAATTCTCTACAAGATGGGTGTTGATTATTTTAAAATTTGATGTACATACCTAATTCTCTAAAATGTCAGACTTAACCCCGAACGTAATGGAAATCTATTATGAATACTTGTTCTTGAGTGCGACTATGCAGAGAAGGAATTCCCGACTTCATACGTCAATAATTAAAATCTTACAGTTACTAATTATCGATAGTCAACTTTATACGATAGTTTCCATGTCCCATGTCTCGCGAAAAGTATCCTATATTGTAGGAAAACTGAAAGCGCCTTGGCTGTCTTCAACTCAACATGTTCGGACCAAAGAAGTTTATTATTCAGGTGTTATGCAAAGCCTTAAGACTAAGCAATTTTAAACATTTTGCCGGTTATTGTGCTACGAAGAACTCTACATTGGTCCTTGTTTTTGCCAAAATAGTTCCCCGATGTCCTAATCTTATTTAATTGCTTCCATATCGTTTTGCTTTTGCCCTACTACCACTCGTTCTCTTAAGCCATGTCTGTCCTCAACCTCCGTCCAAGAACTACCTCAACAAAGGGTCTGCCATCAACACCCACTCAACGGACACAATCATCTAGCGACAATGCTCCTCTTACTGCCAAAATCTTAAATGAACACCTCACTTAGCAGGCTGATTTAATGCGACTTGGGTTCGCAGAGGAAATCTCAAAAGTGCAAAAGGGGTTCCTTCTGAGGATCGAAGAAATCGAAAGCAACTTGGAGTCAGCGATTTGATGAGATCAGCAAAAATATCACCAACATAGTTGAGTGCATTGAACAAATTGAAGAGAACACCAACACAGTTACACAATCGCAAAATGCAGAGATTATAGCTCTTCAACAGCGATGCAACGCATTGGAAAGGAAGGAAGTAGCGTGTGATGCAGTGCTCTTTGGAATACCTGCAATCCCCAATGAGAACATAAAAAAATTGTTTAACCCACTCTGTCACACTATTGACTGTAAGCCGCCTCTTTTACTAAACGCTTTCCGCTCTAAAAGGCGTAACAGCAATAACAACACCGGATCATCTCCAATTGTGTTAAAGTTCAGCAACGCACAAGAGCGAAATGCCGTTCAGACGAAAGAAACAACTGTTTGCTGTCTACTCGAAACATGGATTTGTTTATGTTAAGAAGTCGGCGAATGGAAAAGCTTTCTCATCGAAAGCTTTGAAGATTTGCTTGCTGCTGCTGCGACACATCACTGATAATTGTTTAAAAATTGTACGTAAACTTATTCTCACATTGTATCTCTGTTGTCATTATTACTCTGTATTTATCATCTCTCTTTAGTGAAGTGGTTAGATCTATAAAAAAAATCGGAATAAATTATATAGTAAATGGAAGCGTAGACCATACAACGCTAAGTGGTCTGAGTACAAAGCGGCTGTAACTACTCAACTTCCATTGTACGTGCTTCAAAAATACTATGCCTCCAAATTTAATACCTCCCTCTCCGCAAAGAAACTTTGGAGTAACTTACGTAAATCGGTATCACCAGTGGTAACAACGACTCTAAATGTGTCCTGGACCCCGATGAACTATATCTTTATTTCCTTGATAATGATTCCACCACCTGTACTCGTAATACTGATTATAATCGAACTGATGATCTGCAATCGGTCCCAAGACTAGAGGATTTTAAAGTAGCAACAGAAGACGAAATTATCCAATGCATAACAGCTATTATGTAAGTCTGATTCAATAGGGGAAGATGGCATACCAATACGTTTTGCCAAACTTATTCTACCACATATTGTCTCTCATCTCACCCGTGTAATTAACTTGTGCATAACTACTACATAACCATCGCAAAGAAAACTAATCCATCCTCTCATCTGACTTTAGACCGATTAGCATTCTGACTTCCTTGTCAAAGGTCTTCAAAAAAATAATAGCACAACAGGTAACGAAGCATATATCTCTTAATAATTTCCTGAGTGCTCAGCAATACGGTTTTAGACCTAACGACAGCTTTTTCACAGCTTGGAAGCTTAGAAACAATTTCGGATTCGGTGAAAGGATGGTGAAGTTGATGAGAAATTTTCTTCCTGGTAGATCTCAAAGAGTTATTTCCGGTGAACGTTGTTCATCCCTTAAAGATATGAAGCAAGGTGTTCCTCAGGGCTCAATTTTGGGACCGATACTCTATTGCATGTTCATTAATGACCTTCCATCCGTGTGCAAACATGCTTCTGTCCATCTACAGTGCTGGCACGCTAATTAGCACACCCTCATAAAAGAATAAACTTGTGCCTTATTTCATAATACAACATAATTTATAAATTATTATATATCCATATTACATATTTAACAATCTCTAATCACATTTTGAAATGTTCAAATTTTGAAATTTCAGTAGGCTTTGCTTTATATTTTTTTTATTTTTAAAATAGATTGCCTTTCGCATTGGCATTTTAATTAGCACACCCAAACAAAAAATTGCGTTTCATTTAAAGCCGTTATTTTTCATTCATCCTATTGTTGTGGTGAGTTATAAAGTATTATTTTGAAGTGTTTAAGTGCATTTAGAAATAGTTATGGGATTAAACAAGAGTTCTACGCCGGAGGAGAGGAGGTTAATATGGCTAATGTTCCAGAAGGAGCAAAACGTCAGCAAAAATGCACGGAACATAGATTGTTCGCGAAAAAAAGTGCAAAACGCTTTGAAGCATTATGAAACCCATGGAATATTTGCGGATAAAAGAAAATGCAGACCTAGAAAAACAACGAAAAGAGAGGATTCCATTATAGTCCGTGCTGCTCTTAGAGATCCTTTTGCCACTTCTTCTGAAATTAGAGCGCGCATGGAGCAAGAATATGGTGTAAACATCGCGGCTAGGACGGTGCGACAACGGCTTTTGGAGAACAACCTTCGAGGATGCCAGAGTCTTAAGAAACCGAAGGTAACAGATGGTAATAGGAAGAAGCGAATTGCATTCGCAAGAGGCCATTTGGATTCTCCTTCATCTTTATGGAATTCAGTGATATGGAGCGATGAATCCAAATTTAATATCTGTGGTTCTGATGGAAGAACTTTTGTACGACGACCTCCAAACAAGCAACTAGATCCCAAGTACACCAAAAAGACGGGAAAGTTTGGTGGAGGAAGCGTAATGGTATGGGGTTGTTTTAGCTCTCATGGTGTTGGACCTCCAGTCCTTATTAAAGGTAAATTAGATGCTCTAGCATATAAGACTATGTTGTCGAACCACCTCATACCATATCTTGAGAGTTTACCGCTATCATTGTACCGGGAAGCTGTTTTCCAGCAGGACAATGCGCCTTGCCATAAGGCCAGGTCTGTAAAAGAGTGGTTTGAAGAACACCAAATATCGGTAATGGATTGGCCCCCTCAGAGGCCAGACCTAAGCCCAATCGAAAATTTGTGGGCTATTATTAAGAGACGTGTCATGGCTTTAAAACTGAGAAATGTGAAGGAGTGGGACACAATCCATCAAGAATGGTTTAGGTTACCAAAGGAAGAGTGCGCACGCCTCACGTGCTCCTTGAATAAACTATGTGCCGCCGTAATTACTCAAAAAGGGTACCCAACTAAGTACTAGGTAAGTTTATATAAGTTAATTTTAATTTTAACTTGTTATTATTTAATTTTTTATATTTTCAGATGTCTTTGACGAGACTCTGGCGTGTTACGAAAACACATATTTTTTTATTTTTTTATTTTTTTTTGTTTTTTTTAAATTTTTTTTTTTATAAATTAATTAAGTATTAATATCAATAAAAGCAAACATTGAAGATCCTTATTAAATTGTTTTACTTTAACATTCGTTTTATCTTATCATAACTTTGTATGATAGGGTGTGCTAATTAGCGTGCCAGCACTGTATATGCAGATGATGTCCAACTACTCTTATCGAAACCCTACAATAAACTTGATGAACTCGCTCTTCTTATGAACGAAGAATTGAAGCATATATATACTTCGTCAGAAAGTAACGGATTACTACTTAATCCGACAAAATCTCAAGTAATTGCAATATCAAAAAAAAAACTTTAATTCGAATCTTATACCCGACATATATCTCAATAATAATAAAATTAAAGCAGTAGAGTCTGTCACTAGTCTTGGCTACACAGTAAATCGTAATTTGTCTGGTTACAATAACACCAATGTGATCATTATTCGCATCTACGGATGCCTACGCAAATTGTGGCTCAGCGCATATTTTACTCCACTGGAAACACGACGAAAGCTGGTGATAACGTTAGCCTCACCTCTAATAACGTATGCCGAGGTTGTTTACAATAGCCTTGATTCGTTATCCCAGCGTAAATTGCAAGTATCCTTTAATGATGCGGTGCGCTACATATACAGCATTCTTAGTTATGACCATATCTCTGTGTGTGCAAGAAGCGTGCTTGGTTGTACTCTACAAGAATATATCAATGCCAGGAATTGTATATTTTTACACAAAATTATTCATACTCAATGTCCGTTTTATTTGTATAACAGACTTAGCTTTACTCGTTCATCAAGAACTATAAACCTTATTCTCTGCCGTTGCAATTATTACTATACCGTCTCATATTAAATATATTTCGAGTCCATTCCATTTTAAAAGTGCAATCATGCTACATTTTTCTGTCTTAACACACCAACGATAAACCTACATTCCCCCTTTTTACCCGTTCTATTCACCTCCTTCTCTTCAACATCAATACCAAACCCTGCATTTCTTACCTCTTCCACAATCTAGTTTAAGAAATTTATTGTATATTAGTCTTAAGTAATTAAGGGCGTCGTGGCGTAGTGGTTAGTGTGTCGGATCACTACGCAAGAGGTTCCAAGTTCGAATCACAGAAAACACCAAAAAGTTTTTTCACGATCCCACCTCTCGCGAACGTCTGACAAACATCCGAGAGTATTGTTGTCACGAGAAAGCTTCTCAAAACAAATTGCCTTTCGGATGCGGCACTAAACTGTAGGTCCCTTCCATTCGTGTGAAAAATATAACGCACACAACACGAGTGGTTGCGAGAAGCTAGGCCCTGGAAGAGCTGTTGCGCCAAATATTTATTTTATTTATTTATTTAATTAATGTATCATTTATAGTTAAAGTACTAAGTACAAAAAAAAAAGAATAGAAATCCTAATGTACATACGAGTACCTCTAATTAAATAAATCAAAATGAAATGAAAATGATGACTCCTTTATTTATTGCATTTGGATTGTGCCGTCTTTGAGCACTGACTGAGACCGTTCATCTTTCTCTTTCTTATAAAGAGAACAACATTCGATTTAAGAGGATTAACTGAAAGCCTATTTCCAGCATACCCATCATCGATCACGTGGGTGGGTGGCCACGGTGTAGTGCTAACATCATCGCTTGTCACGCTGCAGGTTCACGGTTCGAATACTCATGTCAAGAATCATCTATTAGGTGCACAACTAAGTTCTCGAATACCGTTACGGTAAAAGTGTTCATCTTTTGAGGCTATCCACGAATCAAACCATTTTTTGATGTCTTCATATGAGCGGAACTGCTGATCAGCCAGACCATGTGCCATCGAACGGAACAAGTAATAATCGGATGGTGCAATATCTAGGGAATATGGCCGGTAGGGTAGGACTTCCCATTTGAGCGTTTTCAGGTAGGTTTTAACGGGTTTGGCAACGTGAGGCCGAGCGTTGTCATGCTGTAGAATCACTTTTTCGTGCCTCTGCTCGTAATGTGGCCGTTTTTCGCGCAGTGCTCGGCACAATCGCATCAATTGAAGTTGATACCGTTCCCCAATGATGGTTTCGTTGGGTTTCAACAGTTCATAATAAATGACACCGACCTGGTCCCACCAAATACACAACATAATCTTCGCAGCGTGAATATGCGGCTGAGCCGACGACGTAGAAGCATGATCGGGCAGTCCCCATATTTTCTTTTCTTTGGGTTGTTGCAATGAATCCATTTTTCATCACTCGAAAAAACAAAACCCTTCCTTTTTTGCCGCTGGAGCAGTTGTTCACAAGCGAAAAAACGACGCTCAACATCCCTTTGCTTCAAATCATAAGGAACCCAAGTTCTTTATTTTTGAATCATTCCAAATGGCTTGACTGGTAACTCCTAATGCTGAAGCAAGCTGTTCTTGCGTTTGGCACGGATCCGCATCGAGCAATGCCTCCAATTCAACGTCTTCGAAGGATTTTGGCCTTCCTTCACGCGGACGGACGTCAACATAGAATTATGATTATTTATTTATTTATCTACGGAGTTGATCTCTTACAGATTTTATAAAATTTTACATATCTGGTATAATATATTTATAAATAAGTACATATGTATGTATTACAGATAAAACTTTATTAAATTACAGCGATTCAAATTGAAGCAAACTTCTAATTGTAGTTCTACTACGATTAAAGTCAACTATGTTGCTAACTAGATTATATAAGCGTGTAGATCTAGCAATAGGCTCATTTAAACGATAATTAAATCTATGAGAAAAACTGACACTCCCTTAGGGTTCTTATAAGAGCATACATATGGAGCAATTCTAATATCTCCGTACATTTCACTTTATAGACAAAAACATCCTGTACAAACATTACTGCATGAATCTTACGTCTACTTTCTAATGAAGTTAGCCCTAATAGCGCACATCTGCTATTATATGAGGGCATAAAATCCCATCCAAGTTTGGATATTATGAATCTAGTGAAGCGTTTCTGTATTTTCTCAACTCTGTTTATAGAAACTCCATAGTAGGGATTCCATATTATAGAGCAATACTCAATGAGTGGTCGAACTATAGAAACAAAAAGGGTTTTTAATGTGTATGGATCACTAAATTCTTTAGTGTTTGATAAAACCCACCATTGCGTTCGATTTAGCTATGACATAATCGATATGCGCATTAAAAGTAAGTTTAGTGTCGAAAATTGCACCGAGATCATTTATTTCACACACAGCTTCTAATCGGCTACCCTTGATAAAATAAGACATATTCGCAGGGAAGAAACGCCGATATGCCGAAAAGACCTTACATTTAGAAGTGTTCGAAGTTAATTTGTTACGCTCACACCAACTGACGATTTTATCCAAATCGTTTTGTAGCCTTTATTCTCAAAAACAATTTTAGGTCATCTGCATAAAGCAAGCAACATCATTTATAAAAAGAATAAAAAATATTGGCCCAAGATGGCTACCTTGTGGTACACCTGAGTAAGCAAATTTTAACAATTTGTTTTGTATTTAATAGGTAATTGGAAACCCATTTTAAAAAAACTTGAATGAAAGCCGATCTTATTAAGTTTAAACAGCAATAGCTTATGATCAACAGTATCGAAGGCTTTTGCAATGTCTGTATATATAATATCAACTTGCAAACCTTCTTTAAATGACTGAGAAATATAATTTAAAAACACTATTAAATTTGTTGATGTAGATCGTCCGCTAACAAAGCCGTGTTGAGCGGGACAAATGTATTCTAAAACATCAAAAATAATTTTATCTTTCACCAAACTTTCGAATAATTTGGGTATGACTGAAATTTTGGATATTCCTCTGTAATTATTTACTAATTGCTTCCTTCCAGACTTATGGATAGGAATTATGTAAGACCATTTCCACATTTCAATAAAATCTCCTGTAGCCAAAGATAAGTCAATCAATCCTTTTAGTAATTTTGAGTAAACCGCCCACCGTCAGTAGATTTTTTATAGGAGTTGTTTGAAAGCTATCATACTTGATCTTACTGCTCCGTGAAATGGTGTTGATATGAGTTGAATGCATGATTTAAAATATTTCCAGTAAATTGCTAGGCCATATTATTAAGTTGATAATATGATAGATTTTATATAGTCCAAGTGGGTGAGACATTTAGATTGTGAAAATATTTGGAATAGTGTTTGTTTTTCGGTTTTCCTCAGATTTGTTGGCTTTATAGTACCGAAAACTTGCTTCTTTTAACTTGATACCCTCTTCACATCTTTGGTCAAACCACGAGTTTGCCTTAGGTTTAATGCTCTTTATTCTTTTAGAAATAAAATCATTCATTCCAAAGAAGATAGTGTCAGTGATCATATCTGCAGCGGTCCACGTCGCTATCGAGAAAGCATGGTGACCAGTTAAAACTCCTAAAGAAGCTATTAAGGGCGCCCCAGTTGGCTTTCTCGTATTGCCACGCTTCTTTTATGAGTCTTTTTTTTAACTGGGTGGTCAGAGTACGAGAATTTAGCTATTACGATATTATGGTCAGACGGGCCTAGAGGCGCTAAAACATCAATGGTGTATTTATCATAGTACGAAGTAAGAAACAAGCCCAGAGTGTTGGCAGAATGACTTTCAATGTCCAGAATACGTGTAGGCTCATTTACAAGCCGTAGCGGAACAGTGGCATCCACACCACAGGTTGGAACTTGGTGAGCAATATCACATAAATGGCGAGGTCGCGATGAAGAAAGAATAATGACGCTAAGTTATATCCAGGCAGTTTCAAATCAAAAGATTCTTCAATACCTGTGTTTCGCAGTTTTTTTTTTTTTTTTTCACCGAGGGTTGGTGAAAAATCTTCCATAGACACTATGAGGATAGCAAGCGCGTGCTCATAGTACTGTCAGATTCTTACTGACTAAAAAAATACACCACCCTGCGATTTAATTTGTTATATATTGCAACTAAGAAGGACCTTATCAAGCAATTTTTCTACCATGAAAAACTCGTTTGGCAGGTTACTTTCCACTGAAAGATCCTGCATGTTCCGTAATCTAGGCGCGGTTGATTCCTATCTCGCCAAGTCGAAAGGTTTCGTCCTTTGTAGTCGGCGCAATAAATTGCTTTCATCCAGAATTTATAGGATTGTATTGTTGCCATGTCCGATTAGTCAGTTTCTATACTTTCTCGCGAAGCTTCTAATTTCAGCTTCGATTGTCGGAATTCCGAGATTCCTGTGGATATCATCGTTTCTAGTATACCACGGTGCGTGGACAATTTCTCTTAGCACTTTATTTTGAAAAGTTTCTAAAATATTGGCGTTTGTTTTCTTGGTACAGTCCCAAAGTTGTATACCGTAAGTCCACACCTGCTTTAGCACTTGCTTGTATAAAAGCAGTTTGTTCTCAATACTGAGCTGGGAGTGTTTTCCGAGCAACCAGTTCATTTCTCTATATTTGATTTCGAGTTCTTTACGTTTCATTTTCACGTGCGAATTCCATTTCAGTTTTGCGTCGAGTGTCATTCCAAGGTATTTGGCCTCGTTTGCAAAAGGTATTCGGGCCAAGTTTAGGAAAATTGGTAAGACATTAGTTTTCTTATAAGTGAAATTCACGTGAACAGATTTAGATTCGTTGAGGGCGATCCGCCAGTCTTTCGTCCATGCATCAAATTTCTTTGAGCTCCGAGTATTCATTTCCATGTCTAACACGGAAGAGTCTATTCCCGAGATATGATTCTAGAATGTCGTATAGGCATACAGGGAGAACTTGTCGTAATTTGCAATTCAAGCCATCATGCCACACCTTATCAAAGGCTTGCAAGACGTCAAGAAATACGCTTGAGCATATCTTTTTCTCTTTAAGTGGTTTCTCGATTACGTCAGTAATTCTATGCACCGGGTCAATTGTCGAATGCTTACTTCTGAACCCAAACTGGTGGCCAGGGATAAGATTATTTCCTTCTATATCCTCTCGAAAATTTTGGATATAACTGGAAGTAGCGAAATTGGTCTATAAGATTTTACCTCATTTGGCGGGTTTTAAAGCCATTATAATTTCCGCAACTTTCCATTGGTTAGGCACGTGTTTTAATCTGAGCGCAGCATTTACAATATGAAGAAGCTTAATCAACGCTTTTCTAGGTAAAGCTTTGAGAATTTCTCCGGTGATCAAGTCATAACCAGAAGCTTTCTTAGGTTTTAGATTCCCGATCTCATGTTTGAGTTCCCTCAGCGTTGCACTTGTAAGTGCTAAATCGTCAGATGGTAAATCCGGCCTATTGATATTGTCGTAAAACACTTGACCATCGTACGGTTTAAAGGTATCTTCCAGGTGGACCGTAAAAACGTCCGCTTTTTCTTTATCTTCCCTTGCCCATTCATTGTGATTTAATTTAATAGGCGGCGCGGGGACCTTGGGCCTTTTGGTGCCTTTTACAGCTTTCCAAAGTGAATAATTGGAATCTTTTTTCGCTGTTAAACTTTCAAGGTAAGAGCCTATCGCACGATTCTTAAAATCCTTTATAGTCTTCTTCAATGAATTGCACAGGTGATTCAAGTGAGCTTTATGTTGCGGAGCACGACTCTGTTTTGCCATTTCTTACGCGCTTTTCTTTTTTCCTTCACCAATTCTTTTATTTCCGTAGGATATCGTAGACCGTATTTGTCCGGAGTTTTCCTTGGATTGGGAGTATTATTCCAAGAGGCGAGCTGTACGATCTCAACGAAGCGATCAACTTCAACCTCAAGTTGATAGGGTGTCGTAAGTGGAACGCTCAGTTCAACATTATTTTCAATTTCGTTAATAAAACCTTCCCAGTTCGTTGTTCTACCGGTTAATCTCGCTGGCTCTAGGGTATAGACTAGTTTTCGCTCAATGTCAAAACAACTGGGGAATGATCAGACGACAGATCAAAGCTCTCTTCAACTTTAATGTGGTTGGTAGAAATTCCTTTCACGACGAAAAAGTCGATCAGGTCAGGTATTTTCGAAGTATCAGTTGGCCAGTAGGTCGGTTTACCCGTCGAATGGAAATCACAACTGTACTCCATACCTGCCTCATAGAGCATTCTGCCTTTTTGCGAACTGTGTCTTGAGCCCCAGAATGTATGTTTCGCATTAAAATCGCCGCCAATAATGAAATTAGGTTTCAGCAATTTAAACAAGTTAGTAAAATCACTTTTTTCAAGCGCGAAACGCAGTGGGCAGTAGATAGATGAGATTTTAAGAGTACGCTGACTATTTTTTACTCGAATCGTGCACAGTTGCAAAGTTTCAAGCTCTATCTTTAGGTCTTCGGATTGTTCGATGCAGTCTTTAATAAACAATGATGATCCGCCTCTCGCTTTCCCGAAGGCTGACAAGCGTGGTAATCATTATAGCCTTTTATTTTTAAATGCGATTCGTTTTTTACGTGGGTTTCAGAAATCAAGCAAATATCGATATCGTCAAGTTTTTGCAAAAATCCATTTGCATTCCAAGTACATATTTTTAACATTCGTTTTTCATTCATATTCTAGTTGGAGTACGCGTTTTCCCTGAATTACTTTCGAGCTTAACCAGCCTATCGAGAATAATTTTATTTATTTTGCTTTGTTCTTCAAGTTTCTCTAGAATAACTGAAAAAACATGAGAAACAGGGTCCTTCGAAATTTCAATATTTTTTGGTATTTCGGATGCAGCAGCCTGAGCGTAAGTCTGCACTCCTGATGTTCGAAGGTCATTACCCGGTCGCTTTTCCAATTGTAACTTTTCTGTACCGTTTCTTTTAGGAACAGAGGTCGAGGGCTTTTCTTTCGTCATGGAAAGCCCTCACCTTTTTGCGCTCTGAACCCGGTAGTTTTGATTTGCACTCTTTCTCCTCCGCGACCTTACGCTTTGGCTTAGTTTGCGGTTTTGATTTTGAATTTAGGGGCTTAAGGAGCGCATCTCTTCGTTTTTGTAACTCTTTAGCTACTTCACAGCCTCTATAATTTGCCGGGTGCTTTCCCTTACAATTAGCACAGGTTGCGGAGGTTTGTTTGTTTACTCCACAAACTTGGGAGAGGTGATTTCCAGCGCATTTCACACATCGCGGTTCTTTTTTGCAGTACATTTGCGTATGATTGAATCCTTGGCAACGTTTGCACTGCGGAATCATTCTTATATTTCTACGCATAGGCTCGATTTTGACTACGATATTTAGTATGGTCCTAATTCGGTAGATATCGTCGATATTGTCAGACTTATCGAAGGTAAGCATAAAGAGCGGAAGTCCACGCCTTACCAAGATGTCTTTATCCATATCCGTTTGTTGCTTCTCCTTTTTGATGATATTAACAGCATCAAGAATTTTAAAGCCTTTGTCTTGAAGGTCAGTCATAATATCTTCTTTGGTGCATGAGGGGTGGAGTCCCCTTGCAACAACACGATGTGGCCTTTCTTACTTGATTTCGAAAGTAGTAGGGTGTCGTAAGTGGAACGCTTAGTTCAACATTATCTTCAATTTCGTTCCTAAAGCCTTCCCAGTTAGTTGTTTTACCTTTTAATCTCGCTGGCTTAGGGTATAGACTAGTTTTTCGCTCAATGTCAAAACAACTGGGGAATGGTCAGACGACAGATCAAAGCCCTCTTCAACTTTAATGTGGTTGGTAGAAATTCCTTTCACGACAAAAAAGTCTATCAGGTCAGGTATTTTCGAAGTATCAGTTGGTCAGTAGGTGGGTTTACCCGTCGAATGGAAATCACAACTGTACTCCATACCTGCCTCATAGAGCATTCTGCCTTTTTGCGAGCTGTGTCTTGAGCCCCAGAATGTATGTTTCGCATTAAAATCGCCGCCAATAATGAAATTAGGTTTCAGCAATTTAAACAAGTTAGTAAAATCACTTTTTTTAAGCGCGGAACGCAGTGGGCAGTAGATAGATGAGATTTTAAGAGTACGCTGACTATTTTTTACTCGAATCGTGCACAGTTGCAAAGTTTCAAGCTCGATCTTTAGGTCTTCGGATTGTTTGATGCAGTCTTTAATAAACAATGATGATCCGCCTCTCGCTTTTCCGGAAGGGTGACAAGCGTGGTAATCATTATAGCCTTTTATTTTTAAATTCGATTCGTTTTTTACGAGGGTTTCAGAAATCAAGCAAATATCCATATCTTTTTCACACAAGAATATTTCCAATTCGTCAAGTTTTTGCAAAAGTCCGTTTGCATTCCAAGTACATATTTTTAACATTCGTTTTTCATTCATATTCTAGTTGGAGTACGCGTTTTCCCTGAATTACTTTCGAGCTTAACCAGCCTATTGATAATAATTATATTTATTTTGCTTTGTTTTTCAAGTTTCGCTAGAATAACTGAAAAAACATGAGAAACAGGGTCCTTCGAAATTTCAATATTGTTTGGTATTTCGGATACCGCGGCCTGAGCGTTAGTCTGAACTCCTACTGTTCGAAGGTCATTACCCGGTCGCTTTTCCAATGGTAACTTTTCTGTACCGTTTCTTTTAAGAACAGAGGTCGAGGGCTTTTCTTTTGTCATTCTTTCCCTCACCTTTTTGCGCTTTGAACCCGGTAGTTTTAATTTGCATTCTTTCTCCTCCGCGACCTTACGCTTTGGCTTAGTTTGCGATTTTGATTTTGCATTTAGTGGCTTAAGGAGCGCATCTCTTCGTTTTTGTAACTCTTTAGCTACTTCACAGCCTCTATAATTTGCCGGGTGCTTTCCCTTACAATTAGCACAGCTTGCGGAGGTTTGTTTGTTTACTCCACAAACTTGGGAGAGGTGATTTCCAGCGCATTTCACACATCGCGGTTCTTTTTTGCAGTACATTTGCGTATGATTGAATTCTTGGCAACGTTTGCACTGCGGAACCATTCTTATATTTTTACGCATTGGCTTGATTTTGACTACGATATTTAGTATGGTCCTAATTCGGTAGATATCGTCGATATTATCGGACTTATCGAAGGTAAGCATAAAGAGCGGAAGTCCACGCCTTACCAAGATGTCTTTATCTATTTCCGTTTGTTGCTTGATATTAACGGCATCAAGAATTTTAAAGCCTTTGTCTTGAAGGTCAGTCATAATCTCTTCTTTAGTGCATGAGGGGTGGAGTCCCCTTGCATCAACACGATGTGGCCTTTCTGACTTGATTTTGAAAGTATACCACTCAATTTTTTCAGTATTTAACTTTTGGGACACTGCTTGGTAGTCGTCGTATTCATCGACGTTAATTTTCCACGCATTGTCCCTCAAAGACGTGACCTTATATTTCGAAGGTAAAGTTCCTTTAAGAAGGCTTTGCAACTTATTAAATTTCGTTAACCCGACGATGTTAATTGGTGGGGGTGGACGAGATTGCGCTCGAGGTTGCTTCTCTTGTGGTTCTTTGTGCTCTTCTTTCTCTTTTTCTTTTAGGGACTCGACTTCGGACGAAGTGCCGGCTCTCCGTTTCTTACTAGGTCTCTTCTTTGTGACCCGACACGTTTCGCGTGCTAGCTCTTCTTCGTCGGTGTGATATTCCCGACTAGCTAAGCGTGCTGGAGTACATTCGCGTTCTTCCTCTATACGTGAGCTCTTTAGGACCTTATTTTCTTCTTTTAATAACTCTATTTCTTTCTTGAGCTCTTGATGGAGTAGATCCATTTCGTTAAGCTTCCTTCGGAGTATTTTATTTTCTTCTTCGAAGCTGTTATATTTCGCTGAGTCCTGAATTTCGCGCGCTGACGCTTCCGGAGGACTTCTTTTCCCGGAGTTATTCGACCTTGGTGGAGGAGATCGAGATACCCTTGACCTTTTTGAAAAATGGTCATTGGATTGCAATAAGCGGCTCTCACCAGAATCCGTAGAGCCGACCTCCGAAGAGGGTGGATTTTCCAGTAAAGCTGGACTGCCACCTGGGGTAATATATCTTTTCGTTTTGTTCATTGCATATTTTGTATACACTATACGCTCGGTATACGGAGATTGGATTTTAGTCGCCTCTTACGACAGGCATACCTACCTCGGGTATATTCTATCCCCTACCCGAAGGGGTGAAAGTGCCAAAACAACTGGTTTATGGAAATGGAAGTGGGCGTACATGTCGAAGGAATTCGTTCGAAGCCCATGAACATTGGTAAAATCATCGCTAAATTCCCTCATCACAATGAGGGCAAGGTGAAAAGTTTTTTTTTTTTTTTTATAATTTGCGCGCGCCAAATGGAATATGAATACCATTAAATTATTTCAGGGCACGGGCGTTTGTAGAAATTGAGAGAGAGAGAGAGAGAAAGAAAAAGTGGTGTAGTGGGTTTGAAACTTAGGTGGTATTAAGTTTCAGTAAACTCCAAGGGTTGGTGTCCAGATAACTGGGGAGCTTGTTTGTTTTGCTTTTTGTCGTTGCTCTTGATTCACAGTATTTTGTTCCCTCCACATGATGTCATCATCACGATCAAGTTGCATTTAAGCCATATGACCACCCTACTGCCAGTGTTATGCCTTCACAGTACAGTAGACTAAGCTCTCGCAATTGATCGACTTTTTTATTTATTTCAGACGAAATAAATAGATGATTGTTGAGATCAGGATTTGAACCGTGAATCTGTAGCGTGACAAGCGTTGATGTTACCACGGCCACCCTTTAGTGGTTCTCGGCCTGACAATGAAAGACTGCGATTTTCAGTTAAAAAATGATTTTATTTTTCTTGGTCCAGCGTTTCTCCAATATCAGTATTCCTTCTCGGAAGTGAGAGTCTGAAAGGCTGTGAAAATATTCATCTACGGCCCTCTCAACTTCTGCATTGGATGCGAAGCGTTTCCCAGAAACAAATTTCTTCAAGTTTGGGAACAGATGGAAATCTGAGGTTGTCAAATCAGGTGAAATGGCCGAGCAAATCGTACCCTAAATCCCGCAGTTTTCCCATCGCCAACGCACACTTGTGTACAGGTGCATTGTCCTGATGGAAAATGATTTTTTCTTCTTCAATCCAGGCCTCTTCTCGCGAATTTTGGCATCCAGCTGGTCAAGAAGGTTGGATATTCGCCTGTAATTGTTCTGTCTTTCTCAAGGTAATCAATTAACAGGATCCCTTTCGCATCCCAAAACACACTGGCCATGACCTTTCCGGCAGATGCGATTGACTTCGCATCATTTGGCGCTGAACCACCGGCTTCCACCCACTGCTTCGACTGCTGCTGGCGTGTAGTGGTGGACCCATGTCTCATTCATGGTGACAAATCGCCGCACAAAATCGGTCGGATCCCTATTGAATCGGTCCAAAGATTGCCGCGAAAATCGTTTGCGCATTTGCTTTTGATCGGCATTCAGTAAATGCGGCACCCATCTTGCGCAGAGCTTTCGCATCCCTAAGTCTTTGTGCAAGATGTTTCGCACCCTCTCTTCCGATATTCGTGTACACACAGCCTCAGCTATCTCACTTACCTTCACTCGCCTATCGTCCAACACGATATCATGCACTTTTTCGATGGTTTCGGGTGTGGTTGCGGTTTTTAGGCGTCCTTCACGTGGGTCATCTTCGAAGGACGTGCGACCATGTTTAAATTCAGCTGCCCACTTTTTAACGGTTGACATGGAAGGAGCAGAATCCCCGTAAATTTTTGTCAACTTTGGATGAATTTCTTTGAGGGTTAACCCATCCAAAACGAAGAATTTTATCACCGCACGATATTCAAGTTTATCCATTTTAACGGAAAACACGCAAGACGTCTACTGCAAAAATTCGTGTAAAGAAACTACTTGAGAGAACAAGTTGAAACTTGCCATACAAAATAATGAGAAGTGCACCCAGGCAGGAAACATAAATTTTTGCTGATTGGAACGCCATCTCTGCTTCAGGCCGATAACTTTTCATCTTGCCCTCGTTCAACATAGAAACACAAAAAGACACAACTCTGACATTAACAGTCCGCTATGCATCAAATACTTTCTTTCAGTCATCACAACTGAAAGCATGTACATATACAATATATCATATGCTACAATTGCGATGACGAAGAAACACAACAGTGAGTGAGTGGGGTGGGAATATGCGAGTCACCGGCATTGATTCTTTTATATACCTTTTATTTTTTCCACTGCACTGCACTTCACTGATTTGATTTTTATTTAGCAATCGCGATCGATTTTTTTTTATTTGATTGGTATTTGTCTCTTTTTTTTATGTCAGAAGGTTTGAGGACAATTAAGATAGCGAGCGCGCACGACGGCAGGCAAAAGGCAACTGAAAACAAAATAGTTTTCAGAATGTTTAATAAAACAAATAGGTACGAACGTGGACGAAAAATCATATTTGCAGCTGAGTAGACTTCAAAAGCAATGTGAAACAGATTGCCATGTTACATGCACATACATTGGCCGCGCTCCAATCTGCTATCCGCTAGACAGCGAGAACATGGAATGTCCGCTAGTGGGACCAGGAACCTTCTGGGGTAATGTATAGAGAACGGAATCAAACGAGCTAATTTCTTTAGGGAACTCTTAAAACTGAGACACACAAATGCAGTCCTAGGGAACTTAAATCGTAGAAGATCTAAAATCTGCACCAGCTTAAGAACGAACAGGCTTCGTATAGTTACGGGCCTCTTCTCGGGATATTGTAAGCTCCTTGCGTATCTCAGGAGTTTAGGTCTAGAAAGCAACGGACGAAGTTTGGGAGCTTACCAGATAGAGGAGAGACTTCCCATTAATGTTCTTAAGTTTCTAAGGAAAACTTAGTTGTACAAGGCACTTTACACATAAATCAGCACTAGCTGGTACCAGCAGGGGTCACATTCGATCTCTTAGGCCGCAGTGCACCTAAACCCACCGCAATTCCTTTATTAGTTCATAGTCTTAATGTAATATTTTAATAAAATGTAGTTTTTGATTAACGAAAAACAGTCTTAGGCTATGTTTCAATTGGTTAAAAATTGGGTAATATTTTAACTAGGCACTACTATTTGTCAAATCCTAACTTTCAAAGTGAATAAATATGTTGACGCTAAAACCCCAAACAGGGCCTGACCAGTGTGTTGTGTTATATTTTTTTGCACTCAACAACTAAGACGCAGTGCACACAAAGCCCAAACAAGTTCTAACTTAAATAAATAAAATAAATACATAAATGTTTTGGGGCAAACAGCCCAAATGAAGGCCTGCCCTAACTTCTCGCAGCCGCTCGTGCTGTTCGCCTCAAGAATGTTTGGGATCTAGTTTTATGCCATATCCGAAGGGCAATTTTGAGAGAAGCTTTTCATAACAATTTTACTCTCGGATGTTTGTCAGACGTTCGTGAAAGGTGGGACCGTGAGGAAAACTTTCTTTTATTTTGGTGTTTTCTTGGATTCGAACCTTGAACCTCTCGCTCAGTGATCGCGCACTTAACCACTGAACAAGTCCTTATTGAATAATGATGCATCAACTTCATAAATGTCACAACGAGGCCATGGATATTTTCTTTCCAATTTATAATACTATTAGTTTTTTGTTTTTTTTTTTTTTTCTGTTAGGAGGTGCAAGACTATTTTCAGAGCATTCTAGGGGCGCCAACGTCTGGAAAGGATAAAACCACAGTGGTTTTATCATTTTTAAACTATATTACTAAAAAAATGTTCCGACTATGATTTAATAGCAAATTCAAAATTACAATATGGCCTTATAATTTCGTTGTGCAATTTGATTGTCATGTTACGGCATAGCAACCTATCAGAATGCTCAATAGCAGCGTAGCAATATTGCTACGCAAAGTGTTGCCGAAATCATAGCCGGAAAATCTCTGCTACGATCCGTAAACAATCACCTGTTTCCATTTTATATGTTTTCTTGTTTTGTTGTCAAAACGGACAAAATTGTTGATATTAGGTCCTAGTGCAAACTGGTGAATAAAATTTTGTTTTTCTCGGTGATGCAATCCATACCCTCAAGCTGGTTTTCTTCAAATGTGTCGTACAAAGCTTTTACCTCCAAATATCAAAAATGTGGCTAGAGATTATAATTTATTAACCAGAAATTATTTTACAATTAAACTGAAAATAATTCAAAGATTGGATATAAGGCATTTTTGCACTTTTACTAAGAAAATTGCTATCTATTAATTGCAGAAGTGATCAGCTATTGCTATAAGAAAAGGAATAACAAAAAAAAAAAAAACAATTTATCAATCATCATCATCGAAGTGCCTCCAAGTATTGCTTGAGCCTAATTGATTAAACTAAATTTTTTAACAAAAAAAAACTTATTTTTGAGCACAATTCGTTAGCTCTAGATGAAAGCTGAGGTACAATACCGATGAAGGCGTAAAATACTACAACGTAACTGCGGGAGTTCCACAGGGATCGGTTTTAGGGCCACTATTGTGGAACATCATGTACGACGGAGTACTACGATTAGCGTTACCTGGGGGAGTAACGATAATTGGATTCGCCGATGACATTGCAGTCGTGACAGTAGCTAAACAGATCCGTGCAGTAGAATCAGCTACAAATGAAGCAATTGCCCGGATAAAAGATTGGCTAGTATCCGCCGGACTAGAACTAGCTGACCATAAAACAGAAGCTGTTCTTATAACCAGCCGGAAAACTGTCGAATTTGCCAACATTCAGGTTGGTAACCAAACCATCAGGTCGAAAGAGGCAGTTAAATACCTTGGAGTAATGCTGGACAACAGGCTACGGTTTAAAACGCATGTTGATTTTGTTACCAAAAAAGCATCGCAAATGCAGGGAGCTCTCTCGCGTATCATGCCATCGGTGGACCTGGATACGCTAGAAGGATTCTACTCTCTAGAGTTATCACCTCAGTTCTGTTATATGCCGCCCCAGTCTGGGCGGAGGCACTGAGGACGAAGGAGACCAAAAGGAAACTATCGTCATCATACAGACTCTGTGCGCTACGGACAATCAGCGGCTTTCGAACCATCTCTGACGAAGCTGCATTTGTCATATCTGGAATGGTCCCCATCGATATTCTCGCAGATGAAATGCTGAGGATATATAACAGAAGAGCATTGAGTCATCACGACGCCACTGGTATCAAGGTGATAAAAATTGAAGAAAGGGCAGCGTCAGCAGCTATGTGGCAAGCTCGTTGGGCTAATACAACAAAAGGCAGATGGACATACAAACTTATACCGACAATCCAAGATTGGATAAGTCGAAAGCATGGAGACTGCAACTACCATCTAACGCAGTTCCTGTCTGGCCACGGTGGCTACCGCAAATATCTACACCGATTCGGACACGACAACTCACCATCCTGCCCGGAATGCCCAGGTGAAGATGAGGATACGGAGCACGCAGTGTTTTACTGCACACGTTTCACGGCATGGAGAATTACTCTGCCAAGTCCGTCATTACTCCTCGACCATATGTTACGGTTGGAAGAAAATTGGATGGCAATATGTTCTTTCGTAACAACTCTACAAAAAGAGTTGCGGAGAATAGAAAAGCTAAGAAGAGCAGCAGAAGCAACAGAAGCATCAGAAGCAGCAATACAAGAAGCATAGCATGAATTGCTAACCAGCCCCGCGAAGTAACACCTAACGGCAGTCCCGCGGGGAGAGTGGTTGAAGTGTGTAGGGTGTGTGTTTAGTACGTAGGCGTATTCCTGGCATCGAGTACTCAGGTTTGCGAATCGTGCATGCTAGTAGCACTCTGGCTACTAGTATCTATGAAGATTACACATCCCTGGCGCAATCCAAAAAAAAAAAAAAAAAAAAAAAAAAAAAAAAAAAAAAAAAAAAAAAAAAAACACAAAAAACACACAATACAAACAGCATTTAACGTGATGTAATGGGCTAGTCCTCCACTCAGTGCTAGTTACAACATACATGCTATCCAAACTATACTTTTGTGTGACATTACGAAAGCTTTCAATTTAGTGCTTATTTGGTGTATATTGTATAAACTGCCACTATCGTATTGTAAATAGCTAGTCTACCACTCAGTGCTAGTTTGTCGTATAGAATACAAAATGTTTCAATTTCAAGGGATGAAGAGGGGAAAATGCTAATAAGAATACGGTTATATGTAGTATGCTACGATCTTCAAAATATTTTTTCCCAAAGGCGAAAATTACGAAAAAATTTTTACAAACGGAAATTTTCTATGTAGAATTTGACTGGACATCACAATCTTAACAAATCAGTTTATTGCAGCACCTGGTCGGAAAACCAATCCGGTAGGTC
Source organism: Pocota personata (assembly GCA_963082735.1). NCBI lineage: Eukaryota > Metazoa > Arthropoda > Insecta > Diptera > Syrphidae > Pocota > Pocota personata. The sequence continues at coordinate 154,875,474 of OY720429.1, forward strand.
AAGCAATGACTTGAACAAAATTTTAGAATGATAATATTGAAATTCTTAGAACAGCAATCAACCATAGAAATAATCCACCAAAAAAAAACCTACAATTTTTTTAATTTAATTTTGGTGGGGGCGAAAGCCCCCATTTATTTGGCTTATTACAAGCTACAACTAACTTAAGGCTAAAACTTAAACCTAAAACTTAAAACTAAAACTTAAAACTAAGACTTAAAGTTAAGGAGAATGGTGAAGGAGTTCGGTTTTGAGGCAGGGGGTGCTGAGGTTAAAATCAAACTCGGTGAGGTTTGAGTTCACTTTTCGCAGCATACGGGAAATTGGTTCATTAGATCCATATGAAGTGCGGTGGGACGGTAAATAGAAAAGACGAGGGCATCGTAAATTTCGTGGGTTGGTATTGAAAAAAATTGAATTATAAAGAGATGCGCAATCGACAGAGCCTGAAAGAAGTCGATGAATGAAAAGAATGTCTGCAACATCTCTGCGTTTCTCTAGAGTACTCAGGTTGATGAGGTTGAGGCGGTCTTGATAGGGAGGCAAGATAAATGGATCGTTCCAAGGAAGACCTCGAAGGGCAAATCGAAGAAATCGACGTTGAACATTCTCGATTCTGGTCACATGAACTTGCTGAAAGGGTGACCACGCTTGACTGGCATATTCAAGGAGGGGGCGCACAAAGGTAATGTAGAGGGATCTGGTCACGTAAGGGTCGGAGAATTCTTTGGACCATCGTTTGACAAAGCCAAGTGATGAGTTAGCTTTACGAATTATCTCATCAATATGTGAACGAAAATTTAGTTCCCTATCGTACAATATTCCAAGATCACGGAGAGACTGAACGATGGATATAGGTTGACCATGAAGAAGGTAAAGGCGGGCGGAGGATACGTGGTGCTTACGTGATAAGGTAATGGATTGACATTTGGCGATATTGAGCTCTAAGCGATTTTGTAGGCACCAGTTCGAAAAACTATCAAGGTCTTGTTGAAGGAGGCAGTAGTCATGTGGTGAAGAGATGGCTTTGAAAAATTTGGTATCATCAGCGTACAGAGAGAGGGAAGAATGTTTAATAACCCTCTCGACATCGTTTATGGTTAGAATGAAGAGAAGGGGACCTAGATGGCTGCTTTGCGGAACACCAGAGGTGGCCAAGAAGGGAGTCGATAAGATGGATCTGAAGCGAACTCTGTAAGAACGGTTTTCCAGGTAAGAAGATATCCATTTTAACAATATGGGTTCGAAACCGAGGGCAGACAATTTGAAGAGGATTAAGTTATGAGATATCTTATCAAAAGCCTTACTAAAATCAGTTGCAATAACGTCGACTTCTTTGCCATTCTCTAAGGCAGACAGGGCGAAGGACACGAATTCGACTAAGTTAGTGGTAGTTGATCTACCTTTCAGAAAGCCGTGTTGGGTGGGAGAGATAAGAGACTTGCACTGAAAGCTTAAGGCTTCGTATAAAATACTTTCGAAAAGTTTGGGTAGATGAGAAAGTTTAGCAATGGGGCGATAGTTTGTTACCTCGTTCTTTGATCCCTTTTTGTGAATGGGGGTTATGAAAGAGGTCTTCCAAATCTGAGGGAATTCTCCTAGTGATAGAGACAAACGGAAGAGGTGAGAGAGGGGGAGGGAGAGAATGGAAGAGCATTTTTTAAGAAAAATGGCAGGGAGACCATCTGGGCCGGGTGAGAATTCATCATTAAGATTTTGTAGTTTATTTTCAATTACAGCAGGATCAAAAGGCAGGGACAGAAAGGGGCCAACGGAGAAGTTAAGAAGGTGAGTGAAGTAAGAGGGGTCTGGTTCAAAAGAGTTGTCGGCGAAGGATTGTTTAAAATAGGTGGCAAAAAAGTTGGCAATGGTTTGCGGATTAGTTGAAGATATGTTTTCAAAAGAGAGGGACGGAGGGTAACCGTCAGATTTTTTTTTATAGTTGACGAATTGAAAAAATGACTTAGGGTCGTTTATAAGATTTGCTTTCGCGTTAATTAGGTGCCGCTGGTAGAGAGAGTTATAAAGATGATTGAATTGAAGGTAGGAACCGAGATAGTTGGAATAGTCGAAAACAGAATTGGTACGAAGGAAAGCTGCCCATAACTTGTTTCTCTTGTTACGTAAGGCGCGAAGTTTGCGATTATACCAAGGGGGGGATGAAGATGAAGTTTTATGACGAGAAAAGGGGACATAAAGAGAAATGGAATTAAACATTTCTCTGTAAAAAATTGTGAGGGCTTCGTTTAAGGATAAGTTAGCAAAATCAAAGGAACATCTACTCAGATAGTCATTTATTTTGCGGAAATTAGCTTTATGAAAGTCGTAAGAAGTGTGAATTGCAGGAGGTGTAGATTGAAGTGGAGAATTGAGGAAAAGTGAAAGAAGAAGGGGAGGATGAAAGTTATCAATAGTTGACAGAGTTAGGGGATAAAGCGAGACTGAGGAGTTAACGGGATCAGTTGTGAATATAAGGTCTACAAGAGGCTACTTGTAAATTGAAGAGGTGGACACTGTTCACAGTGCCATATAGTAATAGAACTGATAGTAGTGTAACTACAAAGAACTCACTTTTATAATTACAATACAGTAAAAACTCTTTTATCCGGAATGCTCGGGACCGACAGTGTTTCGGATAATCGATTTTTCCGGATATTAGAGGTTAAGAGATTTCGAAAATAAAACAGTTTTTTATAAGTATTTATTTATATGATTCTCAATTTAATTCATATACATATATGTAAATACATTTCAGTGAACATTTTGCAAGTACATACAAGTGTTTTTTAAAAAGAAATATATCTATCCAAGGTTTGTTATCTTAACACTTTCGGTTTTTCTTTTATAAGTTTGTCTTGCAATCTGTAAAGCTGCATCACACTTCTTGTTGTGAAATAAAGTTTTTTTCCTCAACAAAATTAATAAGTTTTCCAATTGAGAGGATAGCCTCAGTTATCTTAACTCCATTAGATTCAGGCAAAACTTCGATTTCTTCATCGCTTCCATTTTGATCAGTATTTTCTTGAGGATTCAGAACCATTTCCACGATTTCGGTGTCAGTTAAAGTGCCATATGCAGGAGCCTCTGAGTCACAGCCTATCCAAGCGCTTAAAGCTTCTGCATCAATTCCTTCAAATGTTGGTTGATGTCCACCCAATGCAGTAGTATAGGTCAGGATTTCGTCAACAACATCTGTTCTTTCAAAAGCAATCGATTCATCAGTCTCATTTTCATCATTCGGTGGGATAAGATTGTGCCATGTTTTTTTCAAAACCGAAGATGTAACACCAAATCGCATTTTTTATGTTGAACCTTTTGTAAAAATGTTCATAGCTTTGCTTCTCCTCATGGTTCAGAAAGTGGCGCACAATTTCTTTGCGGTAATGAGCCTTTAGACTTCTTATTACTCCCTGGTCCATCGGCTGAATAAGGGAAATACAGTTGGGAGGAAAATATTTGACCGACACGTGATTTCTCTCGCAAAGCTCTTCATCAGGATGTGCTGCACAATTATCCAATAAAAGTATGATTTTGCAATCGACCGGAAGTCCTACTTTTGTGTAATGTCTTCTCGCTTCAGGAATGAAGTTGTTATCGTACCAATCCAAAAATATTGCTTGGGTAATCCATGCCCGTTTGCTGGCCTATATAAAATTAAATATTATTTAAAAAAATATTTTATGCCTCAACCATGTTTAGGACTTACCTTGTACACCACTGGAAGTTCAGTTATATTTTTTAAAGCCCGCGGACGGACGCTTTTTCCTATCACAAGTAATTTGCACTTATGAGTGCCAGCTGCATTTGAGCACACAAGAGCCGTAAGCCTATCTTTCGATTCCTTTGCGCCACTTAGAGAAGCCTCCGAGCTTGAAGCTAAAGTTTTCCTCGGCAAGACTTTCCAAAAGACCCCAGTTTCATCGGCGTTATAAACTTGGTCTTCTGTCAAATTCTCGGCTTGTAGAAATTGAGCCAAATCATCCACGAATAGAACAGCAGCTTCATGGTCAGCTGATACACTTTCACCCGATGCTTGCAAGCCGTGGATTCCATGTCGGTTCTTAAATTTTTGAAGTCAACCCTGAGAATAATTGCACTCAGTTTCAATTTTCATATGCTCATGGAACCTTTTAGCTTTTTCTATCAGGATTGGCCCAGACAGTGGAATACCTTCGCTACGCCGTTGTCGAAACCATTCATAAAGTGCCTCGTCTAATTTGGGATTCTCAGCTTTTCGCATAGTCTTACGACTTCGATTCGTCTTTGTGGAATAAGTATCCGCGTAAAACTTTTTAATGGCATCCTTATTTCTTTTTATGTCGTAAACTGTTGACTCTCCTATCCCATATTTGCTACAAATTAATCGGACTCATATGCCTTTCTCCAAATCGTTTATAATTTCAGCCTTTTCTTTAATTTGAAGAACTTTACGTGCTCGTTTTGTTGACATAGCGATACAAATGCTTACTGCAACGTACAATCAAACACTACGAGTGCTCACGAGATGTGCTATTTGGTGAAGGAAAACAAAACTTAAAGTCTGCCATTTAGTCGCAGACGGCAAATTTGTTTTCGTTTTCAGGCACGCAGTCTTGTGCAAATCGCAACATGTTTACATGTTTGTGTAAAATCATCAGTACACAGCATTGCGGATATTAGAGGTTTCTCCGGATATTAGAGTGTAAATTTCACAAATATTTTCTTGAAAAAATTCCGGATATTAGAGGTTGCCGGTTATTGGAGTTCCGGTTAAAAGAGTTTTTACTGTATAGGTGGCATCACAACCATTTCAGTGGATTCCGTTTACGAAAGTCAATCATATAAATAAATCTTTCGAATATTTCCCTCCTCTAAATGTTTGTTCCATTAAAGTTTTTAAACGTCTTAATCAATTTTAACAAATTGTTGCCATCGTGTCCACTTTTGAGGCGTCCGTGCGGCGCCCTAAAATGTTTTAATTATCGTCCATAAGTTTCTGGACAAACTAATTTTTTCCATAATTATACGTTTATCTATCTGTGCAGGACTCAAATGAATAAAATTCTTTCAAATCCTGTTAGGGTCGATAGTAGATATTATTACATCTCAAAACAGGTAAAAAGTTTTAAGAAAAAGGAGCATAATTAGGACCTAAACCGATGTTGGGAGTAATAAAACAAACCTGAAAACGTCATCAACTTATCATAAAACCCACTATAAAACGGAAATAATTTGTTTTTGGACAAAATTCGAGTATTTCTTGGGAAAACTAAGATTGTTTTCTAACTATAAAAGCAGATTGTGTATTCTTCCGGCGTCAGATAGTTTTGAAACTTCAATAATTAAAGTTAACAGATAGAGTAAATAAAGAGACCTCAAATGAGAAGAACAAGCAAAAAAGTTAAGTTGAACGTTTTGGCATAATAACCTTGCATAAAGAACGGCATGAACTGTGCTATTGCAGATTGCTTAAAATGTACGAACAGCTTTGCTACGACCTCAAAACAGAAAATAATTCAAAGATTGGATATAAGGCATTTTTGCACTTTTACTAAGAAAATTGCTATATATTAATTGCAGAAGTGATCAGCTATTGCTATAAGAAAAGGAATAACAAAAAAAAAAAAAACAATTTATCAATCATCATCATCGAAGTGCCACCAAGTATTGCTTGAGCCTAATTGATTAAACTAAATTTTTTAACAAAAAAAAACTTATTTTTGAGCACAATTCGTTAGCTCTAGATGAAACTTATTTTAGATCATTATACACTATTTCAACAACATTTGTGACTCGCGTAATCTTTGAGAAATATCGATTCAAAATATACTTTTTGACATTTAGAACACAAATGTAGAAGATCTCAGTTTCCACTTCGCAGTAAAAACTCTTTTAACCGGAACTCCAATAACCGGCAACCTCTAATATCCGGAATTTTTTCAAGAAAATATTTGTGAAATTTACACTCTAATATCCGGAGAAACCTCTAATATCCGCAATGCTGTGTACTAATGATTTTACACAAGCATGTAAACATGTTGCGATTTGCACAAGACTGCGTGCCTGAAAACGAAAACAAATTTGCCGTCTGCGACTAAATGGCAGACTTTAAGTTTTGTTTTCCTTCACCAAATAGCACATCTCGTGAGCACTCGTAGTGTTTGATTGTACGTTGCAGTAAGCATTTGTATCGCTATGTCGACAAAACGAGCACGTAAAGTTCTTCAAATTAAAGAAAAAGGCTGAAATTATAAACGATTTGGAGAAAGGCATGAGTGTCCGATTAATTTGTAGCAAATATGGGATAGGAGAGTCAACAGTTTACGACATAAAAAGAAATAAGGATGCCATTAAAAAGTTTTACGCGGATACTTATTCCACAAAGACGAATCGAAGTCGTAAGACTATGCGAAAAGCTGAGAATCCCAAATTAGACGAGGCACTTTATGAATGGTTTCGACAACGGCGTAGCGAAGGTATTCCACTGTCTGGGCCAATCCTGATAGAAATAGCTAAAAGGTTCCATGAGCATATGAAAATTGAAACTGAGTGCAATTATTCTCAGGGTTGGCTTCAAAAATTTAACAACCGGCATGGAATCCACGGCTTGCAAGCATCGGGTGAAAGTGTATCAGCTGACCATGAAGCTGCTGTTCTATTCGTGGATGATTTGGCTCAATTTCTACAAGCCGAGAATTTGACAGAAGACCAAGTTTATAACGCCGATGAAACTGGGGTCTTTTGGAAAGTCTTGCCGAGGAAAACTTTAGCTTCAAGCTCGGAGGCTTCTCTAAGTGGCGCAAAGGAATCGAAAGATAGGCTTACGGCTCTTGTGTGCTCAAATGCAGCTGGCACTCATAAGTGCAAATTACTTGTGATAGGAAAAAGCGTCCGTCCGCGGGCTTTAAAAAATATAACTGAACTTCTAGTGGTGTACAAGGTAAGTCCTAAACATGGTTGAGTCATAAAATATTTTTTTAAATAATGTTTAATTTTATATAGGCCAGCAAACGGGCATGGATTACCCAAGCAATATTTTTGGATTGGTACGATAACAACTTCATTCCTGAAGCGAGAAGACATTGCACAAAAGTAGGACTTCCGGTCGATTGCAAAATCATTCTTTTATTGGATAATTGTGCAGCACATCCTGATGAAGAGCTTTGCGAGAGAAATCACGTGTCGGTCAAATATTTTCCTCCCAACTGTATTTCCCTTATTCAGCCGATGGACCAGGGAGTAATAAGAAGTCTAAAGGCTCATTACCGCAAAGAAATTGTGCGCCACATTCTGAACCATGAGGAGAAGCAAAGCTATGAACATTTTTACAAAAGGTTCAACATAAAAAATGCGATTTGGTGTTACATCTTCGGTTTTGAAAAAAACATGGCACAATCTTATCCCACCGAATGATGAAAATGAGACTGATGAATCGATTGCTTTTGAAAGAACAGATGTTGTTGACGAAATCCTGACCTATACTACTGCATTGGGTGGACATCAACCAACATTTGAAGGAATTGATGCAGAAGCTTTAAGCGCTTGGATAGGCTGTGACTCAGAGGCTCCTGCGTATGGCACTTTAACTGACACCGAAATCGTGGAAATGGTTCTGAATCCTCAAGAAAATACTGATCAAAATGGAAGCGATGAAGAAATCGAAGTTTTGCCTGAATCTAATGGAGTTAAGATAACTGAGGCTATCCTCTCAATTGGAAAACTTATTAATTTTGTTGAGGAATAAAACTTTATTTCGCAACAAGAAGTGATGCAGCTTTACAGATTGCAAGACAAATTTATAAAAGAAAAACCGAAAGTGTTAAGATAACAAACCTTGGATAGATATATTTCTTTTTAAAAAAACACCTGTATGTATTTGCAAAATGTTCACTGAAATGTATTTACATATATGTATATGAATTAAATTGAGAATCATATAAATAAATACTTATAAAAAACTGTTTTATTTTCGAAATCTCTTAACCTCTAATATCCGGAACACTGTCGGTCCCGAACATTCCGGATAAAAGAGTTTTTACTGTACATGCAAAATTTTAAAAATATTATTATTATTAAGCTTTATTAACATATAATAAATTATAATATGAATAGTACAAGTAAAATAGCACTAGCTACCAGGGCTTTCGGCTATGTTTTAATCTAAAAATTGGACTTAAATACTATTTTCTAGTTTTAGAGAGGAGAGAATATTATATATTTTTTTTACATTAGTTTCAGAAGGTAAAGAAAGTAGGTCGAGTAAGTTAGAGTTAGGAAAATGACTACGTATTTTATCTTGTACGGTGTTGCATTCGTAGATTAGATGGTGCATGTAAGTGTCTGGTTAGAGTTGCAGAGGTGGCATTGGGGAGGACTACTCCTGGTGATTAGGTGTTCATGCGTTAGCCTTGTGTGTCCTAACCGGAGTCGAATAAAAGCCTTGATCATATTTCTGGGGCAATTCTGCGGATAAATGGCAGGTTTGGCGCCGGGGTTAATCGCTTTGTAGTAGTGAGCGTAGGCATTCCATGTTTCTTTATGTTTTCCATTCCAAAAGTTTTGAATGTGAATCTTAATATCATTTTTATTGAAAACATAGTGGGTTATCAGAGGTTCACGAACCGCGGCCTTAGCTGCCGTATCCGAGTATTCGTTGCCCTTTATTCCTGCGTGCCCTGGTATCCATGCAAGTTTCAGCTTCTCATCATTGTTTATTAATGCGTCGCGGATGGCTACAATAATCGGAGTGTTATTGTTGATGTTGGTTATTGCCGTTAAAGTGGAGAGACTATCCGAGCAAATGATCGTTTTGAATTTCTTTGCAAGCGCCGTGGCCCGCAAAATAGCTACAGCCTCTGCTGAAAACACTGACGCAAAATGGGGCAGCAACCCTTTGGACAAGATATCACCATTTTCATCGACAACAGCAAATGCTGTGCCAAGTTCGGTCTTGGAGCCGTCTGTGAAAACAAACTTCCAATTGAATGTTTTTTGGGCCGATGACAATTCCAGGAACATCTGTTAGTATACTTCGTTTGGCGTTGAGTCTTTTGTACGAGAATTTAAGGACAGGTTAAAAGTACCATTCTTAACAGCCCACGGGGGAGACGTTCCTATGGTAGTGCGTTGGGTACATATTGGAACTCCAATAATTTTGGCCAATGAAAGAGTGTTGTTGACAGTCGATGACAGCTTGAGGGGCTTGTTGCGTAGGAGTAAATTATGGGCGACTCTTTTGATTACACTGTCTCTTGGCTGGTTTAACTTTATCACAACAAGTGAAGTTAGCTCATCAAATCGTTGCTTAATTGATGGAAGGCCGGATTCGATAAGCATATTTCTGATGGGAGTTGATCTAAAGGCTTTTAGGCTTGTTCGTATGCCAGCGTTGTAAACGGGTTCGATGATTCTTAAGGATGATGCCGAACAGTTCCCGTAAATACATAAGCCGTAGTCAATCTTGGATAGGATTATTGCGCGAGTAATGCTAATTAAGCTATTTATGTGACAGAAGCTATTTTTTGAGCTTAAGTACTTAACAATATTAACCTTGGTAGATAGTTTTCTTTTTAAACTAATACAATGATCCTTAAAACTAAACCATTTATCAAAAATAACGCCAAGTATACTAAGGGTGTTTACATTGCTTATATTGACGTTACTAAAATTAACAGCTATATGCTTAGAGCAGCTAGTTTTTCTACATATGTGTAGAATTTTGCACTTTTCCATTGAGATCTTGGCCCCTGAGGACTTACCCCAGGAGTCAAGATCAGCAAGAATTTGTGAGAAAATTGTGGAGACTTTACCAATGTCCTTGCATTTAGTGAAAACAATAAGGTCGTCGGCGTAAAGAGTGTGGCCAATACTCTTATATTTCGATAGTATTTTGCTTATGTCGATAAAAGCGATTATAAAAAGAATTACCGAAAGAGGAGATCCTTGGGGTGTACCATTATGAAGGGGAAAGACGGACGAATACGAACCATTAAACAAAACCCGGAATTTTCTATTGGAGAGGAAGGCCTTTATGAAGTTGAACATTTTGGGTCCGATCTCCCATGCAGCTAGTTTCTCCAATATGACATGCGTTCCAATTCTGTCGAAAGCCTTTTCAAAGTCAATGGATAAGATTGAAATGTGATTTTTGGAGGATAAGCCAGTGGAAATAAAATCATCAATATGTAATAGCGCGTCTAGGGTACAACGTCCAGGAAGGAAGGCGACTTGGCTTGTGTAAAGTAGATTATTATTTTCTAAGAACCATATTAATCTCTTTGAAACAATTTTTTCCAGGATTTTACCAGCACATGGGAGGAGGGATATAGGGCGGTATCCGCTGATGTTAGAAGGATTGTTGTTGGGCTTAGGTATTGGCAACACAGTGGAAATTTTCCAGGTTTGGGGCATGATCCCCTGGGTAAGGATTTGGTTGTATAATGCCACTAGACGGATTTTTAAAATATCGGGACTGTTTTTGAGCATAACATAGGATATTCTGTCGTAGCCTGGTGTTTTCCCCTTCGAAGTTTTCAGTTGGTGCTCAAATTCTGTAATGGTTATTTGGCGGACAAGGAAAGAGCTTGGTTGAAGATTGTGCCGTGCGGTTGGGATTGCGGACGCTAATGATTTTTGGTGAAGAAACTCAGGGGAGAAGTTGGTGTTTGCTGAATAATCGGACCAAGTCTTGGCAAAATGCTCAACAATTCTTGTGGGATCGGATAAAATTTGATAGTTGTCAATGATAGATATTGGTGGTGGAATAAAATCACCCGTTAGTGACTTTACATCTGCCCATAGTTTTTTGGAAGAAGACCTGGAGTTAATATTGGCGGTGAACTTTTCAAAACAATCCTTTTTGGCTACTTTAGCAGCTCTCCGGAAAAGAGCATTGGCTTTGCGATATGCGATCAAATTAACATCTAGAGGATGTTTCTTAAAATTTTTCCAGCTATTTTGCTTATTTTGTCGCAATTTATGCAACTCTTTACTCCACCAGGGAACAATTCGTTTCGTAAACGAATTTAGTGCTTACGGGATGGCGAGGTTGGCACCGAAGTGAGTCGCTCGGAGGATTGTTGCTGCCTCTTTGTTGATGTTTACCGAAGATTTTTTGTGTGTTAGATATTTAGTTATATTGGTTTGAAAAGAGTTCCAGTCGGCTCTGTCAGTTTGAAATCTGGGTAGGATTTTGCCACTCTGGTGGAAAGTGCCGAAAGGGATAGTAGTAATAATGGGGAAATGGTCGCTTCCATGCAAATCCGGTAGTACAGCTCAAGTTGAACTTGCCCCAAATTGAGGTGATATAAATGTTAGATCAACATGCGTGAGTGTTTTGTGGGTGGAGAAATGTGTGGGACTCTCGTCGTTTAAAATAATTAAATTGGAGTTGAGTAAAAAGTTTTCAATTATCTTACCTCGTTGATTAGTGCAGGGTGAGCCCCACATGGGGCTCCACGAATTAAAATCGCCCGTCAGGATTATTGGTGTCTTAAAAGAAGAAACAATGTCATGAATTTCTTTTGCGGTGAAGTTTTGCTCCGGATGGATGTAAAGTGATATTATCGTAATTTTGATCTCAAACACGATTTCTACTGCAATAGTTGAAATTTGGGAAGATAGGCTAATAAGCTTGTGTGGAATTGATTTATGTACCAATAAACCAACACCTTGTTTCGCCGAAACGTTGGTAGCCAGATTGTGGAAGTAGGATTTATAGTGCTTGCTGGGTAACGAGGAAGTGGTATATGGAAGATGGGTTTCTTGTAGAGAGATGATTGAAGGGTTGAGATCGAGTAAAAGAAGTTGAAGTTCATGAAGATTGTTGAAGTATCCATTAAGGTTCCACTGAAGTATCTTAAGTACTTTATCTTTCAAGGAGCCAGACTTTTGTACAGTATAAGTCAGAGTGAGATAAGTTGGTGTGAAGGTTGCGACTCTGCCGTCCGGAGACTGTACCACTCAGGCTCATTGTGGAGCCTGAGTGATTCAATGTTCGGGTGGAAGAGCCGCCGTTCTGAGTAGATTTATTGTTTATTTCAGATGTCATCATCGCTATTTGTTTGTGGGGGTTTTAGGTAATATTGATTGTTCTTGATAAGGGATTGAGTTACAGTAGAGATAGGAGAGTAGTTCAGAGTATAGTCAACCTGTTTGGTTTCTTGATTTGAAGAAGGTTTAATTGTGGTTTTTGTGATTGGGTTCACGTTTGAATGACAGGGAGGGGACAATTTGGAAGTATCGCGGATAGGTTGAGGTTCGTGTAAGTTGGCTGTGGATGACTTTTTGTCAAAGTTAGGAGCTATCGTTTGATTAGTGTTATTGGTGGGAGGTTTATGTGTTGAATTTTTATTTTTGTGGTTGTTGGGAGAAAGAGTAGTTGGATTTTGAAGTTTATTTGCAACTGCAGATGCTGCTGAGTTTGGTAGGGGTAAGGGTAGGTTTAGGGGTAAATTACTGCTGGAATCGAGAGTGTTTTCATCCGGCGCTTTATTGTCAGATACTGCTGTAGTTGATGCTGCATGGGTTGCTGATTTTGTAACAGAGGCGTATTCAAGGCTATGGTTGAGAGTTGGATTTTGTTCTCTAAATACCACTTTTGCTTCTGCCATACTGCACTTCCGTATGGTTTTAATTTTTAAAACTTCTTTGGCTTGCAAATAGCGTTTACAATTTTTGGAGGAAGACGGATGCTGCTCAGCACAATTAGCACATGATACGCGTGTACAATTATCAGGTGAGTGAGGAGGTAGATTGCACCCTTCACAGGAGGCATTGCGCTTACAATTACGGGCTGTGTGGCCCAGCAATTGACAGTTTCGGCACCGCATGGGATTGGGGAAATATTCCTCAACTTTGAGGTTATACCACCCTATATTGACTGTACTTGGTGGCCGAAACAGGTCAAAAGTAAATAACACAAGGTCCGTGGGCCGCTGATTTCCATCTTCTATTTTTTTAAATTTATATACTTCAGTCACTCCCTGAGGTTTCATTTCCTCAACTATTTCCTTTTCAGAGACGTTAATAAGGCATGGCGCATAGACTGTACCTTTCGACGAATTGAGATGCTCGTGAAGTTTCACTGAAATTGGGCAAAGATTAGATAGCACTTTTTTTGAAAGGAAGATGTGGGCAATTTTTGTAGATTTAGTTAGGATTAACAGATTTCCGTCGCGTAGTTGGGTAATATACTGGTAACCGGTGCTTATGTTGCCGGGTCGTTTGGGGCAATGGTGATGAATTTTGGATTTTGTGTATTAGCGTTTGTTGAGAAAATATTGTAGAATTCACGTGGGCTATAAGTAGGTTTCTTTCTTTTTTTTTATTATTGGGCTCCGTAAGTGGATCTTCATTTAATCCACTAAAACGGTTACCCGTAAGAACACGTGGCCCAGGGGCTATGACAAATGGGATATGTTGCACTTGTTTTTTTTTTTTTTTTTTTTTTTATAGTAACGGGGTAGAAACAAAAGAAAAAGAAAAATTAGAAAAAAAAAAAAGCTTGACATAATCTCTAAGAAATAAATGAGTGCTTATTTGTAACACACAATACAAACAGCATTTAACGTGATGTAATGGGCTAGTTCTCCACTCAGTGCTAGTTACAACATACATGCAATCCAAACTATACTTTTGTGTGACATTACGCAAGCTTTCAATTTAGTGCTTATTTGGTGTATATTGTATAAACTGCCACTATCGTATTGTAAATAGCTAGTCTTCCACTCAGTGCTAGTTTGTCGTATAGAATACAAAATGTTTCAATTTCAAGGGATGAAGAGGGGAAAATACTAATAAGAATACGGTTATATGTAGTATGCTACGATCTTCAAAATATCTTAAAAAAATTTTTACAAAACGGAAATTTTCTATGTACAATTTGACTGGACATCACAATCTTAACAAATCAGTTTATTGCAGCACCTGGTCGGAAAACCAATCCGGTAGGTCAAGCAATGACTTGAACAAAATTTTAGAATGATAATATTGAAATTCTTAGAACAGCAATCAACCATAGAAATAATCCACCAAAAAAAAACCTACAAGAGGCTACTTGTAAATTGAAGAGGTGGACACTGTTCACAGTGCCATATAGTAATAGAACTGATAGTAACATGCGGTCTCCACTTGCGATGAAGCCATCGCATACTTTAAAGCATGCTTTCATTATCGCAAGTGGAGACCATTATAGCAGCCATATTTCCATGGCATGCGATAGAAAGCATGCTTTCATCGCATACCATCTATGGCATACTTTATCGCAAATAGAGCTGTCACTTTTGCCATTTTCTTTGTTTGTGGTTTTTCTGCGGTTGTGACTTTTGGTTGTGAGTTTTTTTTTGTTTGCTTTGTTTGCTTTGTTTTTCTAATTTTATTGGTTTATTTTTTTTGTGTGCAATAATGGGTGATTGGAAATTAACTCAAAACGAAGTTATCAAACTGATTAATAATTATTCGCAATTTGAAAGTTTGTGGAATTACAAAAGTGACGAGTATAAACGGCTCGACTTAAAAAAAAATGCATGGATTCAGCTATCGAAGGAATTTGGACAAAGCGTGGAGGAGTTGAAGTTCCCACATTAAATCTTTCAACAAATGTGCTTCCAAATCGTGAAGTGTTCGTCTTTCCAAAAAGGGATTAACCCAAAATCGGTGTTTCCTTTTTTTTCTGTATACCTGCCAGCTGCTTTAGCGCTTATATTGCAATGATGCTCTCTATGTATCTATTCGTTGCCATTCTCCACTATACTGAAAAAGTATGCGATGAAATACCCAGCAAAGAAAATCTGACAGCTCTTCTGCTGTCTGCTTTCTGCGATTGCTTTTGCTTTTGCAAGTGGAGACGGTGTGTAATGCAACTACAAACAACTCACTTTTATAATTACAATATATACATAGGTGGCATCACAACCATTTCAGTGGATTCCGTTTACGAAAGTCAATCATATAAATAAATCTTTCGAATATTTCCCTCTAAATGTTTGTTCCATTAAAGTTTTTAAACTTCTTAATCAATTTTAACAAATTGTTGCCATCGTGTCCACTTTTGAGGCGTCCGTGCGGCGCCCTAAAATGTTTTAATTATCGTCCATAAGTTTCTGGACAAACTAATTTTTTCCATAATTATACGTTTATCTATCTGTGCAGGACTCAAATGAATAAAATTCTTTCAAATCCTGTTAGGGTCGATAGTAGACATTATTACATCTCAAAACAGGTAAACAGTTTTAAGAAAAAGGAGCATAATTAGGACCTAAACCGATGTTGGGAGTAATAAAACAAACCTGAAAACGTCATCAACTTATCATAAAACCCACTATAAAACGGAAATAATTTGTTTTTGGACAAAATTCGAGTATTTCTTGGGAAAACTAAGATTGTTTTCTAACTATAAAAGCAGATTGTGTATTCTTCCGGCGTCAGATAGTTTTGAAACTTCAATAATTAAAGTTAACAGATAGAGTAAATAAAAAGACCTCAAATGAGAAGAACAAGCAAAAAAGTTAAGTTGAACGTTTTGGCATAATAACCTTGCATAAAGAACGGCATGAACTGTGCTATTGCAGATTGCTTAAAATGTGCGAACAGCTTTGCTACGACCTCAAAACAAAGTCAAGCGGCTAGATTGAGGAAGAGAGCACCAGGATTGGACATCAGTCGACTGGTCGAAAGACTTATGGACGGACGAGTCCAAATTTCAAGTTTTTGGATAAAAAAGGAGAGTTTACGTTCGGGTTCTGCTGAACAAAAGATGCTCCCTAGCTGTGTGGTCCGAATAATTTATCATGGTGGTTGTTCAATAATGGCCTGGGGATTTTTCTTCCGTCAGGTTTCGAGACCTCATCCGTATCTATGGAACCATGAACAAGGAGAAGTACAGACAAATATTAGAATAACACACCTTACCATCGGGTTTGCGATTAACAGGCCCTGAATTCACATAAATGCAAGATAGTGATCCGAAATATTCGTGGACCAAGAAGAACAAGAAGAAACACTGAAAAATATGAAATGGCCGGCCCAATCACTCGACCTTGCTTTGGGACGAACTTGACAAAGAGGTTCGAAGACTGTGTCCAACATCGAAAATCAAACTTTTGGAAATCCTTGGAGTAACTTGCAGATCAATAACATTGGAAACTATTAAGAAGCAGATAGATAGAATACTTAGATTTACGGTAAAAGTGGTGCATGTATGAAGTGGAAAAAGAGGTAACTCTATTTTATTACCCAATTCTTTATTTATTAGGTTCAATAAATTTCTCATTTGACTAGACAAATATAATATTGTAATATGCTGGCTACGGCTCGAGTAGATAAAACGATATTCTGTGAAATTTATTTCTTTATTTTCTAGTCTATAGAACAATTCAAGTTCACACTATACTATTCTTTGCAAATTCTTTTCTTACAAGGTCTCTTTCCTCTCAAATCACTTTATCTCCTTTCAATTACTTAATTCACAAATCCAAACTAATTACTTTTTCTTGTTTACTCTCAACTTTCAATTTATCACCAAATTACAACTTCGCCCATTATCACTTTTCCAATCTCTTCGCCACGGTTCTAAACCAACTGTCTTTTTTTGATCGCCATCTGTCCTTATATAGCAGAAGTTTCTGATAGCCAGAAACTTCTAGCAAATTCTTCGACCACTGGAACAAGAGAAATAATTCTTGCAGTTATAATTCCCTTTTATCCCTGATATTATTCGTCTCTTTCGTTGACATGAGCTGTGGAGACTTCGTCCCAGACACGAACCTCGAATGAAAGGACAGTTCGAACCAAAATTCTGCCAGAATGAAGTCACTTCGGAATTTGTTGCGTCATATTTTTAGGGGGCGTAGTTATTATTATGCTACACTGCCCCCCTCTTAGACATGTTCGTCCCGAACAAGTGCATCCTCATTTCGGCCATTGTATCGACTCAGTCGGTCCACATGAACCACTTTCATTTTGGCCCTCGGTCCTCGCTGGATGCGGTAGACAACATCGTTGATGCGGGTTACTATTCTGTAGGGACCTTCCCAGTTCCGCTGTAATTTAGGTGATTTCCCCTTTTGGCGATGGGGATTATACAGCCACACCAGATCTCCTTCCTGGAATCCTGACGTTGTTGCTTTGGCATCATACCTGGTCTTCATGCGGTCGCTCGTCATCTTAATCTGGCTTCTGGTCCTTTGGTGTATGTCCCTAAGCCTTTCCCTAAGGTCCGCCACGTACTCTTCTTCATTTCTGGGCTCATTGGTAGGAGATCCAAATTTCACCTCACTGGGTAAACGAGCTATTCCACCAAATAAGATTTCGAACGGCGTATGTCGAGTAGTGCTATGCACGGCACTTCTATAGGCCATCAAAAACAAGGGAATCTGCCGGTCCCAATCCCGTTGGTAGTCACCTACGACCTTCGAGAGATGTTCGTCCAAAGTCCTATTGAAACGCTCCACCATACCGTCCGACTGTGGATGAAGCGGGGTTGTCCTTGTCTTTTTGATTCCGAGTAGTTGACACATCTCTTGGAAGATTCTTGACTCGAAGTTCCGCCCTTGGTCAGAATGCAATTCCAAGGGCACACCGAATCTGCTAACCCAATTGTAGACGATCTGCTCCGCCACGGTTCTGGCTTCCTGGTTAGGGATCGGAAACGCTTCCGGCCACTTACTGAAGTAGTCCATCACTACGAGGATATACCGATTACCATTGTCGGTTTCCGGAAAGGGTCCTGCGATGTCAATGGCGATTCGTTCAAAAGGTGCTCCCACGTTGTATTGGTGCATCTTACCTCGAGTTTTGATTCTCGGACCCTTGCTAGCTGCACACACGTCGCATTTTCTGCACCAGTCTTCGATATCTTCCTTCGCTTTTAACCAATAAAAACGTTCTCGTACCTTTTCTAGCGTCTTATTCACTCCCAAGTGGCCTCCGGTCGCCCCGCCATGCATTTCCTGTAACACCTCCTTGACCCTCGTCCGCGGTACGACAAGCTGCATTACAAACGACTTTCCGTCGGAGGATTCCCATTTTCTTCTCAGAACACCTTCTTGGACATGGAGGGAGTCCCACTGCGCAAAATATGCCTTTAAGGTCGGGCTTCTGTGAGAGATGTCCTGATGATCCGGTTTCTCCATGTTCTCCTTCCAGGCCAGAATCGGCTCGATATCCGGGTCTTCCTTCTGAGCGTTCCGGATCTCATCTACGCTCCAGCCGGCGATAGGTTCGGCTCTCATTCTTTGGATGGAAACCAGCTCCCGTTCTTCCTGACGCGCACAATGTTTACAATCCGTTCTGCATGGTCTCCGGGACAGTGCATCCGCATTAGAGTGGAGTTTTCCTTTACGATGCTGTATTTCGTAGTCGTAGATTTGCAGCCTTTCGATCCATCTTGCGACCTGACCCTCAGGACTCTTGAACTGTAATAGCCATTTTAAGGCTGCATGGTCTGTGCGAAGAACGAACTTCCTCCCGTAGAGGTATTTGTGAAAATGCTTCGTAGCCAAGATCAAAGCTAGAAGTTCCCGCCTTGTCACGCAGTAGTTCCTTTCTGGCTTAGAGAGCACCTTGCTGAAGTACGCAACCACCTTCTCTTGGCCGTCATGCACCTGGGAGAGTACGGCTCCTACCCCGACATTACTAGCATCTGCATCCACAACGAACGTTTCCCCGGGAGTGGGGTAAGCCAGTATCGGGGCATCGCATAGCCGTTGTTTAAGTGCCTTGAAGCTCTTCTCGCACTCAATTGACCATTTGAATTGTTTTCCCTTTTCCGTCAACTGGTGCAGGTTCTTTGCGATCCCGGCAAAATCCTTCACGAACCGTCTGTAGTAGGTGGCTAGGCCCAGGAAGCTCCTTAGTTGGTGTTTGTCTTTGGGGACTGGCCAGTTTTTCACCGCTTCGACCTTCTCCGGATCGGTTCTCACTCCTTTCGCTGAAATTATGTGTCCCAGGTACTTGACTTCCGCTCTAAACAGGGCGCACTTCTTGGGGTTGAGCTTCAGGTGGGCACTTCGAAGCCTTTGAAACACATCCCTTAGATTGTCTCGGTGTTGCGCAAACGTTTTTCCTACGACGATGACATCATCCAAGTATACCAAACAGGTTTTCCATGTTAACCCTTGCAGGACACATTCCATCAATCGCTCGAAAGTCGCCGGAGCATTGCACAGCCCGAATGGCATTACCGTGAATTGCCATAGCCCATTTCCTGCGGTGAAGGCGGTTTTCTCCCGGTCTTCTGGATGGATCTGTACCTGCCAGTAGCCACTCTTCAAGTCGAGAGTGGAAAACCATCGGGCTCCTGATAGTGTGTCTAGCGTGTCGTCAATCCGTGGCAGAGGGTAGCTGTCTTTCTTGGTGACGTAATTGAGCTGCCGATAGTCCACGCAGAACCGCGTGCTGCCATCTTTCTTCTTAACCAGTACAACCGGTGATGCCCACGGACTTTTGGAACTTTCAATCAGACCTTCTTTCTCCATTGCCGACACCATCTCTGCAACTTCTGTCTGCTTTGCCAATGGAAGGCGCCTAGCAGGCTGACGAATTGGTCTAGTATCACCAGTGTCTATTCGATGTTGTACCAGGTGTGTTCGGCCGTATTCTCCGTCCTGTGAGGCAAATACATCAGCGTACTCATTGATAAGATTCTCTGCCATAGTTCGCTGCTCCTGATTCAGCTCACTGGACTGGAGAATCGTCTCTCTCACTTCCGCTGTCCAAGGTGATGGGAGAAGTTTTGGAGCATCACGTTCAGATATTGTTGCGACGGCGGTAATTGGCGTGCATTTTCCAGTCACCTCCCCTCGCCTTAGTTTGACAGTGTGTGGTCTTGCGTTCAAAACCCTCACTGGAACCATGGTGTTCTTTGGTTCGACTAACGTCTTTCCCACGATGTAGTCTTGAGAATTCTTCTCTGGGTCTGGTTCTACTATGTAGAATCGGTGGCTCCCAAGATCACCTTCCAGCTTCGTCCAAATGATTGTCTCTGAAGACGGCGGCAAAACTTCGTCTTTGCTGATGACTGTCCTGAGAGTTACGGCATTCTCATTTCCGTACACCATCGGAATCTCCACATTTCGATACCTCAGTACTTGCATCCCGATGTCCAAGATTACTTCATTTGCTTTCATGAAGTCTACTCCGATGATGCACTCGTCGCATATATCTGCCACCAGAAACGCATGGGAGAACGTCAGTCCTGCCAGAGTAATCGTAAGACGAACTTCTCCAAATACCTTCGCCATTTCCCCTGTTGCAGTCTTCAGGCAGTAGCTGTTGGTGTTGTGCAGCCAGGAGCTTTTGACGATATCTCTTCTTACAATGGAGGCAGTGGCACCTGTGTCGATGGTGGCTACGCACTTCTTCTCGTTGATTAGTGCCTCCACTGTCAGGCTCTTGTTACCCCGTTTGGTTTGCGAAACTTGAATGGTGGTCCTGGGGGCCTCGATTCCAGTAACCAACTTCTGCCCCGCGAAGTTGGTCCTTACGCATTTCCCGACTGCTGGTTTTGGGAATTCTGACTGACAGGATGGATGTTATCACCGCCAGATGCTTCCTCTCTGCTTCTCCTACTTCCGCAATGTGAACAATTTCCTCGTCTAGGTGCACTCCTGCACTGCCGTTGTAGGTGTCCGGTTTGGTTGCAATTCCAGCAACGGATTTGACTTCCGCGAGCTCTGTCTTCATCCATGACGGCTGTTCTCTGGCATGAGCATTCCACGACGGACATTTCCCTGACACGGTGTATTCCCTGGTATGCTTGCTCCGCAGCCTTCATTGACAAAGCGAATGCCAATGCCTCGGGGAGTGTTCGCTTTTCAGCCATCCTTACAGCCATTTGCAGTTGTCTGTCCTCTATGGCCTGAATAAAAGCTTCCACCGCCATTTCGTTGATAAGCTCCTCACCGGCTTTAGGGTATGAAAGATGGGCTAGTCGCTCTATATCCGCTTGCAACTGTTGGAGCGTTTCCCCCCTTTTCTGGACTCGACTACGCAGCTGAACCCTGTACACCTGCTGCATGTGTTCATCCCCAAACCGCATCTCGATAGCCTGAACCAGAGAGTCGTAGTTCTGCTGTTTATCTTCCGGGATGGTCTGCAAGAGCTCCGCAGCTGGACCCCTCAGTGCAAGCGTGAGTGCAATAGACTTCTCTTCATCGTCCCAGCTATTGGTCATTGCGGCCGCTTCGAATTGCCTCTTATAAATTGGCCATGATGTTTGACCATCGAAGATAGGAGGCTGCATCTCCTTTCTTCTCAGACCGTCAGTGGAATATTCCCGTGCTTTCTGTCTCTTCACGTTGCTGAGCTCCTTAGCAAGATTTTCGACTTGCTTTTCTACTTTTTCAAACTGAGTCTCTATCTTCCCGAACTGAGTTTCATGTTTCTCAAAATTTTCATCGAATCTAGTTTCGACTTTTTCGAGTTGCGTCTCGACCTTCTCGATTTTCTCTTCGATCACTTCGAATTTGGATTCCAAGTTCTTGTTTTGCTCATCAAGTTTACTTTCCAGAGCATCTAGAGAATTCTTTTGTTCGTCTATAGCTTTCTTTTGTTCGTCCATTGCTTTCTTTTGTTCGTCCAGCTTAAGTTCTAGAGAATTCCTCTGGTCGTCCATTGCTTTCTTTTGTTCGTCCATCTTAAGTTCTAGAGAGTTCTTTTGGTCGTCCATTGCTTTCTTTTGGTCGTCCATTGCTTTCTTTTGGTCGTCCATTGCTTTCTTTTGGTCGTCCATTGCTTTCTTTTGTTCGTCCAGCTTAAGTTCTATAGAATTCCTTTGGTCTTCTATTGCTTTCTTTTGTTCGTCCATGACTAACTTAAGTTGCAGGAGCAGACTTGTTATACCCGGGTCGGCTGCTGTACTTGCTGGTTCCTCTTCCACGTCAAACTCTACGTCGTGCGGATTTTCACCTTCCTGCGTTACTGCTTCTTCCAGACGAATCAGCAGGGCATCTTTTCCCCCAGTTGTGTCGAGGTTCCGCTTACTGAGTTCTGCCTTTAGTTGAGTTATAGTTAGTTTTCCCAATTTGCGACCCATTTTGCGCAACTAATTAACTCAACACAGAAATCGTTTTTTTTTTTTTTTTTTGTGCAATTTCACACCACGGAAATAGTTATTCACAGAATAAGTTTTATCCCGCTTCTGACACCAATGTAATATGCTGGCTACGGCTCGAGTAGATAAAACGATATTCTGTGAAATTTATTTCTTTATTTTCTAGTCTATAGAACAATTCAAGTTCACACTATACTATTCTTTGCAAATTCTTTTCTTACAAGGTCTCTTTCCTCTCAAATCACTTTATCTCCTTTCAATTACTTAATTCACAAATCCAAACTAATTACTTTTTCTTGTTTACTCTCAACTTTCAATTTATCACCAAATTACAACTTCGCCCATTATCACTTTTCCAATCTCTTCGCCACGGTTCTAAACCAACTGTCTTTTTTTGATCGCCATCTGTCCTTATATAGCAGAAGTTTCTGATAGCCAGAAACTTCTAGCAAATTCTTCGACCACTGGAACAAGAGAAATAATTCTTGCAGTTATAATTCCCTTTTATCCCTGATATTATTCGTCTCTTTCGTTGACATGAGCTGTGGAGACTTCGTCCCAGACACGAACCTCGAATGAAAGGACAGTTCGAACCAAAATTCTGCCAGAATGAAGTCACTTCGGAATTTGTTGCGTCATATTTTTAGGGGGCGTAGTTATTATTATGCTACAATATTGATGAATAAAATAAATAATCAAAATTTATTGTAAATAGACAATAAATTTTGATTATTAAAATGAAAAAGACAAAGAGTTTTATATCAATTTCTCTGACAAAATGTATTGTCCGGAAACCTATGGACGACAGTGTAGCTCAGCCCTTTAGATTCAAAGATATTCTTAGAAAATCCAGCATATCGAGTAGGTCGCCTATATGCACATATTGCACAAAACTGTTAAGCATTGATCATTTTATTTGTTGATTTGTTCGTTCCATAACAGATTGCCGACTCAGCCAAGGTTATGATATAACTCCTACAAAGATCTCTGCGGAGCTTAACATTTCTTAACACACAAAGTTCATGATTTTCTGATTTTAGATACAAATTCAATTCTCCAGATTCAATGATATGCTATGGGGCTCATTTATCATACACTTTTTACACTTTGTTCTAAAGTTTTTTTTTATAGCAGAATTCACGTGAGCAAGGCCGCGGGCAGTAGCTATGAAAATGAATATTTGATATGAGTTCAGTACAAATTTATTCTACATCCGAAAATGTCCGACAAATTGAAGCATAACCACGTCTACTCTACGCAAGCAATCTGTCAAGTTAACTTTACCCAAAGTAAGTAATTTGAGATTTACTGGAAATATTTTGGATACAGTGCTTTGCAAAAGTATGACCGCACCCTGTAAAAGGCCTTTTCCAGGAAATTCTAAACGAATACAGGCCCTTTATTATTTTTTTTTATTTTATGTCATCAATTAACAAGTACATAATTAGAGCAAAAAAAAAATCCCCGATATTTTCATTTGAGATTTCCAGCAATAAAAAACTGTTTTGTCTAGCTTGCAAAAGTATAACCGCATTACATTTTTTTTAATTTTTTTTTTATTTTGGCTAATTGTTTTTCAAAGTATGGAATTTGATTACTCCTTTTTTCAATGATACTAAAAGTTCTATTGGGCATGCTGTCAATTAGTTTTCTTAGTATGAAATCCTCCAAGGAGTTCCATGCATCCATAGTTGATGCTCGGAGCTTGGCAGCTTTTGCGAATTGCCGATTATGGGCATAATCTCGGCGTGTAATTATTCCCCAAAGATTTTCTAACGGATTACAATCCGGAGAACGTGCCGGCCACTTCATCAATCTGATGTTTTGGGCTTAAAACCATTCGAAACTTCGACGACTGACGTGAATAGCATTATCTTGTTGAAAAACATGAGGAAATCGCCGATATCGCCTTAAATATGGTACCAAGTTCTCTTGGAGTAGGTGGGTGTAGGGTCCACTATCCATTTTTGTGGAAGTAAAGGCAAGGCACCGCGAGCGCAGAAAGCCCCCCATTCGATACAACTTCCACCGAAAAAAATCTTGGTTCCTTCCGTAAATCGTGCCAATGTCCATTAAAGCCGTCTGATCCATCCAGATTAAACTTCTTTTCGTCACTAAAAATGACCTTTAAAATAAAATATTGTATTAGATTAAGACATTTCAAATTGAAAAAAAAGAGAAATGAACACAATGTTACTTACGGGTTTTCCAATTACTATCCATGTTGTTACGAGCGAATTCCACTCTCTTTTTCTTGTGAGCTGCTGCTAGACATGGAGCAGCACTATTTTGCTTCGGACGATTAACCCGCTGCGTTTTATAGTACGCGAAACCGTCGAAACCGAAACATCTAAATCTAATTCACTCCGAATTTCTGACAATGAACGCACCGAATTGGATGAAGTCTTTATTATTCGCCTTTGATCATGACTTGTAAGCTTCTGTGGATGGCCAGATCGGATTTCTGTGTCATAAGACTCCGGGCCTTGTAAAAAATTTTGAATGACACGGTCCGATCTTGATATTTTCTTCGCGATTGCTCTAAAGCCCAAACCATCCTCGCGATAAGCCAGAATGTTTCCCTTTTCTACTTCCGTTAAATGCGTACCACGCGGCATTCTTATTTGTCAAAATCACAATAAAAACTGAATGAAAATTGTAGGGAAATTGCAGTTTTTATATCGTGCGGCTATACTTCTGCAAGCTAAACAAAACAGTTTTTTATTGCTGGAAATCTCAATAGAAAATATCGAGGTCTTTTTTTTTGCTCTAATTACTTGTTAATTGATGACATACAATAAAAAATAATAAAGGGCCTGTATCCGTTTAGAGTTTCCTGGAAAAGGCCTTTTTCGAGTACAGGGTGCGGTTATACTTTTGCATTATAAACGTTGTTGACCTTAAGTCAATGTTAAAATATACGTACCCCTTAGACATCCAGTACTTCAAAGCATAGCTTAACACAAAAGAGGACAAAATTTGTTTGATATCTCGGAAAAATACAGCTAAAAGGAAACTGAAGAAGCATTGCAAATACATAGTTACTATTAAGTCAAAAAGATTAATATAAAAATATTATACCAACTGAATTAATTTTATTTTATGTTAATTAATTTTATCTACTTCACTTTGTCTTTTTGTTTTGTTTGGTACCTATTTTTCAATAAATTAATGTTGTTTTGTGCTATGTGTATTTAATAATTGTTTTTTTTTTTAAGTTAAATGTATGTACGGATTGTTGTCCTTCTTCCCTTATATTCAAAACCTAGAAATCCTCATGACAAGTTAAGTTTTCAAATTATGACAAATTGATTTTTCTTGATATAACGTAGGCATTTTTGCTTATTAAAGTGTTTTAGCAACGAAAATCGCACTTAAAACTGGATATTGGGTTTAAATAAAGAATACAGCTGGGTCGCACGTACTTGCTTCGTATGTTCTGTTCGTCTGAAAATTTTTTAGATTTTAGATTTAAGCTAAGTAGATTTGTTTTTCATAAAGTGCGTTAAAAATCTGAAACACTTGAGCATACGTTAAAAATTTGAGTACTATGTCCTTACATATGTATGTCAAAATTGACGTACATAGATGTCGATTTTGAATAAATCCGTCTCCGCCATATCCAAGAAATAGCAAATTTTCGCAATTCCGCTTTTTATCAAAATCGTTATAGGCGTTTTTTTGAAAATTTAATTTTTTTAAAATCTACCTTATGTAAAGTACCGTTAATTTTGAGCCTAGAATGAAAATTCGAGTTTCGCTTCTGGGCATTACCCCACAGACGCAGATATCAAGTTTGAAGAAAATCCGTCCAGTCATTTAGGATGCAGTTCAAGGTACAGACAGACGCACAGACAGAATTGCGAGACCAACTTTTTTGAGTTCGTCTATTATAGTAATGTTAAGATTGATTAAAATCTTGAGATCGAAAATTTGCACGAGCCTCTTCGATAATGAATGACTTTTGACACAGCACTTATAAAGCGTTACAATAGCAATGCTATTCTCTTTATCAGACCATTTCAATGTTTTTAAATACCTCAATAGATTTTGACACATATTTGTCCATATGTAAATAAGAATTTTATTTTCTCGGATCGATAACTTTAATAGAAACAGTGACCAATTCAATATGCAGAAGGAATTTAAATAAGTGACAGATATTGGACACAAGAAACAATACGGTTACTTGAAAGATCAAAATGATAATTTCCAGATATTATGAAACGAAAAACTAATAATGTATGGTTTCATTATTTTTACTTTATCAAATTTCGAAAAAATTCCAAGAAAACTGCCAAAAAAGGAATGGAAAGAAGGGTATCTTTGGAGACACTGTCGGATAAGGTAGCTTGCACGACAACACCTCCGAAAACGGTGTCAGTTTAATCGGCATTGTCGTGGGGCGAAACATCACTCTAGCTAGCACATGATTCCCGCACCTCAATATTCATAAGGGGACCTGGAACTCCCCGGATTCATTAACTGTCAACCAAATTGATCACTGCGTATTTTGGATATCCGCACCTTCCGAGCAGCCATCATTGACTAGGATCATTACCATGATGCTGCAAATGTACATCCCACACACCACAACACCAAAGCAATGCTGTAAATCTGTCCTTGAATCTCTCGAGGAGTCCAATGTCACCTACGTAGATGACTCTGATATGCTGGGTTTCTCGCAACCACTACTAAGAAACCTTTGGTTTGATTAAAAGTACCGTCAAGCGCACGCAGCAAAACAAGAGACTTCTAAAGCGACGCTGCATAGCGTGACCAGAGGAGGATATACATCTGTAACCAGAACAGAAACTACTTGTTTTACTAAAACGTACAAAGATCATGCCAAAGCCCGAACAGAAGCATGTTGGGATGAACTATGATATCTAGTAGTAGATTCACAGTCCGTACTGAGAATTTAGAAAGATCACTTCTGCAGACTTATGAGCGACGGTAACGCCAAAAATGTTTGCTGTCAGGCAGAATGTTCCAATCAACCCGGACGATGACATTTCTGTCTACCCGACCAAAGTGAGGTGAAGATAGCAATATCTAAGCTTAAATCCAACAAGACTGCTTGAGCCGACGGTCTAGGTAGGTAGGTAGGTAGGTGTGGTTGTGACAGCATGCTATGCTGAAACGTAATTAGCGCAGAGGCGCCCTTTTAATACCACAACTCAAGTGACCTAATTTGTTGTAAAAACTGACGTTGGACTTGTGGGAAAGGAGAGAAAAGGATGCCAAAGATACGATGGCTTTAATAGCGGCCTGTCCATAGCAATGAAAATGGCTATGGTGTTAAGTTGTATCGATGTATGTTTGAGGAAACGGCACGCCTCTCGTACACCAAGCACTTCCGCCTGGAATACGCTGCATGAATTGGGTAGACGGAATGAACTAGAGATATTGAGGGATTCAGAAAAGATTCCCGCCCCTACTCCGCAGTGCATTTTCGACCTGTCAGTGAAAACTGTTGTTTTGAACTCGTTTGTCACCGTGTCACATTTCCATTCCGCCCTGGAAGGGAATCTCACCGTGACATCATTGCGAAAGTTCACCCTGGGAATTATGTAGTCAGTAGGATTTGCTGCCAACTCAACTCCCGAGGTAGCAGATTAAGGATGCTGTTGTGGCCGTAGAGACTATCGCACCAGCTACCTGTTTCTCTTAATCTAACCGCACTACATGCTGATATGTACTTTATATGAAGGTCGAGTGGTATAAGGTGAAGGATTACGTTCAAGGCTTCAATTGTGCATGTTCTCATCGCACCTAGAGCGGCAGTCCTTTGTACTTTGTTGATGAGTTTGGTAATGTATGCTTTCTTAACCGCCGGCCATCAAACTAGCGATCCATAGGAAAGAATAGGGCGCACCACCGCAGTATACATCCAAATGACCATCTTCGAACGGAGTCCCCATTTCTTACCGAATGTTTTGCTACAAGCATAAAAAGCCACACAGGCTTTCTTTACTCGCTGTTCAATGTTATGCTTCCAGCTTAATTTAGGGTCGAGTACCATACCTAGGTACTTAGCACTAGATGATAACGAGAGTAATTGGTTATTAAGCCGTGGAGGCGTGAAAGCCGGTATTTTAGTTTTTGTGGTAAAGAGCATCAGTTCAGTTTTGCTAGGATTGACGCTAAGTCCACATCCTGTGGCCCATGTGCTAATCTTATCCAAGGCACCTTCATTAATCACTGATCACAGAAGGAAACATCCCCGATACCAACACTACCACATCATCCGCATACGCGACAACCTTGACTCCGTCTCGGTCAAGCCTACACATAAGCCAAAGAAGAGGATAACCCCACCTGAGGAGTTCCCCTTACAACGGATATGGTGGAAACACTATTACCGAGTGTCGATTGAATGATTCTGGTTTTTAGTATAGTCACTATTCACTTGCTAATAAACTCCCCTACACCCAGTTGGGACAGAGCTTCCTGAATCGATTCAGTACTAACGTTATTGAAAGCACCTTCAGCATCTAAAAAGGTGGCAAGAAATCAAAATTGAAATCGATCATCTGTGTGAGATTCTCTGATTTAATAACGAAGCAGCGAATAATGTTGCAAAGAGGACAAACAAAAATAATCTCAACACACATGTGACTGGCATCGATGGTGTTGGAGACAGCAGCAGCAGCAGAAAAGGTAGCGGTATCGGGATTTTCATCAATGACTCTCTCACGAAGTACACGCTTGGTCTCTTCATGAAAGCAAAAGAAGCAGTAAAGCAGAAGGGCGTAAAATATGTATGGTAGAAAAATAATCAAATTCTCATTAGAAAGGATGAGGAGGGAAAGGACATTTCTATTAAATATTTTAATGATCTTGCACTTATTTAGTGCATTACGTCTTCTTTGTATAGTATATGAATTTTGATAATGATTTAATCGATGACTTTTCTATCCTTATTCCAAGTTTTTTCCAATTGTGATAATGTTTTTACGAATAGTTCCTACTGCAATAATAAACTCCTTATTGTTCACCAAAATTTCAGAAGTTTGAGAGAAAACTTCTCAGCCCTTGTCACACACCTTGATTCTTTTGCGTGCGTTCCAGATATTATTTTTGTGTCTGAAATTTGGATCTACAACTTTGAGAAAAACGATTACTGTATGCCCGGGTTCAACTTTTTTGCTAATACGAATGAAAATTACGCTGCAGGTGGAGTTGGCTGTTTTGTGAAAGAGAACTACAAGATTCTTGATGACTTGTGTGTTGATTTTTTTAGTGCTGATGTTTTGAGGGTTTCCATTGAAATTAACCATGAAATGTATGTTTTTTATGTGTACATAGACTGCATATGTTTAATGTTTTGATGTTTATAAAAGAGTTTTCTAATCTCTTAGTAAAGGAAAAATCGAAAAACTTAATTATTGTAGGAGATTTTAATATTAACAGTTTGAATGATAATGAAACCGTTTCTAATTACTTGGCATTACTAGCATCACATGGTCTTGCATGCTTTATTAATGAGCCCACTAGGACTGTTTTGGGTAGTTGTCTCGATCATCTTTATGGGCGTTTCAGAAATGTTGCGTTCAGTAAATGTGAAAAATGTGTTTTCGATTTGAGGATTACTGATCATTCTATGACGGGACTCGTAGTTAACATCTCAGATAGGAAGGTCTGTAAAATTTCAAAATCACCTGAAAGAAGAATGATAACTAACTTTAGTAAGCTTAAAAACGTCCTGTTTTATGAGTTTTGGTAAAAGGTATATGCTTGCAGGGATACATCTATTGCCTATACAATCTTTATTGATTCCCTTACGAAACACATTCTGAGTTGTTCCTCATTTCTGCCCTCCAAGAAGTTGAAAAAAAGACTTAAACCTTGGATATCTAGATTCTTATTAAATAAGGTTATAGGTAAAAATAAACTCAGAATGATGTGTAATAAGTATCCTGATAATTTGGGTTTAAGAAGGAAGTATAAGAAATTGTGTGTCTAACTTAAAAAGGAGATTCCGATTTGCCGCGATACCTATTATCGTGCTCAATTCAGCTCTGCAAGGGGAAATTTAAAAAACGAATGGCAAGTAGTAAACAGCTTACTTAATAAATCCAATCTTTCAAAAAAACCTACTGTTTTACGTGTCGATCACTGCGAGGTGTGTGACAAACATGATATTGCTGATGCATTTAATTGCTATTTTGCTAATATAGGCTGTAGTTTACAACCTTGTCCACTCCAATAGACTTGTTCTCTCTGTCCGGCTATTTGTGGATGTGCTGAACCATTGCAAAGTAGCAGTTTTGTTTTTCAGCCCATAACTCCTCACGAAATCTTAATAGTTATTGATAGTTTAACTAAATCGAATTCTTGTGGAGCTGATGCTATCTCTAATTTTGCCCTTAAACAAATTGCATATTTCATAGTGGATGTCTTGGCAGATATTTATAATCGTTGCGTTTTTGCGGGGGTCTTTCCTGATGGTCTCAAGTGTGCGGATGTCGTACCATTGCTTAACAAAGGCTCTGTTGCGGAAAACGGCAACTATAGGCCCATCTCTCTTCTTCCAGTATTCAGTAAAATTTTTGAAAAACTTATGAAAAAGAGGATAGTGAGTTTTTTAATTAAAACTAGGTTCTTTAATCCAGTTCACTTTGGATTTCAAAAAGGAAAGTCGACGGAAGATGCACTCTTACAGTTTTGTTCTCAAATAATGTCACACCTAGATGGGAAAAAATGTACGGCGGGTTTATTTATTTACATTACCAAAGCTTTCGATATGGTCAACCACATTTGTCTGTTGAGAAAACTGGAAAAAGCAGGATTCCATGGTTTCATGTTCAATTGGTTCAGGTCGTATCTTGGAAACAGGTCTCAAAGAGTGAAGATAGGTGAAATAAGGAGTGAAATTAAGTTCTTTAATCTGGGTGTACCACAAGGCTCTGTTTTGGGTCCAATTCTATTTTTAGTTTACATCAATTCACAGTTTGCTCTTAATTTCAAAGGATCACCTATTCTGATATAAATTGGGATCTGAATTTATTGAGACACTGGTTTTCTGAACATAACTTAGTTATAATCTCAAAAACTAAAATAATGTTCTTCTACTTATCTTCCTTGCACAAATTTGAAGCGAATGTGTACTTTCACGCACCGGATGGTCAAAGATATTGTTCAATATCATTGTCTCTATTCAATACAGTTGTCTCTTTTCTTTTTCTTTATAAAGTCCTTTATACTTTCATTTTCTTTTATCATTCATTCGTTTGTCGCATTCTCGCACTTTCAGCAAAACCGGAAAGAATCTCGTCCAAACATGTTATTGCACATCCCGTTTCTGGAGATGATCTTCCAAAAATAAAGCCACCAACATTCTCGGGCGAATATACGTCCAACAGTTTACTGCAACGATCGACTCTAAAGCTATACCAACAATTAGGAAATTTCAATTGTTGGTGGATGAGTGTTTGAAAGGCGAGGCGAAATTAACCGTCAAGTCGTTAGATGTTACTGAGGAGAATTATTCGAAGGCGTTGGAGTTGTTAAAAGGGCGCTATGACAACAAATGCATTGTCTTCCAGTCGCACATTCGGGGACTGTACCATCTTCCATCAGTTCCATGGAATTCGGGAACTGATCTTCGTCGTTTCGTTGATGGAGTGGAGGGACATCTCGGTGCCTTAAGATCATTGGGTACAGATATTGATATCGTTAATGCACTCCTGCTTCATATAACATCACTCAAGCTGGACATCGAAACGCATGCTAAGTGGGAGGACTCTTTGAACTTGGACAAATTGCCTACATGGAAGGAGTGTTCATTATTCCTCACCAAGCGGAGTCAACAACTCGATATAAGAGATCCTCGCAGCAAGACAACAACATCCGTGCCATTATCATCGTCGTCGTCATCTAAGCCGTACCTTTCGAATAGTGAAGCCAAATTTAAAAATCGTCGCATAACTTCATTAGCCGTCGCTGAGCTGTGTTGTGCTTTCTGCAATTTGAAACAACACACTATCAAATTGCAACAAATTCATCAAGCTTTTTGTATATGAACGGTTTCGGACTGTCAAGAATATTGGATTGTGCATTAACTGCTTAGCTGCTGGTCACTCAGTAAAGGATTGCAAGTCGTCGAAGTGCAAGGTATGCAGTGAACCGCATCACTCACTACTTCATCGCTTTCAGGTTGCAGCTTCAAATTCAGTACAGACAACCCCAGGCCAGAGTGTTGTCAGCAATCCCAATCTTGGCACATCGGATTCTAATGCAAATCTTATATTATCTGCACTTCATTCCACCACTCTGAAAGGAAATTCAAGAAGCCACGTATTCCTGGCTACTGCTTTAGTAAATGTCAAAGCAGCAAACGGTGAGTACATTCTGACTCGTGTACTCTTGGACTCGGGATCGCAGATAAATTTAATTTCGATGGACTTGGCACAAAAACTACGTTTGAAGGTTATCGATTTCTACGGAGAATTAGGTGCAGTCGGAAACATCAATTTGCCAGCTCGTCACAAAACATTTGCTTCAGTAAAATCAAGATTCAATGACTTCGAAACTAACTTGGACTTGATGATTTTGTCATCGATAACATCAAATCAACCCGAAGTTCACATCGACATCAGTGATTGGTGCATGCCTCCAGATATTTCGTTAGCC
This sequence comes from Pocota personata, assembly GCA_963082735.1. Taxonomy (NCBI): domain Eukaryota; kingdom Metazoa; phylum Arthropoda; class Insecta; order Diptera; family Syrphidae; genus Pocota; species Pocota personata. The sequence goes on from OY720429.1 coordinate 154,908,142, forward strand.
GACCCCAACTTTAATAGACCTCAACGCATTGACATGCTTATCGGAGCTGATATCTTTTTCGACCTGTTAGCCGATGGTCAGATAAATTTGGGAGAAGAATTCCCCTTACTTCAAAACACTTTGTTCGGTTGGATCGTCGTCGGCAATTTACTACCAAAGGCGCCACCCGGCATGATTGCAGTTTGATTGCACATGCGCGCGAAAGCATAGACAGATCCAATGGAACTGCAGATATCGCATTCAACGATATGCTGCAAACGTTTTTTAAAATCGAAGATGTCCAATCAAATTCGCCAAATTGGACCGAGGAACAGATAGCATGTGAGAACTTGTTTTGCAAAACCACTCAGCAAAGATCGGATGGTAGACGAATTGCAGAGAAACGCTTCTTAAGTCTGGAGAGGCGCTTGGAAAAACTTCCTGAAATAAGTGAGCAGTATATTTCATTCATGCGAGAATACGAGTCTCTAGGACATATGGAACCATCAAATGAAATTGAAAATGTACGATACTATATACCTCATCAATTTGTTCTTCGCCCAGAAAGTTCGTCAACACAATTGAGAGTTGTCTTTGATGCGTCCTGTCGAACATCATCAAATGTATCACTAAATGATTTCCTTATGGTGGGATCTATAGTGCAACAGGATTTGTATTCCATCTCGTTTCGGTTTCGTTCTCATCAGATTGCCTTGACTGCAGATATACCGAAAATGTATAGGCAATTCTTCGTTCGGCCTACAGATACGAATTTTCAAGCAATCTTGTGCCGTGAGAATGTGGATTCCAACATTAATGTCTTTCGATTGAAAACAGTAACGTATGGCACGTCATCAGCACCATACCATGCCACTCGATGTCTTTTATATTTGGCTGAGAAATATCGTGACAAATTTGCTCTCGGTTCGGCAGTCATGGAAAGGGATTTCTACATCGATTATCTCATCTCTGGTGCTGATTCTTTGGAGGAAGCTGAGGAGATTCGTTCCCAGATTGAATCAATTTTGCACACTACTGGAGTTGAATTGAAAAAATGGTTCTCCAATGAGGGTAAGCTGTTGAAACAAAATTCCTTTAGCTGATCGCGAGTCCCCCATTGTGGATTAATGATCGCGATGTCATCAAGGCTCTTGGTCCAGTTTGTCAATCCATTAATATCGGTGCAGCATGCCAATGTCGTCACTAAAAGAACCGTTTTGGCAGATATGCAACGGTTATATGACCCGTCGTTGGGGTTAGTAAACCCAGTTATAGTATTGGGAAAGATATTTCTTCAACGATTGTGGATTTCTAAAATCGAATAGGATGAGGAGGTGGCCGATGACCTGAAAGAAGAGTGGATCAATTATCGTTCAAAACTCGATGAACTTAAAAGGGTACATGCTCCAAGATACATATTTTCAAAGGATGCTGTTCGTTGCGAGTTGCATGGGTTCTCGGATGCCTCCCTCAAAGCCTTTGGCTGTTGCCTTTACGTCCGCATCGTGGATGTGCTGAGAAATATAAGCGTTAATCTTTTAAGTGCGAAGTCCAAAGTTGCACCTGTGTCCGCTCAAAGTTTGCCCCGATTGGAACTATGTGCCTCATTACTTTTATCCAAACTGCTTCGTCGAGTTAGGCAATCCTTTGACAAGAAATTCGATCAAATCGTATTGTGGACAGATTCAGAAATTGTCCTCAATTGGCTTGCTGACCATCCTTCGTCGTGGAATACATTCGTTGCTAATAGAGTGTCCGTCATACAGGAACTAACTGCGGAATTGACATGGAGGCATGTCAATACGAAATCAAATCCAGCCGACATTGTATCGCGGGGATCATTGGTTGCAGAATTGATTGAATCCTGTTGGTTTAAAGGCCCTGCTTTTCTCTATCGTCATGCTAGTGAGTGGCCACTCAAGGAGAAACAAGCGGTGGTCAATATCCCTGAACGGCGTAAGATAACATCTGTGTTTTTTGGGTTAGCACACAAATATAATTTTGGCTTTGACAATTGAATTAAATATCATAAATTCATTACGAGCTATAAAAAATTTGTTCGGATCTTCGCCTACTGCGTTCGATTTTTTGAGAATTTAAGGAGAAAACGCCAAAACGAAAAACTATTGCTAGGTGAATTGTCAGCGGGGTAGTACGAAGTTGCTTTGCTTAAAATAGTATTTTGTGTTCAGCAGAGTTGCTTCGGAGACGAAATAGCAGACCTTCAATCAAAGAATCACATCGTTAGTTCGAAGAGTCCCATCAAGAAACTTAATCCATATCTTCACATCGGTCCTTTGGTGACGTTGATACGCGTTGGTGGTCGGCTGGATCTTTCAGACTTGCCATACGAGGCGAAGCATTCAATTTTGCTGCCAAAGTCTCATCCGTTTGTCAGAAGTTATCTTCATTTTTTACATCTAAAAAACCACCATGCAGGTGCTCAAGCGTTGGTGTCAATTTCCAGGCAAAAATTTTGGATCGTTGATGCACGAAACATGGCGACTAGTGTGGTGCATAATTGTTTGCAATGCTTTTGAATGCGGCCTAAGTTACAAGGACAAATTATGGGTAATTTACCGGCACCAAGGGTATGCAGTGGACGACCATTTCTAATTTTGGGTGTGGATTTCTGCGGCCCTTTCTCTTCTACAATGAAGTCTCGTGGATTTCATACCAAAAAATCTTATATGGCAGTCTTCGTATGTTTCGCTACAAAGGCTGTGCACTTAAAGGTCCTCTCGGACCTGTCGACAATTGGATTTTTGGCTGCTCTTAGACGATTCATTTCTCGTCGTGGGATTTGTTGCCACCTATACTGCGATAATGCCACTAATTTCGTGGGAGCAAGAAATGAATTAGCAGAACTACGAAAACAATCTACAATGAACACACTCAAACATCAATTTTAAGCATTTCTGCTGAGGATAATATCGAGTTCCATCATATACCACCTCGTTCCCCACATTTTGGAGGTTTGTGGGAGTCGGCAGTTAAGTCAGCGAAGAGCCTTCTTGTCAGAACGTGTACTTCGAATTCGCTCACGTTTGAAGAACTTTCAACTGTAGCAGCTGAAATAGAGGTCATTCTTAATTCGCGGCCTCTTACTCCATTAACTTCGGATCCAAGTGATGAACAAGTGCTAACTCCTGAGCATTTTTTAATTGGCAGCCCTCTCACTTCATTCGCAGAGCCAGACGTCACCAATATATCCCGTCTTAATCGTTGGCAACAAATAAATGCTATTCGACTTCACTTCTGGAAGCGCTGGTCTCAAGAATATGTGACCCAACTTCAACATCGCTACAAGTGGAGTTCTAAATCAGGTAATGTCAGACCTGGTATGATGGTTCTTGTGTCCGATGATAATTTACCTCCTCAAAAATGGTTACTCGGTCGTATTGCGGAGACTATTCCCGACAAGGACGGCCATGTTCGGGTCATACGCATCAAAACTAAAAATGGCTCATATCGAGCTGTACACAAGGTGGCACCACTACCATTTGAAGATGTATCTTAAAGAATATGGGATTCTTTCAGAGGCGGCGGCATGTTCAATATCATTGTCTCTATTCAATACAGTTGTCTCTTTTCTTTTTCTTTTTCTTTATGAAGTCCTTTATACTTTAATTTTCTTTTATCATTCATTCGTTTGTCGTCTAATACGTTGTTCGGAACCCTCGAGATCGAGAAAAATAAATATTTTATAATTACAGTCCAGTCGTTGTTTTAATTCGTAAAAATTCATTTTCCGATCGAACAGATATAAACTGTCTAATTGCAATTGTTTCCCTTTCCCTCTTTTTGTAGTAGTCTAAACTGCAGTGATAAATGTTTTTTAATAGAAACAGTAGACGTCTTTAAGTACTTGGGGCTCACTCTTGATTCTAGAATGAGTTTCTCGAATCACGCAGATACATTGAAAAAGTATTTCCAATGCACACTTAGACATTTTTATTATTTGCGTAATGTATGCTCAACTAAGCTTTTAAAGATAATTTATTACGGAATTTTCCATTCTAAGCTACAATATGCAATTGCTTGTTGGGGAGGTGTGTACCAAAATAAAATACAGCCGCTGCTGATTTTACAGAAATATATTTTAAGAAAAATTTGTCGAAAACCTCGCAGACATCCTAGCTATCCCGTGTTCTGTGACCCGCACATTTTTCCTGTTCGTCATTTGTATTGTTTTAAGGTGATAAAAACGTTCTTTATGATGTCTGGTAATCGTAATTTCCGTTTAATTTCAAATTATAATTTACGTGGAAACTTTTCAAACATGTTATCTGTACCCAACTTCCACACCACTGCATACCGTCATTTTTTTTTCTGATTTTTCTTATGGGTTGTTTAATAAACTCCCACAGTCTATCAGGGCAATATCAATACCTGGAACTTTTATAAAACAAGTTAAAATCTGGCTCTTCTGTTTTGACTATGTTGGTTTAGAATCTCTTATTTCTGATATTTTGGTTTAATTTTAATTTAATTTTAGATTTTTTGGATTTTTGGTTTAATATTGCATCTTTTAGCAGTTACCTTATGCTTATGTTTAATATATGTTCTTTTAAACTCCTGAATTTATTTTGTTCTACTATGCAAGTTATTCTTATAGGGTCACCCCACCCATAACTTAAATTTTTATTGTATAACCCCATTGAAGTGGCATTCAACTCTATTTTTATTACATATGTACATTAAAAATACAGAATGTCACCAACATTGTTTGTAGTGTATTGTCTTTTCTATCGTACGCACAACTTCATGGAGCGCCGTCTCAGTCGATCGCCCCTTAGTGTACGCATGCTGAGATTTTGATAGAAGGGATGTATCTATTGTATTCCGGATGTGCGTATCTAATATACGTTCCAACGTCTTAAGTAGGAAAGTTGACAAGCTGATGGGTCTGAAATCCTTTGCAGATTCATGCCCCCGCTTTCGGAATAAACACAACACGAACACGCCTCCAACTCAGGGGGACGTGGTTTAGAAGAGTACAGCTTCTGTAGATCGGAACTAGTCAAGGGACCGCCTGATCCAATGTTTTTTGCGGCATTACCGGGAGTATGCCGTCAAGTCCAGCCGATTTATAGGGAGAGAAGCTGGAAATGGCCCAAGAGGTACTAACCTCTGTAATTGTTGTCTTAATGTCGTTCCAAGATGAGGATTGCACATCTTGAGGACAAATTGAGTGAGTAATCTCATTTTTGCACCCTGTAAAGTGAGTTTGCATTAAAAGCTCCAGAGACTCGCTAGAGGAATCCGTCCAAGTTCCGTGCGGCCTTTTGATAAAGGACGGACTGGAGTGTTCCTTGGATGGGATCTTACTCAACCTGGCAGAGTCCTTAATGGTTTCAATGGACTGACAATAGTCCATCCAAGCCAGAGACTTGGCCCTTTTAATGGATTTCTTATATTCTTTTAGGCAATCCTTATATGGTTGCTAAAGCTTGTGAAAGAAGATTAAAAAGATCTTCGTTCCACCATGAGGGAAATTTTTTCTTAATGAATTTAATAGGGCGCGAAATCTTAAATGGCTTTTTCTAGGGTTGTGATCTTGTCTAGGGTTAAGTTCCTTGACTGATTTTCGTGCCGGGTGTTCTGTGAAGTTTAGATTTGATAACCTGACCAAATTTGCACCAGTCAATTCTCTTAGGGTTTCTAAATGGCTTAGATGCCTCGACCTCGAGGCTAACATTAAAGATTATCCATTTGTGATCAAACAAAGATGGACGATTGGATACCCGCCAATTAGTTACTCTAAGGTTGTCAATATTGGTCTTGAGTGTAATGTCCAAGACTTCCTCCCAACCTCTGAAATTATCCGAACTCGGAAAGACAAAAGTTGGTTTGTTACCCACATTACAGACAGAAATGTTGGACATCACAAGGAAAGCGAATAAATACTCACCGCGTTTGTTGATTTCCGAGCTTCCCCATAGTGTATGTCTGGCATTCGCGTCGCAGCCTAAAATCAATTTGCCATTTTTCTCCGCGATCGCTGATGTCAACTGTCGTACCTCCTCAGGCGGTGATGGACTGTCTCGATCCATATAAGCTGAAAAAATAAAAAGAGTGTCAGTTGCAACCTCCAATTTAACTACAGTTAAATCTACAGAGCTAAAATTAGGACATAGAAATATATTTATATGTTTTTTAGCTAGGATGCAGGTCCTAGGTTTATTACTAACCTGGTTAATGGTATTGTAGAAGATGTTGTACCGGTTGTCCTTCAGCCCTTTAACGACTGAACCTTTCACCCAGGGCTCCTGAATAAGGCAAATGTCGATGTCTCCCTCGCCTAGGAAAACACGCAGATTATCTGACGCACTCTTCGAGTGGCGCAGATTAATCTGTGCGATCTTCAACATTCGGAATGGTGGAGTTGGTAATGGCGTCGACAACCATCTCCTCCGATAACTTGTTGGTGCCATCAATTTCCCCTGTCTCATCGTCAGGACCAGAGGGGCGGAAAACCTTGATTTTGGCATGCCTTATGCCAAAATGCAGCTTATGGTCGGCTTCTTCGAGTCCCACCAGGCACGCTTCGTTAATCAGAAGCAGGAGAGAGGAGCTGTTTTTCTGAGGTTCCTTTGCCTTGATGACTGCCCAGTCATCCATCGGAACCGCCGGGTTGTGTAGTTTTAGGCATTGGAGGAGCCTTCCTCCGTCAACCTTCATATTGGGCAACCAGATGCGGGCCCTAGGTCTCCTGGGGATATCCTTGGCAGGGATAAGCTTGAGCTTCAAGCCCTCCCAGGCATCACTAACCTTAGTGATACACTCTCCAAGGAAATCCCTAGAGGACTGGTCGTTGCATCTGATGACCCGATATCCCCTGACCAACTCGGCGGAGTCGAAACATGGCAGAGGTCCCCCTGGGTTTGCCAAAAGGTAGTCCATGACCATATTGGGCAATCTAGCCTCGATGCTGATCCAAGCTTCACCTACCGTCTTGCCGTCGGAGGACGGCTCGTCCACCAGAGCGACCTCCAGATGGTCCCTTGCCACTTCGGAGAAGTGTCGCGTCATCTTGTTCGCACTCGCAGCATGCGTGCTTTGCTGTTGAAGGGACGAAGAGGGGGTCCTGGCAAACTTGGTCTTTTTTGCCGCGCGATTGGTCTCATTTAGAGACCTGTTGCGCTTGTTAGCAATGGGTACCTTCTTTTTCAGTTGTTGGTTTTCAAGGTGGGCGATGTACTCATCGACCACAGCTTGGTACTTATCTTTGTCCGCTGCGTCTTTCTCATGAACGCAGCCAGCCGCTTCATTTTTGGCAATCTTGCCGAGAATGAAACGAGCCATATTATACTTGTCTTTCAAGAGGGCGCCCGACGATTTTTTCTTGTTAGGCGAACCGTTGCCACTAACCTTAGTGAACTTGGTTGCCGTTTTGACAGTGCGTTCTGTAAACTGGTGAGCCGCCCCCTGTGCACCAGAGGGACTACTGCTAGTACTGGCTGCGGCTGAGGGGAAGACTGTCGACTGCTGACTGGAGGCCAATAATTCGTCTTCAGATGAGGGGCCAATGTCTGGCGTCCTTTCGACCTTGTTATTTTTCTCTTTTTTTCTTTCTTTTTTTTTTTTCTTTCTTTGGACTCATTTTTTGGTCCCACGAGTAAGTCCGGAAAAGAGAGTCCATCCTGGCAGAGCCTATATACCAGTATAAGGCATTTATACTACCGACCTCGCCAGAGCATCGATAAGGACTGTTAACGACCAGCACCATTAATCACCAGCTGGCCAAGAAACCATCGGTACGGGTACCTCAACACCTTGGTTTAAGTGAGATTTATGGTTTACTCATGCGTGTAAATCCTTAGCTGACACTAAACACCCGAAAGGTAAATAGCCATTTCCGGCGGGCGACCACGGGGGGGACCAAGGACGAGGATTTTTGATTGATATAAGAAATAACTTCGCAAACAAATATGTATGAATAAGAAAATAAAAACCTCTGCATACTCTAATATAATTAATTTGTGTTCAAAAAAACATCAGCTAGCAATTAAAATTGTTTACATATTAAATGCTAACAATTCGCAGTACATACACGATACAATGACTTACCTTGTTGCTAAAATTGAACAATTCAAACAATATTGTCAACCCAAAACAGATGTGAGCTGTCAAAATGCGCGACAATAGTAGAGAGTAGCTCTACTCCGACGTTGTGGTGGCGCTTACGATATTTACGATCAAAAACCGACCAAACGCCTGAGGTCACATTTGGTGTTACTCAATAAGATCCCATCGTTTCTACTCATTCTGTCAACGCGCAACCCGCGAGCGCCACTTTGTGTTTCTACTTTAAACAATACCTGAGTAGCTTTCTGGCCGCCAACGAGCATAGTTTCATGTAAAGTGGTTGAACCTGAACACGATTCCATAATTGAATTGAATCCGAAAAGTTTTTCATATGAATGCGCTGACGCGGACTGTTCTAATAAAGAACATCAAAGAACTGATCAATGGTTTTGATCCCGATCCTTTACAACCCTGATCGAAGCACTGTGCATTAGCCAAATGTTAAGCCAAAGCGGGTGAAAGTTAATCAAATATGTGAGTCAAATGTTCGTTCCATGCGGGTATCATAATAGTGGGGGCATCCTTTCTGACATGCGATTGAGATCGTCATTTCAATATTAGGATTTCTAATTTATAAAATGTGGATGTTAGTCTAATGAATTTAATAAGATTTGACTGTTATTAATGATTTTGTGAGCATTTATTTTAGGTACCCCAGTGATAATCGCCAGTCTAAAGGGAAGTCAGTTCAAGCTCAAGGCGTTTATAATAATACTTATTTTATGCATGCTGCAACCGCACTTGTTGGTAATTTAGTTCAAGTGCACTTAAGATCTGGAAATGTGTATGAAGGCGTATTTCGTACTTTTTCTCCAAATTTTGATGTAAGTTCATACGAATTTATTCTTAAATTTAAGAGTATCAATTTATGTTTTTTTTTTTTTAAGGTTGCCTTGGAGCTGCCATTTTGCATTAAGAGCACTGTAAACACATTCGATGAAGGAAAACCTGTCCCAAACTGTATGATTTTTACCTCTGACAACGTTGTTAGCATTGTCGCAAAAGAGTTTGACCCAAATTATGCTACTGGTGGTACTTTCCAAACTGACAACGCTATTTCGGAAAAATTTGGTATGTTTGTATTGTGAGATTTAGGTAAGTTTTCAATATTTCCATCTGATCATAGTGTCTCGACTGGATGAAAAAGAATTGGAACCATGGGATCCATCAGGAATGAACGGCGAAATTGATTTTGAGCTAGATGGCGGCGCAAACGGTTGGGATGCTAATGAAATGTTTATAAAGAATGAAAAAGCTTTCGGAGTTCAATCTACTTTTGATGATTCACTATCTGACTATACTGTTCAGATTGAAAAAAAGGAAACAGATGAATTTAAAGAGGCTGAAGCCAAAGCGGAAAAGCTAGCCCAAGAAATAGAAAAAAATCCGATTTGTAGAGAACGCTTGGATTTAGAGAACGGCGATGAAGAAGCTTTATTTGCGGCTGTAGAGCGACCACTAGAGCAGAGTAGAGAAGATTGTAATATGAATAACAAAACTAACACAACGAATGTTGGCCAACCCCGAAACCAAAATGCAAATATTATGCCCCCAATTAATGCAATCCAACATTCATTAGCAGTGGCACAGAGAAACAGCAATAATATACCAGACAAATTCGTTCAAATTTCTAAACGAAAGGCAGTACAAACTAACACCAAATTAGTGCGTCCTTCAACGACTGCCAGTGCGAATGTTTCCCAAACTACTTCTAACAATACAAAGCTATCAAATTACCAAACGGTGCAAATACAAGGAACAGCGTCCTTTGCAATTAATCAGGGCTATTCTCCATTAATTGCAAGGTAAGTAAACCATATTTTGAGATATTATTTTGAAAGTCTGTTTTTAAAATATATTTAGTCTTAAATCTGTACATTGCGCTTGATTATTACTACTACAAAAATATTTAGGATAAATTTAATCATAGCGGCACAATACAAAAAAAGCAGTCTATGGGAAAACGCGTGCTATTGGTTGGGGTTACTATTTGCCCCCAATACAGTGTTGATAGAGAGAGTCGGTACAAATATAATATTAAATAAATTATTATTATTTATTACCAGGCAATTGCAAATTATAGGCTAATATAAATATTAGTCTAAGAGCTAGTGAACAGCAAAAAAAGTAGTACAATTAAACCATAGCGACAAAGCAATTTTTTTTTAAATTTACATATCTTGCATTTTTCGTTTTCAAACACTTTTTTTTTGAAAATACGTCAATTTAAGTTTTCGTCCTATACCAAAGTAGGCGTGGTAACAAACCTAAATAATCGATATTTGTGCACAATAAAAATATTTACCTACAAATTCCAAATACTATGAATGTCTTGAAACTGTTTAAATTTGCTGAAAAGTGCGTTTGGAAACTAGTATTTTGCTGCATTTGGGGACGGATTATGGCCTAACGCACAACTAGAAAGCTGCCAGATGTCGACTTTCGTGATCACCCACTTCAGTACAACAATAAAAAATATGAATTGGCCTTGCTTAAGTGCTTTAGGAAAACGTACACTAGCTCCCCGACTGATACATTAATGAGCAACTTTGATAATAACATTAGTTTTAAATAATAATTTCCGTTTTACTTATAAATTCATTAATCGACCAGTCTTTATCGCTAAAACTCTATCGATTCTAAAATTTATGATCTATTACATTTGCTTCTCGTATTTGCTTAAATTTGGAGACAGGGTGAAGAGGTTCATTATTTCGACAACTAGTAAAGTATTGGTGTTGATATTATAAAGCTACAGAGTTCATGACTGCGGCTGTCAGCAGAATATTATTGACAGCCGAAACGATTATTTGTGTAGAGCTGCGAGCCATGGAGCGTCTGATATCGTTGCCAATGTTTGAGTTCGTTAAAAAAAAATGTTTGCTGGCTGGAAGACCGGCTTTAGACAGGATGTTTTTAATTTGTGTTGTACGGAATACATTTGGGCTTCTTCTGGTTGTTTGATGGTAAACAGTTTTAGGACAATTGCCGTAGATGTAAATTAGTAGTCTTACTAATAACATTTTGAATATATTACATAGAGTATTTATATTACTTTTTTTGCGAGATAAATATTTAACATACTCGTATATTGGGCTTTACAGCGATTGATTTTTTAATTTGTACATTATTAAAATTTAAATCTAATTTTGGACAAAATTTTTTACGACAGGCATGTATTGTTTTACAATTATTAACGGTTTTGCACAGAGTATATACATCATCTGCGTAAAGGCAGTGGTCTATTATTATTATTATTTATTAACATGTAATTTAAATTACTTGGCTCAATGATAAATTAAATTCTAAAACACAAAAATATTTAACTTGTTTAAAAGTTATTTAATTCTATAGATGTTATCTTCGTTGAGGTTCTGATGTATTTCATAGATTGATATTTCCCCAAATATGCTGTCCTTAAAAGCCTTCAGGCGGATACAGTTTTCGAGGTAGCGCATATCTATGGTTGAATGACATGAGCAGATAGGGGGGGCTATCCTATTTAGTAAGTGTTGATGTGTAGCAGATGTATGACCTAGCCGCAATCATACGAAGTTGGTAATTTTGGTATTTACTGGACAAAATTAACATCCTTTTGCATCTATCGGATGAATTATTTGTGTGTTGCGAAAGTTAAGCAGCGCAAGATATACATCTGATTGGTCTTTATAGCACTTTTTCAATAATGATTTGGCGATTTGTACGTATCTTTCTGCTAGGCCATTCGATTTAGGATACCTCGGGCTTGATGTTTGATGTGTGAAGTCCCAATTTTTCGAAAAAGTACGAAAACTGGGGACCGTTGTCAGATTCCAAAATGTATGGGTTTCGACTGTTTTAGTTGAGAAAAATCAAAGAATCCTGAATAGCTATCTGCAATGAGAAGATATTCATTATTTTTAAAGTAAAATATGTCTACTGCAATAATTTCCCATGGTAACTCCGGAACCGTCTTTATGATAATGGGCTCTTTTGGTTGAGACCTTTGTTGACTTTGACAAGTGCTACAGGATTCGACTTATTTGGTTATGTCTCTTGTCATGTTGATCCAAAACAGGTGTTCGCGAGCAATGTTGAGTATTCTGTCAATGCCACAGTGGCCATGGTGGACCTTTACCATCATCTCCTTTTTTAACGCATTTAGATCCATTGAATAGTAAGCCTTTATAATTACTCAGCGATTCTCGGAAAGTCCAGTAGTTCCTTATCTGATTTGGGATGTCTCCAACTTTGGGTGGCCATTTGTTATTCACATACTGTAGGACATTATGTAAATCCTCGTCGTTATGGGTTTCTCTTAGGATTCTGTTCACTGATGTGTCGCTTATTTGCAGAATTTCGTGAATTTCCAGTTCTTCGTCCCTTTCCATGTTTGCGATAAGAGTGAAGCTCTTCACCTCGGGTAAAATTGATTGGATCTCGACTTTGTTCTCAGAGGTGCCATTGACTTGTAAGCAAGTTTCCTTATTCAGTTCCTTTGATGTGGTAACTGGTGCTAGTTTCAACGATGAACCATAACGTGATTCTTGTGCAGTCTCGGCTGAGGGTATCTGCTACTGGTATGTCTTTGCCTTTGGAGTAAGTTACTGTTGGTTGGTACTGAAGAACTTGTAACATGATTTTTTGTAGGCGGGTAGGTGCATTGTGAATTGGTTTTTTGAAGATCGTCTCAAGTGGTTTATGATCGGTTTCGATGGAAAGCCTTTTGCCAAATATTAAATCATGAAATTTTTCACACGCGAACTTGATGGCGAGTGCTTCTTTTTCGATTTCCGGTTCGAGTTCTTGAGAGGCTGTCAGTGCTTTGGAAGTGTATGCGACCGGCTGATTATCTTATAACAGAACAGCACCTGCACTGGCTTGACTGGCATCTACTTGCAGTTTGACAGATTGGGGTCATAGTATTTCAGCACTGGTGTTTTTGAAAGGGCTTTCTTTAGTTGGTTAAAGGACTCTTCTTGAATTTCGCTCCATTGCCACGGAATATCTTTTTTTAAGAAGCTGCCGCATCGGTACTGTAATGTAAGATAAATTATTTCTGAACTTACTTAAGTAAGTTGCCATTCCAAGCAGTCTTTTTAACTCTGCTTTTTCTGTTGGTTGTTTTAGATTTTTGATGGCCTCGATTTTTTCCGGGTCAGCTTGTATTCCTTCCGAAGACAGTATATGTCCCAAGAATCGAGCTTTTGTGGTAGCAAATATACATTTTTGTTTATTGAGTTTTATTCCTGCATGCTCTAACTTTTTAAGTACCTTGCTTGTCAAAGAATTTTGCGTTTTTTATCAGGTGCATGAATTAAAATATCGTCCATTGATACCTCCGTATTTTCACAATGTTCGAGGAGATCTGACATAAGCTTCTGATAAACTTCTGGAGCTGATGCTAATCCAAATGGAAGACGCAAAAATGAATATCTGCCCCAAGCCGTAGCCATCGTAAGGTATTTCTTAGTTCTGTCGGTGATCCTAATCTGCCAAAATCCATGTTTGTAGTCTAAAATCGTGAATAGTTTTGAGTTACGGATGTTTGCGGCGATGTCATCTAGGGTTTGTAATGGATGGAATCGTCTTACGAAGTTTTTGTTTACATCTGTAGGGTCAATGCAGACTCTTATTTTTCCTTTCTTGCGGACGATAACCATTGGTGACGTTACTGGAGTTGCACCATTTGTCTTTTCGAACACTACCATGTTGACCATCCTATGTATTTCTTTCTTTACTTCACTCTGAATAGCGTGTGGTACTTTGCGCTGGGCATAATGTTGAAACACTGAATTATCAACTACAACAATAAAGTGGTTAATGCATCCGAGCCCTTCAAACAGATTTTCTTCTACCTTAAGTTCTTGAACACGCATGATTAACTTCAAATTTTTTGCACTGTGCGCCTGTGTCCAGTTTTAATTTTACTTTTTTGTTTTCTATGTTTATAACTTCCATATAATTATTGTTATCGTCTTTGTTGGTATCGACAGACAGTACTAGTAAGCTATCGTTGTCACTGTCTTCACTGGTACTTACTATGTCATTTGTGATTGCATGCACTTTTCTGTTGCGTTTTCTTTCCTTTGTTTTGCATACCGCTGCTAGATGTCCTTTTCTTCTACATTTGTCACACTTTTTGTTGAATGCTGGACAGTTTCTTTGTATGTGGGTGGTCCCACATCTTCTACAGTTAAACTCAGTGCCGTTTTTTTGACTATATATTTGCCTCCTTGTTTTATTGCCTTTGTTGCGGTATTTGGTGATTACATTGACAGCTTCTTCGTTTCTATGCAATTCTTTAAGTTGACTTGCCGCTATTTCGCTAGCTTTACAAGTTTTAATAGTTTCATCTAATGTGATTACTGACTTGGCTAGTAACTTTTCCCTTATAGCGTCGTTTACTATTCCGATGACTATTTTATCGCACAGTAGTGAATCTTCTAGCGAACCAAACTCAAATTTTTTTGCCTGATTCTTGATTTTTGTGAAAAAATCATCGAAATTTTCGCCATCACTTTGAGACATTTTATTAAATACGTACCTTTCGAACGTAATGCTTATTTTTGGGGCAAAATGCTCCTCGAATTTTTTGACTACCACCTCCAATTTTTTACTATCTTCATCGGAGAGTGTGAAGGAGTTATAGATGTCCACTGCGTCGGCTCCTAAGACAGACATGAAAGTTGCTATCTGAATTTCTTCGGACTTTTTCTTAAGTTGAGCAGCAGTTTCAAACCATCTCTATTGTTGCAACCATTTTTTCCACAACAGCGCAACGTTGTTACTGGTCAATTCTAATGGTCTTGGTGGTTCCGGCGGATCGGGCATTATACAATTTTTAAAATTTACAATTTTATTTTATCAATTTACAATTGAATTTATTATTTAATTAACCCCACATCTGACACCATGTAATACAAAGGACGGCGGTTGAGTAATGACTTTATTGAGTTGATATAAAATACAATATACGAGTACACTCTAGTATGTTGGGGTTACTATACCACGCTATTATGTACATAGGTATTAAAGTACAATGGTACTATGTTACAGAAGGTTGGAGTAATATTGTTCTGTCTTTCTCAAGGTAATCAATTAACAGATCCCTTTCGCATCCCAAAACACACTGGCATGAACTTTCCGGCAGATGCGATCGACTTCGCTTTCTTTGGCGCTGAACCATCGGCTTCCACCAACTGCTTCGACTGCTGTTCCGTTTCTGGCGTGTAGTGGTGGACCCATGTCTCATCCATAGTGACAAATCGCCGCACAAAATCGGTCGGATCCCTATTGAATCGGTCCAAAGATTGCCGCGAAAATCGTTTGCGCATTTGCTTTTGATCGGCATTCAGTAAATGCGGCACCCATCTTGCGCAGAACTTTCGCATTCCTAAGTTTTTGTGTTTTATCTCTTCCGATATTTGTGTACACACAGCCTCAGCTATCTCACTCACCTTCACTCGCCTATCGTCCAACACGATATCATGCACTTTTTCGATGGTTTCGGGTGTGGTTGCGGTTTTTGGGCGTCCTTCACGTGGGTCATCTTCGAGGGAGGTGCGCCCACGTTTAAATTCAGCTGCCTACTTTTTAACGGTTGACATGGAAGGAGCAGAGTCCCCGTAAACTTTTGTCAACTTTGGATGAATTTCCTTGAGGGTTAACCCATCCAAAACGAAGAATTTTATCACCGCACGATATTCAAGTTTATCCATTTTAACGAAAAACACGCAAGACGTCTACTGCAAAAATTCGTGTAAAGAAACTACTTGAGAGAACAAGTTGAAACTTGTCATACGAACTAATGGGAAGTGCACCCAGGCAGGAAACATAAATTTTTGCTGATTGGAACGCCATCTCTGCGTCAGGTCGAGAACTTTTCACCTTGCCCTCGTATGCGAAGTAAACGCGGTACCTCAATCTGAAATTGCTCTTTTTGGGTTTCCAAAAATCGCGGCTCGTGCCTCCAGTTTGGGTATTACCTCTTGAGTGGTGGTGCTCTTTGTGGGGTACAACCAAACAAATTTGGCAAATGCGTCCGCTACTACCAGAATGGCCTAATATAATCTTGCCACTCTTAATGGCACTTTCTTCTTATTCATAGTCATCGTAAAAGCTTTGCAGTCTGCAATGATTTCCACGTGTCTTCGCAAGACGTAGATTCTCCATTTTTTCAACGACGCTTCAACAATGGCCAAAACTTCCAACTCGTACGATGCATACTTCTCTTCATGCGAAATGGTTGTGCGGCTCATGAACTGCACCGGATGGACCTCTTGATCTTCGTTATCTTTTTTTTTACGCTGGAAGGTGGTAATCTGCAAAAGACGAAACTGAGCCGGAACTCAGTAACAGTGGGGATTTTTACCCACTAACCCCTTCTCCTTTGGCATTTCATCGCAGGGCGGGGAGGAGCCAGCCTTCCACTTATTATTAGTCCTAGTCGTTAGACCAATCAACAATTTGTCTTTCATTTCTTAAGGTGTTTATGATAAGTATTCATCTGTGGATGATTAAATATTGTTTTAGCTTTTTGTATTTTTTTTTTTTATTTTTATTTTTTTTTATCTACCTATCTAGCTAGTTCAAACGGTTTTACTCTTCTTAATCTCCTAGTCAGATTGTAGTACGAGTATTTAATAGTTCCGACATTTCTGACTTTATGTGATTGAGAAGTCTAAGTTTGTGTCTATTAGCTACTTTTTTGACTTCATCTTCAATCATTTCAATTTCTAGATCTCTAGATCTGTGTTTCTTGTGTACTATGGTGCATTTACAATATTCCGTAGTACTTTATTTTGAAATGTTTGTATTTTTTGTAAATTGGTTTTGCATGTGCATGCCCATAGCTGGAGCCCGTAGGCCCATACTGGTTTTAGAATTTGCTTATAAAGCAGTAATTTATTGTAATTGGACAAACAAGAGTATTTCCCTATAAGCCAATACATTTTACCGTAACGCATGTTCAGTTCTTCTCTTTTTTTCTTTATATTCGCTTTCCAGCGCAGTTTTGCATCTAGTGTCATGCCTAGATATTTGGCTGTGTTTGCGTATTCTACTTCATTATCATTTATTATTGCTGGAATGTGCGGAACATTTTTATTTGTAAAGTTGATATGGACCGACTTTAGGTCATTTAATTTAATCTGCCATTCTTTGGTCAATTTTGATATATTAGGCCATTTTGAAAACGTAATTTGATCGTCGTTGCAGCACTTAAGGTTGGCGAACATTGAACTGCAAACGTTTTTTGCTACCATTGTTCTGTGTCGCCACAATGTTTTTTTTTTTGCAATCGCATTTGATGTTTTCAAACAGCAAAATGGAGCCCTTAACAAAATTTATTGAGAAAATTTCCAATATTCAAATGCCTCAACCCATACTTGGGCAGGAGTAGGTGATAGAGTTCTATAAACATAATATTTAGTTAAAAGAAATAAAATAATCGATTCAGTCATTTTTCTTATTGCGCAGCGCAGATTGCTGCTTTTTTGCAGCGCAAATGACGTTTATGAACAACTGCCCTGCAAACACTGCATTATCGAACATGCTGCAAATGCAGTGCGATTTATAATGTTGTTTTCGAATAAACGACTTTTGCAGCTTGCGTTTAAGAACATTATGCAAAACCAATTTGATGCAGGTGACGTTTTCGAAAACGGCCTTATTCACTGCTTTCTGTAGCTTTTTCGTCGCTACTTTGACTTTGTGGGTTTCTCCCACAGCAAGGATAGCAGTATCATCTGCAAATGTCGCCACAGTTGTATCATCACTAAATGGCAACTCACTGGTAAAGAGATATAATACAGGGACTAGCACACTGCCTTGTGGTACACCAGCCTCTATTTTTCTCCATGTGGAGTAGTCATCTCCTGGTTTGATTCTAAAAAATATAAGACTAGGATTTCTGAGTATTCCTTTGGTAGATGCTTTTGCAATTTATGTATCAGTCCTTTGTGCCATGCTTTATGGAAAGCTTGAGCTATAGAAATATTCGTATAGTAGAGCATATCTTTTTTTCTTCAAATGCTTTTTCGATTTTATCAGTTGCACCTGATCAATCGTGGAGTGCTTATTTCTAAAACCTATTTGACGGTTTGGGGATTAGCAATTTTTCTTCAATTATTTTATGCAGACGTTTAATCAGACGTTATTCAACCGCCGCCGTATTCAGTCGCATTTTTCTTTTTGCTCCGCAAATTAATTCATTGTTAATTTGTCATTTTTCGCCGCATAAACAATTTCCCGCTTATTTTTTTGACACACTTCGCGATTGTACAGCTGTTTGCTAAGGCGCCCTTTAATTTGTTGTCCTACTTTTTCGTGACCTGCCATGTCTTGTGGAATGTCTAATTGCCTAATCGATAATAGCAATGCCGATTGGATTGCTTGTAATGGCATATGTGGCAAATCTTTCCATGCCATTTGTGTCGGGCTTAATAAAAGAAACACGGTTTTTTATTAAAGAAATATCAGCCAACCTCCTTTTCTTCTGTGATGAGTGTAAGAACATATCGCTGTCGCACGTGCTCCTCGCGATAAAATGCCTTAGTGAATCTAATGAAAACCACCATAAAAGTCTCATTAAAAAGATAACAGAAAAATTGTCCAGCCTTGAAAATAATGTAAGATGTGTTGAAAAATTAGGTGTTGCGGTACAGTCTTCAAACGACGCAATTAAATCCCAACTTGTTAACATTGAGAAGGAAATTGCTGGTCTTTTTGAGTTGGGTTTCGCAAGATCTAGTAACGATGAAACCATCTTGTGTCACCTCAATACTGTGATAAGTGATCTCAAAACAAAATCGGATGCGCAAATTATCGCACACCAAAATACGTGCGAGGTTATTAACGCAATGCGTGAAGACTTAGATTTTCATTTCCAAGCCCCCTCGATCAATCCACAATCTCCCAAGCAACCTGATCCCATGCGCGAAGTGATTTTCGATAAAATTAGTGATGTCGGCGACGAATTAACCGTGGTACGGTCGACTTTTTCTGATATTGAGGATAGCATTGGAACAATATGCAGCAAAATTGATCAAGTATCGAACCATACTCAGCATCACCCAATTGTTCAGTACAACACGTCAATCTTGGCTGAACTATTAGATACCGAAGTGGATCCGCCCTCATCTCCAGCTTCCTGTCTCCAAAGGATGGTTCAAACGGATAACTCCAACGCAAGCGTTACAACTCCCGAATCTGAAGTCACGGTAACGTTGTCTCCTCCCACTGTCGCCCCACGTAAACTCATCAAACAGTTTGGCACTACATGGACACTTCTGAGTGGCAGCGCAGATTGGACAAGCTAAGGTTGGAGAACCAGATGTTCACTACCTGCCTCATCAAAGGCGACCCTCACTACGCGGATGTCCCATGGATTGCACAATTTTTCAAAAAGAGATTTGGTATTACCATCAACCAATGCATAATGCTCCTGCCATCCAGCTACAAGAGTAATCGAAATTTCAAATTCGACTTACCGTCTCGATACGAATGGATATTTCAAAGCTCTACTGGTACTGACTTCAAGCTTGGTAAGATGGGTATCAGCAAATCGACCGATAAACTCTGCATTAATGATAAGACTGTAAATAAATCTAACATTAGTAATAAGCATCCAAAACCTGTTTCCAACTCCCGACCCAAATCTGACACTAACTGGATCCTAAAAACTAAATTATTCCCCAAATTTACCCCCCCTACCATACCTAAACAAACGTCTTCTTCTTCTTCTTTAAATGCACTTAATGTAGCGAGTTTCGTTTAAATTAAACCCAACTTCTCACACTGGCTCCTCTTAACCGCTACAACCCTCCGCGCCACCTGCTCTCACCACCAATTCTTTCCCTAATTTAAATCTCACAACTGGAGCTAAATACCCTAACTTTATAAGCTCTCATACTCTGAACTCTCTTCTAATACACCTTTCTCTTCAATCTCTTCCTCCACCGCTCCCAGTCTTGATCCGGTTTTACCGCCTCTAGTTAAACTAACACAGCAAACCATTGACACCACAGAATGTTGCTATGCACTCTCCAGGCTAAGAGAAAAAAGGGTTTACGAGAATATACGTCTTTTTCTCGCGTATCTTCATTACAAATCTGACTCAGTTTGCTATGAGGGTAAAACCAAAACAAGCGTCATGGTTTCCATTCAGCAGGAAGGCCTCCCCATTGAAATAGACAGTCTCAAGAAAATCTCTATCAAGTTCCACGAGATTTTTAATTTGTCTCCTCAAAAAGTAGCAGATGACCTTGCTGCTTTTGACAACTACGTACACTCTAAAAGAACGCAACATCTCCAACAAGATGTTTCGAGACGACGACCCTACCCAACCCTTGGTTGACTCTCCCTCTCGAGGCGTCCTACTGGCCATTCATAATGACCTTGTCTCTTCTCTCATTGCCATTTCTTCCTCTTCTAAGGTCGACTTTGTTACAATAAAAATAACTTTTCCGCACCGATCCCTGTATGTTATGTGTTGTTACTTTCTACCAAATCAATCTGTCGAATCCTACCAACTTGCTATAGACGCGATTGATCAAATAATCGACCTTTCTGATTCCCTCGATGACATCCTCATTTTTGGCGACTTTAATCTACCTCTGCTGTAGTGGAGTCCGTCCGATGATGAATCCTTTTTCATCGCTTCAAATGCCAACTCCACTAAGGAATGTCTCCTCATAGACCGGCTAACTGATTCAAGTCTACGTCAAGTTAGTAATGTCTTAAGTTACATGGGAAGGCAATTAGACCATATATTCACAACTGATCCCATTAACTCCTCAGTGTCGCTTTGTCCCCTAACTCTGTCGACCATTGATAACTTTCATCCTCCCCTTCTTCTTTCACTTTTCCTCAATTCTCCACTTCAATCTACACCGCCTGCATTTCGCATTTCTTACGACTTTCATAAAGCTAATTTCCGCAAAATAAATGACTATCTGAGTAGATGTTTCCTTGAGTTTGCAAACTTATCCTTAAACGAAGCCCTCACAATTTTATACAGAGAAATGTTTAATTCTATTTCGCTTTATGTCCCCTTTTCTTGTAATAAAACTTCATCTTCATTCCACCCTTGGTATAATCGCAAACTTCGCGCCTTACGTAACAAGAGAAACAAGTTATGGGCAGCTTTCCTTCGTACCAATTCTGTTTTCGACTATTCCAACTATCTCGGTTCCTACCTTCAATTCAATCATCTTTATAACTCCCTCTACCATCGGCACCTAATTAACGCGCAAGAAAATCTTATAAACGACCCTAAGTCATTCTTTCAATTCGTCAACTATAAAAAAAAATCTGACGGTTACCCTCCGTCCCTCTCTTTTGAAAACATATCTTCAACTAATCCGCAAACCATTGCCAACTTTTTTGCCACCTATTTTAAACAATCCTTCGCCGACAACTCTTTTGAACCAGACCCCTCTTACTTCACTCACCTTCTTAACTTATCCGTTGGCCCCTTTCTCTCCCTGCCATTTTTCTTAAAAAATGCTCTTCCATTCCCTCTCTCATCTCTTCCGTTTGTCTCTATCACTAGGAGAATTCCCTCAAATTTGGAAGACCTCTTTCATAACCCCCATACACAAAAAGGGATCAAAGAACGAAGTAACAAACTATCACCCCATTGCTAAACTTTCTCATCTACCCAAACTTTTCGAAAGTATTTTATACGAAGCCTTAAGCTTTCAGTGCAAGTCTCTTATCTCTCCCACCCAACACGGCTTTCTGAAAGGTATATCAACTACCACAAACTTAGTCGAATTCGTGTCCTTCGCCCTGTCTGCCTTAGAGAATGGCAAAGAAATCGACGTTATTGCAACTGATTTTAGTAAGGCTTTTGATAAGATATCTCATAACTTAATCCTCTTCAAATTGTCTGCCCTCGGTTTCGAACCCATATTGTTAAAATGGATATCTTCTTACCTGGAAAACCGTTCTTACAGAGTTCGCTTCAGATCCATCTTATCGACTCCCTTCTTGGCCACCTCTGGTGTTCCGCAAGGCAGCCATCTGGGTCCCCTTCCCTTCATTCTAACCATAAACGATGTCGAGAGGGTTATTAAACACTCTTCCCTCTCTCTGTACGCTGATGATACCAAATTTTTCAAAGCCATCTCTTCACCACATGACTACTGCCTCCTTCAACAAGACCTTGATAGTCTTAAAAATCGCTTGGAACTTAATATCGCCAAATGCCAATCCATCACCTTATCACGTAAGCACCACGTATCCTCCGCCCGCCTTTACCTTCTCCATGGTCAACCTATATCCATCGTTCAATCTCTCCGCGATCTTGGTATATTGTACGATAGGGAACTAAATTTCCGTTCACATATTGATGAGATAATTCGTCACTTGGCTTTATCAAACGATGGTCCAAAGAATTCTCCGCCCCTTACGTGACTAGATCCCTCTACATTACCTTTGTGCGCCCCCTCCTTGAATACGCCAGTCAAGCGTGGTCACCCTTTCAGCAAGTTCATGTGACCAGAATCGAGGATGTTCAACGTCGATTTCTTCGATTTGCCCTTCGAGGTCTTCCTTGGAACGATCCAGTTATCTTGCCTCCCTGTCAAGACCGCCTCAACCTCATCAACCTGAGTACTCTAGAGAAACGCAGAGATGTTGCAGACATTCTTTTCATTCATCGACTTCTTTCAGGCTCTGTCGATTGCGCATCTCTTTATAATTAAATTTTCTTCAATACCAACCCACGAAATTTACGATGCCCTCGTCTTTTCTATCTACCGTCCCACCGCACTTCATATGGATCTAATGAACCAATTTCCCATATGCTGCGAAAAGTGAACTCAAACCTCACCCAGTTTGATTTTAACTTCAGCACTCCCTGCCTCAAAACCGAACCGAACTCCTTCACCATTCTCTTAGCTTTAATTCTTAGTTTTAAGTTTTAGTTTTAAGTTTTAGCCTTAAGTTAGTTGTAGCTTGTAATAAGCCAAATAAATGAGGGCTTTCGCCCCACCAAATTAAATTATGTTAATCTCTTCAAATAGTTTGAACAACATAGGCAGAATCGATATGGGGCAGTAGGAGGTGACTTCACTAGGTGGTTTATCTGGTTTTGGTATCATAATTACCTCTGCGACATAATTACTTTCCACATGGTAGGTACATACCTTATCCTATATGCAGCATTTATAATCTGTGCTAGTTTCTTTAAGCCTTTTTTGCGGGAGTTGCTTTAGGATTTCCCCTAACATGAAGTCAAATCCTGGGGCTTTCTTAGTATTGATGCCTTCTCGTATTTCTTTGGTAATTTCTTTCGCCGTTACCGGTTGAATATGTCTCTCCTCTTCGCACAATTCTTCTGTTTCTTGACAGTCTATGTCTTCATATGGTTGGAAGGCACCTTCGAGATATTCAGCAAATAAATTCGCTTTTTCTTGGTTGTTTCTTGCCCAGTTACCTTCTCTGTTTTTAACTGGTGGAATGTGTGCAATTGGCCTTTTCATTTTCTTTGTTGCATTCCAGAGTGAGTATTCGGTACTAGCATCATTCGTAAGATTGGTAAGGTATTTTTTAAGAGACTCATTCTTAAATTCTCTTATCGATCTTTTAAGCTTACTGTTTAGATTATTCAGTGTTGTTTTGTCGCTGGGCGCCCTTGATTGTTGCCAATGTTTTCTAGCTCTTCTCTTTTCCGCAATTATATCACATATTTCTTTTGGATATGAGTTTTGATCGATTTTACTTTTAGTGATAGGTGTTGCAGCACCTGAGAGCTAAATATCCTATCCTCTAGATTCTGTCTGAAGTAGTTTCAATCAGTCATCTTATTAGTTAGTTTTGGGCTGTTTTCTTTGCTAGTGATTTTATCGCCAAGTGTTGAAAGTATTGTGGAATGGTCTGAGTCAATATCTGGTCCCTGTTCTACTTTTATAGTATTTAACGAGATATTCTTTGTAACGAAAAAGTCGACGAGATCTGGGGTTTTCTTCCTATCTGTTGGCCAATACGTAGGTTTTCCCGTTGAGTGATATTTGCCGCTAATTTCTTTTATTAATTCATATAATTCTCTTCCTCTCGTATTTGTCAATCTTGATCCCCAATACTTGTGTTTGGCATTAAAATCCCTACCTGCGATAAATCTATTGCGAAATATGCGGAAGAGGCCTAAAAAGTTATTTTTCTTAAGAAAATTGGTGCAACTGATATTATTTGTCCACTTTTCGTTTTTATATTTATAGATATTCCTTGTATCACACATGATTGGAATTTGGGTTCTGTATGCTGATCGATCGCATTCTTTACTATAACTGCAGCTCCGCATTTTGCCGAATTATTGGGGTGTGGAGAGTTATATAATTCGTACCCTCGCAGTTTGAAGTTTGTTTTGAATTTAAAGTGCGTCTCTGAGACAAGACATTCATCTATTTAGTTCATGTCAAGAACTACTTTATTTCTTCTTTACGATTCTCGATACCATTAACATTCCATTCCAGGGTTTTTATGTTATCCATCATGTTTGTCTCTTTTATGCAGCCTTTTTATTGCTGCTTTTTCTCTCAAGGAACGAGATTCTTTCTAGTATAGCTTTATTGTTTTTTCCCATCCTTTCCATTCTATTTAGAATTGTCTGCATGTATGTTTCCATACCAGCACTAGATTTTGTTTTTGTTGTAGCTATTGGTTTTTCTAAATTTTTTGATGCAGCTTGTGCATATGTCAATTCTGTACCCGCTCCTGTTTTTGGTCTTAGGACTTTGTTGATAATTCTTTGGACTTTGGGTACTTTTTTTTGGCGCTCTCGGTTTCAAGTCCATTATGACTTTAGGTGCGTCCTTTTCTGAATTAGGTTTAGTTTGTTTATGCTTTTTATATTTTGTTAGCTGAATCTGTTTAGCAACTAAGCAGCCTCTATAGTTGGCTGGATGCTTTTCGCTGCAATTAGTACATTTTGCTGGTTCGTCTTTTTTCTTCATACAATCTTTTTTATGATGATTTCCTGCACACTTAACGCATCTTAGGTTAGAACTGCAGTATTTATGTGTATGTCCATAGTTTTGGCTGTTCTTGCACTGTGGGACTAGTTTTGATTTCCTTATGGCATGGATCTCTACCTTCATTCCAAGGATATCCTTAATTTCAGATATCTTTTTGATATTTTTGTCGTGCTCAAAAGTAAGCATAAACATTGGAAGCGGTACTTTGCTTTTAAATTTTAGCATATTAACAGCTTCCAATATCTTTAAGTGTTTCCTTCTTAGATCTGAAACTATACTCTCTGGTGAGCATGAGAAGTTTAGTTTCTTTACAACAACCTTAATTGGCCTTCTTTGTTTGTTCTCATAAGAGTAGCATTGCCCCTTTTTTTGATTAAGTATTTTGGTAAGTTTTCTATGAAAATCTTCTTCAGCTACATTAATTTTAATATCATTACTATTTATTAACGTTGTGCTAGCTTTAATTTTATTTTCCTCCAAAAACTTAACTAAGCTATCATACTTTATTATTTGCAGTGCAATAATTGGTGGAGGTTTGGCTGGCTTTGTTTTTTATTTGTTTGGGACATGCTCCGTAACTTGGTAGCTTTCTTTCGGATCTTTGGGGATTTACTCATTTTCCGTTTTTTTATTTTTGTTCCTGTTTTTGGGTTTTACTTCGGTCTCTTTCAGTAGTTCTTCCTCATCAGTTGAGAACTCAACTACTTTAATTTTATCTTTTTATCTATTTTGGCTGTTGATCAGTTGTTTCAACGTTTGCAACTTTTGCTTTAAACTATTAATTTTCTGAATTAATGTCTCGTTTAGTTGCTTAAACTCTGATCTTTCTGAAGTAGCACTGCTCTAAATCCAAATTTGCTGGCGTCGGCATGGATTTCAGTAACTGCGGTCGAATCGAACAGTTTGAGGACCGGCGATTCGACTAGCGCGTTCCTCAAGATTTCAAAAGCGCCTCTACTGCTGCTCTATACCCTTCACAGAACGTCGAAAATATGAAGTGAGTCCCAAAAAACGTTGAAGCGATTTTTAATCATCCATGTTGTAGACTTCCACTACGCCTTCGTTACTCAATGGTTTCAGAACTATCATGATGATCCTTGTGAATACTGCTGGAGAATTGCATATACCAAACGGCACCTTCAAAAATTCCTACTGGCTGTTGTGATCTACGGGTACATGAAAGAATCCATTTACTAAATCGAGGGTCGTGAACAGTGATGCCTTCTGCAAATTTTCCAGCACATCGTCAATTAGCGGCATAGGGTCTTTGATGATTTTTGCGATTATCCTTCTGAAGTCAGCACATTCTTTTCCCTCCGTTTTTCTTCGTAACCAGGACCACTGGGGATACGAATTCTGAATTACTTTCCTGAATAATGCCCTTCTCTAACCAATCGGCGACCTGTCTTTCAATTTCCTCTTTCGTAGAGTGGTGTTTCGTCCTTCAAAATGATTTCCATTGTTATCGGTGATGGTTCGTTCTCCTTGGCAGGTGGTGCAAATCGTCTACAACAGCGTTTTCATCTACGGCCAAACAACACATAGCTCCATACTCTTCATGAATCTCTTCGATTACGTTTCTTTTACTCTGCAGTTGAACTACCATCTCATCTAACACCTGCTCTGTATGTGTCTCTACGATCTTTCGTCTAAACTTCGCATCGTTATCTTGGGTGATTACCGACGGCTGCTATATACTCGTAACGTCTGTACCAACTACTACTGAAAAAACCATATCACATTCGGGAACAACCTGGAGCTTCGTAGCGAATAGAAGACCATTTATTTTCAGAGTTGCACTCACATACTCCAAAATCTCAACGTCTTTGTTGCCAAACCCTGTTAGAACTGTCGGTCCCTCAACTAACTACAACTAAGGAAATGTGTAAGAAATAAGCATATCATACCCCATGTGTATCAGTGCTTTCACGCCTATCTTGTCTACTAAAATATCTTTCATGAGTGGTCTCATTTTGTATCCAAAGGGTGACCTCGGTTTTACCTCTGCTGTTTCTCGACTGTTGCATTCGAATTAACGATGGCCTAACTTGTCACACTTGAAACACTTTTACCCCTGGGTACATGCCCTTGACAGATGATTTGCGCTCCCACACACGAAGCACTTCCTCTGATCTTCCGTCTTTCCCAATGCAGAAGTTTCAGGTCTCGCGGATGATACCAACGATTGCCCCCTTAGCGGATACTCAGCCACTGTCTGCTGCTTCACGCGCTAGTAGATTTTCAATTTGTGCTTTAGTTCTTCTTTAGTTATTGCTTCGTTCAGCACGATCTTACTTGTTTTGTCGTCTTGGAGGCCTGCTATAAAGTATTCGATTAGAGATGCCATCCAAATGGATGAAATTCGCGATTTCAATCATTTTGAAAAGGTACTCGCGTAGTGTTTCATCTGGTAGCTTGCGTCTTCAACCGACGATGTACTTCTGCTGAGCTAATTTCGATAGCGAATTCCTTCCTCAAGGCTGCCTTCAGTGAACCCCAGTTTTGAATATTCTTTTTGCTTTGAATAAATAGCCTTGCTGCACCCTTGATGAGCCTCCGACCATAAATATATTTCTGCAAACCGTTCCAGCCCAGTACTGCCGCAATGCGAAGATTCGCCTGACTGTGTGACTGTGGGATGCTACTTTTGACGTCCGTGAAATTAAACGTGCTTAATGGCTTTCGTTGATTTTTGTCTGCCGCAGCTATACCGGAAACTTCTCGCAGTCCCACGCTTTCGCCATTGCCCGAAGGTCCGCTATCTATTTCATGCACTGTATCTGCTGAACCATCATTTTCATCCTCATCGCGTTCGCACTGCCCAAGCAATCTGCTTTTCAGCTGTATCTTATTTCCTTCTGTTGATAAACGTACTTCTCTAAGTCTCGTCTTCAGTTCGTCGTTTGTCAATAGTCTTATCTCCTCTATATTCATTTTACTTCAGTTGTCAAAATTATTAATTAAAAAAAAAAAAATTTTCAAGGAAAATATTAATCAAATTAAATATAAAACTCTAATTAATTAATTGAATTAATGTTATTATTATTATTATTATTATTATTTATTAACATATAAAATAAAAAACAGAAATTCACATGTTAACAGTAGTGAGGCGAGCACTAGCTGCAACGGCTTACGGCTCTAAGGTGTTAGACTATCTAAATTGAAATGTTTGAATTCAGGAGTAGTTTGTTAATATTTTTGATGTTTTCTAAGTTGATGTCGTTTAGAAATTCATATATTGTTTGGTTACTGGTAGGAATGGGATTCAGGGAGAAGGAAATTGGACAAAGCTTTTGGCCGAGGATGTGGAGGATGTCGATGACACAATTGCATTCCGTGCAGATCGGGGGTAGTTCTTTCCGTATGAGGTGTACATGTGTCAGGGCAGTGTGTCCTAATCGTAAACGTGTATAGTTTATGCACAGTTGTTTATTGCAGGTGGTTGGGTACATTGCAGGTGATCGGTCCTTGTTGATGTTGGCGTAGTGGTGTTTGTAGTTTTGCCAGTTGCGGAGGCGGTTCCTTTTGGTGAGGGTGTTGATTAGGCGTTGGAGGTCTATTTTAGTGTATGTATTGAAGAAGAAGACTGGCGCACGTATACATTCCTTTGCTACAGTATCAGCAAGTTCATTGCCCGAAATCCCGATGTGGCTTGGGACCCACAAGAGTTTAATTTTTGGTTGGTGTTTAATAACCAAGTCTCTTATTCGGTTTGCTAATAAGTGGTTTTGATTTGGATTAGCGACTGCTTGTATTGTCGATAGACTATCCGAGCATATGACGTATTTACCACGTAATTGGGTTATGGTTTTGGCTGCCTCAAATACCGCTACGGCTTCGGCTGTAAAGTTGGATGCGCAGTCTGGTAAAAGTCCATGTTTTATGATCTCCCCATGCTCATAAACAATCGAAAAAGATGTTGCTTGATGTGTTTTACAGCCATCCGTAAAGATGAGTTTCCAGCCTTGAGATTTCAAATTGCTTGCAATTTCATTATAGCGTGCTCGAAATATGATTCCTGGTGTTTGCGTTTTGTTGTCTCTGGTGAGTGTCGTAACGAGGGAGGAGGATTGAATTTTCCATGGAGGGGAAGTAAGGAGAGGATCTTTTATTCTTTTGGTTACATAAATTTCTAGCTCCTGGGCCTTGGTTAGTGTAGTTGAAATTGCTGAAGGTATCCTCTTCTTCTTTTTAGCTCGTATGGTGTTGTCTATAGTTTCATCAATAATGGAGTTTGTTGAGAAGACCAGTTTGGGGAGCAGTTTCAAAGAATGCTCATAAGCCATTTCTTCAAGGGTGGGAAATCCAGCCTCAGCTAGTATGTTGAGTATAGGTGTGGTTCGGAAGGCTCCTATGCTTCTTCTTGCTGCTTGGTGATAGTACGGTTTTAGTACATTTAGTGTACTTTTCGGGCAATTTCCATAAATTTCTAGGCCGTATGCTAATTTGCTTATAACTATGGCTTTTGTTATTCTGCACAATGTATTAATATGTACATTTAGTTTCTTACTGGCTATATTGTTAGTAGTTGCAGCTAGGCCTTTTCTTAAGTTGTTACAGTGTTGGTTCCATTTATACTTATTGCTAAAAATTAGTCCTAGGATTTTAAGTTCAATTACATTCTCAATTGATATATTGTTGATTTTAACGTTAATTTGTGGACAAAGCTGTTTTCTGCAGATATGAAGAACTTTACATTTTTCCAAAGAGAGCTTCGCTCCTGAGATTGTTGACCAAGACAAAATGTTTTCAATGACATTGCGGAAGATATCTTGCACTTTGTTGGTGTCGTTTTGTTTGCACATAATGTGCACATCGTCCGCATATATGCAATGGTCTAAGGATTTATGTTTGGAGATTATTTGGCTGAGTTCTTCGAAGGCAATGATGAATAGAACCACAGAAAGAGGTGAACCTTGGGGATCCCGTTACTTAACGGAAACGTGGGGGAAAACTGATTGTTAACCCGCACGCAGAATTTTCTGTTTGACAGAAAAGATTTCACAAAAATTTTGGGTCCTATTCGCCATTCTTTAAGTTTGTTGAGTATAAGATGGATTCATATTCTATCGAAGGCCTTCTCGAAGTCGAGTGAAAGGATGGTAATGTGGTTTCTCGCTGACAACGCATTAGAGATATAGGTGTCTAGGTATAGCAGACTGTCAATTGTTCCTCTTTTTGTCTTGAAAGCAACTTGCTTGGCGCTTACTAGTTTTTGGGATTCGATAAACCAAAAAATTCGTTTAGCTACTATTTTTTCTAAAATTTTAGAATAGCAGGGGATGAGAGAAAT
This sequence comes from Pocota personata, assembly GCA_963082735.1. Classification (NCBI taxonomy): domain Eukaryota; kingdom Metazoa; phylum Arthropoda; class Insecta; order Diptera; family Syrphidae; genus Pocota; species Pocota personata. The sequence goes on from OY720429.1 coordinate 154,938,469, forward strand.
AGGTCGAAAACCCTCTACGAAATTTTTTTCCTTCTTTGGTTTGGGAATAGGGATTATCATTGCTGTTTTCCAATATTGGGGAACTACTCCTGTGTGAAGAATATTATTGTAAAGGTTAATTAATCTGATCTTAAATTCTTCAGGAAGATTTTTTATAATTGGATAAGATATGCGGTCTCTACCTGGGGTTTTACCTTTTAGTTTGTTGAGGCAACAGTCGAATTCCAATTTTGATATGGGTCCTTCGATATGTTTGGCGGCGTTGCAGGTGTTGTTTGCATTAATTGTTATTAGAAGGCTGCTCATCTTTTTTGCGTAAAACTCACTGGAGAACATTTCGTCTTTGGATTGTTTTGACCACGTATGAGCAAAGTAGGAAGCGATGTTAGATGAGGCGGATATTACACCGTCTGGTGTTTCTATGCAATTTATGTGACTAAGTGGAGGGTCACTAGTAAGGCAACGGATGTTGTGCCAAATTTTTCCTGGGGGAGAGTTTGGGTTTATTGCCGAGGTAAAGTCGTGAAGGCATTTGGCTTTACTTGATTTCATTGTCCTGCGGAAAATGCTATTGCTTTTTTTGAAAGCGATTAGATTAGATTGTTTAAAAGTTTCAATTCAGAACTCCACCAGGGCACGTTACGTTTAGTGATGAAAGGTGACGTCGAGGGGATGCATATGTTGGCAGCATCTCGAGAAACTTTTAATAAGGTTGCGGCTTCTTTATTTATATTGGAAGACGGCGCTCTTTTTGTTAGTTTGTTAGAGGCACAAGATTGAAATTTTTTCCAGTTTGCGTAATCTATTTTGAATTTGATGGTGGAGGTTGTTGGACTCTTCTTAATGGAGGTGATGATGGGAAAGTGATCGCTGTTGTGTAGGTCTTCTAATATGTGCCAAGATGTTTTGGTATATAGGGCATTTGAGCAGCATGACAGGTCAACATGTGTCAAAGTATTGTGGGTCGAGAAATGAGTGGGGGAACCGTTGTTTAACACGAAGAGATTGTGTTTGAGTATAAAGTCCTCCCATGTGACGCCATTTCGGTTGCTGACAGCAGAGCCCCATAGCGTACTCCAGGCATTTATGTCACCAACGATTAAGACAGGTGTTGGAACTTGTGTAAGAATGTTTTCTAGGTCAGATAAAGTGTAAGATTGATTGGGGGCGATGTATAAACAGATGATCGAAAGTTTGAAGCAGGTATTTATTTGAATAGCCAAAGTTAAGATGTTAGAGATTACATTGAGTTTAATGTGAGGGATATTTTTTTTAATTAGGATGCCAATGCCTTGTTTAGACGTTGTGAACTGTGGATGGTTGTGAAAATAACCTATGTAGGACTTGGGTGTGATCGGTTTTGATCCAGAACTGTAGTGGGTTTCTTGGAGTGCGACTACGTCTGGTAAAAATTGTTTAATTAATAAAATTAACTCGTCATAGTTGTTTGCATACCCTTTAATATTCCATTGAAGAGTTTGAAACTGATTATTTCCCGGGGATGACTTATTGGCAATATACGCAGAGGTATATTGAGAAAAGACATTTGTACTTGAGCCGTAATTGTTATTTGTTTTGGAAACACGTTTGTTAACTTGGTTTGGTTTTGGTTGCTGATTGTTGAGTTGACAAGGTTGTCTTAGTTGATTAGGAGGGCCCTGTTGGTCAGACTCCGGGCCATGCCGGTTTGACGAACCGGAGCTCAAAGTCTGAGCAACAGGGCCGTTTGCATTTACATCTATGTTTTTATTGCATGGCATCATCGTCGTTTTGGGTTTGGTTTAAGTAGTATTTGTTTTTGTTGATGAGTTCAAGAGTAAATCTTGATATGGGTGAGTTAGTGAGATCTTGAGTATTGTCTACGGGGGAGGTTGGAGAGTTTTCGCTTCGAGAGAGATAATTTTGTAAGGAGTTTATTGTGCTGTCTGCTTGTGATTTATGTGAGTCAATGGCTGCGGGCTTAGGGTTTGATGAAATATTTGAAAGGTCGTTATTGTTATTGTTGGAGCTGATTAGAGGTTTATTTGTGAGTGTTTTTGGTGTACTTGTAGCTTGGGCTGTATATTTTTGGTTTAGAGTGGGTAGAATAGATGAAGGATCGTGATCGTTAGTATTTCGAGATTTCGCCTTATTTGTAGTATGTTATTAAAGAAATTCTTTTTAAAACAAACTTTTATCAAAATAAAATATAATTCTGGCCTTACTCCTCTGGACGCTACTGTCGCCTCTCCGTTACTCGTGTCACCAGTTGCTGTTACGGTTACTTCTTCGCCACTCCGACACCTCTGCGTCGCTAGCTTAACGGCTTGCTGTTTACTCCTTTGTGTGATATTTATTTCGATTCGTGGATTTATTTCGTTATAAATTGCATTTATTTATTTATCTTTTAATAACAAAAAACATTGAATTGAAAAAAATTTCTCACGCTAAGAAAAAAAAAGATTACTGTGACGCAAAGAAAATAAAAAAGGTTACTGTGGCACAAAGAAAAAGGATTACTCAACTGACTGCTTCGATGGTTCAAAAGTGAATGTCGCTTCGTTCGCAGTTTCTTTCTCTTTTGTTCTGTCTATTGTTTTACATTCTTTGTTTATTTCTTGTGTGATGGTGTTCGTCGTTGCGTCGCCACAGTGGTTTGGTTAAAAACATCCTACTTTAACTTCCATCCGTATATTACTACGTTTATATGCATACTTGAATCCAGCTTCAACCCGGGTTGAAATTCATATAAACGCAGATCGAGTTGAAATAGGATTGACTCAACTCGACTCAGCTAACAGAGCTGGATCGAGTTAGAAAAATGCATGTATACCTGGGTTGGGGGGTTGAAGTGACATGTTGTCTCTGTGTGTGTGTGATTTCAGATAACGAATCCAACACAACAGAACACTAACACAATCAAAAGCAGAATGTCTGCTATACTTATCTGTCAGTTCAACCACGTTTGAATTTTTCAATCTTTCGACTCGGTGTGTAGAAATACTCAGATCGATATCTCAACTCGATCCCAACTCGATCCCTCGATTCTGCATATAAACGTGGTATATATTATTATTTGTGCTTGTTTTACGATGAGCAGATAGGTCTGCTATGAAGGAGACCGAATTTATAAAGAGGATATGATGTGCCAAAATTGTAGTCTTTTCGTTGGCAGTTCAAAATCTTCAACTGATTTAAGAATATTGTAGATTAAAAAGGGATCCACTTTACGAATTTGTGACCGACAGATATCTTGTTATCGATGATAAAATTAATTGAAAAGCAAGTTTGACAAAGAGTTTTGCAGTTAAAGTTTATTTTTGTTCTTCAATAGTTGGAAGGCCCGCCTCCACCAGGATATTTTTAATTGGGGTTGTGCGATATAATATGACCTTAAAAAAAAAGAAACATTTTCTCGGAAATTGCTCTAACGGTTGTGTTAAAATTTTATATTTGAGCTATGGAAGACATATGGACTTATATTAACAGATAGCGTATCAGGTTTTTCATAAAAGGAATGAGTGTAGCGGATTATCTTATTAACCGGTTTAAAATTGTTTCCTTTTCGGCTATGACTCAACCGGTTTTTTTTCGAAATGAACATATAAGCAACATATTACGTATAAAAGTTTATGGCGTTCAAAGTTTTGAACAATTCCCAAAACTCTGAAAAAAAAGTGAAAAAAAAAAAAAAAAAAAAAAAAAAACATTTGAACGAGTTTATTTAAATTCCAAATGCAAGTGATTTGCAAATAAACAGCATATAAATGGAAGTGCGTACCACCCAGTCGTGCACTTTATTTCTTTTCGAATGAGTGACAGATCGGAATTCCGCCAACGGACATATCATATTGTAACATAATGTAGCATAATAACTACGCCCTCAAACAGGCAACACATTCCGAAGTGTCTTTTCATTCGAGGTTCGTGTACGGATTATGTCTAAGACGACGTCGCGGAATTAAGAGAGAATTATAACCGCAAGAGATTATTGGCTGCAGCTGTCATCTTGGAATTATTACATCAGAATTTTCTTGTTCCAGTGGTCGAAGAATTTGCTAGAAGTTTCTGGCTATAAGAAATGCGACTATATAAGGACAAAGGCGATCGAGGCAAGGCAGTTGGTTTTCGAACCGCACGAGGAGATTGGAAAACTGATAAACGGCGAAGTTGTAATTTTGTGATAAATTAAAAGTTGAGAGTTAACAAGAAGAAGTAATTAGTTTGGATTTGTGAATTAAGTAATTGAAAGGAGATAAAGTGATTTGAGAAGAAAGAGACCTTGTAAGGAAGGAATTTGCGAAGAATAGTATAGTGTGAACTTGAATTGTACTATAGACTAGAAAATAAAGAAATAATCTAACAGAATAACGTTTTATCTAATCGAGCTGTAGCTCGCATATTACATTGGTGTCAGAAGTGGGATAAAACTTATTCTGTGAATAACTATTTCCGTGGTGTGAACGATTTCTGTGTTGAGTTAATTAGTTGCGCAAAATGGGTCGCAAATTGGGAAAACTAACTATAATTCAACTAAAGCAGAACTCAGTAAGCGGAATCTCGACACAACCGGGGGAAAAGATGCCCTACTGATTCGTCTGGAAGAAGCAGTAAAGCAGGAAGGTGAAAATCCGCATTACGTAGAGTTTGACGTGGAAGAGGAACCAGCAAGTACAGTAGCCGACCCGAGTATAACAAGTCTGCTCCTGCAACTTAAGTTAGTCATGGACGAACAAAGGAAAGCAATAGAAGACCAAAAGGAGTCTCTGGAACTTAAGCTGGACGAACAAAAGAAAGCAATGGACGAACAAAAGAATTCTATAGATGCTCTGGAAAGCAAACTTGATGAGCAAAACAAGAACTTGGAACCCAAATTCGAAGTGATCGAAGAGAAAATCGAGAAGGTCGAGACGCAACTCGAAAAAGTCGAAACTAGATTCGATGAAAACTTTGAGAAACATGAAACTCAGTTCGGGAAGATAGAGACTCAGTTTGAAAAAGTAGAAAAGCAAGTCGAAAATCTTGCTAAGGAACTCAGCAACGTGAAGAGACAGAAAGCACGGGAATATTCCACTGACGGTCTGAGAAGAAAGGAGATGCAGCCTCCTATCTTCGATGGTCAAACATCATGGCCAATTTATAAGAGGCAATTCGAAGCGGCCGCAATGACCAATAGCTGGGACGATGAAGAGAAGTCTATTGCACTCACGCTTGCACTGAGGGATCCAGCTGCGGAGCTCTTGCAGACCATCCCGGAAGATAAACAGCAGAACTACGACTCTCTGGTTCAGGCTATCGAGATGCGGCTGCAGGTGTACAGGGTTCAGCTGCGTAGTCGAGTCCAGAAAAGGGGGGAAACGCTCCAACAGTTGCAAGCGAATATAGAGCGACTAGCCCATCTTTCATACCCTAAAGCCGGTGAGGAGCTTATCAACGAAATGGCGGTGGAAGCTTTTATTCAGGCCATAGAGGACAGACAACTGCAAATGGCTGTAAGGATGGCTGAAAAGCGAAAACTCCCCGAGGCATTGGCATTCGCTTTGTCAATGAAGGCTGCGGACCAAGCATACCAGGGAATACACCGTGTCAGGGAAATGTCCGTCGTGGAATGCTCATGCCAGAGAACAGCCGTCATGGATGAAGACAAAGCTCGCGGAAGTCAAATCCGTTGCTGGAATTGCAACCAAACCGGGACACCTACAACGGCAGTGCAGAAGTGCACCTAGACGAGGAAATTGTCCACATTGCGGAAGTAGGAGAAGCAGAGAGGAAGCATCCTGTCGGTCAGACTTCCCAAAACCAGCAGTCGGGAAATGCGTAAGGACCAACTTCGCGGGGCAGAAGTTGGTTACGGGAATCGAGGCCCCCAGGACCACCATTCAAGTTTCGCAAACCAAACGGGGTAACAAGAGCCTGACAGTGGAGGCACTAATCAACAAAAAGAAGTGCGTAGCCACCATCGACATAGGTGCCACTGCCTCCATTGTAAGAAGAGATATCGTCAGAAGCTCATGGCTGCACAACACCAACAGCTACTGCCTGAAGACTGCAACAGGGGAAATGTCGAAGGTGTTTGGAGAAGTTCGTCTTACTTTTGCTAGAAGTTTCAAGCAATTAGAAATGCGGCTATTTAAGGACAGATGGCGATCGAGACAGGGCAGTTGGTTTTGAACCGCACGAAGAGATTTGAAAAGTGATAATAAGCGAAGTTGTAATTTTGTGATAAATTGAAAGTTTAGAGTAACAAGAAGAAGTAATTAGTTTGGATTTGTGAATTAAGTAATTGAAAGGAGATAAAGTGATTTAAGAAGAAAGAGACCTTGTAAGAAAAGAATTTGGGAAGAATAGTATAGTGTGAACTTGAATTGTTCTATAGTCTAGAAAAATAAAGAAATAATCTCACAGAATATCGTTTTATCTACTCTAGCCGTAGCTCGCATATTACAATATGAAAAAAGAAATTTGCTTTTCAAATTGTTGGTCTTTTTTAATTTATGTATATTGATAGTACTTGGGTAATATCTGATATTTTGTAGTCTGATCTTCACGATCATTACTTTTTTTCAATTAGGCTACGAAATGTATTGTCAAATTGGGGAATGTGTTAACTTAAATGTTAAACATCAAAAATACAAAGTGACTACGCAGTGATTAGTCATCATTTATTAGATTTCTTCCATTTTGTTAAAAATTACCATGTGCGGCTTTTTTTTTTGTTGCGCGGGGTGTACTTTGATGTGCTTGCTTCTTTTGTGAAATTCTGGATTTCGTACAAGCCTGATAGCACTTTTATTGTCAACTAGAAGACTTGGTTGGCCACATCCCCCAGGTAGTATCTCGTCAAATAACCGCTTCAGCCACACTATTTCTTTAGCTGCATGCGCCGCTGCTACATATTCCGCTTCCATGGTAGAGAGGGAGACACGTGCTTGGCGTTGTGACATCCACGAAATCGGCGATTTGCCAGATAAGAACAAATAGCCGCTGGTAGAACGTCTTGTTTCTGGATCGCCCGCATAGTCAGAATCGTTGAAACAACTTAATTTACATTTAAGATTTGAATGAAAAAGAATACCATTCGTCTTTGATCCTTTTACGTATCGGATGACACGCTTAATCGCAGTTATATCTTGTGCAGTTGGATGCTCCAAATGACGACTGACAATTCCAAGAGCGAAGGAAATATCAGGTCTAGTTCCAGTAGCTAGGTGCATGAGGGATCCAGCCGCTCCTCGATATGGAAATCCACATTTCACCTCTTGATTTTCACTGCAGGAACCCTTAGTGATCATACAGTCTGCTGGTGTTGAAACCGGTTTATCATCCGATATTTTGAATCTATCCAAAATTCGATCCACGTAAAGGCCTTGGGAAAGAAATATTGATCCATCGGCTTGGCGATCTATTTGCAACTCCAGGAAATGTCCCTACTCCTTTCAGATATGAAATCAGATGGTCAACTTCTTCCTCGTTCTCTGCCACTATCAGTCCATCATCAACGTAGATAACTACGAGAATACGCTTTCCAACAAATTCGCAGGGATCGGCTTTCGAGGGCACCAATTTAAATGAATGTAGAAGTTCAGTGAACTTGATTTTCCAGCATCTGGATGCCTGCTTGAGTTTATACAGGCTCTTCTTTAGCAAGCAGACCCTTCTGCTTCCATCATTTAATCCTTTTGGCTGGTGCATATATATAGCTTCGTGTAATTCCCCATTTATGAAAACTGTCTCGATGTTAATTTGCTTAATTGTCATTTTTCTCTGTGCCACGGCTGCAAGTATGGCCCTTATTGAACTGAAGCGCGCAACTGGACTAAAGATCTCATCATAATCAATCCCAGCTTCTTACGTAAACCCGCTGACCACGAGTCTTGCTTTGTATCTATTGGGTTCATTGCTGACAGCATCCTTGATTTTTCTGCTATCAACGATTTTTCTTGCCGTCGGTGGTTCCACCAGTTCCCAAGTATTGTTCTTGTGTAATGCCTCAATTTCCTCTCGCATCTTGCCACTCCGCAGCATCACCTGACATGGGAACGTCTTCACATGTCCTTGGTACATACCTGTCTACAACACAGCTCCAATTTCCAGCAATGCCAGCATCGAATTTACTTAATGGACTCAACGGGTATTGGTTTTGAACAGGATTCTGGTTCATTTGTAGACACAGTCTCTTGATTGTGGTTTCTTGTAACTGCCGTCGTGCTATCTTTAACGATAAAGCGGACATCGTCGTCAGACAGCCAGCCTTCTTCCTTAACCTCTTCGAGTCTATCCACCAGATTGTCCTCAGATTTATTGTCAAGAGTTACCATAACTTCTCTGCTTTCACCTGAAATTACAGTTTGTTTAAAAATACGAGTAATATCCCGGCTTACTTCAACCTTATTAGTTTTAGAGATGTATATACGATATCCCTTTGTATTTTCGGAATATCCCACAAAGATTCCTGGGCGTGATTTAGCATTCCATTTTCATTAGTTAAATTGTCGTGGTGGATCCTTAAACCATAGTTGGGCAGGATGCTTTCCAGCTACATCTGTTGATGCTGTGAGGTTAATAACATATACAGCCATATTAATTGCTTCTGTCCATAGCTTAAGCGACAAGTCACGCGCATGGATCATTGCCCTCGCAGCTTCTACGACGGTTCTCATTACCCTTTCTGCTCTGCCGTTTTGTTGGGGGAATATGGGATGGAAGTTTGATGTCGGATGCATTTATCGGAAAGAAATGATTTTAGTTCGGCATTGATGAACTCTGTGCCATTATCAGTGCGAATTGTCTGAAGCGACGAGCCAGTTTCTATTATAATTTTGTTTAAAAATGATCTGAAGAACTTGAAAACCTCATCTTTCTGTTTCAGGAAGTATACCGTTCTATATTTTGAAAAATCATCCTTAAAAGGGAGAAAATACTTCGAGCCAGCCACCGAAGAACTTTGCATAGGGCCGTAAAGATCTGCGTGCACAAGCTCACCGACACACTTGACTTTACTGTCACTTCTTTTGAAAGGCAAACGATGACATTTCCCCAGGGCACATGCATCACAAAAGAATTTTTCTTCATCGTCATATTTAATGTTGTTTTCCTTAAGAAAACTCCGAACGTAGCTTACATTTTGGTGGCCCAAACGTTCATGCCAAAACCTGATCGACTCAACCCTCACATTAATATTCGCAGATTTCGGTTCCTCAACTCTAAACAGCATCTTAAACAGCAAACCCTTACGAACTCCCACTGTCAAACCCACAAACTCCCACTGCCACAGTACAAACAATCAAAACAAGCAAAACAAAAAAAATACAAGTGATGCGCCTGAAAAAAAAAGAGAAAAAAAATAGTAACACTGAAGAAAACGGAGCGGAGTGCGATTTATCAACCCTGCAAAATCCATTCCGGAGGAGCTCTGTACTTTAAGATCGCCACCAAAGGTGATCTCAGAGGAGGAGAAGTCACCGTACTCGAAGCCAATTGAGACAGGCGACCAAAACCCAGATGGAAGGGAACGTACACCCAGTGGGGAAGAAAGAAAAACAGCAGATCCCAACGAAGAAAAAGCTGAGAGTGATGCCATGAATATCCTCGGCAAAAGAATTGAAGACCTGATGAATTTTTATAAGGGCAGAAACAATGTTCATCATGAGATCAGGAGACTGACAAGTCTGATAGGTTCAGCGTATAATAAGATAGTTGACGCAGGCTATCCAAGACCTACACGAGAGGAAAGTGGGCGTACTCCCATGACCCCAACAAAGACAACGCAAACAGCAGGGCAGTTAGGTAATCGAGTATTTTGCCTGACCAATACTGCGACAGCAAACCGCTCCATAAGCCATCAGGGGGAAATATGCGACACACCTAAAAGAAAGAGGGCCACAACACCTAAGAATGCGCCCCGTGCGAATATGTTAGTCAAACAGCTACCACCATCGAAAAAGAAGAAGGTGTCTGTGGAAAAAGGTGCCACGGAAAAAAAACCCCAGAAGGTGGAGGAAATATCCACCCAGTCGCTGACGGAAGCCAATCAAATTGAGCCTGAGTGGATCAAACATAAGCCACGAATAAAAGTTCGGAGAAAACCAACCCGCCCCGACGCGTTAGTTTTAAGAACAAAGGGCAATCTGACGTACGCAGATATGCTGCGAAAGGTCAAGAACAACTTGAACTCAAAGAACTTGGCGAAAATGTGAACTGCATCAAAAAAACGCTGAAAGGAGACCTTCTCATTGAGCTCAAAAGATCTACCAGCTCAAATTGACAAGTGGAAACTTAGCTTTAGTATCTAGAGTGACCATCTTTATTTTTTACGACTGTATGTATTCGCCTAGGCATTGAGTTAATTAAGTTACGACAAGTTTCAAAAGGAATCGCGTTTCAAGCTCTTTATATGGCTGACCACAACTGATTTTTATTTCCTCCGGAGTGCAATGCTTACTATGGCCCTATGAGTTTTAATAATAATGATCGAAGTTATAAAAAACGTGAGCAAGAAAACAGAAAATCTCGAATGAAGAGCAGTTACCTATTATTTTGATCACGCACAAATTGACGTCCTTTCACACTTCCTGCTGCAAAACTACTAATCACAACAGGTGACTTTTCTTACATGCATTAAAACAAAGGAAATTTGTCTGTTCAAGTAACAGTACAGTTAAAGTTTGCAAAAAGAGCTGATTTCATTGCCTATTAATTTGATCAGCACACTTATTACTTTCAAAGCTCCTGTGTTTTCACAAAAAGCTTTGTTTTTAATCCTCATGAATGTCAACCTTGTGTCAAAATGTATGCCATTGACATGTAGTACTATTACTTTCTTACAGGAACCTGAATAGGTTAAAGTGAGCTAAACGGATCGTGCTCGTATTTAGAAAGGGCCTATAAATACTTTTTCATTTAAAGTTTTTAAATAATTCATACAACGCTTCTGGCACAACAAGTTAATGTTAAACCGGCATGAGTACTCCCATCATTACAAGACGATAAACCCTGATGCCAAAACATTCATATATCCCACGGACTGTCCAAAAAGTATGATTAAGACCTTCATTCGACTTCGTCTAGGACACACAACGCTCACGCATAGTCACCTCTTCACTGGGGAAGACCCACCACACTGCCACCTTTGTACCTCCAATGAAAGACTTTCCATCAAACACCTAATATATGAGTGCAACACCATCCAAACTAAATCATCTCTCTTATTTCCAAACCGTACCTTAGCTGATCTACTTAGAATACCATCAGAACAGAACATCAGAAACATCTATAAACTACTTTCTATACTTAATATACAAAATAGCATATAAATAATTTGTAATCGTCCATAAAATTTTAAAAATTAGCTGAAAGCCCTGGTAGCTAGTGCTGTAATCTCTGTATTAATCTTATAATTCATTATAAGTTAATAAAGTTGTAATAATAATAATAATAATAATTCAAAAGGTTTTGTTTCCCTGCCTTTTTTTATTTTTTTTTTTTGTTTGTTCTTTTTTTTTTTTGTTTTTTTTTTTTTTGTTGGGTGGGCACTCCCTACTGGAGCACTCAGACTCATAACAGGTCCATTGTACTACCAGTCAGAGAACCCCAATTTAATGTGTTTTTTCGTCTTTTCCAAAAAGACGAGTCGGGACTTTAGTGATGAAGAGCTTAAGTCATCAACACTCACCACATCAGTACCGAAGATCCGCCACCTAATCCGAGCAAAGGCAGGACAATCACATAGGAACTGTTCCGCAGTGTCATTGCTCTCTTCACACGAGTCGCAGACAGGGATAGCGCTCAAACCTAGCACATGGGGGTGCTTGGCCCGTAATAACGACAGTAAGTTGTCTGCAGTCTTTTCTGCTAAGAGATAGCAAGAATGCCGCGGATTTCTTACAGGCGACGGGGACTATTCGTTTAGTCTGCCTCCATCCTGGAGAGTCATGCCAACTTCGATTGTGTTCACTGAAAACCCAATCTTCCATGGAAACCCTAACCGAGGACGCTCGCAAACCTAACGTGGGTTCAGGTCCTGAAAAATTCTCTTCTGAGCCTTGTCTAGCAAGCTCGTCAGAGATCTCATTTCCTGTTGTGTCCTGGGACTCAAACAAGATTCAGTGAGTTCAGCCTTCCGACCGAATTCAAGAAGAAGAAAAAGAAAGGATTGAGCAAGGCCTTAAGCGCAGCCTGACTTTCACTACAGACGCAGATATTTCGCCCCTTCCACCTGTTCTTCATAATATAGTCCGCAGCCATTAGGATAGCATACTCGTATATTTCTGCCTGAAAGACAGATGTATATTTCCCCAATGGGAAGTGAAGCCGAATGTAGTTTTGCGCTACCGATAAAAGAGGGGTTTTAAAGACATTCAAGTCAGTGGATTTCCCTGCGACATTCAGTTTCTGTCCCCCGGTACTATCGACATTACTGGGGTACTATCGACATAACTGGCCCGTCTTCAGACCTTGTGCGCATGCAACGCCACCGGCTTAAGGTCTCTCGGAAGAGGGCACGCGCATGAGGTGCGCGCATATGTCTACCGGCAGGAGAGCTCGAAGACTTCTTCCTCCGTTCGCTCCGGTTCAAGCTATTAGAAGAGGAGGCAGCGTCGGGTCCAAGTGACTCGCCGGTTTCAGTTGGGGTAACTTCCACCGACCTTTTTTTTTATAATTTGCACGTGTTAAAGGTGATGTGAATACCCTTATACTAATTTTTAGGACACGGGTCTTTCCTTTTTGTGGAAAGGGGAAGAGACAGAGTGAAAGACAGATTGGTGTAGTTGGTTTGAAACTCAGGTGGTATTAAGTTTCAGTAAACTCCAAGGGTGCGTCCAGATAACTGGGGAGCATTTTTGTTTTGCTGTTATTGTCGTTGCTTATGATTCACAGTATTTTTCCTCCTGATGTCATCATCACGATCAAGTTGCATTTTTTAGCCATATGACCGCCATACTGCCAGTGTTATGCCTTCGCAGTAGAGTTAAAGCTTTCGGAATTGATCGACTTTTTTATTTATTTTATGCGAAATAAGTGGGTGATTCTTGACATCAGGATTCGAACCGTGAACCTGAAATGTGACAAGCGATGATGTTACCACTACACCACGGCCACCCTATTTCTTTTAGCCGTCGCCACCAAGGGACTGCTTCGTTTCCTCTTCTTTTGGCTTTTGGACAAGAGCCCATCTGGAGCCCGTTCAACTTTTTCAGTTTCCCGAGTCGAGCCTTCAGCAGCAGCGCTCCAATCAGCCGTCTGTCCATTAGGATGAAGATTAAGCGTATCAGGATGGACCTCTCCGCTACTTTCTCTACCTTGCCAGCTCAACTTGCCAAAACTGTCGGAAAGAAAGCTGCAGGAGTCTTCGGAATTCGACATTCTTGCTACTCTGTATATACGCCAGTGTTGGCGTGGAAGGGTATGATGGTTAGGGCCTTTAGGATCCTTGCAGTTGTCGAGTAGACCACGGGTGGATTTTCGATTCCGCGAGTGCCACGTGGAGTAGTAATACCATTTTGTTTCTTCCATTCATACTATTATTCTTCTTTTAACGTAAAAGTCGGACGCCTTCAGCGCTTAGTTCGATGTCTCACCTGGGATCTTTCCAGACCCTTAGGATATTTGACTCTTAAGCCTTCCCGGCAGCTGAAATGTGGGAAGGTTGTTTATCTGTCACTAAGAGTTTTTGTATTACTTATTCAGGATATTGAATTAATGTTATTTTTTAAGTTTTGCGTAATGGCAAAAGACAAATCTTGCAGTGGAAAAACTTGCAACCTCTTTGTCATACAAATAGCAAAAATACTGAAGTGTTAATAATAAGTTATTTATTACAGTCCAATGTTTTAAGAACAATGAAACAGAGTCGCACACAAACCTAGAGCAAGGTCAGCATCTACGCGAAAATATACTTTGATTGTGCACCAAAGTAAAAAAAAAAACACTTACTCAACAGCATGAAAAATTCTGGCTCAAGTTTTCGCGGAACAGGGAGTGGACTATCTGTTGACACAGTTATACGTAGGTTGCGCAAATCAGGACCTTTTCGACGCATAGCCAGGAAGAAGTCGTTAACTGAGTGAAACCGGGAAAATGACTACTGCTCTGTAAAAAAATGTGTTCTTTTCCGATAAAACTAAGATAAATAGCATTTAATTTGATGGATGATCTAAGGAATTCGATCCAAGGTACTCGCCCCACAGTCAAACATGGTGGGATGTATAGGTCGCAGTATTGTAGTAACCTTCAGAACGCAATGCTGCTCTGTGTATATATATAGGGTGACCAGACAAGAACGATAGGAAAAGAAATTTAAATAAAACAACAACAGTGTGAGGTATAAAATTGATTCTGGCTTTATTTTGAAGCTACTTTCATGCCATTATGTATGGAATAGCAAATCATTTAAATGGCAGCCTCGCCTTCGCTGGCAGTGCTTCAAGCCTTCAGTCCAATTTTTGATGACTCGGTCTAATATGTGCGGCGTTATTCCGGCAATAGCGTCTCGAATATTGGCCTCGAGCTCGTCCAAAGTGGTTGGCTTGTTAGCGTAGACTAAGGACTTGACGTAGCCCCAGAGAAAATAATCGAGGGGTGTCAAGTCGCATGATCGCGGCGGCCAATTGGTGAACGCTCGCCGTGCGATGATCCAGTCGCCAAATTTCTCCTTCACCACTTCGAGCGTTGCGTCGCTTGTATGGCATGTAGCGCCGTCTTGTTGGACCCACAGCTCGGATATATCGATGTTGTCGAGCCCTGGCCACAGAAAGTCGGTTAACATCGCTCTATACCGAGGATCACTAACGGTAACGGTGTCTCTTTCCTCATTTCGAAAGAAATAAAGTCCGATGATGCCGCCGTGCCATAAACCACACCAAACAGTCAATCTTTGTGGATGCATTGATGCTTGGTCGAACACTTGTGGATTGTAGCCTCGTCCGAGAAGATGATTTTTTGGCCAAAATCCGGATCTCCGACCAACATTTCCAACTAGCGAACTCACGGCGTTGCCTATGGTCGCCCGGCTTCAATTCTTGCGTCAGCACATCTTATACGGATTTAGGCCCAAATCCAACCGCAAAATAAGTCTGGTTGACTCTAACGATGCCCAATTCAGTTAATCGGCGCCGAATCGACATTTCTGGATTTTCTTCGATACTGGCCGCTACGGCGGCTATGTTTTCTTCACTTCGCACCAATCTCTGTCTGGTTGGTGGCTTAAGGTCCAAAAGAATGTACTCACGCTCAAACTTTTCCACGGTGCGACAAATTGCTTGCGCACTGAAGCCATGTTGACGACCGACCTCACGATGAAATTCACGTTGCGTATTTACAACTGAGCCGGAATTTCGATAATATTTTTTAATAATTTCCACACGTTCGGGAAGCGTCAAACCCTACTGAATATTTTGACAGATGGATGTCATTGGTAACTTTGACAGCTGCTGAAACATAACAATTGGAAAAACTATCATTGCTATATAGTCACCTTTTAGTATTACTTTATTGGACTGGCCGTCTTGTAGCCCGGATCCATATCATATTGAGAACCTGTGGAAGTATTGCAAAAGGAAATGAGCTGCAGGAAGTTCGAAAATCTTCACAGAGAATATATGAAGAGACCAAAGTAGTTTAAGAGTCTATTCCGAAGTTATTGTGTGGAAATTTAATAGAATCCATGTCGCGTAGATTGCAAGCTGTAGTTGATAATTATGGTTATTGCACTAAATATTGGAAAAACTGGAATAAAATATCACAATTTATCAAAATATTAATTATAATATTTTTATTATATAAAAAAAAATAATGTTTACAACGCCTTGTATTTCGAAACTCAAAAATTTGGCTTCGTTAAGCTATTTTCTAAGTTCCATTCTATAAGGCTATAAAGTCGCGCACACGAAGGAGAATTTTCTATGAATGGAAAGGAAAATGTGCTGGCAACGCCCAGTATTTCGAAAGCCAGAAATATAGCTGGACTATATTCTTCCACATGATCTGGTCTATAATTCTGCCTATTTTTAGTTTTTTAAGTTATCCGGGAACTTCTGCAGTTGTGTCGGAAAGCGAAGAAAATGCTCTGCGCGACACCCTGCATTTTTAAATTCAATAATTTGTCTGCGTTATGTTGTTCTGTGTTATTCGAACTAGATTTTTAGATTTAGATTGGATTAGATTAAGATTTTATTCATTCCATTCCATTCCATTACAAAAAAAGAGATATTAAACTTATCTTACAGGACATGGCTAAAAGCCGCCTGCCAAAGACTATCAACACATTTTTATATTTCATTTAAAAATTTCCCTTTATAATTCTTCTTCGGTAAGCTAAAGTTATTTTCACTATATGATGTAAGAGCTTTCCAATTGGACCCGTTTAGTAGTTCCTGGATTTCTTCAGTTGACAAGATGATTTTCTTAAAGCAGGAGCTCCTAATATCACGGAAAATCGGACAAATTCCTATGAAATGCGTGATATTTTCCCTTTGTGACATGTTACACAATGAATATAAAACCGGAAGGACTTCTCTATGTGGGACGAAGTTTAATGGCATAGCTTTCCCCTTGCGCTGAAAATTGTAGAGATGAATTCTATTTTATTCGAGTCTTTAAAGTAGTTCAGCGAGCCAAGGTTATAGTGTCTTATAGATCTCCCTATGGGTTGACGCACCCGCTTGCTCAAAATATTTTTGTCGAATACATGAATCTAAATGCGACAGGAAAATGTAGTCTATCCTTCTAACTATTCGGCGCATTCCAGTCTAATTCCAAGTTGTATTCATAACTCTGCGCCAAATTTAGTACCTCTTTATACCACAGACTTCTCGCACTTCCTGCATACTTGGCAACAATCCTTGGTAATCGTTCTACTCCCATCCTGAATGTGCTAAGAATATAATCAATGCTTAATTTGAGTGTTTGTAAGAACAGGAACTTGCCCCCTGTTTCAATCATGAGCATGTAGTTAGGTGCAGCTGTAGGCAATCGAAATGTCCTTCACAGATAGAATCTTTGCAGCTTTTCTACTATATCATACCACATATGACCCCATGCTTGTGCTCCTTAAAAAAGAATTGAATTTGAAACTACTTTGAATACTTGGTATTTTACACTGTGAGGTATACTGCGGTTTTGGAAATAGTTTCTCGACGTTGAACTAATTGCACTTTTAGATTGCAGAAGTTTTTCAGCCAAATGTGGTTCCATACTCAAATTACTGGAGATTATAGCTCCAAGGAATTTAAATTGCTCAACGATTTCAATAACCTCGCCGTTAAGTGTCCACCTTTCCACCCTTGCCTGTCTACCCGCACCTCTTCTGAAAATCATCACTTTTGATTTGTTCAAAATTTATTTGTAGACTCCACAGCACACTGTAATCGTAAAATCGATTTGCCATGAGTTGCAAGGTCTCTGGTGAACTTCATAATAATAGGACATCGTCATCAACTTACTTAATATGAAATCCATTTGAAAATTGGGAATATAATCGTTTAAAGCTCTCTAGCACGTCTCCAGATTCAAGTATATTATATTGAAGACTGCTGTTAGAGTAGTTATATATTTGACTGTGCTGTATTTGTAGAATTCTGCGGGGATTCTATCGAACTCGGAGCTTTAGAAACTTTTAATCGAGTTAGAGCTTCTTTAACTTCCTCATTTAAGATTGGAATTAGATAGTATGATTAACAAAGTGTGGTTTTGCATACAGAATGGGACTTCCATTATTAAGTGGATTCAGAATATTTTCAAAGTGGCTTTTTAGGATTTGAGCAGTGAGCTGGTTGCTGATTTTTGGTGAGATGCCGTTAAGTTTCCTCGCTGATTTCCTGAAATCTGCTGAATTTCTTCCGTTCGCAAGTTTCCTAGCCTCGTTTCCAAAATATTCTGAACTTTTCTGTCGACATAGTAGCTTGTACTGAGAATTTGTTCTGTTGTATAGCTCCTTAAATATGTAATTCATCGTTGTGTTTTCTGAACAGCCGAGGAAAGGAAAAAGCGCGCTTCCTTATTTTCAAACAATCTGCATCGAACCTAGGTTTTATATTACTCGTACTTTGCTTTCGGTTACTATTGGCGACTTGCCTCCGATACGGAATCGATAACCTGATTATTTCCTCCAAATTGTCCATACATACGAGGGCAAGGTGAAAAGTTCTTGGCCTCGAGCTCGTCCAAAGTGGTTGGCTTGTTAGCGTAGACTAAGGACTTGACGTAGCCCCAGAGAAAATAATCGAGGGGTGTCAAGTCGCATGATCGCGGCGGCCAATTGGTGAACGCTCGCCGTGAGATGATCCAGTCGCCAAATTTCTCCTTCACCACTTCGAGCGTTGCGTCGCTTGTATGGCATGTAGCGCCGTCTTGTTGGAACCACAGCTCGGATATATCGATGTTGTCGAGCCCTGGCCACAGAAAGTCGGTTAACATCGCTCTATACCGAGGATCACTAACGGTAACGGTGTCTCTTTCCTCATTTCGAAAGAAATAAAGTCCGATGATGCCGCCGTGCCATAAACCACACCAAACAGTCAATCTTTGTGGATGCATTGATGCTTGGTCGAACACTTGTGGATTGTAGCCTCGTCCGAGAAGATGATTTTTTGGCCAAAATCCGGATCTCCGACCAACATTTCCAACTAGCGAACTCACGGCGTTGCCTATGGTCGCCCGGCTTCAATTCTTGCGTCAGCACATCTTATACGGATTTAGGCCCAAATCCAACCGCAAAATAAGTCTGGTTGACTCTAACGATGCCCAATTCAGTTAATCGGCGCCGAATCGACATTTCTGGATTTTCTTCGATACTGGCCGCTACGGCGGCTATGTTTTCTTCACTTCGCACCAATCTCTGTCTGGTTGGTGGCTTAAGGTCCAAAAGAATGTACTCACGCTCAAACTTTTCCACGGTGCGACAAATTGCTTGCGCACTGAAGCCATGTTGACGACCGACCTCACGATGAAATTCACGTTGCGTATTTACAACTGAGCCGGAATTTCGATAATATTTTTTAATAATTTTCCACACGTTCGGGAAGCGTCAAACCCTACTGAATATTTTGACAGATGGATGTCATTGGTAACTTTGACAGCTGCTGAAACATAACAATTGGAAAAACTATCATTGCTATATAGTCACCTTTTAGTATTACTTTATTGGACTGGCCGTCTTGTAGCCCGGATCCATATCATATTGAGAACCTGTGGAAGTATTGCAAAAGGAAATGAGCTGCAGGAAGTTCGAAAATCTTCACAGAGAATATATGAAGAGACCAAAGTAGTTTAAGAGTCTATTCCGAAGTTATTGTGTGGAAATTTAATAGAATCCATGTCGCGTAGATTGCAAGCTGTAGTTGATAATTATGGTTATTGCACTAAATATTGGAAAAACTGGAATAAAATATCACAATTTATCAAAATATTAATTATAATATTTTTATTATATAAAAAAAAATAATGTTTACAACGCCTTGTATTTCGAAACTCAAAAATTTGGCTTCGTTAAGCTATTTTCTAAGTTCCATTCTATAAGGCTATAAAGTCGCGCACACGAAGGAGAATTTTCTATGAATGGAAAGGAAAATGTGCTGTGCAACGCCCAGTATTTCGAAAGCCAGAAATATAGCTGGACTATATTCTTCCACATGATCTGGTCTATAATTCTGCCTATTTTTAGTTTTTTAAGTTATCCGGGAACTTCTGCAATTGTGTCGGAAAGCGAAGAAAATACTCTGCGCGACACCCTGCATTTTTAAATTCAATAATTTGTCTGCGTTATGTTGTTCTGTGTTACTCGAACTAGATTTTTAGATTTAGATTGGATTAGATTAAGATTTTATTCATTCCATTCCATTACAAAAAAAAGAGATATTAAACTTATCTTACAGGACATGGGTAAAAGCCGCCTGCCAAAGACTATCAACACATTTTTATATTTCATTTAAAAATTTCCCTTTATAATTCTTCTTCGGTAAGCTAAAGTTATTTCACTATATGATGTAAGAGCTTTCCAATTGGACCCGTTTAGTAGTTCCTGGATTTCTTCAGTTGACAAGATGATTTTCTTAAAGGAGGAGCTCCTAATATCACGGAAAATCGGACAAATTCCTATGAAATGCGTGATATTTTCCCTTTGTGACATGTTACACAATGAATATAAAACCGGAAGGACTTCTCTATGTGGGACGAAGTTTAATGGCATAGCTTTCCCCTTGCGCTGAAAATTGTAGAGATGAATTCTATTTTATTCGAGTCTTTAAAGTAGTTCAGCGAGCCAAGGTTATAGTGTCTTATAGATCTCCCTACGGGTTGACGCACCCGCTTTCTCAAAATATTTTTGTCGAATACATGAATCTAAATGCGACAGGAAAATATAGTCTATCCTTCTAACTATTCGGCGCATTCCAGTCTAATTCCAAGTTGTATTCATAACTCTGCGCCAAATTTAGTACCTCTTTATACCACAGACTTCTCGCACTTCCTGCATACTTGGTAACAATCCTTGGTAATCGTTCTACTCCCATCCTGAATGTGCTAAGAATATAATCAATGCTTAATTTGAGTGTTTGTAAGAACAGGAACTTGCCCCCTGTTTCAATCATGAGCATGTAGTTAGGTGCAGCTGTAGGCAATCGAAACGTCCTTCATAGATAGAATCTTTGCAGCTTTTCTACTATATCATACCACATATGACCCCATGCTTGTGCTCCTTAAAAAAGAATTGAATTTGAAACTACTTTGAATACTTGGTATTTTACACTGTGAGGTATACTGCGGTTTTGGAAATAGTTTCTCGACGTTGAACTAATTGCACTTTTAGATTGCAGAAGTTTTTCAGCCAAATGTGGTTCCATACTCAAATTACTGGAGATTATAGCTCCAAGGAATTTAAATTGCTCAACGATTTCAATAACCTCGCCGTTAAGTGTCCACCTTTCCACCCTTGCCTGTCTACCCGCACCTCTTCTGAAAATCATCACTTTTGATTTGTTCAAAATTTATTTGTAGACTCCACAGCACACTGTAATCGTAAAATCGATTTGCCATGAGTTGCAAGGTCTCTGGTGAACTTCATAATAATAGGACATCGTCATCAACTTACTTAATATGAAATCCCGCCTGGGAGGTAATCAGTGATGTCTTCAATGTAAAGAGCAAATAGTGTCGGGCTTGCGTTGCAACCCTGTCTAACTCCTACCTCTGTAACGA
Source organism: Pocota personata (assembly GCA_963082735.1). Taxonomy (NCBI): domain Eukaryota; kingdom Metazoa; phylum Arthropoda; class Insecta; order Diptera; family Syrphidae; genus Pocota; species Pocota personata. The sequence continues at coordinate 154,959,637 of OY720429.1, forward strand.
ACCACTCGGACAAATTGTCTCCGTTCAACGCCGCTGCTTTTCGAAGGTTTTCCATTAAAATAAAATTTGTAGAATAGTTTTTCTCGGTCTATGGTATCAAAAGCCGCTCTAAAGTCTATAAAAAAGGCGTATAGCTTTTGCTTCCATTCTATGCAAGTCTCTACTATATTACGATTTTGTAGAACTCAAAGCGATTATATTCCCATTTTGAAAATTGGGAATATAATCGTTTAAAGCTCTCTAGCACGTCTCCAGATTCAAGTATATTATATTGAAGACTGCTGTTAGAGTAGTTATATATTTGACTGTGCTGTATTTGTAGAATTCTGCGGGGATTCTATCGAACTCGGAGCTTTAGAAACTTTTAATCGAGTTAGAGCTTCTTTAACTTCCTCATTTAAGATTGGAATTAGATAGTATGATTAACAAAGTGTGGTTTTGCATACAGAATGGGACTTCCATTATTAAGTGGATTCAGAATATTTTCAAAGTGGCTTTTTAGGATTTGAGCAGTGAGCTGGTTGCTGATTTTTGGTGAGATGCCGTTAAGTTTCCTCGCTGATTTCCTGAAATCTGCTGAATTTCTTCCGTTCGCAAGTTTCCTAGCCTCGTTTCCAAAATATTCTGAACTTTTCTGTCGACATAGTAGCTTGTACTGAGAATTTGTTCTGTTGTATAGCTCCTTAAATATGTAATTCATCGTTGTGTTTTCTGAACAGCCGAGGAAAGGAAAAAGCGCGCTTCCTTATTTTCAAACAATCTGCATCGAACCTAGGTTTTATATTACTCGTACTTTGCTTTCGGTTACTATTGGCGACTTGCCTCCGATACGGAATCGATAACCTGATTATTTCCTCCAAATTGTCCATACATACGAGGGCAAGGTGAAAAGTTCTCGGCCTGACAATGTAAGACTTCGATTTTCAGTTAAAAAATGATTTTATTTTTTCTACATAATCTCCCTTGACTTCAACACACTTGGTCCAGCGTTTCTCCAACATCAGTATTCCTTCTCGGAAGCGAGAGTCTGAAAGGCTGTGAAAATATTCATCTACGGCCCTCTCAACTTCTGCATTGGATGCGAAGCGCTTCCCAGAAACAAATTTCTTTAAGTTTGGGAACAATGGAAGTCTGAGGTGCCAAATCAGGTGAATTGGGGGGATGGCTAAGCAAATCGTACCGCAAATCCCGCAGTTTTTCCATCGCCAAAGCACGCTTGTGTACAAGTGCATTGTCCTGGTGAAAGATGATTTTTTTCCTCATCAAGCCAGGCCTCTTCTCGCGAATTTTGGCATCCAGCTGGTCAAGAAGGTTGGAGTAATATTCGCCTGTAATTGTTCTGCTTTTCTCAAGGTAATCAATTAACAGGATCCCTTTCGCATCCCAAAACACACTGGCCATGACCTTTCCGGCAGATGGGAACGACTTCGCTTTCTTTGGCGCTGAACCACCGGCTTCCACCAACTGCTTCGACTGCTGTTTCGTTTCTGGCGTGTAGTGGTGGACCCATGACTCATCCATGGTGACAAATCGCCGCACAAAATCGGTCGGATCTCTATTGAATCTGTCCAAAGATTGCCGCGAAAATCGTTTGCGCATTTGCTTTTGATCAGCATTCAGTAAATGCGGCACCCATCTTGCGCAGAGTTTTCGCATCCCCAAGTTTTTGTGCAAGATGTTTCGCACCCTCTCTTCCGATATATGAGTACACACAGCCTCAGCTATCTCACTCACCTATCGTCCAACACGATATCATGTACTTTTTCGATGGTTTCGGGTGTGGTTGCGGTTTTTGGGCATCCTTCACGTGGGTCATCTTCGAAGGACGTGCGACCACGTTTAAATGCAGCTGCCAACTTTTTAACGGTTGACATGGAAGGAGCAGAGTCCCTGTAAACTTTTGTCAACTTTGGATGAATTTCCTTAGCGGTTAACTCATCCAAAAAGAAGAATTTTATCGCCGCACAATATTCAAGTTTATCCATTTTAACGAAAAACACGCAAGACGTCTACTGCAAAAATTCGTGTAAAGAAACTACTTGAGAGAACAAGTTGAAACTTGTCATACGAACTAATGAGAAGTGCACCCAGACAGGAAACATAAATTTTTGCTGATTGGAACGACATCTTTGCGTCAGGCCGAGAACTTTTCACCTTGCCCTCGTAGAACAGTATCGGCGCTCTGTTCACTCAGGTGACTGTTGAGATTATTCCTGTATATGTTTTCCATATGAGTTTCGGGAAAAGTCTCATGTCGTGCGTGTAATCCGACTCGGTCCTTCGTAGCCCTATCGTAGCAATAATAGGAAGATGATCGGAGTATGGAAAAATCTTTATTTCGAAATCCGTTATTAAAGAGCGGCAGTCTCCTCCGCAGAAGCAGTAATCTATTACAGTTGTAAAATGATCTTTAATATAGGTATATTCCCCGTTTGAATCCAGTACACTGCATCCATTAAATAATTTAAGTCCCATTGAATCCATCAAGTCTATAATTTTTTTTCCACACACATTAACCACTGTATCCTTGGACTTCCACAGAATTCATTCGGCGTCCTTAGCCTCACCCTGCCAAGTTGCTAATCCTACCATTCAAGTCGCCAATTACCAGCAAATAGTTATTTTGGGTTGAATATAAAAAATCTTCTAGTAGGCTGAATTCCCTCTGCCACTTGTCGCCATTATAGTTAAGATAAGTTGGAACAATGATTAATCGCTGTGACAAAATTTCCAATTCAACACACGAGTATGTATGTTACTCCATTATCAGCTAGTTTGAATTCGCATTTAAGGTTGATGGCAACTCCTTTATTTATTCCAAAGTAACAGCCTCCTGATGCACGCCCTTGTCGGTTAATTTTAACTGCAGGTAACCATTTGAATTTATGACTTGTAAAAACTTTCTCGAACTTACGATAACCCTCCTCTACCACAAAAGTTTCAAAAAGAAATATAAATATTTATAAAATTGAAAAAAACTGAAAACAATTTCTTACTATTTAAACCAGATACATTATATGCTAAAATATCATATTTATATGAATTTAAATTAAACGAACTTTTTTTTTATAGCTTTTTATTAATTTCAATTCATTTATACTTACATGCTAGACAAAAACGCTTAAAGCTAGCTTAACTAACTTAACTATTATATTCTAACTTACTGGTCCTATGCGGGCGCTCTAAGCTAAACTTAATCTTCAACTATGTCTTTCGACTTCATCTATTACTTATTACTATTTTATTTGAGAACAATTATGACTAAGAAACATTTTGATTTTTTAAAAAAACTTAGTACCAGAACTACTCTTTACTTAATTTAACTACAGGCATAATTAAATATGCACTTTTTTTTCTTGTTCTTGTTATCCAAGTGCTGTGCCTTAAAATACTAAACCTACACTTAGACTACCTAACCCTAGACACCTAAAGACTATGTAGCCGGCCAAGGCAAAAAATGGCGGCCAACTTTGCCGTACTAGATACCTACCCCGGATCAAAAGGAATCGACGACGGAGCTCCGTCTAGTAACCACCAGAATTGCTGGTGCTAGTTGCTTACGTCTTTAACATCATGCCGCGATACCGATCTACTGAATCGGAGACGCCTCAGTGCACTGTACTACGTCTTGGCTGTAGTTGAGCCGCCTATCTACAGTTGTCCGGGCAACGTGGAAGATTAACGGCACCGCTGATCTATCCTGGATCAGACCTGCCTGATCTAAATAAAGGAATGCTTCTGTGGGGACAAAGCCGTTAAGGCGTTGGGGTAACAAGCCCCGAAGATGAGGATATTCATCGAGGTTATTGCTCTTGCAATGTGCCTTCGAGTCATCTTGACCAGGGTGCACTCTTATCAGATTCGCCCTTTTGTATAGGACCTCAATAGAATAGAATTTTTTGTACTGAGACTCTGTTGTTCTGTACAAGTGAAGGCAAGCCCGAAGGCAGGCCATCTCAAACACCCGAATCCTGTCCATCCTACTTGCCCCTATCTTGAACCACACGGGTCATCCATATGCGAGCATGGGCCGAATGACGGCCGTGTAGCAGATTACCTTTATCCTTGTATCAAGTTGCTTGCTATAAAAAGTCTCTTTGTAAGGGCGAATGCAGCCCGGGCTCTGGCCAGAGCAGCATCTACATGTTTGTTAAAATATAGATATTGGTCTAGCCAAAGTCCAAGGTATCTAACCACATTTTGACACGCAAGTGGACGCCCGTGCTCTTTAACGAATGAGAACTTTCGCCAATTCTTTCTGGTATCCGTGGAGACCAGAGACAACCGCCTTATGAAAAAAATTGTTTCCGACTTCTGAAGGTTGATCTTCAACTTCCAGTCGTCGCAATATCAGCCGTGTACATATTGAAAAGTATCGGCCAATTAACCGCATCCTGTTGCAGACCATTTTTAATTTCCAACGTCCCAGCAGAAGTCACATTGCCATTTTTCACAACGAACTTTTTACTGGTGAGCATATTAAGCAACATGCACAGTAGTGGTTTGTTTATGCCCAACCTGCTCAACTTGTAAAAAGGCCCTTCCAATCACATGGTATCGAAGGCCTTCTCCAAGTCAATCAAGCAGGCACCCGTGCATTGTTTCTTGGTTTTGTTCCATTGGATATCCGACATCAGTTTAGACACGGCATGTATTGTATTGTTTGCCAAGTTTTCATCATTGAACTCGGTAAAACCAGCATTCTCTCATCGCCAGTGCTCTATATCATTAGGTAGAAGTTGTGCACAAGGACTCTATTCTGTAGGTCTTGGTTCTTGCGAATACTAGTATTTACCTTGTACACATCCTCGAAAATAGTTCCAATAGCCTCCATCTTCGACGGCGGATCTTCGATCACAAAAAAGTCGTCATCATCGACAGCGTCGCTTGGACCTATTCCTGCTGTTGTAAGTAAGCGTTCATTTATCGTTGTTCGGGGGATTTTCAGACACGGAAGGTCGTTGACATCGTTTCTCCGAAATATTTTATTAATTTGGAGGAAGGAACATACTCGGGTTATCAGACTTGATAGCCAGAATCTTGTTACCCCAGTGCAAAATAGCCGACTGCCTATAATTGACTCTAATTAGTATTTGGAGGTTTCTTTATCAGCGATTTCAACTTCCTAATCTCTGAGTTTTGTCTGTCAGTAAACTGCCTGTACAAGTTTTTTAGTCTTGTAAGCAGTCTACTTTTTTTTCTGTGCAGTGCGTCGATTGTTGCATTGCGCAACACGTTATCAGTTGGTCGATTTCGAGCTATCGTACTGCCCATGGTTCGTTTGATTGTCTCGCCCATTTGTTTAAGGTACCTGTCAACCTCCTCGATTGATAGATTCCTATTAGACGGCGGGTAGAGCGAGTTCCAGGAGGGTGCTCTTGTCAATTCTCGGGAGAAGCGAGTCCAATGACTCCTACTGTAGTTGTAGGAGTACGTTTGAACAAACTCTTCCAATTCCGGAATTTCGTTGGGAAACGTTATTTCGGCACTAAGTCCGCAATGGTCACTGTCATACACAAATGTGCGCAGACAGTTTATCGTTTGTCGGTCCACGTTGGTCAGTTATAACCGTTCGTCGAACAGCAGTAGATCTAGATAGGAGCCGCTTCTGGGAAACGACGGACTATTTTTAGCCTTCAAATCGATCCGAAACTCGACATTGTGTTGACCCCACCAATTGAATAGTGAGTTCCCTCTAGGATTTGGTGTGCTATTTCCCCAATTAAAAAGTGCATTCAACGCTTCTGGCAAAACAAGTTAATGATAAACTGGCATGAGTACTCCCATCATTACCACACGATAAACCCTGATGCCCAAATATTCATATATCCCACCGACCGACAGTTCAAAAAGTATGATCAAGACCTTCATTCGACTTCGTCTAGTACACACAATGCTCACGGACAGTCAGCTCTTCACTGGGAAGGACCCACCATACTGCCACCTTTGTACCTCAAATGAAACACTTTCCGTCAATCACCTAATATATGATTGCAACGCCATCCAAACTAAATCATCTCTCTTATTTTCAACCCGTACCTTAGCTGATCTACTTACAATACCATCAGAACATCAGAAACATCTTTAAACTACTTTCTATATTTAATATACAAAATAGCATATAAATAATTTGTATTCGTTCATATAATTTTAAAAATTAGCTGAAAGCCCTGGTAGCTATTGCTGTAATCTTTGTATTAATCTTATAATTCATTATTAGTTAATGAAGTTGTAATAATAATAACAATATTTTCCCAATTTCTATGCTTAGCGTTTACATCTCGGGCCATGAGGATATAATTCTCCCCCTACTTCAGCCTTAGGTATTGAAACAATGTCTCGAGCTCTGACATAAATAAAGTGGATTGAGCAGCTTCAGTGGCATAAACGCGACCACGTACATCTTCTTTGCACTACGTAGAGGAATGTACACAATACACGCTTCTAGTCCTTGAAACCTTCGCACTTCACCACTGTACACGGCCTTATACCTAAATTCCTTACGAATGAAGATCGCAAACCTTCTCCTTGAGTGGAGTTGGGTCGGTCCCTTCTTTCTATATTATAGTTTTTATGCCGTATCCTGCGTTTCTGGGTCAGCTTATTTTCGCTAACCAGACACACGTCAGGGCTTTGGCCGTCGAATAACTTGTAGAGCGATTCTTTTCGTTCGAACCTAATCAATGAATTTACATTCACGTTAGAATCTTCAAGGAATTTTCAGTCGCGTTGCTGTACTGTGGTTCCCCCACCTGACGCCATTTGGGCGTAGGTGATTTGGGGAGTCACGGTTGCTTTTTGAACTGGACCTGGTGGAACTTTCACTGCACTTTTCTGCTTACGGACCAGATTTGCTGTTTTAATGCATTGTAACTCAGGACAACCTCGATAGTTTGCGGTGTGTCCCGAGTTCTTGCATAGCACACATGTGGGCTTGCCCTTATCTGTTACTCCCTCCTTATCTAGAGGACATTTCTCCGTCTTGTGGTTCTTTCCACACTTCACGCATGGAGGCTGCCTATCGCAGTTCGAAGCGGCGTACCCGAACCTTTGACAGCGAACGCATTAAATAATGCTTTCAAGAGCATCGTTTGCAACTTTTCCCGCTTCGGGGTGAAAGAGAAGAACTCCGTCGTCGAGTCCCTTAACAAATTCTTTATTTTATTGTACTGCTACTTGATTTTATTGTACCTTTTAATTGATAAATTGTTGCCGACTTACACAGTTCTATAGTGTCCTTGAACTCCATCTTGTATGTGCTGATAGGTGGAACTGGCACCTTTCCTGGCTTGTTGTGCTGCTGTAGTTGTTGTTGTGGCTCCTGTTGTTGCTGCTGATGATTCGTCTTCTGTTTTTGCTGCTGTTGTTGTTGCTGTTTCGGCTGCTGCTTCTTCTGTTGCTGTGGCTGTTGCTGCAGATTTTTTTGTTGCTGTGGCTGTTGTTGTTGTTGCTGCTTTATTTTTTGTGTTTGTTGCTGGTTAGGCTGCTTTTGCTGTGACTGTTGTTGTTGCTGTTGCTCTTGGCAGCTCAGGAGCAGAGCCTGTCTATCCCTCTCCCCCCTTGCTATTTGCTTGGCTTTTATGTCCAAAACTTTCTGGACATAAAATCGTCTTCATCATCTGACTCTTACCTAACCAGAGCGGCGAAGTTGTTGTTGTCCCTCATGTAATGGTCTTCACCACCAGCGGAGACGTATGGGTATAGGTCATCGTCATCTAACGACCTTTGCCTCTTATTTTCTGCTGCGCTGCTGTTGCTGTACCAGGCGCTCCTTCCGTCACTCCACCCGGCAGACTTTCAGATGCTTTACCAAGTTGGGAGTAATTTTTTGTTTTCTCCTTTTCCCAGTACTTTCTTTAGCCAGCGTTGCTTGGTGGCCTGACTTGGCTGTCTCATCGGCTGATGTTTGTTTGTCCGCTACTTGAAGTGTGGACTGTTCATTGTCTCCCATCACGTGTTTTGTTTTTTTTTTTTCTTGTTAATTAAAAATAAAAAAGCCTGATATTTGCGGGGATTGAACCCGTGACCACCGCCTGACGGTCCGTTAACAAGGCCAATAGGCCAAGCTAGCGCTTTTTATTTAAAGTCTTTTTCACCATTTGAAGAATTACTCTGCACTTACTGCAAGTCGAAAAACACGCGAGTTAAGTATTGGTCCTAAGACCATACCCCTCATAAAATATACTAAACTAATAACCCATACTTTGTATGCATTTTTGTTCCAATTTAATTCCTGCAGCCGTCATGACTTTTGGTCGACCCATAAAAAGTTACGCCGGCGGAAGAAGTAAAAAATAAAAATAAACAAATGACCCTAATGCATTCGGTTGACTCATTGTGGAATGGGATCCAATACACTCGGTCAACCGATTGAATAAAAATTATTGATTGTGGGTCAAATACACTTGAGCAATATTGCTTGGGAACAAAATGCATTACATAGTATAATACCCTCATTAAAGAAAAAAAATAAAACAAGTAATATGGGTTATAGCCGAATAATCTATATTGCTTAAATTGTCAAATATGAAAATTCTTGGTTTCTTCTGACATTCAAATAGGATAAGTTGTTAGTTGAAAATCAACTCCCGAACTAAGAACTACGGTGTAGCCCCGCATTGAGACAGCGGCCGTAATATTAGTATAAGTTTACACCTTTATAAACCGTAAATGTAATAAAGAAGTAATAAAGAGATTTTGAATAAAAAGATTTACGAAGTTGTGTAATTTAATTGGCGCAGTCGGTAGGATCAGGTACAACTATCCTGATCCAAAACGTGAAAATTCATTACGAAAATCCCGAAAGAGAGAAAAAAAAAACAAACCTTTCGAAACTACGAAGTTCCGTAAATATCCGAGCAGGCCGAGACATAGCCAAAGTGAATTGTGTTAGCTCTAGTGTTTGAGAAATTCCGTGAATCGTTAACTAGACAAAACAGCGGTAATTCAGTGAATTGTGTTTGACTGGTGTGCTCACATAACATAAAGAATAAAGTGAAAAAGAGCCACAAAAATGGCACAGAATTACGCAGATATGCCAGATGTGTCCAACCGAGACATTTGGAACAGCCTAATGGCTATAGTGGCCAGAATTCCACCGGCTAAATTCGGTGGCCTTATATTGAGAGAAATTTAATATTTACCCGAATTCGAAGGAGACAGTAAAACTCTAACAGACTTCCTAGTCATGGTTGAAAACCACCTCGCAGATTCAGGAGGAAATCCCCAAGCAACATGGACCATAATTCAAAAGACGAAAGTCAAAGGGCAATGGATCTACTACTAGTCAACGGCGTATCCACATGGGCCCAGGCGAAAGAGCTCTTCAGACAACATTGCCGGCCCATCATCAACAGCACCGACTTGACGAGGGAAATATTAAACATGAAAGTGAGTTCCATCTATGATTTAGTTAATAAATTAGAGTATCTATTAAGTAAGATTAATACGTATTGTAACATAATGTAGCATAATAACTACGCCCTCGAACTGGCATAATTTTGTTCCGAAGTGTCTTTTCATTCGAGGTTCGTGTCTGCGGTTAGTGTTCACGGTCCGTGTCCACGATAAGAGACGGATGATGTCTAAGACGACGTCACGGATAAGAGAGAATTATAACTGCAAGAAATTATTGTAATCTTGGAATTATTACATCAGAATTTTCTTGTTCCAGTGGTCGAAGAATTTGCTAGAAGTTTCTGGCTATCAGAAATTCTGCTATATAAGGACAGATGGCGATCAAGGCAAGGCAGTTGGTTTTGAACCGCACGAGGAGATTGGAAAAGTGATAACAGCCGAAGTTGTAATTTTGTGATAAACTAAAAGTTGAGAGTTAACAAGAAGAAGTAATTAGTTTGGATTTGTGAATTAAGTAATTGAAAGGAGATAAAGTGATTTGAGAAGAAAGAGGTCTTGTAAGGAAGGAGTTTGCGAAGAATAGTATAGTGTGAACTTGAATTGTTCTATAGACTAGAAAATAAAGAAATAAGTTTCACAGAATATCGTTTTATCTACTCGAGCCGTAGCTCGCATATTACAGTATGTTATCTTTTCGGATAATACAGAGCCAGAGAAATTGTTGCTCCACAATATCATTATAAATAAGTTAAGAGAAATCACTGTAGGAAACTTAGCTAGATAACTAAGACAAATACGATATGCATGATATAAAAAGAATTTTGTTCTCCTATATCGGTTACGACCACGGAAACTTAAAGACAGTAGAAAATAAGTATTCAGCTAATCACTACCAAAGTAGACAACAGAACAGAGTTCATAATGATCAAAAAACTGGGAGAAATTATAGAAACTCAGGGAATTATAGAAACAATGGGGATCAAAGTAGCAGGCCTTAACTGAACATTAGGAATAACAATTACTATCAGAACGTACCAAGAACATCAGGTCATACTAGGCACAGTCAGTGTCCAAGGCCACAACCCATGGATACTAACAATATACAGACTGACCGAGGGTCTATCAGACAAGAGATCAATTCAGTGGAGCCACCGGTTTTTCTGAATGGAGCCTCGGACAACTGATGATCATAGCCACCAACATTGAAACCAACGGCATTATATTTTAATAGACACAGGTAGTGCCATGACTACAGTGCATACAAATAAACTTGACATGACACCGTACCCAATTTTAGACACCCGACAAATTGAAATTATAACTATTAGTAGCACAGTAACTTAAAGTACAAATATAATTCAATTTCCCGTGCCAATGGAATTCGGCTATAGTAATAATACGTTCATAAAAGCTTACGCTCAGAGCTTACAAAATAAGAACTATACCATACTTCTAGGCATGGATGTTCTTAAAAACATAATAAAAACTATTGATATCCAGCAAGGGAAAATAATTCGGAAAAACAAGACCATTTTGAAAATAGAACGTGGATAAGAGTAGTCCTGCAATTATCTATTGTAGAAGAAGGTAATCCTGACTTCGGCAGCCTGAATCGCAAAGAACAAACAGCATTAACCTCCTTACTAGATGAATTCAGAAATATCTAATATTGGGATGGAGAGCGGTTAACCCACACTTCGACGATAAAACACGAAATTTGTCTTAAAGAAAATAAACCCTTGTATTCAAAATTGTACAGGTTACCAAAAAAACACAAAGATGAAGTCGCTAATCAAATTGCTGATATGGAGCAACAGGGTATAAATAGGAAGACTTATACTCTTCCTGATTATAGATGCGCTTCCCCGATCGTGGTTCTTGCAAAAAAAAAACAACAGATAAGGACGTTCAATTGCAGTAGCGCATTTGTGTCGACTATAGAGTGTTAAATGCAATCACTGAAGACGACCGGTCTCCTTTACCAAATATAGATAACCTCTTTGACAAGTTAGGGAAAGCAATTTATTTTTCAACTCATGATTTATTAAAAGGTTACCATCAAATATTAATACACACAGATGAAGTAGCAAAAACTGCATTTATAACTCCACAAGGATTATACGAATATGTTTTTTTTTTTCTTTATAATTCGCGCGCGCCAAAGGAATATGAATACCCTTATACTGTTACAGGGCAAGGGCTTTTAAGGACAAGGAGAAGAGGAACAGAGGAGAAGCCTATGCACGTTGGCTTTAAATGTTTGAAGGTTGTAGTGATGGGGAAATACACAGCTTGGTAGATCATTCCACATTCGTGTCGTTCGGCTTATAAACGAATCCCTATATTTAACAGTACGACCGAAGTAAGGCTTTAGGGAAAACTGATGTGCATTCGAAGCATGTCGCGTATTGCGGGTGAAATTTTGAAGGGGAGGAATGCAACTGACTATTTCGCTGGAGCATTTTTTGTAGAAGAAACGATAAAACAGGGAGAGACAGGAGACATTTCTCCGATGTTCTAATGAATGAATGGAATTCACAATGTCTCTATCACTTATAAGTTTTAACGCGCGATTTTGAACCCTATCAAGAATGTGCAGAACGGTCTTGGGTGCACCAGACCAGATATGGGTGTTATATTCCAGCTTAGGGCGGATGAATGCCTTATAAATTGAGGCCAGATCAGACGGGGTAAAATATTTCTTGCACCGTTTAAGGAATCCTAGACATTTTGCAGCATTTTTGGCGACCTCGAATATGTGATCATTCCATCGAAGATGCCATTCTCGGTATGTGTATTAATATACACATACCGAGAATGGCAAGTCTTTCGGTTTCAATGATGCAAGTACCATCCATGGATAATGGTTGAGGGTTTTGGTTTCGCTTGAGAGACAGAAGACAGCATTGTGTTTTGGAAGCATTAAATTCCACGCGGTTGGTTGAACCCCATTTAATTATGCTGTCCAGGTCGGAATTTAATGTGTTTAACATACGTTGCCGTTCCCCTTCTACGGCCGAAGAGCAAGGACGTGAGTTAGGGAACGAATATGAAAAACTGAGGGTACTGTCATCAGCGAAGGAATGGATTGGATTAGAAGTTGCAGACAAGAGATCATTTATAAAAATGAGAAAGAGAGTCGGAGACAAAACAGAGCCTTGGGGAACACCAGCATTTATTTGGTGAATTGCAGACTTGAAGCCGTCCAAAACAACTTGTATTGAACGCCCCGAAAGGTAATTTCTAATCCATTGAAGAAGAGACTCATCGATGCCATATGCATGCATTTTCGACAAAAGAGCCTGATGCCAAACTCTGTCAAATGCCTTTGAAATATGAAGTGCAACCATCTTGGTTTCGCCGAAGTGATGGAGAGATTGGTTCCACTTCTCGGTGAGATATGCCATCAAATCACCAGTGGACCTGTTGCTACGAAAACCATACTGCCGGTCATTAAGGAGTTTTCGTGAATCGAGATATTTCATAAGCTGACGATTTATCGGCGTTTCCATGACCTTGGAAAGAAGGGACGTAAGTGCAATGGGTCGGTAATTGGACGGGGAGGAAGATTCGCCTTTTTGGGGACGGGCTGGACAAATGCTGTTTTCCATCTACTCGGAAAGAGCCCTGAAAAGTAGGATAGACAGAAAAGCTTACGCAGAGGTTTTGCCAGCGTAGAATAACACCTCTTCAGAACTATGGGAGGGATACCATCTTTTTTTTTTTTTTTTTGGATTGCGCCGGGGATGTGTAATCTTCATAGATACTAGTAGCCAGAGTGCTACTAGCATGCACGATTCGCAAACCTGAGTACTCGATGCCAGGAATACGCCTACGGACTAAACACACACCCTACACACTTCAACCACTCTCCCCGCGGGACTGCCGTTAGGTATTACTTCGCGGGGCTGGTTAGCAATTCATGCTATGCTTCTTGTATTGCTGCTTCTGATGCTTCTGTTGCTTCTGCTGCTCTTCTTAGCTTTTCTATTCTCCGCAACTCTTTTTGTAGAGTTGTTACGAAAGAACATATTGCCATCCAATTCTCTTCCAACCGTAACATGTGGTCGAGGAGTAATGACGGACTTGGCAGAGTAATTCTCCATGCCGTGAAACGTGTGCAGTAAAACACTGCGTGCTCCGTATCCTCATCTTCACCTGGGCATTCCGGGCAGGATGATGAGTTGTCGTGTCCGAATCGGTGTAGATATTTGCGGTAGCCACCGTGGCCAGACAGGAACTGCGTTAGATGGTAGTGGGGGGGATACCATCTGGACCAGCGGATTTGTGTATGTTAAGACCTTTGAGGACTTGTCCCATGGAATATTGACGCTCTCAAATACAGGTGGAGACAAAGCAATATCTGGCAGCGTGGAGCTCGCTGCAAAGTGAGCAGCAAGCAGATTAGCTTTGTCTAAGGAGCTGACAGTTGGAATGTCATTGTAAATGAGCGTGGGGATGGCAGACGAGGCAGTATTTTTATTATTTTTGACGAATGACTACAAATTTTTACTACCTTTGGGACATTGTAGGATTTTTTGCCTCAATTTTTGGTCATGTAAGAATTTTACACGCCGAACATAGTATGCCTTTTGGGCCCCAGCTACCTTCCAACGCTTAATGAATCACATACTACAGGAATATATAAACAAAACTTGCGTTGTATATTTAGGTGACATCTTGATATTCTCCACCTCTCTAAAAAAAAATCTGACAAATCTTAGAGACATTTTTAAAATCCTAAAAAAAAAACAACTTAAAACTGCAAATTGGTAAATGCGCATTTCTCAAGAAAGAAACAGAGTTTTTAAGCCACATCCTAACGGAAGAGGGCATAATGCCGAACCCTAATAAAGTAGGTGCAATCAAAAATCTCCCAATCCCGCAAGCGGAAAAACAACTTAGTAGATTTCTAGGAGCTTCTGGGTACTACAGGAAATTTATGCAGGACTATGCAAAAATAGCATATCCAATGACCAGATACCTTAAAAAAAATACCAAAATAAACGTCAACGACCTGGAATACATAAATGCATTCGAGACACTTAAACTTAATTTGATTACCCACCCAATCCTGAAGTTTCCGGAATTTGAACAGTCATTCCATCTATACACAGATGCAAGTAACTTCGCCATCGGAGATGTCCTCACACAAGACATACAGCCCGTTTGCTATATTTCAAGGACGCTTAACGAGTATGAAAGAAATTATTCAGTGACGGATAAAGAATTTCTAGCCATCGTTTGAAGTGTGTCTAAATTAAGATCTGTGGGGGAACAAGTTCGAAATCACTACTGATCACCTTCCTATAAAGTATTTGAACAAAAAATATAATGGTGCCGAATTCTCTCAGCGAAACTAAAGGTGGTTACTTAAATTGCAGGAATTCGAGTATGATATCGAATATCTTAAGGGTCAAGAGAATAAAGTTGCCGACTTTTTAGTTAGCTTGGAAGTCAACCAAATGTCAGATAACGAAACAGTCCATTCAGGAACGGGGGAACAATTTGATCACATTCCTATCAAGGAGGGCATAGGTTTGGTTTGATGGGTTGACGTAGAGGTTGAGAGATCGTCAATCAGACGCAAACCATCCTTCACATCGTTAAGTTAAACAAGCTGATAGAAACATTACAAGAAATAAAAAAATGTTAGTTCATTGGGCAAGACCCAGAAATAAAGAAAGAGTGATTCACTTAGTATCATGCTTTCTAAGACACGGTCCAAGAAAGAACTTGCAAATTTTGTAGGAACTGCTCAGAAGTGGTTATTCGGTACTATGGGCAATGCATATAGGGAGGAGATAGACTAACACTTTAAAACAACAGACATTAACAATAAAAATGTAATTCAGGTTCTAAATAACCAAATTAAAATTAACACACAATTAGATGAAAATATGAAGAATATAAGGGATTTAGTTTTAAAAGATAGAGAAGAAATAGAACGGTACCAGAATGAAAGTCAACAGTTACTAAAAACAATACTTAAACGACTACAATGGACGGAAGTACTCACTAGACTACACATGTTGGAAAACAATTTATTAGAATTACTCACCCTAGTTTACTTACAAAAGATGAATTAATTATGACAGGCATGAATTTAAACAAGTTAAAAAATATTAAATCAGGAGTCATGAAATATACGGATGACTCTATTATTATAGCATTAAAAATATCAAATGAAATCATCACCCTCCCGATCAAATTAATTGTACCGATAACAAATCATGAAAAACAAAAAGTAGATTTAGAACCATTTGTTGTAACCGTATACAAGGGAAACGAACATAAATATGACAGGGGAAAAAACAATGTTAATGACTTAAGAAGAAGAAATGATTCTACTGTTAAACAAAATTGTTTTATGAAAATTAACAGGAATTTTGAAATCATGAATATAAATGAAAGAACTTATATTGTTAAAAATGTTGAAAACGCAAAGTTTACTATTATTATTAAACTTTATTAACAAATAATATATTATGTGCTAATAGTACAGATTTACAGCGCTGGCTACCAGGACGTTCGGCTATACATTTTCAAATAGTTTATAGGTGGTGCAATCATAAACGAGGTGTTGTATGGTAAGTGTTTGGGCGGAATTGCAGAGGTGTCATTGTGGCCGGCTGTATTTGATGAAAAGATGTCCATGGGTTAGCAGAGTGTGGCCCAACCTAAGCCGAGTAAAAACTTTTCTCATATTATTTGATATGTTTTGCGGGTAAAATGCTGCTGTCCCATTCGGGTTTAAAGATTTATAGTAGTGGGTGTATGCAAACCACTCCTCTTTTTGTTTTACTTGTGCATAGGCTTGGATGTGTCTTTTTGTATCTCTTTTGTTAAAATCAAAGTGAATGAGTAAAGGTTCATTAATCGCATTCCTAGTTGTTGCGTCTGCGTCTTCGTTCACTTTTATTCCCGCGTGTCCAGGGACCGATAGAAGTTTTATTTTTCCTTGGTACTTGATTAGTTTGTCCCGAATGGTTACAATAATCGTTGTTTTATTTTTGGTGTTAGTAATCGCTGTCAGGGTAGAGAGAATGTCTGTGCAAATTACTATTTTTTGTTTGCTTGGACCTGCAAGCGCCTGTGTAATAGCTGTGGCTTTCGCAGAAAATACAGATGCAAAGTCGGGTAGTAGGCCAGAAGCTGTCTTCGATCCGTCCGTGAATATAAACCTCCAATTGTTGGATTTGTATGTTTCCAAAAACTTTAGGAATATCTGCTTGTAGACAACATCCGAACTTGAGTTTTTGTTAAACGTTTTAAGTGTAAGGTTTATATTTCCACTACATATTTAATTCCCAGGGTGGAGAAGTTTTCGGGTGCTAGGATGGTTCGGTAGTGGTATTCCAATAATTTTTCCTACCGAGGGGTTGTGTGGAAGTTTGTGGTGGCCTTAAAGATCGTAACATTTTGCGTTGCGGTAATATTCAATATTCGCACCTGCAGATTTGCCCCAGGTATTTATGTCCGCTATAAGCGGGGAAAAAATTCTGTTTAATGAGTTATGGTCTTTACATTTGGAGAATGAAATAAGATCATCGGCGTAGAGAGATTGGCTTATGCTTTTGTGTTTAAGAGAATTTTGCTTACGTTGTTAAATGCAATGACAAAGGATACCACAGAAAGAGGGGACCCTTGGGGGACACCATTATCCAAGGGGTAGATGGAGGAATAGCAGCCACTATATCTTACCCGAAATTTTGTGAAGGTCGTAGTCTTTCATAAAGTGGAACTTTTTTGGACTTTTTTGATATGTGCTCTAATTCTATCGAAAACCTTTTCAAAGTCAATGGACAGGATGGAAACGTGATTTTTCCTCGACAGACCTGTAGATATATAGTGGCCAATGAATAATAATGCATCTAGCGTCGACCGACCTGCCCGGAATCCCATTTGACTATTATCAATAAGGTTATTATACTCCAAGAACCAGCTAAGACGTTTTGCCACTATTTTCTCCAGTATTGTGCTTGCACATGGAAGAAGAGAAATAGGACGGTACCCACTTACATTCAAGATGTTTTTGTTGGGCTTGGGTATTGGGAGAACCGAAGACGTTTTCCAGCTTTGAGGAATTACACCTTGTGTAAAAATGTCATTATATAAAGCCAGCAGACGTTCTTTGCAAGTTGTTGGGCTATTTTTGAGCATTGAGTAGATAATTCTGTCGAAACCCGGGGATTTGCCTTTGAAAGACGAGAGTTGATCGTCTAACTCTTTTCTGGTAACAGGGCGATCGCAAAGGATAGCCTAAGGGCCTGCGGACTGAGTAGATGGTGTTAAATCATTTGACAGCTTCTTTTGATTTAAAAACTCTGAGGAGAAATTGGAGTCGCTAGAATAGTTGGACAATGTCTTTGCGAAGAGCTCTGCAATTTGAGTAGTGTTGGATATGATTTGTGTCCCCTGAATGAGAGCCAAGGGGGACAAAAAATCACCTGTTAGTGCTTTTACATCCCACCAGAGTTTTTTAGAGGATGATTGAGGGTTAATATTTGCCGTAAATTTTTCAAAGCACTCTTTTTTTGCAGCTTTCGCAGTCTTGCGGAAAATAGATATTACTTTACGATAGGCTATCAGCATAGATAATAAACTTACCTAGATGTCGCATCCCCATACAAAAAAAATGTTGATCTTTTTTGCGATGAGCAAACAACGATGGGCAAACAAAAAGCTTTTCTGCTTCGCAAAGAAAAAAACGGAAAATAAATTTTGTGTGCGAAAAGCTTTTTCTTTTGCTTTGCGAAAAGCTTTCACCACCAGCGTAGAGTTTGTGACATACGCACAGCGAAATATTTTTTTTGTTTTGTTTTGTATTCTCGTATTTTTTGTCCTGGTCTGCGACTTTGGCACGGTGAGGAACAGACAGAGCAGAAATATACCTACATATGTATGTATACCTATGCTAATGCGATCTGCGATTATGTTAAGAATTTGTAGGTACGGCACAAAAATTTAAATAGAAGGTACTGTAGGTATTGTAGGCTAACTTTATTTTACTTTACTTTATTCATATGTATGTAGGTATGTACGTATTATAAGATTGAGGCTGAGACAAATAATTATGTTTATTTATTTCCTAATTGTTTGAATACATCTTTTACAAATCCTTGTGGTACTCCTACTCTCATTTACAGTATGTTTGATGTTTGGTCCTTACATTTTACATAAAAGAAGAGGTCTGATAGGTAGCCATAGCCACTCTTTTATTATTTTTTTTGTTCATGCACGTTAAACAATAGGAAACAAAATCAACTCTGCTCTTAGCTCACTTTAGTTAAAGGCATTTATGTGAAAATGCATTTGCAAAATATTTTTGTCTTTAGACATTTACATAATACAATATTAATATTAGAAGTATGATTTTTAGCTATTCACAGTGCCTTAACCAAGGTGGTTTCCAGGGGACACGAACGCGGACGTGGCAGAATATTGACCTTTTCTTTGTTTTATTTTCAGTATCCAACACAGCACTCCGATCTAACTGTAAATATTCAAAATCTTCTTCTTCATAATTGGAATATTTTGACTTAAACAAAAATTTTAGAGCCATAATTTTAGCCAGTAATAAGCCAAATTCAGACGCGTTTGGATTATTTTGATTAAAATTTCTTGCTCTTATTTTTCCAAAAAGGTTTTCGGGTGGGTCCTGATTGAACTTGTGAACATATATATAATGTAACTCACAGTAATCATTGAATAACTCTTTTTTATCATTAAAATACTTTCAATTGTCATAATCAGTCCCTTAAAGCCGAAAGGTTTACATTTTGCAATGATTGGCTGAATTTGTTTTAAATATGATTGCATTTCTTTTAAAAATCCAATATTTGCGTCATTTCGAATAAGTGCAGGTCTTCCATTCAATAAATCAAATATTTTATTGATTTTATTTATAAATTCTGCTGTTGGTTGCGCAAACTGTGCAATGTGGAAATTTATTCAAGCGCTGTAATGCATTAATTGCGCAAGCCACGGATCTGCTAAGTACTTGTGCCGCTAGTTTTACATTAATTTTTTTTAAATTCTGTGGGATCTATATGAGCATATTTTAGTTTTGGACACATTTTTGCGGTATTATTTTTTTCTGTATTATAGATATACTCAATTATTTTCCAGTTTACAACTCCATCCAGAGTTTGTAAGTCTGATCTTAAAAGATTTTTTCTTACACTTTTGATTAAATGTGGCACATCATACATTCCATACACTTTTTTTTCTTTATAAAGAAAGGAACTGTTGTCCTCATCCAGCTTTAATTTATTGAAAAGGCTTCGATTCGGAGGGCCTTGGTCACAGCAAATGCCTCTTACGTTTAGTCCCAAATTTCTACATATGTCAATACAGTTGTGTACTTCAATTTCGAGCTGCTTTGTTGGTATATTGCTTGGACAGGTCACATGATAAAGCACTTGTTTATATTTACCACATATACCACGAATCATGAACACGCAACTGATTTCGCACAAAATCGAATCTTTGATTTTCTCCATAATCAACGAAGCCCTCGATTATGTCTTTATATTTGTTGTATGTTAAATTCGCCTGGATACTCATCTCATCGAATATTAAAATGACTTCTTTGTCTTTTTGTTCCAATGTTAAAACATCTTCTTTTTAGCCTGCGGACTTTAATTGCCAGGATATTTCTGAATTTTAGACTTTTTTTAGCTCTCTCTTTGAGGATTTTGTTATTTTTTTTTCAGTCTACTTATTTGTTGAATATATGTGTTCGCTTCGCATTTCTTGCATACAGATTCTATTGAATCTATAGATCTGTTGCAGTCTATAAGTGCTGAAACTTCATTTAGTTCATCAATAGATATATCGGTACTCGTTTCCACTTTTAATCTTTTGTGATTAGAGAAGTTTATTTTGGCTTTCTTAGGATCAAAAGCAAATTCATTGTCACTAGATTCCAAAAACATTTCACTCCTTTTCATAAAAGTGTAGGAACAGGGTCGTGTTTTAATTTTTTTTTTTTCCAAAAATTTCAAATCGAAATGTTTACTACAAATGTATGGTTGTTTATGATTTTCAACATTATCACGGGATTCTTCTACCTGTGCTAGCGAGTCATTATATTTCTTAGTTCCCTTTTTAGGATATCTAAGCATTTTCCTTTCTGGAAATTGGGCAGTTGTTGCATTCCAGCTTACAAGAGCGCACTTTATTCGCCTCGACATTTCCTCTAAGTCGATTTTTTTTCACAACTTTTTCGTATTTGTAAGTACCAAGGTACCTAATCAACCTGAAATAAACTTAAATAATATATTTTACCTTTCCTAGATTAACTCTTCAAAATTTTTACTGGACACTCACAGTAAAATGTCACTTTATACTTCGAGAAAATATAATTTAAATATTTTTTACCACACCACAGATCTACACAGATCGAAACTTCGGTCAATATAGCAAAATTAAAAGGGAAAATACGTACATATGAATATGTGTACATACATATGTATGTATAAATGAAATTGTGTCTCGCAGTCGCAGGTCGCAGACGGTACAAATAGTAGCAAAAGAAAACGCATTTCGCACACAAAATTTATTTTCCATTTTTCTTCTTTGCGAAGCAGAAAAGCTTTTTGTTTGCCCATCGTTGTTTGCTCATCGCAAACAAGATCAACATTTTTTTGTATGGGGATGCGACATCTGGGTAAGTTTATTATCTGTGCTATCAGGTTGCTGTCATCAGGGTGTTTTTTTTTTTAATTGTTTCCAACATTTTTGCTTGGTCGCACGCAGAATATGCAGATTTTTATTCCACCAAGGAAAAAAAAATCCTCTATAATTTTCCCTCTTCTATTAATAGAATGGGATCCCCATAGTGGGCTCCAGGCGTTGGAATCCCCCGTAAGGAGAATGGGGGCATCAAAGGAACTCACCATATTATACAAGTGGTCGGAGGTAAAACTTTGCTCAGGATGTATATAGATGGATACAATTATAATTTTTATATTCATTGTGATTTCCACAGCAACAAATGAAAACGGGAAAGAGCCATTAACTTGGCGCAATTTGTGTGGTATTGATTTGTCACCAGCAAGCCGGTACCGTGTTTCGCCCCGTCATTGGTGTCAATGTTGTGAAAATATGTGTGGTACCTCTTGACGGGGAGGGAGGTGGTAGTGTATGGTATATGGGTTTCTTGAAGAGAAATTATTAGGGAGGATTTTTCGTACATTAGGGTCTGAAGTTCATGCAAATTATTAAAGTATCCTTTAAGGTTCCATTGAAGAACTGAAAGAACTATTTTATTAGAAGTTTTGGACTTTTGTACAATATAATCGTGCGTATATTGTGAAAAGCCGTGGTTAGGTGAATTGGTGGTGGGACTGTTTCGATCCCGCCAACCAGTCGCCAGCGACGGCTGGAGAACCTTGAGAAGTTGTTTATATGAGACTTCGGTGCAATATAACCTGTGGTATATTGCGCGAAATCAGGCGTGGTAGAAATAGAGGGGTGAGATGTGTGACTCTGCCGCTCCAAAGCTGAATCGTATGGGTTCCGTGAGGAACCCGAATGATTCAGCATTCGAACGGCAAGTCAGTGTCCTGATTTCCAATATTGTGGTTAGGTGCTATCATCATCTATTTCAAATGATTTTAAGTAGTATTTATTGGAGTTTATGAGAGATTGGGTGACGGTTGATACCGACTAGTGCAAGAGCCTGTATGAGCCAGCGACGGCTGGAGAACCTTGAGAAGTTGTTTATATGAGACTTCGGTGCAATATAACCTGTGGTATATTGCGCGAAATCAGGAGTGGTAGAAATAGAGGGGTGAGATGTGTGACTCTGCCGCTCCAAAGCTGAATCGTATGGGTTCCGTGAGGAACCGGAATGATTCAGCATTCGAACGGCAAGTCAGTGTCCTGATTTCCAATATTGTGGTTAGGTGCTATCATCATCTATTTCAAATGATTTTAAGTAGTATTTATTGGAGTTTATGAGAGATTGGGTGACGGTTGATAAAGGTGAGAGGTTTGAAGTTGTGGGGGAGGTAATATTTTGAGGTGGTGAATTTAATAACTTGCCTGATTGTTTGTTGCTGTTGGGCAGCGGTAAATGAGTTGTGGTGGCTTGTGTGAGAGATGATTTTGAGTTGTTTATGATGTGGTGTGCGTTCGACTTGTGATTTAGTGGTTGCTTTATGCTGACAGTGCGAGTGGTGGAAATTGATTTTGTGTTAGTACGCTCGTTGATCGGATGAGTAATAGTGTGCTTATGTGGGCTTGATATTGTTGGGGGTACTGCATTGAGTGAATTTGGAGTTTGAGTGGTGTTGGCTTCTGAATAATTATGTACAGTTGGGTTGTTATTTTGTGGGAAGTTTAGTAAATTTGATTCGGGTGTATTTATTGGAAGTGGAGGGGGTGCTGTAGTGTCACTTACAGCATTTATGTTTTCGTTAATTGGGCTTGCGTTGCATTTTTTGCAACTGTGGAGTATGAAAAAGTAGAAGTGGATATCGGGTTCTGTTCTTTGTAAATTTTGTTTGCTTCATCCATGCAGCATTTTTTTTACAGTTTTTATTCTCAAGGTTTCTTTGGCTTGGAGATAGCGAGGGCATGTTTTAGAGGACAAGGGGTGTTCATCAAAGCAATTTGCACATGATACACGTGAGCATTTGTTGGGAGAATGGGGTGGCAAATTGCACGTTTCGCACGATGCATTGCCATTGCATCTTTTGCTGGTGTGGCCTAGTAATTGACAATTGCGGCAGCGCAGTGGGTTGGGGAAATATTCCTCAACTTTGGAATTATACCAGCCAATGTTTGGGGACGGAAGAGGTCAAATGTGAATAGTATAAAACCGGTGGGTCGTTGAATACCTTCTATAGATTTTGAAAACTTCCGTGACACCTTGAGACCTCATTTCTTCAACAATTTCACTTTCTGGGACGTTGATGAGGAAGGGTGCATCCTTTGGATGCTTCCAGATTCGTGTGAAGGGCTACATTGATAGGGCAGAGATTGGACGGGGATTTTTTTGATAGAAAAATATCGGCTATGTTTGGCGATTTTACCAGGATTTAAAGATTTCCATCATGCAATTGCGTTATGTAGTCATAGGCTGTACTTATTCCATCGATAGCAAAAAGACACTGAAAGATGAAAGTGGTATTTCTTTATTGGCTGGAGAAATGACTATGAATTTGGAATTGTTTGGGGTCGAATTGTAGGCGTTATTGAATTCTACTGTAGAGGGCAAGTTTTTTTTCTTTTTCTATGTTTGGGTTCGATTAGGGGCTCCGTGTCGAGCCCGCTAAATCGATTACCCGAAAGAACACGTGACCCATCGGCCATAATGTGCTGGTTTACTTCACTTTCTATGCACTTATGTTTCACATACTATGAGGTAGAATGAGAAATAAATAGAGCGCGGATGTGGCTATGTAAAAATAGCGGGAGAAGTACCAACGAAATGAGCGGGCGGAGCGAACTCGCGTATAAGTAGGTCCACGATGTTGCCGACTTGAAGGTTAGTCGGTGACTGAACTGTGCAAAATAATAATTATTATAATAATTGTGATTCCACAGACTTTATTCTCACAGTAAATTATATCATTAACATTCAAAATTGTAATATCAAACTTATTAATGCTATAATTAAAAACAAAGAAACCATTTATACGTTTCAATTTTATTACGACGAAAACATTAAAGAAAATGTCACAGCTAACATCATATTTACAAAACTTGAAAAATGGCAAAAAATTGAAAATAAACGTACTATAGAATTAGTTGAATACCATAAAATAAAAACCTATGTAATTTCTGGTACAACTATATTCATAATCATATTAATTGTAATTATCGTTGGAAGTATAATGTATAAGAATGTCAGAAAAACGGGAAAAAAATAAAATCAGAATTAATAACCTAACAGAAAAGCAAGAGGGAGCCGCATCGGATACTCCAAAACATAATAATTTCCAGGAGAAAATGTTGTCTGAGGGAGGAGGAGTTAAGTATTGGTCCTAAGACCATACCCCTCATAAAATATACTCAACTAATAAATAATACTTTGTATGCATTTTTGCTCCAATTTAATTACTGCAGCCGTCATGACTTGGTCGACCCATAAAAAGTTACGACGGCGGAAGAAGAAGTAATAAAGTAAAAATAAACAAATGACCCTAATGCATTCGGTTGACTCATTATGGAATGGGATCCAGTACACTCGGTCAACAGATTGAATAAGAATTATTGATTGTGGGTCAGATACACTTAAGCAATATTGTTTGGGAACAAAATGCATTACATAGTATGGTAATACTCTCATAAAAGAAAAGAAATTAAACAAGTAATATGGATTATAGCCGAATAATCCATATTGCTTGAAATGTCAAATATGAAAATTCTTGGTTTCATCTGACATTCAAATAGGATAAGTTGTTAGTTGAAAATCAACTCCCGACCTAAGAACTACGGTGCAGCCCCGCATTGAGACAGCGGCCGTAATATTAGTAAAGTTTACACCTTTATAAACCGTTAATGTAATAGAGAAGAAATAAAGAGATTTTGAATGAAAAGATTTACGGAGTTGTGTAATTTAATTCGCGTGTACTCCACGAAGGTCTGTGAACGACTGAAATTAAACGAACTACTATTACAAATATTGTAGACGGCTACTTCCTAGTTTTGATTAATTGTTTAATTATCCTGCATACGTTCGGGCTGTTTAATATTCGCATCAGCGCTAGCTTCATTGTTGTTGCTGACGTTTCTTTTGACACCACTACCGATGACATCAGTGACATTTCCCAATTGGCTTGTAGCAATAAATGAATCTTAATTATAGGTATCCCTCTCGAATTTCAAGTTAATTCGTTCTTTAGTGAGTAGATTATTTAGGATAAGATAACCGTCTCCCTGATTTTTTCGGTGTCGTCAGTCCCTTGTAAACTTTGCATGCGCACGATTAGATTACGCTCGCTACCCTTCATTTGCATTGAGTCGATTCTGTTCTCCAAAAGCTCGCAGCAGCCCTCCAAGTGCATAACTCTGGTCGATAGCGCTTTATTTATGGCAATTAACTGACGAGTGTCCTCCCTTTCACTGTCTTCTCTAGTAAAGATATGCTTTCTATCCAGAATGCCTCCAATAAGATCTTCCAGTTTCGAATAAGAGATACTATCTTTCTCCGTTGCTGGATTCGACATATTGTTTTGACTTAGAGTTTTTTCCGCTGTACTGGGGACTTCTGGAGAGGTTTGGTCGAGTTTTCGTGTTTCTCGTTTCATGAGCAAGATGCATATATGCAATTCTTGTAGTTGAGGTTAAGATCTATTGTACTTGAAGTTTCACAGCTTCTAGGCTCACTTAGGTTTAGTAAATAAATAATTATGTGATCTAAATTGTGATATATATAAAGAAAATATAAATTTATCGCAGAACCCAGACAAAGCAAACTTGACAGATTATTCGAACTACAGGACATTGTTACATTCAAAAACGAAATGCAATTTTTTCTGTAGGCAAAAATACAGTAAATAATAAGTTTCATCTACACATTAGCTCATGTTTTACCCTCACATTATCTGGTTTTAAGATGTGACGATCACAAGGTCAAACCCGAAAAATTTCATCAAAATTCTTCCAATGATTTTTGTGTTATCTGTTATCTGTTCCAGCAATCTATACACCAGTGGCGTGGCGTCCATACAAGCTGATTCCTTCCGGCTTCCCTTTTCAAATATCAAAAATTTTTATTTTGCCACTTGCCAACCATCACTTTCAATTATTTGTTCTTTATGTACTTTATACGCTCGAAGATGAAATGCTGCGACCACTTCGGTTGTTTATTCATTTTGACTCGCACACATAGGCAAGACAAGTATGAACTCCTCTAGCGAGAGAGCATGCAATGAATTTTTTTGAGAAGCCGTTCATTTTCCGGCTTATGCATTCATTTCTTCACAGTACAAACGAAGAAAGGAATAGAGTTTCCTTTCTGGCATATAGTAGAAGTTTATTTGCGATTTCTTTGTCTAACATACTGTAGCATAATAATAACTACGCTCCCTAAAAGTATGATGCAACAAATTCCGAAGTGTCTTTTCATTCTGGCAGAATTTTGGTCCGAACTGTCATTCGAGGTTCGTGTCTGCGATGAAGTCTCCACAACTCATGTCAACGAAAGAGATGGATAATATCACGGACAAGAGGGAATTATAACTGCAAGAATTATTACATCAGAATTTCTCTTGTTCCAGTGGTCGAAGAATTTGCTAGAAGTTTCTGGCTATGAGAAACTTCTGCTATATAAGGACAGATGGCTTTCGAGAGGGGGCAGTAGTTTTTAAACTGTGGCGAAGAGATTAGAAAAGTGATAATGGGCGAAGTTGTAATTTTGTGATAAATTGAAAGTTGAGATTTAACAAGAAGAAGTAATTAGTTTGGATTTGTGAATTAAGTAATTGAAATGAGATAAAGTGATTTGAGAGGAAAGAGACATTGTAAAAAAAGAATTGCGAAGAATAGTATAGTGTGAACCTGAATTGTTCTAAAGACTAGAAAATAAAGAAATAAATTTCACAGAATATCGTTTTATCTACTCGAGCCGTAGCTCGCATATTACACTGGTGTCAGAAGCGGGATAAAACTTATTCTGTGAATAACTATAACTCAACTAAAGGCAGAACTCAGTTCGGGAAGATTGAGACTCAGTTTGAAAAAGTAGAAAAGCAAGTCGAAAATCTTGCTAAGGAGCTCAGCAACGTGAAGAGACAGAAAGCACGGGAATATTCCACTGACGGACTGAGAAGAAAGGAGATGCAGCCTCCTATCTTCGATGGTCAAACATCATGGCCAATTTATAAGAGGCAATTCGAAGCGGCCGCAATGACCAATAGCTGGGACGATGAAGAGAAGTCTATTGCACTCACGCTTGCACTGAGGGGTCCAGCTGCGGAGCTCTTGCAGACCATCCCGGAAGATAAACAGCAGAACTACGACTCTCTGGTTCAGGCTATTGAGATGCGGTTTGGGGATGAACACATGCAGCAGGTGTACAGGGTTCAGCTGCGTAGTCGAGTCCAGAAAAGGTGGAAAACACTCCAACAGTTGCAAGCGGATATAGAGCGACTAGCCCATCTTTCATATCCTAAAGCCGGTGAGGACCTTATCAACGAAATGGCGGTGGAAGCTTTTATTCAGGCCATAGAGGACAGACAACTGCAAATGGCTGTAAGGATGGCTGAAAGCGAACACTCCCCGAGGCATTGGCATTCGCTTTGTCAATGAAGGCTGCGGACCAAGCATACCAGGGAATACACCGTGTCAGGGAAATGTCCGTCGTGGAATGCTCATGCCAGAGAACAGCCGTCATGGATGAAGACAGAGCTCGCGGAAGTCAAATCCGTTGCTGGAATTGCAACCAAACTGGACACCTACAACGGCAGTGCAGAAGTGCACCTAGACGAGGAAATTGTCCACATTGCGGAAGTAGGAGAAGCAGAGAGGAAGCATCTGGCGGTGATAACATCCATCCTGTCAGTCAGACTTCCCAAAACCAGCAGTCGGGAAATGCGTAAGGACCAACTTCGCGGGGCAGAAGTTGGTTACTGGAATCGAGGCCCCCAGGACCACCATTCAAGTTTCGCAAACCAAACGGGGTAACAAGAGCCTGACAGTGGAGGCACTTATCAACAAGAAGAAGTGCGTAGCCACCATCGACACAGGTGCCACTGCCTCCATGGTAAGAAGAGATATCGTCAGAAGCGCCTGGCTGCACATCACGAACAGCTACTGCCTGAAGACTGCAACAGGGGAAATGGCGAAGGTGTTTGGAGAAGTTCGTCTTACGATTACTCTGGCGGGACTGACGTTCTCCCATGCGTTTCTGGTGGCAGACATATGCGACGAGTGCATCATCGGAATAGACTTCATGAAAACAAATGAAGTAATCTTGGCCATCGGGATGCAAGTACTGAGGTATCGAAATGTGGAGATTCCGATGGTGTACGGAAACGAGAATGCCGTAACTCTCAGGACAGTCATCAGCAAAGACGAAGTTTTGCCGCCATCTTCAGAGACAATCATTTGGACGAAGCTGGAAGGTGATCTTGGGAGCCACCGATTCTACATAGTAGAACCAGACCCAGAGAAGAATTCTCAAGACTACATCGTGGGAAAGACGTTAGTCGAACCAAAGAACACCATGGTTCCAGTGAGAGTTTTGAACGCAAGACCACACACTGTCAAACTAAGGCGAGGGGAGGTGACTGGAAAATGCACGCCGATTACCGCCGTCGCAACAATATCTGAACGTGATGCTCCAAAACCTATCCCATCACCTTGGACAGTGGAAACGAGAGAGACGATTCTCCAGTCCAGTAAGCTGAATCAGGAGCAGCGAACTATGGCAGAGAATCTTATCAATGAGTACGCTGATGTATTTGCCTCACAGGACGGGGAATACGGCCGAACACACCTGGTACAACATCGAATAGACACTGGTGATATTAGACCAATTCGTCTGCCTGCTAGGCGCCTTCCATTGGCAAAGCAGACAGAAGTTGCAGAGATGGTGTCGGCAATGGAGAAAGAAGGTCTGATTGAAAGTTCCAAAAGTCCGTGGGCATCACCGGTTGTACTGGTTAAGAAGAAAGATGGCAGCACGCGGTTCTGCGTGGACTATCGGCAGCTCAGTTAGGTCACCAAGAAAGATAGCTATCCTTTGCCACGGATTGACGACACGCTAGACACACTATCAGGAGCCCGATGGTTTTCCACTCTCGACTTGAAGAGTGGCTACTGGAAGGTACAGATCCATCCAGAAAACCGGGAGAAAACCGCCTTCACCGCAGGAAATGGGCTATGGCAATTCACGGTAATGCCATTCGGGCTGTGCAATGCTCCGGCGACTTTCAAGCAATTGATGGAATGTGTCCTGCAAGGGTTAACATGGAAAACCTGTTTGGTATACTTGGATGATGTCATCGTCGTTGGAAAAACGTTTGCGCAACATCGAGACAATCTAAGGGATGTGTTTCAAAGCTTCGAAGTGCCCACCTGAAGCTGAACCCCAAGAAGTGCGCCCTGATTAGAGCGGAAGTCAAGTACCTGGGACACATAATTTCAGCGAAAGGAGTGAGAACCGATCCAGAGAAGGTCGAAGCGGTGAAAAACTGGCCAGTCCCCAAAGACAAACACCAACTAAGGAGCTTCCTGGGCCTAGCCACCTACTACAGACGGTTCGTGAAGGATTTTGCCGGGATCGCAAAGAGCCTGCACCAGTTGACGGAAAAGGGGAAACAATTCAAATGGTCAGTTGAGTGCGAGAAGAGCTTCAAGGCACTTAAACAACGGCTATGCGATGCCCCGATACTAGCTTACCCCACTCCCGGGGAAACGTTCATTGTGGATGCAGATGCTAGTAATGTCGGGGTAGGAGCAGTACTCTCCCAGGTGCATGATGGCCAAGAGAAGGTGGTTGCGTACTTCAGCAGGTGCTCTCTAAGCCAGAATGGAACTACTGCGTGACAAGGCGGGAACTTCTAGCTTTGATCTTGGCTACGAAGCATTTTCACAAATATCTCTATGGGAGGAAGTTCGTTCTTCGCACAGACCATGCACCCTTAAAATGGCTATTACAGTTCAAGAGTCCTGAGGGTCAGGTCGCAAGATGGATCGAAAGGCTGCAAATCTACGACTACGAAATACAGCATCGTAAAGGAAAACTCCACTCTAATGCGGATGCACTGTCCCGGAGACCATGCAGAACGGATTGTAAACATTGTGCGCGTCAGGAAGAACGGGAGCTGGTTTCCATCCAAAGAATGAGAGCCGAACCTATCGCCGGCTGGAGCGTAGATGAGATCCGGAACGCTCAGAAGGAAGACCCGGATATCGAGCCGATTCTGGCCTGGTAGGAGAACATGGAGAAACCGGATCATCAGGACATCTCTCACAGAAGCCCGACCTTAAAGGCATATTTTGCGCAGTGGGACTCCCTCCATGTCCAAGAAGGTGTTCTGAGAAGAAAATGGGAATCCTCCGACGGAAAGTCGTTTGTAATGCAGCTTGTCGTACCGCGGACGAGGGTCAAGGAGGTGTTACAGGAAATGCATGGCGGGGCGTCCGGAGGCCACTTGGGAGTGAATAAGACGCTAGAAAAGGTACGAGAACGTTTTTATTGGTTAAAAGCGAAGGAAGATATCGAAGACTGGTGCAGAAAATACGACGTGTGTGCGGCTAGCAAGGGTCCGAGAATCAAAACTCGAGGTAAGATGCACCAATACAACGTGGGAGCACCTTTCGAACGAATCGCCATTGACATCGCAAGGCCCTTTCCGGAAACCGACAATGGTAATCGGTATATACTCGTAGTGATGGACTACTTCAGTAAGTGGCCGGAAGCGTTTCCGATCCCTAACCAGGAAGCCAGAACCGTGGCGGAGCAGATCGTCTACAATTGGGTTAGCAGATTCGGTGTGCCCTTGGAATTGCATTCTGACCAAGGGCGGAACTTCGAGTCAAGAATCTTCCAAGAGATGTGTCAACTACTCGGAATCAAAAAGACAAGGACAACCCCGCTTCATCCACAGTCGGACGGTATGGTGGAGCGTTTCAATAGGACTTTGGACGAACATCTCTCGAAGGTCGTAGGTGACTACCAACGGCATTGGGACCGGCAGATTCCCTTGTTTTTGATGGCCTATAGAAGTGCCGTGCATAGCACTACTCGACATACGCCGTTCGAAATCTTATTTGGTGGAATAGCTCGTTTACCCAGTGAGGTGAAATTTCGATCTCCTACCAATGAGCCCAGAAATGAAGAAGAGTACGTGGCGGACCTTAGGGAAAGGCTTAGGGACATACACCAAAGGACCAGAAGCCAGATTAAAATAACGAGCGACCGCATGAAGACCAGGTATGATGCCAAGGCAACAACGTCAGGATTCCAGGAAGGAGATCTAGTGTGGCTGTAAAATTGCAGCGGAACTGGGAAGGTCCCTACAGAATAGTAACCCGCATCAACGATGTTGTCTACCGCATCCAGCGAGGACCAAGGGCCAAAATGAAAGTGGTTCATGTGGACCGACTGAGTCGATACAATGGCCGAAATGAGGATGCACTTGTTCGGGACGAACACGTCTACCAGGGGGGCAGTGTAGCATAATAATAACTACGCTCCCTAAAAGTATGATGCAACAAATTCCGAAGTGTCTTTTCATTCTGGCAGAATTTTGGTTCGAACTGTCCTTTCATTCGAGGTTCGTGTCTGCGATGAAGTCTCCACAACTCATGTCAACGAAAGAGACGGATAATATCACGGACAAGAGGGAATTATAACTGCAAGAATTATTACATCAGAATTTCTCTTGTTCCAGTGGTCGAAGAATTTGCTAGAAGTTTCTGGCTATGAGAAACTTCTGCTATATAAGGACAGATGGCTTTCGAGAGGGGGCAGTAGTTTTTAAACTGTGGCGAAGAGATTAGAAAAGTGATAATGGGCGAAGTTGTAATTTTGTGATAAATTGAAAGTTGAGATTTAACAAGAAGAAGTAATTAGT
The DNA here is from genome assembly GCA_963082735.1 of Pocota personata. Taxonomy (NCBI): domain Eukaryota; kingdom Metazoa; phylum Arthropoda; class Insecta; order Diptera; family Syrphidae; genus Pocota; species Pocota personata. The sequence continues at coordinate 154,991,535 of OY720429.1, forward strand.
TTGGATTTGTGAATTAAGTAATTGAAAGGAGATAAAGTGATTTGAGAGGAAAGAGACATTGTAAGAAAAGAATTGCGAAGAATAGTATAGTGTGAACCTGAATTGTTCTAAAGACTTTTTTTTTTATTGTTGGCAACAAAATAAGCAGACGAAAATCGGGTTATTGGGTGATGTAGTGGTTCGAACGGCGTTTGAGGTTTTTCTTACTTGTTGTGTATTTTTTTTTTTTTTTTTGCAAATTTGAAAAGATAGTTGCAAATCGGTTGTGTAATTGTGCGTGATTTATTGAAAATTCGGATGCAAATTTTTGTGATTTTTGTGACTGCTAATTATTAGAAAATTTTAAAAATTTAGCAATTACATATTGGTAGTTAATTTAGTGTTTTAAATTATAAAATTATTATAAAATAGTGAGTGATCTAAGTGAATAGTTATTAGCTATATACCAAGTAAGTAATTATAAATCTGCTCAAGAGGTGCTAGTTAATTTTGAGTGTTGTTTAACTGATTTTCTGCTAAAAGAAACCCACGAGTTCAGTAAGCTTTCTTTTTTGCAAAAAAAAAAAAATTATAGAACTGGGTTAGATCGACACCATCAATGAAAATTGATTATACGCGAAGGGATGGGTATCAGAAACATTTTCATGAGTCTTTTTACAAAAAGAATCCATGGCTGACTGGCAGTTGCAAATTAAATAGAATGTTTTGTTTTCCTTTTCTTCTTTTTTCTAATTCTCCTAGTGTTTGGACTCACATATGTTTCTTTGATATAAACAATTTTATTAATTCTTCCAAAAAACATATTCAAACGGAAAATCATATACGCAGCTGCTTGCATTTGCATGAATTTGGCGAATATCGCATAGAGACTTCTTTAGGGAATTCTTACGAGGCTCATAATAGAAAAGTTGATCGCAATCGCGATTTACTGAAGCGTTTCTTAGACTCTGTAGTTCTTCTAGTAAAACAAGAGCTTGCATTCCGGGGTATCAGAGACTCGATGGCAATATCATTCGCGTATAGTGAACGTCTTATTCAATTGCAGAGAAGATATTATAAAAACTTTTGAATAGATTTTATGTGAACCAGGAGAGAGGGATAACGATACCCTGGTTATATCCGAAAGTTTGTTGTACAAACTGCAGGACAAAGAATTCTGTTTTTTATTGCATGTTACTTCGGTCATATTTGCAAAAACAGATATTCTTTTTAGTTTAGTTCAAAATAAACAAACTGACATAGAGCTTGCGAAGCAACAGATCGAGGGTTTTGAGTCATGGATTCATTCCGAATTTTTAAACTCATTAGACTCAATCTATGAGAGCGTAAATAACTGCTCAGAACCTCCACGCAAACGCCGACTACTTAATATTGATTCAAATACAAATTATAGCCGAATTTTTGTAGCAATTATAGATAATGTTACAAGTCAGATTAAGAATAGGTATAGTTCATTTAGTTCATATATTTTCTTTGATTTATTAAATAAATCAAAATATGAATATTTTTCTAATTCAATGCCGGATTACAAAATATCTTCTTTAATTACCCTATTTCATGGAATTTTTAATTTTACTACTTTAAAAAATGATCTCAAAGTTTTATACACTACCCCTTCACTTAAAGAGCTTGAGGTTTTTCAACTTTATAAGCATTTTAATATTGAAATGCTTAGAGATACTTTTTCTCAAACTCTAACATTGTGTGAAATCTTTTTAACCCTGCCTTTGACTGTGGCCTCTGTCGAAAGATCTTTTTCGACTTTAAAAATAGTCCACACAAGAAATTCCCACAAAGAAGAAAGACTCTCAGACCTGCCACTTTTATCTATCGAAAAGCACCTTCTTTTAGAAATTAAAAATAACTCAAATTTTTACACCCCCTTCGGGTAGGGAATAGAATATACCCGACGTAGGCATGCCTGTCGTAAGAGGCGACTAAAATCCAATCTCCGTATACCGAGCGTATAGTGTATACAAAATATGCAATGAACAAAACAAAAAGATATACTAACCTAGGTGGCAGTCCAGCTTTACTGGAAAATCCACCCTCTTCGGAGGTCGGCTCTACGGATTCTGGGGAGAGCCGCTTATTGCAATCCAATGACCCTTTTTCAAAAAGTTCCAGGGTATCTCGATTTCCTCCACCAAGATCGAATAACTCCGGGAAAAGAAGTCCACCGGAAGCGCCAGCGCGCGAAATTCAGGACTCAGCGAAATGTAACAGCTTTGAGGAAGAAAATAAAATACTCCGAAGGAAGCTTAACGAAATGGATCTACTCTATCAAGAGCTCAAGAAAGAAATAGACTTATTAAAAGAAGAAAATAAGATCCTAAAGAGCTCACGTATAGAGGAAGAACGCGAATGTACTCCAGCACGCTTAGCTAGTCGGGAATATCACACCGACGAAGAAGAGCTAGCACGCGAAACGTGTCGGGTCACAAAGAAGAGACCTAGTAAGAAACGGAGAGCCGGCTCTTCGCCCGATGTCGAGTCCCTAAAAGAAAAAGAGAAAGAAGAGCACAAAGAACCGCAAGAAAAGCAACCTCGTGCCCAATCTCGTCCACCCCCACCAATTAACATCGGGTTAACGGAATTTAATAAATTGCAAAGCCTTCTTAAAGGAACTCTAACATCGAAATATAAGGTCACGTCTTTGAGGGACAATGCGTGGAAAATTAACGTCGATGAATACGACGACTACCAAGCAGTGTCCCAAAAGTTAAATACTGAAAAAATTGAGTGGTATACTTTCGAAATCAAGTAAGAAAGGCCACATCGTGTTGTTGCAAGGGGACTCCACCCCTCATGCACCAAAGAAGATATTATGACTGACCTTCAAGACAAAGGCTTTAAAATTCTTGATGCTGTTAATATCATCAAAAAGGAGAAGCAACAAACGGATATGGATAAAGACATCTTGGTAAGGCGTGGACTTCCGCTCTTTATGCTTACCTTCGATAAGTCTGACAATATCGACGATATCTACCGAATTAGGACCATACTAAATATCGTAGTCAAAATCGAGCCTATGCGTAGAAATATAAGAATGATTCCGCAGTGCAAACGTTGCCAAGGATTCAATCATACGCAAATGTACTGCAAAAAAGAACCGCGATGTGTGAAATGCGCTGGAAATCACCTCTCCCAAGTTTGTGGAGTAAACAAACAAACCTCCGCAACCTGTGCTAATTGTAAGGGAAAGCACCCGGCAAATTATAGAGGCTGTGAAGTAGCTAAAGAGTTACAAAAACGAAGAGATGCGCTCCTTAAGCCCCTAAATTCAAAATCAAAACCGCAAACTAAGCCAAAGCGTAAGGTCGCGGAGGAGAAAGAGTGCAAATCAAAACTACCGGGTTCAGAGCGCAAAAAGGTGAGGGCTTTCCATGACGAAAGAAAAGCCCTCGACCTCTGTTCCTAAAAGAAACGGTACAGAAAAGTTACAATTGGAAAAGCGACCGGGTAATGACCTTCGAACATCAGGAGTGCAGACTTACGCTCAGGCTGCTGCATCCGAAATACCAAAAAATATTGAAATTTCGAAGGACCCTGTTTCTCATGTTTTTTCAGTTATTCTAGAGAAACTTGAAGAACAAAGCAAAATAAATAAAATTATTCTCGATAGGCTGGTTAAGCTCGAAAGTAATTCAGGGAAAACGCGTACTCCAACTAGAATATGAATGAAAAACGAATGTTAAAAATATGTACTTGGAATGCAAATGGATTTTTGCAAAAAACTTGACGATATCGATATTTGCTTGATTTCTGAAACCCACGTAAAAAACGAATCGCATTTAAAAATAAAAGGCTATAATGATTACCACGCTTGTCAGCCTTCGGGAAAGCGAGAGGCGGATCATCATTGTTTATTAAAGACTGCATCGAACAATCCGAAGACCTAAAGATAGAGCTTGAAACTTTGCAACTGTGCACGATTCGAGTAAAAAATAGTCAGCGTACTCTTAAAATCTCATCTATCTACTGCCCACTGCGTTTCGCGCTTGAAAAAAGTGATTTTACTAACTTGTTTAAATTGCTGAAACCTAATTTCATTATTGGCGGCGATTTTAATGCGAAACATACATTCTGGGGCTCAAGACACAGTTCGCAAAAAGGCAGAATGCTCTATGAGGCAGGTATGGAGTACAGTTGTGATTTCCATTCGACGGGTAAACCGACCTACTGGCCAACTGATACTTCGAAAATACCTGACCTGATCGACTTTTTCGTCGTGAAAGGAATTTCTACCAACCACATTAAAGTTGAAGAGAGCTTTGATCTGTCGTCTGATCATTCCCCAGTTGTTTTGACATTGAGCGAAAACTAGTCTATACCCTAGAGCCAGCGAGATTAACCGGTAGAACAACGAACTGGGAAGGTTTTATTAACGAAATTGAAGATAATGTTGAACTGAGCGTTCCACTTACGACACCCTATCAACTTGAGGTTGAAGTTGATCGCTTCGTTGAGATCGTACAGCTCGCCTCTTGGAATAATACTCCCAATCCAAGGAAAACTCCGGACAAATACGGTCTACGATATCCTACGGAAATAAAAGAATTGGTGAAGGAAAAAAGAAAAGCGCGTAAGAAATGGCAAAACAGAGTCGTGCTCCGCAACATAAAGCTCACTTGAATCACCTGTGCAATTCATTGAAGAAGACTATAAAGGATTTTAAGAATCGTGCGATAGGCTCTTACCTTGAAAGTTTAACAGCGAAAAAAGATTCCAATTATTCACTTTGGAAAGCTGTAAAAGGCACCAAAAGGCCCAAGGTCCCCGCGCCGCCTATTAAATTAAATCACAATGAATGGGCAAGGGAAGATAAAGAAAAAGCGGACGTTTTTACGGTCCACCTGGAAGATACCTTTAAACCGTACGATGGTCAAGTGTTTTACGACAATATCAATAGGCCGGATTTACCATCTGACGATTTAGCACTTACAAGTGCAACGCTGAGGGAACTCAAACATGAGATCGGGAATCTAAAACCTAAGAAAGCTTCTGGTTATGACTTGATCACCGGAGAAATTCTCAAAGCTTTACCTAGAAAAGCGTTGATTAAGCTTCTTCATATTGTAAATGCTGCGCTCAGATTAAAACACGTGCCTAACCAATGGAAAGTTGCGGAAGTTATAATGATTTTAAAACCAGGAAAGCCGCCAAATGAGGTAAAATCTTATAGACCAATTTCGCTACTTCCAGTCATATCCAAAATTTTCGAGAGGATATTGCTAAGGCGCATCCAACCGGTTATAGAAATAAATAATCTTATCCCTGACCACCAGTTTGAGTTCAGAAGTAAGCATTCGACGATTGACCAGGTGCATAGAATTACTGATGTAATCGAGAAAGCACTTAAAGAGAAAAAGATTTGCTCAACCGTATTTCTTGACGTCTCGCAAGCCTTTGATAAGGTGTGGCATGATGGCTTGAATTGTAAATTACGACAAGTTCTCCCTGTATGCCTATACGACATTCTAGAATCATATCTCGGGAATAGACTCTTCCGTGTTAGACATGGAAATGAATACTCGGAGCTAAAAGAAATTTCGGCCGGTGTGCCGCAAGGAAGCGTTCTTGGGCCACTTCTCTATCTGTTATATACTCGAGATATACCGAAAGAAGATAGCACTATCCTGGCTATGTTTGCCGATGACACCGCTATCCTAGCCGTAGGTAAAACAATCGAAGAAACGACTGCAAAACGCACTGAATAAAGTAAATGAATGGACGAGGGACTGGCGGATCGCCCTCAACGAATCTAAATCTGTTCACGTGAATTTCACTTATAAGAAAACTAATGTCTTGCCAATTTTCCTAAACTTGGCCCGAATACCTTTTGCAAACGAGGCCAAATACCTTGGAATGACACTCGATGCAAAACTGAAATGGAATTCTCACGTGAAAATGAAACGCAAAGAACTAGAAATCAAATATAGAGAAATGAACTGGTTGCTCGGAAAACACTCCCAGCTCAGTACTGAGAACAAACTGCTTTTATACAAGCAAGTGCTAAAGCCGGTGTGGACTTACGGTATACAACTTTGGGACTGTACCAAGAAAACAAACGCCAATATTTTAGAAACTTTTCAAAATAAAGTGCTAAGAGAAATTATCCACGCACCGTGGTATACTAGAAACGATGATATCCACAGGGATCTCGGAATTCCGACAATCGAAGCTGAAATTAGAAGCTTCGCGAGAAAGCATAGAAACCGACTAATCGGACATGTCAACAATACAATCCAACAAATTCTGGATGAAAGCAATTTATTGCGCCGACTACAAAGGACGAAACCTTTCGACTTGGCGAGATAGGAATCAACCGCGCCTAGATTGCGGAACATGCAGGATCTTTCAGTGGAAAGAAACCTGCCAAACGTGTTATTTTTCATGATAGAAAAATTGCTTGATAAGGTCCTTCTTAGTTGCAATATATAACAAATTAAATAGCAGGGTGGTTTTTTTTTAGTCAGTAAGAATCTGACACTACTATGAGCACGCGCTTGCTATCCTCATAGTGTCTATTTAAGATTGTTTTCACCAAGCCTCGGGGAAAAAAAAAAAAAAAAAAAAATTTATGAAAGAGTTTTAGCAGAATTCGTAAAAACGAATCGTAGGATAGCTTTAGAGTACAAATAGGTAGTACATAATTGTAATTGCTAAATTTTTTATATTTAACAATGCTCCGAGTTATCAATAACTTATATAGATTATTCTGCCCAGAACGGCTTCTTTCGAAGCCACTTTTTTATGCGATGTGCTCATTGTCTACGTAAATTCAAATGACTTAAAGTATAACAAAGGTGGCTTGGATTGCATATCTTAAGTCGGTGTTTCGAATAAGCACCAAAATGGTAAGTCTTGAATAAAACATTTTACTTAAAATTTTTTCGGCTTTCCTCTCTTGAAATTTCACCCCACACCACTGCTATACACCACATCAAATAAATTCATCAAAATCCGTTCAGTGGACCTTCAGGTAGGACCGTCACAGGTGATAATCTAGCACTTAAAAATTGTCCGACTTTCAGAAATCTGCATTTCTTCGGATAAACCACGAAACAGTAATTTTTTTTAATTTAACAGTGTGAAAATTAGAGACTGGAAAATGCATTATTTATTCGAAAAATAATTTCACACCAAACAAATTATGGAAATTAGAGTACTTTTAATGTGTGGTTGAGTATTCTTAGCATACCCTATAGTTTGACCCAAATTTCGCCTTAAATTCCTGGGCTATTATAACACGAGCTGAACAAACCGGGAATTACAATATCACGATGAACTGTCGATTTACTGATTTTAACCCTGGATTCAAATCGTAAAAAGGTTCGAACGTCCTGTGGTGTTAGGACCTTAAAAATTGTTTCTTTATAATTTTGTGTATCCGATTTTGGATTCTTGAAAATAATTGTACACTACATGAAAAAAATAAAAAAAAGACAAAACTAAGTCTTTCTTTTATTTTCTCTTTCAGAGTAATTAAACTATCACTTCATAGATAATATTCCCACTGCGCCTAATCCAGTCACGAAAATAATACTTATTTTCAAAATGCGATAAAAAATATATACATATATATATATATATGTATATAGAAGGAACCCTTTGATTTCGTTTTCCAATACACCAATATACAATACACCAATATACTAGTCGTGTGTCTCCTCATTTTAGCCTGATTTCGTGATTTAAAAAATAAATATCATTTTATAATTATTATTTTTAATTTACATATTGTAATATGCGAGCTACGGCTCGAGTAGATAAAACGATATTCTGTGAAATTTATTTCTTTATTTTCTAGTCTATAGAACAATTCAGGTTCACACTATACTATTCTTCGCAATTCTTTTCTTACAATGTCTCTTTCCTCTCAAATCACTTTATCTCCTTTTAATTACTTAATTCACAAATCCAAACTAATTACTTCTTCTTGTTGACTCTCAACTTTCAATTTATCACAAAATTACAACTTCGCCCATTATCACTTTTCCAATCTCTTCGCCACGGTTTTAAAACTACTGCCTCCTCTCGATCGCCATCTGTCCTTATATACCAGAAGTTTCTGATAGCCAGAAACTTCTAGCAAATTCTTCGACCACTGGAACAAGAAAAATTCTGATGTAATAATTCCAAGATGACAATCATTCTTGCAGTTATAATTCCCTCTCATCCGTGATATTATCCGTCTCTTTCGTAGACATGAACTGTGGAAACCGCAGACACGAACCTCGAATGAAAGGACACTTCGGACCAAAACTCTGCCAGAATGAAAAGACACTTCGAAATGGGTTGCATAGTCGTAGGACCGTAGTTATTATTATGCTATAATATTTAAAAGTTATCATAATCAACAAATTTTGAGTAAAAATCAATAATGGGTTTTCATTTCTAAAAATCAAAGATAAAAATCAGACCATCATTTTTATTGTTTTGAATTAACAATTAAAATTAGATCAAGATTTATATTTTTTCTTGGATTAGAAATAAAAATCGATGGTATCCAGCATCACACCACCATACTATGGTTAGGTCATTATAAGTCTTTTTGATCGAAAAAACAAGAATTATTATTTGACTTTTATTATTGACTCCTAACAATAAAAATCAAGATCTTTTTGCATTGGATTCTTAAAAGTAAAAATCGTGTGTTGATTTTTTTTTTTTTTTTTTTACTTTTAAATTTAATTTTTTAACGATCATGATTAATTTTTACTTCTCATTTAAAAAAATAAATATCATGATTTAATTCTTACTTCTGATTTTTAGGAAAAAAAAATCTGATCGGATTTATAATTGACTTAAATAAATTAAAATCAGAAAATAATTGTTACTTTGAATTCTTCCTGTATGAATCGTAAGAGTTGTCGTCCCTACTTTAAGCAATGATTCGAAATGCATTAATTTCAGTCTTATTTGCAAATAAAAAAAATATATAGTTGACTATTTGTTTGTTTTCAATATTTAAATTATATTCTTTTATGTAGTAACTACTCTCTCATTAGCACTTTTAGTTTTTTAGGTTAGAGAAAGACCACTTTTTCTTCTAATCAAATGTACCGGAGTTTATTTTGTTTTGCCCTCGTTAAACTCTAAGCCCATTTTCGCCGCTTCTGTTACAATACTCACGAACGTGCAACTAACAGCTCGGTGCATTCTTCCAATTATGCTAATGTTGTTTCTCATCTTCTGGGATAAATGGACCATTCTACCTGCCAGCGAAGTTTCGGTCATCACCGCCGAACAGTCTGCAGTAGTGATTTTTCCAAATTCTCTATACCGACTGTGACTCTGCTACTAGATTTCCTTCTTCATCCCTGCAGGCTTCTAACCAGTATTTGTAGCCTTGGCATGTTCTCTTTACCTTGTATAAATTTCGAACACCATCTGTTATAAGATCTTTCTAATGACTCGATCTGCGTTTCGTAGTTCTTGATGGCTTGCTGACAATGGTGTCATTAGTCTTCTGCGCTTTAACGGCATTAGACCTCTTGAGAGTTCTGGGAACACTCGATTGGAATGTTAGGAACTGTCTAGGAGCTGATGGAATCAATTTCAATCCATAGACGCTTCGTCCTTTGTGGAAGCATGAGTATATATTAGACTAATGTTGGCGAATGACACCTTAATGAGGCTTGTTAAGGTTCGAAAACTTCGCGGGTAATGCGAAGGTCATTCTCTTTATTTTGTTTGCGTGGTTCGTCAACAGTAAAATCGTTGTTGCTTCGTAACCGGGATTTTTTTTTTCATGACGGTTACGCCGATGCACAGCCCCCAACGTGGATGATGAGACCCTTAGTTAAACCCATTAGTGAGATATGAAAGCTGTCGTTGACTCATTAAGAGATCATTCGCCACCATCTTAAATACCCTGACTCAGCCTTGAAAGTCTTTATTGACCTGGAGCCGAAATACCGCATCAGTGAGCGGATGAATCGTAGTGGGTTATTCCATGATAAATCGACCAGCTAATCGGGACTGAACTACTCTCTGCTTATGTTTAAAATTACCAAGAATATACTTGTTGGTGTTATGATACTCAGAGCAAAATATTTTTACAGTATTTTGAATTATACGGGAACATTAATTACTAAATTGTTAAATATTAATTTTAGGTACACTGTAGTAAAATATTGGACCCATGTTAGACAAGATTTGTTTTGCTCAATATCCAATGCCCTACAAGATCATAAAGAATATGCAGAGTTCACAGTCTCCGTCTGACTTTCGAACAGAGAACATCGAGACCTTTTTTTTTTTTTTTATAATTCGCGCGCGCCAAAGGAATATGAATACCTTTATAGTGGTACAGGGCACGGGCTTTTAAGGACAAGGGGAAGAGGAACAGAGGAGAAGCCTATGCACGTTGGCTTTTAATGTTTGAAGGTTGTAGTGATGGGGAAATACACAGCTTGGTAGATCATTCCACATTCGTGTCGTTCGGCTTATAAACGAATTCCTATATTTAACAGTACGACCGAAGTAAGGCTTTAGGGAAAACTGATGTGCATTCGAAGCATGTCGCGTATTGCGGGTGAAATTTTGAAGGGGAGGAATGCAACTGACTATTTCGCTGGAGCATTTTTTGTAGAAGAAACGATAAAACAGGGAGAGACAGGAGACATTTCTCCGATGTTCTAATGAATGAATGGAATTCACAATGTCTATAACCTATAAGTTTTAACGCGCGATTTTGTACCCTATCAAGAATGTGCAGAACGGTCTTGGGTGCACCAGACCAGATATGGGCGTTATATTCCAGCTTAGGGCGGATGAATGCCTTATAAATTGAGGCCAGATCAGACGGGGTAAAATATTTCTTGCACCGTTTAAGGAATCCTAGACATTTTGCAGCATTTTTGGCGACCTCGAATATGTGATCATTCCATCGAAGATGGTTATTAATACACATACCGAGAATGGCAAGTCTTTCGGTTTCAATGATGCAAGTACCATCCATGGATAATGGTTGAGGGTTTTGGTTTCGCTTGAGAGACAGAAGACAGCATTGTGTTTTGGAAGCATTAAATTCCACGCAGTTGGTTGAACCCCATTTAATTATGCTGTCCAGGTCGGAATTTAATGTGTTTACTGTAATATGCGAGCTACGGCTCGAGTAGATAAAACAATATTCTGTGAAATTATTTCTTTATTTTCTAGTCTCTAGAACAATTCAGGTTCACACTATACTATTCTTCGCAATTCTTTTCTTACAATGTCTCTTTCCTCTCAAATCACTTTATCTCCTTTCAATTACTTAATTCACAAATCCAAACTAATTACTTCTTCTTGTTAAATCTCAACTTTCAATTTATCACAAAATTACAACTTCGCCCACTATCACTTTTCTAATCTCTTCGCCACAGTCTAGAAACTACTGCCCCTTTTTGATCGCCATCTGTTCTTATATAGCAGAAGTTTCTGATAGCCAGAAACTTCTAGCAAATTCTTCGACCACTGGAACAAGAAAAATTCTAATGTAATAATTCCAAGATGACAATCATTTCGTGCAGTTATAATTCTCTCTTGCTCTCTTTTATCCGTGATATTATCCGAGCGTGGTGACTAATTTCAGACACGAACCTCAAATGAAAAGACACTTCGGAATTTGTTGCCTGTTCGAGGGCGTAGTTATTATGCTACATTATGTTACACTGCCCCCTCTTAGACTTGTTCGTCCCGAACAAGTGTGTCCTCACTTCGGCCATTGTATCGACTCAGTCGGTCCACATGAACCACTTTCATTTTGGCCCTTGGTCCTCGCTAGATGCGGTAGACAACATCGTTGATGCGGATTATTATTCTATAGGGACCCTCCCAGTTCTGCTGCAACTTAGGTGATTTCCCCTTTTGGCGATGGGGATTATACAGCCACACTAGATCTCATTCCTGGAATCCTGACGTTGTTGCCTTGGCATCATACCTGGTCTTCATGCGGTCGCTCGTTATCTTAATCTGGCTTCTGGTCCTTTGGTGTATGTCCCTAAGCCTTTCCCTAAGGTCCGCCACGTACTCTTCTTCATTTCTGGGCTCATTGGTAGGAGATCCAAATTTCACCTCACTGGGTAAACGAGCTATTCCACCAAATAAGATTTCGAACGGCGTATGTCGAGTAGTGCTATGTACGGCACTTCTATAGGCCATCAAAAACAAGGGAATCTGCCGGTCCTAATCCCGTTGGTAGTCACCTACGACCTTCGAGAGATGTTCGTCCAAAGTCCTATTGAAACGCTCCACCATACCGTCCGACTGTGGATGAAGCGGGGTTGTCCTTGTCTTTTTGATTCCGAGTAGTTGACACATCTCTTGGAAGATTCTTGACTCGAAGTTCCGCCCTTGGTCAGAATGCAATTCCAAGGGCACACCGAATCTGCTAACCCAATTGTAGACGATCTGCTCCGCCACGGTTCTGGCTTCCTGGTTAGGGATCGGAAACGCTTCCGGCCACTTACTGAAGTAGTCCATCACTACGAGTATATACCGATTACCATTGTCGGTTTCCGGAAAGGGCCCTGCGATGTCAATGGCGATTCGTTCGAAAGGTGCTCCCACGTTGTATTGGTGCATCTTACCTCGAGTTTTGATTCTCAGACCCTTGCTAGCTGCACACACGTCGCATTTTCTGCACCAGTCTTCGATATCTTCCTTCGCTTTTAACCAATAAAAACGTTCTCGTACCTTTTCTAGCGTCTTATTCACTCCCAAGTGGCCTCCGGACGCCCCGCCATGCATTTCCTGTAACACCTCCTTGACCCTTGTTTGCGGTACGACAAGCTGCATTACAAACGACTTTCCGTCGGAGGATTCCCATTTTCTTCTCAGAACACCTTCTTGGACATGGAGGGAGTCCCACTGCGCAAAATATGCCTTTAAGGTCGGGCTTCTGTGAGAGATGTCCTGATGATCCGGTTTCTCCATGTTCTCCTACCAGGCCAGAGTCGGCTCGATATCCGGGTCTTCCTTCTGAGCGTTCCGGATCTCATCTACGCTCCAGCCGGCGATAGGTTCGGCTCCCATTCTTTGGATGGAAACCAGCTCCCGTTCTACCTGACGCGCAGAATGTTTACAATCCGTTCTGCATGGTCTCCGGGACAGTGCATCCGCATTAGAGTGGAGTTTTCCTTTACGATGCTGTATTTCGTAGTCGTAGATTTGCAGCCTTTCGATCCATCTTGCGACCTGACCCTCAGGACTCTTGCACTGTAATAGCTATTTTAAGGCTGCATGGTCTGTGCGAAGAATGAACTTCCTCCCGTAGAGGTATTTGTGAAAATGCTTCGTAGCCAAGATCAAAGCTAGAAGTTCTCTCCTTGTCACGCAGTAGTTCCTTTCTGGCTTAGAGAGCACCTTGCTGAAGTACGCAACCACCTTCTCTTGGCCGTCATGCACCTGGGAGAGTACGGCTCCTACCCCGACATTACTAGTATCTGCATCCACAATGAACGTTTCCGCGGGAGTGGGGTAAGCCAGTATCGGGGCATCGCATAGCCGTTGTTTAAGTGCCTTGAAGCTCTTCTCGCACTCAATTGACCATTTGAATTGTTTTCCCTTTTCCGTCAACTGGTGCAGGCTCTTTGCGATCCCGGCAAAATCCTTCACGAACCGTCTGTAGTAGGTGGCTAGGCCCAGGAAGCTCCTTAGTTGGTGTTTATCCTTGGGGACTGGCCAGTTTTTCACCGCTTCGACCTTCTCTGGATCGGTTCTCACTCCTTTCGCTGAAATTATGTGCCCCAAGTACTTCACTTCTGCTCTAAACAGGGCGCACTTCTTGGGGTTGAGCTTCAGGTGGGCACTTCGAAGCCTTTGAAACACATCCCTTAGATTGTCTCGGTGTTGCGCAAACGTTTTTCCTACGACGATGACATCATCCAGGTATACCAAACAGGTTTTCCATGTTAACCCTTGCAGGACACATTCCATCAATCGCTCGAAAGTCGCCGGAGCATTGAACAGCCCGAATGGCATTACCGTGAATTGCCATAGCCCATTTCCTGCGGTGAAGGCGGTTTTCTCCCGGTCTTCTGGATGGATCTGTACCTGCCAGTAGCCACTCTTCAAGTCGAGAGTGGAAAACCATCGGGCTCCTGATAGTGTGTCTAGCGTGTCGTCAATCCGTGGCAGAGGATAGCTGTCTTTCTTAGTGACGTAATTGAGCTGCCGATAGTCCACGCAGAACCGCGTGCTGCCATCTTTCTTCTTAACCAGTACAACCGGTGATGCCCACGGACTTTTGGAACTTTCAATCAGACCTTCTTTCTCCATTGCCGACACCATCTCTGCAACTTCTGTCGGCTTTGCCAATGGAAGGCGCCTAGCAGGCTGACGAATTGGTCTAGTATCACCAGTGTCTATTCGATGTTGTACCAGGTGTGTTCGGCCGTATTCTCCGTCCTGTGAGGCAAATACATCAGCGTACTCATTGATAAGATTCTCTGCCATAGTTCGCTGCTCCTGATTCAGCTCACTGGACTGGAGAATCGTCTCTCTCGTTTCCGCTGTCGAAGGTGATGGGAGAGGTTTTGGAGCATCACGTTCAGATATTGTTGCGACGGCGGTAATCGGCGTGCATTTTCCAGTCACCTCCCCTCGCCTTAGTTTGACAGTGTGTGGTCTTGCGTTCAAAACTCTCACTGGAACCATGGTGTTCTTTGGTTCGACTAACGTCTTTCCCACGATGTAGTCTTGAGAATTCTTCTCTGGGTCTGGTTCTACTATGTAGAATCGGTGGCTCCCAAGATCACCTTCCAGCTTCGTCCAAATGATTGTCTCTGAAGACGGCGGCAAAACTTCGTCTTTGCTGATGACTGTCCTGAGAGTTACGGCATTCTCGTTTCCGTACACCATCGGAATCTCCACATTTCGATACCTCAGTACTTGCATCCCGATGTTCAAGATTACTTCATTTGCTTTCATGAAGTCTATTCCGATGATGCACTCGTCGAATATGTCTGCCACCAGAAACGCATGGGAGAACGTCAGTCCCGCCAGAGTAATCGTAAGACGAACTTCTCCAAACACCTTCGCCATTTCCCCTGTTGCAGTCTTCAGGCAGTAGCTGTTGGTGATGTGCAGCCAGGCGCTTCTGACGATATCTCTTCTTACAATGGAGGCAGTGGCACCTGTGTCGATGGTGGCTACGCACTTCTTGTTGATAAGTGCCTCCACTGTCAGGCTCTTGTTACCCCATTTGGTTTGCGAAACTTGAATGGTGGTCCTGGGGGCCTCGATTCCAGTAACCAACTTCTGCCCCGCGAAGTTGGTCCTTACGCATTTCCCGACTGCTGGTTTTGGGAAGTCTTGACTGACAGGATGGATGTTATCACCGCCAGATGCTTCCTCTCTGCTTCTCCTACTTCCGCAATGTGGACAATTTCCTCGTCTAGGTGCACTTCTGCACTGCCGTTGTAGGTGTCCGGTTTGGTTGCAATTCCAGCAACGGATTTGCCTTCCGCGAGCTCTGTCTTCATCCATGACGGCTGTTCTCTGGCATGAGCATTCCACGACGGACATTACCCTGACACGGTGTATTCCCTGGTATGCTTGGTCCGCAGCCTTCATTGACAAAGCGATTGCCAATGCCTCGGGGAGTGTTCGCTTTTCAGCCATCCTTACAGTCATTTGCAGTTGTCTGTCCTCTATGGCCTGAATAAAAGCTTCCACCGCCATTTCGTTGATAAGCTCCTCACTGGCTTTAGGGTATGAAAGATGAGCTAGTCGCTCTATATCCGCTTGCAACTGTTGGAGCGTTTCCCCTCTTTTCTGGACTCGACTACGCAGTTGAACCCTGTACACCTGCTGCATGTGTTCATCCCCAAACCGCATCTCGATAGCCTGAACCAGATAGTCGTAGTTCTGCTGTTTATCTTCCGGGATGGTCTGCAAGAGCTCCGCAGCTGGACCCCTCAGTGCAAGCGTGAGTGCAATATACTTCTCTTCATCGTCCCAGCTATTGGTCATTGCGGCCGCTTCGAATTGCCTCTTATAAATTGGCCATGATGTTTGACCATCGAAGATAGGAGGCTGCATCTCCTTTCTTCTCAGACCGTCAGTGGAATATTCCTGTGCTTTCTGTCTCTTCACGTTGCTGAGTTCCTTAGTAAGATTTTCGCCCATTGCTTTCTTTTGTTCGTCCATCGCTTTCTTTTGTTCATCCAGCTTAAGTTCTAGAGAATTCCTTTGGTCTTCTATTGCTTTCTTTTGTTCGTCCATGACTAACTTAAGTTGCAGGAGCAGACTTGTTATACCCGGGTCGGCTGCTGTACGTGCTGGTTCCTCTTCCACGTCAAACTCTACGTCATGCGGATTTTCACCTTCCTGCGTTACTGCTTCTTCCAAACGAATCAGTAATGCATCTTTTCCCCCAATTGTGTCGAGGTTCCGCTTACTGAGTTCTGCCTTTAGTTGAGTTATAGTTAGTTTTCCCAATTTGCGACCCATTTTGCGCAACTAATTAACTCAACACAGAAATGGTTTTTTTTTTTTTTTTTTGTATTGTGCAATTTCACACCACGGAAATAGTTATTCACAGAATAAGTTTTATCCCGCTTCTGACACCAATGTAATATGCGAGCTACGGCTCGAGTAGATAAAACAATATTCTGTGAAATTATTTCTTTACTTTCTAGTCTCTAGAACAATTCAGGTTCACACTATACTATTCTTCGCAATTCTTTTCTTACAATGTCTCTTTCCTCTCAAATCACTTTATCTCCTTTCAATTACTTAATTCACAAATCCAAACTAATTACTTCTTCTTGTTAAATCTCAACTTTCAATTTATCACAAAATTACAACTTCGCCCACTATCACTTTTCTAATCTCTTCGCCACAGTCTAGAAACTATTGCCCCTTTTTGATCGCCATCTGTCCTTATATAGCAGAAGTTTCTGATAGCCAGAAACTTCTAGCAAATTCTTCGACCACTGGAACAAGAAAAATTCTGATGTAATAATTCCAAGATGACAATCATTTCGTGCAGTTATAATTCTCTCTTGCTCTCTTTTATCCGTGATATTATCCGAGCGTGGTGACTAATTTCAGACACGAACCTCAAATGAAAAGACACTTCGGAATTTGTTGCCTGTTCGAGGGCGTAGTTATTATGCTACATTATGTTACAATACGTTGCCGTTCCCCTTCTACGGCCGAAAGGCAAGGACGTGAGTTAGGGAACGAATATGAAAAACTGAGGGTACTGTCATCAGCGAAGGAATGGATTGGATTAGAAGTTGCAGACAAGAGATCATTTATAAAAATGAGAAAGAGAGTCGGAGACAAAACAGAGCCTTGGGGAACATCAGCATTTATTTGGTGATATGCAGACTTGAAGCCGTCCAAAACAACTTGTATTGAACGCCCCGAAAGGTAATTTCTAATCCATTGAAGAAGAGACTCATCGATGCGATATGCATGCATTTTCGACAAAAGAGCCTGATGCCAAACTCTGTCAAATGCCTTTGAAATATGAAGTGCAACCATCTTGGTTTCGCCGAAGTGATGGAGAGATTGGTTCCACTTCTCGGTGAGATATGCCATCAAATCACCAGTGGACCTGTTGCTACGAAAACCATACTGCCGGTCATTAAGGAGTTTTCGTGAATCGAGATATTTCATAAGCTGACGATTTATCGGTGTTTCCATGACCTTGGAAAGAAGGGACGTAAGTGCAATGGGTCGGTAATTGGACGGGGAGGAAGATTCGCCTTTTTTGGGGACCCATTCTTCATAATCGCGAGCGTGTGTACTCTCTCTAATAACCCTACTTTTTACTATCTTCCCTGACCCATTCACAACTGAAGTTTGCCCTTTCGAAGTTAAAATGGCACCGGGGCCAAAAAAGAACTCCGTGAACCGGTTTTCTGATCTTGCAGAGCGGACCGAATGCTAAAAAAAACAAAACCCTCTCCACATATACAAGTGAGTTCCCCTCCCTACCACAAACATCCATAAAGAAAATCCGCGTTTCATTGTGATTTCCCCGAAAACCCCCGACAAACCACTTAAAAAAATCAATCGATGCCATCAGCTCCGAGTGTGAAAATATAACCCAGCTCAGAGATGGAATCATACTGCTACTGGCGAAGGACGAACGAGTAGCTAACATATTCCTAACAGTCATAACAAATGTCCGGTAATGATAAGTCTTCACGAACGCCTCAACAGCTCTAAAGAATAGTCTACTCTCCATGCTTGATCAATGTCGACGAAACAGAGTTAGTATCAAAGATCAAATCTCAAGGCATAACGACGGTATATAAATTTACAAAAAAAACCTGATTATCGAACTGGAATCAAGTTGTTCACCTTTGACTTATTTCAACCGCCGGATACACTTGAAAATTGATGGTACAAAGTAAAGGTCACAGAATACGTTCCAAATCCCATGAGATTCCGCAATTGTCAACTACTTGGGCACACAGCAAGTATATGCACAGGCAGTCCAATGTGCGAAAAATACAAGTTACCTCCACATTCACCAGACACATACTTCCGCGTTAGGATTGTCAGTTTTGACATTTGGCAGCCTAAACGCAAGTAAAATCCATTGTCCATTTAAATTGATACTTTTTAACCTTTTAAGTAATAAATCTTATCAAAGAGTGGTGCAAAGTATAGAAGCAACATACTCTAACAAAAGTTGTCAAAATTTCTTGGTGAACTTCATTATTGCATACTACGAGGGCAAGGTGAAAAGTTCTCGGTCTGACAATGAAAGACTGCGATTTTCAGTTAAAAAATGATTTTATTTTTCTACATAATCTCCCTTGACTTCAACACACTCGGTCCAGCGTTTCTCCAACATCAGTATTCGTTCTCGGAAGTGAGAGTCTGAAAGGCTGTGAAAATATTCATCTACGGTCCTCTCAACTTCTGCATTGGATGCGAAGCGCTTCCCAGAAACAAATTTCTTCAAGTTTGGGAACAATGGAAGTCTGAGGGTGCCAAATCAGGTGAATAGGGTGAATGGCTGAGCAAATCGTACCGCAAATCCCGCAGTTTTTCCATCGCCAAAGCACACTTGTGTACAAGTGCATTGTCCTGGTGAAAGATGATTTTTTTCCTCATCAAGCCAGGCCTCTTCTCGCGAATTTTGGCATCCAGCTGGTCAAGAAGGTTGGAGTAATATTCGCCTGTAATTGTTCTGCCTTACTCAAGGTAATCAATTAACAGGATCGCTTTCGCATCCCAAAACACACTGGCCATGACCTTTCCGGCAGATGGGATCGACTTCGCTTTCTTTGGCGCTGAACCACCGGCTTCCACCAACTGCTTCGACTGCTGTTTCGCTTCTGGCGTGTAGTGGTGGACCCATGACTCATCCATGGTGACAAATCGCCGCACAAAATCGGTCGGATCTCTATTGAATCTGTCCAAAGATTGCCGCGAAAATCGTTTGCGCATTTGCTTTTGATCGGCATTCAGTAAATGCGGCACCCATCTTGCGCAGAGTTTTCGCATCCCCAAGTTTTTGTGCAAGATGTTTCGCACCCTCTCTTCCGATATATGAGTACACACAGCCTCAGCTATCTCACTCACCTATCGTCCAACACGATATCATGTACTTTTTCGATGGTTTCGGGTGTGGTTGCGGTTTTTGGGCATCCTTCACGTGGGTCATCTTCGAAGGACGTGCGACCACGTTTAAATGCAGCTGCCAACTTTTTAACGGTTGACATGGAAGGAGCAGAGTCCCTGTAAACTTTTGTCAATGTTTTGTCTTCCCTACGTTCCGTGCAACTCAGCCTTACAGCTGGAAAAAGAAATTAATTACTTAGAACTTACAAACTACATGGGAAAACCCCGGCAGAGGACAGGATACCATACCCTTTAATTAAAAACTTACCGGTTTCTTGCAAACAACGTCTTCTACAATTCTACAATAAGATCTTTAAGCAACATATTCCGCAATTGTACAAAGTGAGCACCTATCATTCCGATCTAAAACCAAACTCATCAAATCATATAGACCAATATCCCTCAATCACTGTTGCTCGCAAAGTACTGGACAAAATCATCGCCAATAGACTCTGGTGGTTTGTTTCCACCAACAAGCTGCTAAGCAGTCATCAAATGGGATTCAGAAAAGGCAAGTTAGTAACTGATCTTCTATAGGTACTTAGACTATCAGATCACTAACTCCTTGTCGTCAAAAAATTGCGCATCAATCATATCTCTCGATTTCGCTAAAGCTTTTGATAAAATAGGAGTACATACAATAATAGACCGACTAAAAAGATGAAAATTAGGACCTAAAATAACCTATTATATTCACAACTTTATGATCAACAGGCAGATTAAAATCATACACAAAAAAATATTCAATAAACTTGAAGAGGATATAAGTCCTTCACAGTTTGGATTCAGGAGTGGCTCATGAAGCATTATTTGCTTTCAATATAGTAATCCAACGATGCTTAGAAATAAACCGAAAGATTTACGCATGTTTCGTAGACTACAAAAAAAGCCTTTGACAAAGTTCAGCACAAAAAGATGATAGAAATCCTCAGGAATACAAACATAGATATGAATGAATGCAGAATTATCGAAAATCTCTATTGGAATCAAAAAGTAAAAATAAACATAGAAGGTGAAGAATCTGTTGATATAGGCATTAAAGCAGGAGTCAGACTTATAAGATATGCGGATGATCCGGTAATAATAACAAATGCCTAAGGTGAACTGAATATTATGATGAATAAACTGAATCTCGCAAGTGAAAACTACGGATTACGAATCAATGCTGTAAAAACGAAATTTATGGTAATTGCCAAAAACACAAATACAGAGAATGTTAAAACGTTAAGAGCGATACTTTCCAACCTCCGAAATGGAGAGGAACCTTAAGAAGAAGAAGAGGACAGATTAAAACCCGAATTGGAAACCATATCACCAGCCCACGTCCCATTTTTACTACGGAATACCTCAAGGATCACTCATCTCAGTAATTCTATTTCTAATAGCCTATTACAAACTAACTGATATATTGACTATAAATAAGGAAATTGACTTATATACATATGTTAATGACTTCAACATAATAAAACAAATAAATAAGAAGAACTGCGGCAATTTCGATCTTGCCTCTCTCTTTAATGAAATCGCAACCTGGTGTCAATACTCAGGCGCACATACTCGTATGCCGTATAAAACAATGTACATCCAACATACTCTTCAGCAACTCGTCTATCCCAAGAGTACAGTCACTAAAAATTTTAGGAATCCATATCAACAATAAATACAAATGGAACACTCACATCGAAATTTATTAAAATCCCCGCTTTGGCAGGAGGGCTAAACATAATTAAATGCCTATCCAGCAAGAAATTCAGCACCAGCCCACTGTCAACAATATCAGTCATTAATTCAATCCCCACTAGTAGAATAGAGTTTGGTTTATTTCTCTATGGACAAGCTCTTAAATCGATCTAGTACAAAACTATTTACAACTCCGCAATAAGAACAGCTCTGGGAGCATATCGAACCACCAAAATCAACAACCTATTATTTGAATCAAACATGTATACAATAGAAAATATAAGAGACCTCTCAACAATCAAGCTGTTCAAATTACTCTTATTCAGTGCGGAGACCCCACTTTCTAATTTAATCCAAAATACTATAAAAATAAAACGACCATAAAAACTTCTCTCAACCATAGCCCGGATCATTGCACTCTGTGAATCTCACAACCCACTCTTCCAACAAAACCATTCTGGTCAATTCATAAATACACAAAAATCTCTACCCCTCCGGAGGTGTCCTGCACAAAATTTCTCGAACTTAAAGACAAACTCAAAGATCACGCGTTCATCTATACCGACGGATCCAAAACAAACAATACAAGGTTTAGTGTCACATCATCAAAGAAAATAATCCGAAATCCTATCCTTCCAATTTATAGCTCGGTATTTTCCGCTGAAATAATTGCGATCACTGTTGCCGTGAGCGAAATAAAGAACACAAGGAAAAAACACGCGATCTGCACTGACCTCCCTATCGTCCATAGAAGCTACAGCCAATACTCAAATAGTAAATTCACTATTTGAGTAACCATTATAAGAAACATTATCTCTGACTACGACCCAAACATTAAACTTATATGGATCCCCGGCCACATTCAAATAGCAGGAAATGAATTTGCACACCAGATTGCTAAAAATGCATCTAATTTACCCCTAATATACGTAGGGAGTAACAAAAGTTCGCATAGTTGTTTGAATAATAAAACACAAAAATAATTTTAACTTTAGATATTTAATCTTCATCTTTTTTTAATTTCTCCACATACGAGAAACAGCTTTCAAAATCCTCTTCTTGGAGCTTTTCGATTTCGACATTGACTGCATTAATAATCTCCTCATTAGATGTGAAGATTTTTCCCCTCAAATCTGGCGCATTGTCGTGGTGCAAAAGTAGCGGCGCAGCTCCTCTTGTCGACGGTGTCCTAGTAATTTTTGGAAAACTTGTATTAAACAAGTTTCAGTATACCAATTAGGAGTGACTGTCTAACCAGTTTTAAGAGGGATGACAGCGACCATTTTCGTTCTGGTGTGAAGTACATCGACATCATAACTTTTGTTGCTGATTTTTGTTGTCTGGCCTTTACTGGAGAATTTGCACCTTCTGGACTCCATACCATGGACTGCTATTTGGTTTCCGGGTCGTACTTGTAAAACCAAGATTTGTCACCTGTAACGATCTTATTGAAGCAGCTTGACTCTCCATTTTCAAACTTACCCAGGAAATATTGAGCAAAACGAACACGAGCCTCTTTTTGCTCTCCTTTCAAAATTTTTGGAACCCATCGCTGACTTCTACGAATATTTCAGGTGATAATTTAAAATTCGTGACACATCCTGGTATCTTCGTCAATTTTAGCCTTCACCAGGACCACATTTGTATCGTCGGTCGAGGATTTGGGCCGACCTTCACGAGATTCGTCCTCCACAGAAAAATAGTCAGTCTGGAATCTTCGAAACCACTTTAAAATACGAGTAGTAACAAGATATGGTGCATTTATTCCGCATAGATTTTGGCATTCGTGCAGAATTTTGACTGGCGTGAGTTGACGTCGAAATCCGAAGAGAATGGCAAAACGAATTTCTTCCTGTGTTGGCGGTGGAACTTCAGCTTATGTACACTAATTTTTCTCTTTCTCGTTTCCATTTTTACCTATTGTTCTGAGATTTGGAAATAAATATTGTTAGATTGTAAGCTACAGAAATGCATCTTTTTTTTTTTCAAAAACTACTAAATTGACACCAACTAAGTGACCTTTTGTTAGTCCCTACGTACAGCCCAAATTTCAACCCTCGCGACATAAAAATGTGGTTAAACCTCCAACACAGAACCAAACATCAACAACAGTGGCTAAATTCGACTGAATGGTACAAAAATACAAACAAATCAAAACTTAGCATCAAAGATTACCTCAGTATGAAAGACATAGACACAGAAACAAAAATAAAGTTGCCCAAATTCAATTAGATTGGGACACACTAAACTCTCCCTAAACTTTCACCACATCAATAAAACCGGCTCCTCTCAATTCCCTTACTGCAACAATACAACTATCTCCATCGCCCATATCCTCAACACCTGCCCCCATTTTGGAAAATTAAGGAAACACATCTTTCTCGACAATAACCCAACAAACTTACTTTCGAATCTAAAAACTACAAAATATTAAGACTGTAATAAATTTCTTTAAACAATGCAATTTATACCATTTACTATAAGAACAATCATTCATGCATACCACTCAGCTGAAGGCCTTAGTTGCTATTGCTCTACTCTGGGTTCTAATTTTACATTATAAGTCAGTGCTTCAATAAATAAAAATAAAATAAATGTGTATAGTTACATACTATACAATGTTACTTAATTTATACATATTTATTAACATTAATAATAATAACGTTCAATGTTTAGTATCTTATAAAAACTGGTAATTAAACCTTCTTCTCCTTTTTTTAGCTCTGCATCATTTAGACATCAAGGAAATGTACAACAAACAAAGTTGAATGGTGACGTTGCTAATATTGCCGTTAAAAATACATCGCAGAGAATTGTGAGATCGTATGCTACTCAGTGTTACGTAGAGTACAATCCACAACAGGTATGAACAATTATTTCAATCACCCCGATTCACGTTGTCGTTTTACTCGTCGCTAAATGTTAGTAGCGATTATAGTTATTTTTTGTGTTCTATTCTATATTGATCGTATCGAAAAGACGGAAACTGTGAATAAAGAAAACAACCGTCGAAAAACGGTATTGAGAATCGGGGTTTTTATTTATTAGATTTACGACAACTAAAATTTGTGTAATTACTTAGTACTTATATAAAGTTTACTTATACTTATATACACAGTCCGTCTCACATATAACACGTCATTTTTATTAACTCCCATAGCATTTTCCGGCATTTCGTGAGGACTTCATAATAATACCTCTAACTTTATAACGTACGGACTGAGTTAGTTACGAAATGTGGCTTTTTATCATCTTGTTGGATTCGATAGGAAAAACATCGAACTTATGTTTTTAAAACTTAGATTTATTTGATATTTAAAGAAATAGGAAAACATCGAAGTTGTGTTTTTAAAACTTAGTTTTATTTGATATTGTAATATGCAAGCTACGGCTCGAGTAGATAAAACAATTATTCTGTGAAATTTATTTCTTTATTTTCTAGTCTATAGAACAATTCAAGTTCACACTATACTATTCTTCGCAAATTCTTTTCTTACAAGGTCTCTTTCCTCTCAAATCACTTTATCTCCTTTCAATTACTTAATTCACAAATCCAAACTAATTACTTTTTCTTGTTTACTCTCAACTTTCAATTTATCACCAAATTACAATTTCGCCCATTATCACTTTTCCAATCTCTTCGCCACGGTTCAAAACCAACTGTGTCTTTTTTTGATCGCCATCTGTCCTTATATAGCAGAAGTTTACGATAGCCAGAAACTTCTAGCAAATTCTTCGACCACTGGAACAAGAGAAATAATTCTTGCAGTTATAATTCCCTTTTATCCCTGATATTATTCGTCTCTTTCGTTGACATGAGCTGTGGAGACTTCGTCCCAGACACGAACCTCGAATGAAAGGACAGTTCGAACCAAAATTCTGCCAGAATGGAAAGTCACTTCAGAATTTGCTGCATAGACATAGGAGCATAGTTATTATTATGCTACACTGCCCCCCTCTTAGACGTGTTCGTCCCGAACAAGTGCATCCTCATTTCGGCCATTGTATCGACTCAGTCGGTCCACATGAACCACTTTCATTTTGGCCCTCGGTCCTCGCTGGATGCGGTAGACAACATCGTTGATGCGGGTTACTATTCTGTAGGGACCTTCCCAGTTCCGCTGTAATTTAGGTGATTTCCCCTTTTGGCGATGGGGATTATACAGCCACACCAGATCTCCTTCCTGGAATCCTGACGTTGTTGCCTTGGCATCATACCTGGTCTTCATGCGGTCGCTCGTCATCTTAATCTGGCTTCTGGTCCTTTGGTGTATGTCCCTAAGCCTTTCCCTAAGGTCCGCCACGTACTCTTCTTCATTTCTGGGCTCATTGGTAGGAGATCCAAATTTCACCTCACTGGGTAAACGAGCTATTCCACCAAATAAGATTTCGAACGGCGTATGTCGAGTAGTGCTATGCACGGCACTTCTATAGGCCATCAAAAACAAGGGAATCTGCCGGTCCCAATCCCGTTGGTAGTCACCTACGACCTTCGAGAGATGTACGTCCAAAGTCCTATTGAAACGCTCCACCATACCGTCCGACTGTGGATGAAGCGGGGTTGTCCTTGTCTTTTTGATTCCGAGTAGTTGACACATCTCTTGGAAGATTCTTGACTCGAAGTTCCGCCCTTGGTCAGAATGCAATTCCAAGGGCACACCGAATCTGCTAACCCAATTGTAGACGATCTGCTCCGCCACGGTTCTGGCTTCCTGGTTAGGGATCGGAAACGCTTCCGGCCACTTACTGAAGTAGTCCATCACTACGAGTATATACCGATTACCATTGTCGGTTTCCGGAAAGGGCCCTGCGATGTCAATGGCGATTCGTTCGAAAGGTGCTCCCACGTTGTATTGGTGCATCTTACCTCGAGTTTTGATTCTCGGACCCTTGCTAGCTGCACACACGTCGCATTTTCTGCACCAGTCTTCGATATCTTCCTTCGCTTTTAACCAATAAAAACGTTCTCGTACCTTTTCTAACGTCTTATTCACTCCCAAGTGGCCTCCGGTCGCCCCGCCATGCATTTCCTGTAACACCTCCTTGACCCTCGTCCGTGGTACGACAAGCTGCATTACAAACGACTTTCCGTCGGAGGATTCCCATTTTCTTCTCAGAACACCTTCTTGGACATGGAGGGAGTCCCACTGCGCAAAATATGCCTTTAAGGTCGGGCTTCTGTGAGAGATGTCCTGATGATCCGGTTTCTCCATGTTCTCCTTCCAGGCCAGAATCGGCTCGATATCCGGGTCTTCCTTCTGAGCGTTCCGGATCTCATCTACGCTCCAGCCGGCGATAGGTTCGGCTCTCATTCTTTGGATGGAAACCAGCTCCCGTTCTTCCTGACGCGCACAATGTTTACAATCCGTTCTGCATGGTCTCCGGGACAGTGCATCCGCATTAGAGTGGAGTTTTCCTTTACGATGCTGTATTTCGTAGTCGTAGATTTGCAGCCTTTCGATCCATCTTGCGACCTGACCCTCAGGACTCTTGAACTGTAATAGCCATTTTAAGGCTGCATGGTCTGTGCGAAGAACGAACTTCCTCCCGTAGAGGTATTTGTGAAAATGCTTCGTAGCCAAGATCAAAGCTAGAAGTTCCCGCCTTGTCACGCAGTAGTTCCTTTCTGGCTTAGAGAGCACCTTGCTGAAGTACGCAACCACCTTCTCTTGGCCGTCATGCACCTGGGAGAGTACGGCTCCTACCCCGACATTACTAGCATCTGCATCCACAACGAACGTTTCCCCGGGAGTGGGGTAAGCCAGTATCGGGGCATCGCATAGCCGTTGTTTAAGTGCCTTGAAGCTCTTCTCGCACTCAATTGACCATTTGAATTGTTTTCCCTTTTCCGTCAACTGGTGCAGGTTCTTTGCGATCCCGGCAAAATCCTTCACGAACCGTCTGTAGTAGGTGGCTAGGCCCAGGAAGCTCCTTAGTTGGTGTTTGTCTTTGGGGACTGGCCAGTTTTTCACCGCTTCGACCTTCTCCGGATCGGTTCTCACTCCTTTCGCTGAAATTATGTGTCCCAGGTACTTGACTTCCGCTCTAAACAGGGCGCACTTCTTGGGGTTGAGCTTCAGGTGGGCACTTCGAAGCCTTTGAAACACATCCCTTAGATTGTCTCGGTGTTGCGCAAACGTTTTTCCTACGACGATGACATCATCCAAGTATACCAAACAGGTTTTCCATGTTAACCCTTGCAGGACACATTCCATCAATCGCTCGAAAGTCGCCGGAGCATTGCACAGCCCGAATGGCATTACCGTGAATTGCCATAGCCCATTTCCTGCGGTGAAGGCGGTTTTCTCCCGGTCTTCTGGATGGATCTGTACCTGCCAGTAGCCACTCTTCAAGTCGAGAGTGGAAAACCATCGGGCTCCTGATAGTGTGTCTAGCGTGTCGTCAATCCGTGGCAGAGGGTAGCTGTCTTTCTTGGTGACGTAATTGAGCTGCCGATAGTCCACGCAGAACCGCGTGCTGCCATCTTTCTTCTTAACCAGTACAACCGGTGATGCCCACGGACTTTTGGAACTTTCAATCAGACCTTCTTTCTCCATTGCCGACACCATCTCTGCAACTTCTGTCTGCTTTGCCAATGGAAGGCGCCTAGCAGGCTGACGAATTGGTCTAGTATCACCAGTGTCTATTCGATGTTGTACCAGGTGTGTTCGGCCGTATTCACCGTCCTGTGAGGCAAATACATCAGCGTACTCATTGATAAGATTCTCTGCCATAGTTCGCTGCTCCTGATTCAGCTCACTGGACTGGAGAATCGTCTCTCTCGTTTCCGCTGTCGAAGGTGATGGGAGAGGTTTTGGAGCATCACGTTCAGATATTGTTGCGACGGCGGTAATCGGCGTGCATTTTCCAGTCACCTCCCCTCGCCTTAGTTTGACAGTGTGTGGTCTTGCGTTCAAAACTCTTACTGGAACCATGGTGTTCTTTGGTTCGACTAACGTCTTTCCCACGATGTAGTCTTGAGAATTCTTCTCTGGGTCTGGTTCTACTATGTAGAATCGGTGGCTCCCAAGATCACCTTCCAGCTTCGTCCAAATGATTGTCTCTGAAGACGGCGGCAAAACTTCGTCTTTGCTGATGACTGTCCTGAGAGTTACGGCATTCTCATTTCCGTACACCATCGGAATCTCCACATTTCGATACCTCAGTACTTGCATCCCGATGTCCAAGATTACTTCATTTGCTTTCATGAAGTCTACTCCGATGATGCACTCGTCGCATATATCTGCCACCAGAAACGCATGGGAGAACGTCAGTCCTGCCAGAGTAATCGTAAGACGAACTTCTCCAAATACCTTCGCCATTTCCCCTGTTGCAGTCTTCAGGCAGTAGCTGTTGGTGTTGTGCAGCCAGGAGCTTCTGACGATATCTCTTCTTACAATGGAGGCGGTGGCACCTGTGTCGATGGTGGCTACGCACTTCTTCTTGTTGATTAGTGCCTCCACTGTCAGGCTCTTGTTACCCCGTTTGGTTTGCGAAACTTGAATGGTGTTCCTGGGGGCCTCGCTTCCAGTAACCAACTTCTGCCCCGCGAAGTTGGTCCTTACGCATCTCCCGACTGCTGGTTTTGGGAAGTCTGACCGACAGGATGCTTCCTCTCTGCTTCTCCTACTTCCGCAATGTGGACAATTTCCTCGTCTAGGTGCACTTCTGCACTGCCGTTGTAGGTGTCCGGTTTGGTTGCAATTCCAGCAACGGATTTGACTTCCGCGAGCTCTGTCTTCATCCATGACGGCTGTTCTCTGGCATGAGCATTCCACGACGGACATTTCCCTGACACGGTGTATTCCCTGGTATGCTTGGTCCGCAGCCTTCATTGACAAAGCGAATGCCAATGCCTCGGGGAGTGTTCGCTTTTCAGCCATCCTTACAGCCATTTGCAGTTGTCTGTCCTCTATGGCCTGAATAAAAGCTTCCACCGCCATTTCGTTGATAAGCTCCTCACCGGCTTTAGGGTATGAAAGATGGGCTAGTCGCTCTATATCCGCTTGCAACTGTTGGAGCGTTTCCCCCCTTTTCTGGACTCGACTACGCAGCTGAACCCTGTACACCTGCTGCATGTGTTCATCCCCAAACCGCATCTCGATAGCCTGAACCAGAGAATCGTAGTTCTGCTGTTTATCTTCCGGGATGGTCTGCAAGAGCTCCGCAGCTGGACCCCTCAGTGCAAGTGTGAGTGCAATGGACTTCTCTTCATCGTCCCAGCTATTGGTCATTGCGGCCGCTTCGAATTGCCTTTTATAAATTGGCCATGATGTTTGACCATCGAAGATAGGAGGCTGCATCTCCTTTCTTCTCAGACCGTCAGTGGAATATTCCCGTGCTTTCTGTCTCTTCACGTTGCTGAGCTCCTTAGCAAGATTTTCGACTTGCTTTCCTACTATCTCGAATTTCGTATCCACTTTTTCAAACTGAGTCTCTATCTTCCCGAACTGAGTTTCATGTTTCTCAAAATTTTCATCGAATCTAATTTCGACTTTTTCGAGTTGCGTCTCGACCTTCTCGATTTTCTCTTCGATCACTTCGAATTTGGATTCCAAGTTCTTGTTTTGCTCATCAAGTTTACTTTCCAGAGCATCTAGAGAATTCTTTTGTTCGTCCATTGCTTTCTTTTGTTCGTCCATTGCTTTCTTTTGTTCGTCCAGCTTAAGTTCTAGAGAATTCCTTTGGTCGCCCATTGCTTTCTTTTGTTCGTCCATCGCTTTCTTTTGTTCATCCAGCTTAAGTTCTAGAGAATTCTTTTGTTCGTCCATTGCTTTCTTTTGTTCGTCCAGCTTAAGTTCTATAGAATTCCTTTGGTCTTCTATTGCTTTCTTCTGTTCGTCCATGACTAACTTAAGTTGCAGGAGCAGACTTGTTATACCCGGGTCGGCTGCTGTACTTGCTGGTTCCTCTTCCACGTCAAACTCTACGTCGTGCGGATTTTCACCTTCCTGCGTTACTGCTTCTTCCAGACGAATCAGCAGGGCATCTTTTCCCCCAGTTGTGTCGAGGTTCCGCTTACTGAGTTCTGCCTTTAGTTGAGTTATAGTTAGTTTTCCCAATTTGCGACCCATTTTGCGCAACTAATTAACTCAACGCAGAAATCGTTTTTTTTTTTTTTTTTTTTTTTTTTGTGCAATTTCACACCACGGAAATAGTTATTCACAGAATAAGTTTTATCCCAGCTTCTGACACCAATGTAATATGCAAGCTACGGCTCGAGTAGATAAAACAATTATTCTGTGAAATTTATTTCTTTATTTTCTAGTCTATAGAACAATTCAAGTTCACACTATACTATTCTTCGCAAATTCTTTTCTTACAAGGTCTCTTTCCTCTCAAATCACTTTATCTCCTTTCAATTACTTAATTCACAAATCCAAACTAATTACTTTTTCTTGTTTACTCTCAACTTTCAATTTATCACCAAATTACAATTTCGCCCATTATCACTTTTCCAATCTCTTCGCCACGGTTCAAAACCAACTGTGTCTTTTTTTGATCGCCATCTGTCCTTATATAGCAGAAGTTTACGATAGCCAGAAACTTCTAGCAAATTCTTCGACCACTGGAACAAGAGAAATAATTCTTGCAGTTATAATTCCCTTTTATCCCTGATATTATTCGTCTCTTTCGTTGACATGAGCTGTGGAGACTTCGTCCCAGACACGAACCTCGAATGAAAGGACAGTTCGAACCAAAATTCTGCCAGAATGGAAAGTCACTTCAGAATTTGCTGCATAGACATAGGAGCATAGTTATTATTATGCTACAATATTTAAAGAAATAGGAAAAACATCGAACTTATGATTTTAAAAATTGAGGCGAATTGCTTTCTTTTGCTGCGTAACCAACTCTCTTCGATCCATCGCTCAATCGATCACCTCCATACCTCGGTCGACTTCGTTTAGTTACTTACGGCGGAACCATTTCTGCGACCTACATGTATTGTACGTAACATCATGTGGCGTCAATTCTCTTTCAGTGACCCACATGCGTGTTCGCAACATCATGTTGGTGTCGTTTTTCTTTCGGTGACCCTCGATAGTGTCGTTTTACTTTATAAACTATGATGCCTCACTGGGTCAGTGTTTTAGTGTTTATGTCACATAGTTTTTTTTTTTTTTTATGGTTGCGCCAAATCGAGGCTAGGAATACGCCTACGTACTAAACCACACCCTGTACACTTCGAACCACTCTCCCCGCGGGACTGCCTTTAGGTATTTCTTCGCGGGGCTGGTTAGCCTTTCAGGCTACGTTCTCTTCTACGCCTATTGTGTTCTTAGGTGGTTGGTGCTCCACTGTTCGGATTATTCGCGTTACGTTGGCGCTCTACTCGTATGTGCCTAACGTCGCTGAGTATGTGTATCGCCACATTACTTACGATGGTCCAGTTTTCGTCATTCTGAAGCATGTAATTTACGACATTCTCGGGAGTGGGCCACTCCCCAAATTGATCCCGAAGGACGATCTTCTCGGTTTCATACCGTGGGCAATGAAAAAACACGTTTTCCGGGACATTTCCACAATGTGGACAGTTTGGGATAGTTTCATGTCCGCGTTTGAAGAGGTATTCTCTGAAACAGCCATGTCCCATCAGAAATTGAGTTAGATAAAAGTTCGTTTCGCCGTGTTTTCGTTTTATCTATACATCGATCGCTGGTATAAGGCAATGCGTCGAGCTTTATGGATACGTTCCACTGTTGTTGCCAAGTAGCCATATTGCGGGTTCTTTCGTGTTCAGCCATTTCGAACTCGTTCGCTTTTTAGTCTTGTCTTTTCTTCAGCGAGTAAGTCGATGGGTAGCATTGAAGATACGACGAGTATGACATCGTTCGAGAGAGTTCGAAACGCACTGGCTACCCTTAGGATTTAACTTCAAGCACGTACGATTTAACTTTCGCTTCGCTTGATCATATTTCTGCTGTGTACATATATATAGAACTGGCAGCTCCTGCAAGTAGAAGTCTTTTATTCTGTTTTCGGCCTCCGAGATTACTCATTAGCCTTGAAAGTGCACTAATAGCGTTTGAAGATTTTTTGTATGCATACTCAAGGTGGTGTTTGAACGGATTTAACTTCACGCACGTACGACTTAACTTTCGCGGCGCTTGTCCATGTTTCTGCTGCGTACATATTGTACTATGCTGGCTACGGCTCGAGTAGATAAAACGATATTCTGTGAAATTTATTTCTTTATTTTCTAGTCTATAGAACAATTCAAGTTCACACTATACTATTCTTCGCAAATTCTTTTCTTACAAGGTCTCTTTCCTCTCAAATCACTTTATCTCCTTTCAATTACTTAATTCACAAATCCAAACTAATTACTTTTTCTTGTTCACTCTCAACTTTCAATTTATCACCAAATTACAACTTCGCCCATTATCACTTTTCCAATCTCTTCGCCACGGTTCTAAACCAACTGTGTCTTTTTTTTGATCGCCATTTGTCCTTATATAGCAGAAGTTTCTGATAGCCAGAAACTTCTAGCAAATTCTTCGACCACTGGAACAAGAGAAATAATTCTTGCAGTTATAATTCCCTTTTATCCCTGATATTATTCGTCTCTTTCGTTGACATGAGCTGTGGAGACTTCGTCCCAGACACGAACCTCGAATGAAAGGACAGTTCGAACCAAAATTCTGCCAGAATGGAAAGTCACTTCGGAATTTGCTGCATAGACATAGGAGCGTAGTTATTATTATGCTACAATATATATAAAACTGGGAGCTCCTGCAAGTAGAAGTCTTTTATTCTGTTTTAGGCCTCTGATATTACTCATTAGCCTTGAAAGTGCACTAATAGCATTTGAAGATTTTTTGTATGCATACTTAAGGTGGTGTTTGAAACTTAAACGAGCATTAATAATCACTCCAAGGTACTTAATAAATGATATCGTTCATGAAGTACCTTGGAGGGACTCTAAACGATATCGTTTCGCTAACTTTTGTACTTGTAACAAGCACCGCCTCGGTTTTATGGTCAGCAAGCTGCAAACCAGCGTTAGCTAGCCAATGGCGTACCGTTGTGATTGTCTCGTTGCAGTGAAGTTCAACTTCTTCTAGAGTTTTTGCTACAACCACCATTGCGATGTCGTCCGCAAAGTCGATGATTGACGTTTCTATTGGAATCGGTAGGCGTATGATTTCATCATACATAGCGTTCCACAGCAGGGGCCCAAGTACCGAACCTTGTGGGACCCCGTCAGTTACTTAATATATCTTGATTCCCTCTTCAGAATCGTAGAGGAGGATTTTGTTCGCAAAATAGCTCGATATTATTTTGCAGAGATAATCCGGTATTTGTATCCGATACAGCTCATAATGCGTTCCCAATTCGCTGAGTTAAACGCGTTTTTCACGTCGAAGGTTATAATGGCGCAGTATTTTTTGGTGCCGCCTTTCCAGCGACGGCCTTCTGTAGCGGGTTTTCGTTATTACCGCGTTTATTACATCTATCGTGGAGCGTGAAATAAATCGGGATAATTTAGGGATCTATTTGGAGTACCGTCCAGTCCCGGAGCCTTTCTATCGCTTACCTTCTTACATGCTTCGCGTATTATCACAGGTATGGATGCACTTTCGTAAACGTTTTGACTACCCAACTATTTGTCTAAGCAGTACCGGACACGTTGGCGATTGCAAACGGGGTCCTTTTAGCCTCATTGATACAATTTTGTATGCTTTACCCCAGACGGCGTTCTTAAGTTGTTTACAAACATCCTTAAAACAAAGACGCTTGCTACACTTAATAGCTTATTTTCAACCGAGTTTTCGCTTCACGATATGCGTTACAGGTGGGTTGCGGTTGTTGTTCTTCTGCATCCCGGGTCCGAGATCGCTGGCAAATTGTTCGCGCTCAGTGACACACCACTCTGAGTTCTGCTATTTCTGGGGTCCACCAATATACTGGAAGCCCATGTTTTAATGTTCCCAGACTGCCCATTGATGTATTACACGCATTGACTAATAGCCATGTTACTTGCGATACGAATTCCTCTGCCGTTCTGGCTTCAATTATCGCCTCACTAACGACGAAGCTTAGAAGGTCTTCATTTGTATTCACGTTCCATTTTGAACGCTTGAGTGCTGTCCGGCTTGTGTGGATTGCTGGCCCGGTGCCGCCAGTGAATAGGATAGCATTGCGATCATTATGTGTATAGTGGTCGCTCACGCGCCACTTAGCATCCCTTATCAAGCCGCTGCTTGCAAAAGTGATGTCAACGATAGATTCGGCTCTAGCTGTGCTAAAGTTGTTTATGTTTCTGTTGTTAGTTAACACGATATCTAAACGGGAAAAGGCTTCCAATAGAACAGTCCCTCTACGATTCGTATATGAACTGCCCCATTCTGTGGTCCGTGCGTTGAAATCGCCCGCAATTATGACAGGACTCCTGCCTGTAACGTCGGCGACTAGTCTATTTAAGATCATTTCGAAACTTTCAATAGTTGCGCTAGGTGGTATACATCAGCTATATATATAAATACCATTTATCCTAGCTCGTACAAAGAAATCCTCTGTTACATCCGGGTATTCCTGGATAGACGCGTTTCCGCAAACCCAAATCACAGATTTATTCATTGCGTCCGTGATCGACTTACTTCCAGTTATGTTCCTATATTGCTCACAGAGTATCGCTACATCAATTTTTAATTCTCGAACCGTTTGTTGTAAGAGGTCACGAGCCGCTTTACAATGATTAAGATTAGCTGTAAGATATTCATATTTTTTTCAAAATAGTTTCTAATGCCTTTTGGATTTCTGGACATCTCCTGCTACCGGTTATATGACCAGATTCCACGCTCTTGGCTTTGCAGAGCAAGCAATGCGGTTTGTCTTTACAGTCCTTCAATTTATGTCCGTTTTCTCCGCATTTAATCCACAGAGCAGATCGGTCGTTAGGACTTTAGCATGCTTTCGCGAACTGTCCAAACTCGAGACATCTGAAGCAGTGTTTTGGGCACAATTTTGTTTGCGTATTCGACAATAAACCCATCCGATCCGCACTTTTCCGATTTTCAACAGCTTGTTGGCGATTTCCACTGGTAGGCTCATGTTGGCTTTCCACCGTAGGCTTTTCTAACACTTTTAATCATAGTGGTTTCGAATTTGTATAGTAATTTATCTGTTAGGGCGGCACAGATTTCCTCCTTCGACGTCGCTTCGTCGATATCCTTGCATTCTAGCAAGACCTCTTGTGTTATGGACCAAGCGCTGCCATTTTCTCCCAACACTTCCTTGATTTGGTCTTTATATACCGCTGTTGTAGAATTCGCCGATTTGCTCAGCGATAGTAGGAGGTCACCACTTACAGTTTTCCGTATTCCGCTTACATTCGTCCCTACTTATTTAAGTGAAGGATCAGCCTTCAATTTCTGAAGCATGTCAGCATATAATAGATCTCCGGTCTTAATTATTATAGCATCCGGGCGCGATCGTTTACTGACATTCGTGGTCCGCATTTTTCTGGTAACCTTAGACCATTCTTGCTCCGACTTGTTTTCTGAATTGGGCTTAGGTTTTGCCTTACTCGGCTTGCCCATTTCTTCTCGCTGATCTAATTTAAGACGGATCTGAGCTGATGCCACCACTCGATACATTATGCTTGTCCCTGTAAAAATTAATAAGACCGTCGATTTTTAACCCGAGTTGTAGCATTTTAGTGTTCTCATGTTTGTCACTACTGTTTTTCGCGGCGTGAGCAGTGTCAGTTGCCTTTATTGCGTCCATATTTTTTGTGGATAACGTCGATTCCGAATGCGAACGCGTATTATCCCTGAGAAAAGACCCTTTAATTGGAGAACGCGCAAACCGAGCGTCCTTCCTAAACGGATCTTCAGTGCTCCTCTGTGGTGCTGCAGTTTGGTCGCCTGGTGACCTCAGCATTTTCGAACGCCCCTGAAAGAGGTTTTCTTCGTTCTCCGTGTTATCATCATTGATGTTTTTTTTTAGTGTTATTTTTATTGTTATTGTTGTTATGTCACATAGTGTTTATGTCACATGATGTTTATGTCACACATGTTACGCTATTTTTATTTATAGACACTGATGACGCACTGGGTCAGTGTGAGTGAGTGATTTACCTGAGTAAAAGTCGCTTTTAGCCTTGCTCTCTTTTGCTATCAATTTTATTTGTTAAGCCTTCGCCTAAAAATTTAAACTTATGTCGTGCTCGATAAATTAAGAATTACTTCTTTGAATTATAATTAGCGCGAGTTGTGTTTTTAGCTCTAAATTATTGAATTTCAAAATAAAAATAAAACTAAATTCATATATATACATACATACATATTTAAACAATATTAAAAGTTTCTGATTTAATAACAGACGAATTTTTTGAGTGGTTTTCTTCAACCCACATTAACTTGCCGTATATATTTGTTTCATTTCGGCCGTTAATACTTAATTTTCGACTCATATATAATAACTGCAGAACTTATTGACTAGTTCTCTATTACCCGCATCAAATTGCCGAGAGTTTACTTCCGAGAATAATCAAAATTTTTAAAGAAACATTGGTGATCTCACTCCCCCCTCGTGTGCATGTTCTGCCGTTCTGTGATTTTTACTCCATTGAATTTGTATTGTTTTTACTCATTGCATGTCACAACCATCGTTCATCAAATACTGCAACCAACCAACTGGCTTTTTCGCTGAAAATATTTGCTATCTACTCTTATGGAAATATATTCTTAATCATGAGTGATTCTGAATGCTATGTATGCAAAAAAGCATCAAATGATATTAAATTATCTTGTGTAATATGCCTTGAGAACATGCATACTAAATGTGTTAATATTAAAGGGAAAGAGAATGATAAAATTGTGTCAACTCCTGGCCCCTGCTTCTACTGTGAAAAACATCGCAGCATATCGACAGACGTCTTGTATTGGAAGGTTATAAAGTTGCAGAAAACCTTTCTTAATCTATCAGATATATTTGCGGAAATTCGGGAGGTGTTTGTTTTTTGACACATAAACAAAAATTGTTGGAGAGTATCAATAATATTGATCATCTGCTACAAGAACATCAGTCTATCAGCGAACATCAACAATCTGGCGGAGCAGAAGCAGTTAGTTGAGCAACAAGGTCAATTGCACCTTATCCAACAACATCTACTTGAACTTCAACAGCAACAACAACAACGAGAACAACAACAACATCAACAACAACATAAACAACAACATCAACAGCAACAACTGCTACGACAACAACAACAACAATCCGAACAACAACAATCCGAACTACAACAATCCGAAGAACAACAACAAGAACCTTTACAAAACCAACGTCAGCAACATGAACATCTACAACAAGAACAAAAACAGCACAAATAACAAAAACAGAAACAACAAAAACTAAAGAAAATTGAGTTAACACCGCTTCAGCATCAACCATCGCAGACTTCAGTCGTATCTATTCAGGAGTCAACATTGTCAACACACAAACAAAAGATTTCTACGTTCATACATGAATTCTCTTGCGGGTCTTCCCGCTATTGATGTATCAAGCGATAAACCTTCGATTGATGCCTCGTCCTCGTTAATTCTGCCATTTAGTTGCAACGATGACCTCAACCTATTTCTCGTCAGAAATCTTCATCCGTCAATCTAGTGGTAGTGAAAAAGGCACAATCGTAGAACAATCTTCATCTCGAGACTTTCTTCTGCTACCTCTGTCAACAATATTATAAACTACATCAGCAGCAAAACGTTGGTGCAGCAAACGTGGATTCCTCAAATGCATCAAATATAATTTTAAGTAACCCCGCGAAATAGCATCTTTTAAACTACTAACTCTCACCTTGAACTTCTACTATCGAGAGAATTTTGGCTAGATGGAACTTTAGTCCATAAATATGTTTCTCGGACTAAGAATACGTCATTCACAAAGACTCCAGTACCTGCACCAGTAACGTCGCATCCAAAAAACGATTAAGTATTCATTTAGATAGTCCTTATTTGTTTGTAACTCCCCCTGAGTGTCTTTGTGTATACTACCAAAACGTCCGAGAGCTGCGAACTTAGACATCCTCTATATACCTTAATTTCCAAAAGCTGACATTTTCGCCCTTAACGAAATTAATCTTACTCAAGATTTTTACAGCAATGAATTGTTTTCGAGATTTATTTATTTATTTATTTATTGAGCTTAGTACAAGCTAACTTAATCTAACTTAAACCAAACTTAACCAAACTCCGAATTTTTTTTTTTTTTTTATATTAATATTATTATTATTTTTTTTTTTTTTATCTCCGGGCCCGCGGGCCCACTTATTTTTAAACTAAAACTAAATCTACTTAAAACTAGATGCTTAAGACTAAAACTAAATTGTAAAGGCGGGAGATGGAGTGAAGGAAATGAAGCCAAGTGAGTTTAAGAAAGGGAGGGTGGGGGGTTTGAGTGAAGGCAGTTTCTCAATGCAAATTTGATGCGGTGAAAATCAAACGAGGTTGCATTCCGTTCGCCAGTCGTAGCATTCTTCATATTAGCTCGTTACGACCATAATTGGTGCGGTGAAAATTTAGGTGAAAAAGTGGTACAGACATAAGGTTGCGTGGATTTGTTTCAAATGAAATTGTTCGGAGCAGCGTGGGGCAGTCGATGTTTCCTGTTATCAACTGATGGAGAAAGAGTATGTCGACTACTTCTCGACGTTTTACGAGTGATTGTAAATTGATCCTATATCTATCAGTCCATGGGAGGCCGCGTATAGCGAAACGGATAAACCTGCGTTGAACCGCTTCTATTCGGAGAGAAGGACATCGTGGTGCGGAGACCACACTTGGCTAGCATATTCAAGAATTGGTCTGACAAATGTGACGTAGAGGGATTTTGTCACATAGGGGTTTGAGAATTCCTTAGACCAGCGTTTTACGAAACCCAGCATTGAGTTGGCTCTGCTTATAATTTGGTCTATATGGCAGCGAAAATTAAGTTCACTGTCGCAGATGACACCAAGATCGCGAAACAGAGAGACGGGGGGAACAAGCTCATTGCCGATGAAGTATGATCGGGGGACTGGTGGAACACGCTTGCGGGAATATGTAATATTTTGACATTTATTCACATTAAGCTCAAGGAAATTTTGTTGGCACCATGTTGAAAAATTGTTTAACTCTTCTTGGAGTGGGTAAGAGTCGACGGGAGTTGAAATGTGTCTGATTTTCATATCATCAGCGTAAATAGAAAGATATGAATTTTTAATGACACAATCAACATCATTGGTTGACAAGATGAATATCAGCGGACCTAGGTGGCTGCCTTGAGGATCTCCGGAGGTAGCTGTAATGGAATTAGATACGGAGGATCTAAATAAAACTTCGTACTGTCGTTCGTCAAGGTAGGATTTAATTCACATAATAAACCAAGAGCTTTTAGTTTGAGAAGAACTATGGAGTGGGAGTTTTTATCAAAGGCTTTTCTAAAATCGGTGGCAATTAAGTCAACTTCTTTACCATCTTTTAATGCGCATAGAGTAGTCGAAACAAATTCTGTTAAGTTTGTTGTAGTTGACCTTCCCTTTAGGAAACCGTGCTGATAAGGCGAAAAGATGGACTTGCAGTGGAAAAACATTATATCGTATATAATGCTTTCGAAGAGTTTAGGTATGCAGGAGAGTTTAGCGATCGGTCGGTAATTTGAAATTTCGTTTTTAGGACCTTTTTTGTGAAGAGGTATTATATAAGAGCTCTTCCAGAGCGTTGGAAAGACACTCTCTGCGATGGCAAGTTGGAAGAGAGTGGTAAGGGGTTGGGCCAAATGCTCCATGCATTTTTTCAGAACTATTGAGGGTATACCATCAGGACCAGCTGAGTATTCGCATTTGAGTCTTTATCTTTTCTTCGACAAGTGCTACACATATATCAACTGAAACTAATGACGTTTGGGAACAGTTTCTCATGTAGGAGAAGTAATTATAATCAGGTTCCAAGACATGGTTGGAGAATGATTGGCTGAAGAAATGAGCGAACATATTTGCGATGATTTTAGGATCATTCGAGGATGAAGTAGATAATTTCAAAGTCAAAGGGTAATTATCGGATATTTTTTTTGGTATTGTAATATGCGAGCTACGGCTCGAGTAGATAAAACAATTATTCTGTGAAATTATTTCTTTATTTTCTACTCTATAGAACAATTCAAGTTCACACTATACTATTCTTCGCAAATTCTTTTCTTACAATGTCTCTTTCCTCTCAAATCACTTTATCTCCTTTCAATTACTTAATTCACAAATCCAAACTAATTACTTTTTCTTGTTCACTCTCAACTTTCAATTTATCACCAAATTACAACTTCGCCCATTATCACTTTTCCAATCTCTTCGCCACGGTTCTAAACCAACTGTCCTTTTTTTTGATCGCCATCTGTCCTTATATAGCAGAAGTTTCTGATAGCCAGAAACTTCTAGCAAATTCTTCGACCACTGGAACAAGAGAAATAATTCTTGCAGTTTTAATTCCCTTTTATCCCTGATATTATTCGTCTCTTTCGTTGACATGAGCTGTGGAGACTTCGTCCCAGACACGAACCTCGAATGAAAGGACAGTTCGAACCAAAATTCTGCCAGAATGGAAAGTCACTTCGGAATTTGTTGCGTCATATTTTTAGGGGGCGTAGTTATTATTATGCTACACTGCCCCCCTCTTAGACGTGTTCGTCCCGAACAAGTGCATCCTCATTTCGGCCATTGTATCGACTCAGTCGGTCCACATGAACCACTTTCATTTTGGCCCTCGGTCCTCGCTGGATGCGGTAGACAACATCGTTGATGCGGGTTACTATTCTGTAGGGACCTTCCCAGTTCCGCTGTAATTTAGGTGATTTCCCCTTTTGGCGATGGGGATTATACAGCCACACCAGATCTCCTTCCTGGAATCCTGACGTTGTTGCCTTGGCATCATACCTGGTCTTCATGCGGTCGCTCGTCATCTTAATCTGGCTTCTGGTCCTTTGGTGTATGTCCCTAAGCCTTTCCCTAAGATCCGCCACGTACTCTTCTTCATTTCTGGGCTCATTGGTAGGAGATCCAAATTTCACCTCACTGGGTAAACGAGCTATTCTACCAAATAAGATTTCGAACGGCGTATGTCGAGTAGTGCTATGCACGGCACTTCAATAGGCCATCAAAAACAAGGGAATCTGCCGGTCCCAATCCCGTTGGTAGTCACCTACGACCTTCGAGAGATGTTCGTCCAAAGTCCTATTGAAACGCTCCACCATACCGTCCGACTGTGGATGAAGCGGGGTTGTCCTTGTCTTTTTGATTCCGAGTAGTTGACACATCTCTTGGAAGATTCTTGACTCGAAGTTCCGCCCTTGGTCAGAATGCAATTCCAAGGGCACACCGAATCTGCTAACCCAATTGTAGACGATCTGCTCCGCCACGGTTCTGGCTTCCTGGTTAGGGATCAGAAACGCTTCCGGCCACTTACTGAAGTAGTCCATCACTACGAGTATATACCGATTACCATTGTCGGTTTCCGGAAAGGGCCCTGCGATGTCGATGGCGATTCGTTCGAAAGGTGCTCCCACGTTGTATTGGTGCATCTTACCTCGAGTTTTGATTCTCGGACCCTTGCTAGCTGCACACACGTCGCATTTTCTGCACCAGTCTTCGATATCTTCCTTCGCTTTTAACCAATAAAAACGTTCTCGTACCTTTTCTAGCGTCTTATTCACTCCCAAGTGGCCTCCGGTCGCCCCGCCATGCATTTCCTGTAACACCTCCTTGACCCTCGTCCGCGGTACGACAAGCTGCATTACAAACGACTTTCCGTCGGAGGATTCCCATTTTCTTCTCAGAACACCTTCTTGGACATGGAGGGAGTCCCACTGCGCAAAATATGCCTTTAAGGTCGGGCTTCTGTGAGAAATGTCCTGATGATCCGGTTTCTCCATGTTCTCCTTCCAGGCCAGAATCGGCTCGATATCCGGGTCTTCCTTCTGAGCGTTCCGGATCTCATCTACGCTCCAGCCGGTGATAGGTTCGGCTCTCATTCTTTGGATGGAAACCAGCTCCCGTTCTTCCTGACGCGCACAATGTTTACAATCCGTTCTGCATGGTCTCCGGGACAGTGCATCCGCATTAGAGTGGAGTTTTCCTTTACGATGCTGTATTTCGTAGTCGTAGATTTGCAGCCTTTCGATCCATCTTGCGACCTGACCCTCAGGACTCTTGAACTGTAATAGCCATTTTAAGGCTGCATGGTCTGTGCGAAGAACGAACTTCCTGCCGTAGAGGTATTTGTGAAAATGCTTCGTAGCCAAGATCAAAGCTAGAAGTTCCCGCCTTGTCACGCAGTAGTTCCTTTCTGGCTTAGAGAGCACCTTGCTGAAGTACGCAACCACCTTCTCTTGGCCGTCATGCACCTGGGAGAGTACGGCTCCTACCCCGACATTACTAGCATCTGCATCCACAACGAACGTTTCCCCGGGAGTGGGGTAAGCCAGTATCGGGGCATCGCATAGCCGTTGTTTAAGTGCCTTGAAGCTCTTCTCGCACTCAATTGACCATTTGAATTGTTTTCCCTTTTCCGTCAACTGGTGCAGGTTCTTTGCGATCCCGGCAAAATCCTTCACGAACCGTCTGTAGTAGGTGGCTAGGCCCAGGAAGCTCTTTAGTTGGTGTTTGTCTTTGGGGACTGGCCAGTTTTTCACCGCTTCGACCTTCTCCGGATCGGTTCTCACTCCTTTCGCTGAAATTATGTGTCCCAGGTACTTGACTTCCGCTCTAAACAGGGCGCACTTCTTGGGGTTGAGCTTCAGGTGGGCACTTCGAAGCCTTTGAAACACATCCCTTAGATTGTCTCGGTGTTGCGCAAACGTTTTTCCTACGACGATGACATCATCCAAGTATACCAAACAGGTTTTCCATGTTAACCCTTGCAGGACACATTCCATCAATCGAAAGTCGCCGGAGCATTGAACAGCCCGAATGGCATTACCGTGAATTGCCATAGCCCATTTCCTGCGGTGAAGGCGGTTTTCTCCCGGTCTTCTGGATGGATCTGTACCTGCCAGTAGCCACTCTTCAAGTCGAGAGTGGAAAACCATCGGGCTCCTGATAGTGTGTCTAGCGTGTCGTCAATCCGTGGCAGAGGGTAGCTGTCTTTCTTGGTGACGTAATTGAGCTGCCGATAGTCCACGCAGAACCGCGTGCTGCCATCTTTCTTCTTAACCAGTACAACCGGTGATGCCCACGGACTTTTGGAACTTTCAATCAGACCTTCTTTCTCCATTGCCGACACCATCTCTGCAACTTCTGTCTGCTTTGCCAATGGAAGGCGCCTAGCAGGCTGACGAATTGGTCTAGTATCACCAGTGTCTATTCGATGTTGTACCAGGTGTGTTCGGCCGTATTCTCCGTCCTGTGAGGCAAATACATCAGCGTACTCATTGATAAGATTCTCTGCCATAGTTCGCTGCTCCTGATTCAGCTCACTGGACTGGAGAATCGTCTCTCTCGCTTCCGCTGTCCAAGGTGATGGGAGAGGTTTTGGAGCATCACGTTCAGATATTGTTGCGACGGCGGTAATCGGCGTGCATTTTCCAGTCACCTCCCCTCGCCTTAGTTTGACAGTGTGTGGTCTTGCGTTCAAAACCCTCACTGGAACCATGGTGTTCTTTGGTTCGACTAACGTCTTTCCCACGATGTAGTCTTGAGAATTCTTCTCTGGGTCTGGTTCTACTATGTAGAATCGGTGGCTCCCAAGATCACCTTCCAGCTTCGTCCAAATGATTGTCTCTGAAGACGGCGGCAAAACTTCGTCTTTGCTGATGACTGTCCTGAGAGTTACGGCATTCTCATTTCCGTACACCATCGGAATCTCCACATTTCGATACCTCAGTACTTGCATCCCGATGTCCAAGATTACTTCATTTGCTTTCATGAAGTCTACTCCGATGATGCACTCGTCGCATATATCTGCCACCAGAAACGCATGGGAGAACGTCAGTCCTGCCAGAGTAATCGTAAGACGAACTTCTCCAAATACCTTCGCCATTTCCCCTGTTGCAGTCTTCAGGCAGTAGCTGTTGGTGTTGTGCAGCCAGGAGCTTCTGACGATATCTCTTCTTACAATGGAGGCGGTGGCACCTGTGTCGATGGTGGCTACGCACTTCTTCTTGTTGATTAGTGCCTCCACTGTCAGGCTCTTGTTACCCCGTTTGGTTTGCGAAACTTGAATGGTGGTCCTGGGGGCCTCGATTCCAGTAACCAACTTCTGCCCTGCGAAGTTGGTCCTTACGCATCTCCCGACTGCTGGTTTTGGGAAGTCTGACCGACAGGATGCTTCCTCTCTGCTTCTCCTACTTC
Organism: Pocota personata; assembly: GCA_963082735.1. Classification (NCBI taxonomy): domain Eukaryota; kingdom Metazoa; phylum Arthropoda; class Insecta; order Diptera; family Syrphidae; genus Pocota; species Pocota personata. Next base: position 155,036,122 of record OY720429.1, read on the forward strand.
CGCAATGTGGACAATTTCCTCGTCTAGGTGCACTTCTGCACTGCCGTTGTAGGTGTCCGGTTTGGTTGCAATTCCAGCAACGGATTTGACTTCCGCGAGCTTTGACGGCTGTTCTCTGGCATGAGCATTCCACGACGGACATTTCCCTGACACGGTGTATTCCCTGGTATGCTTGGTCCGCAGCCTTCATTGACAAAGCGAATGCCAATGCCTCGGGGAGTGTTCGCTTTTCAGCCATCCTTACAGTCATTTGCAGTTGTCTGTCCTCTATGGCCTGAATAAAAGCTTCCACCGCCATTTCGTTGATAAGCTCCTCACCGGCTTTAGGGTATGAAAGATGGGCTAGTCGCTCTATATCTGCTTGCAACTGTTGGAGCGTTTCTCCCCTTTTCTGGACTCGACTACGCAGCTGAACCCTGTACACCTGCTGCATGTGTTCATCCCCAAACCGCATCTCGATAGCCTGAACCAGAGAGTTCTGCTGTTTATCTTCCGGGATGGTCTGCAAGAGCTCCGCAGCTGGACCCCTCAGTGCAAGCGTGAGTGCAATAGACTTCTCTTCATCGTCCCAGCTATTGGTCATTGCGGCCGCTTCGAATTGCCTCTTATAAATTGGCCATGATGTTTGACCATCGAAGATAGGAGGCTGCATCTCCTTTCTTCTCAGACCGTCAGTGGAATATTCCCGTGCTTTCTGTCTCTTCACGTTGCTGAGCTCCTTAGCAAGATTTTCGACTTACTTTTCTACTTTTTCAAACTGAGTCTCTATCTTCCCGAACTGAGTTTCATGTTTCTCAAAATTTTCATCGAATCTAGTTTCGACTTTTTCGAGTTGCGTCTCGACCTTCTCGATTTTCTCTTCGATCACTTCGAATTTGGATTCCAAGTTCTTGTTTTGCTCATCAAGTTTACTTTCCAGAGCATCTAGAGAATTCTTTTGTTCGTCCATCTTAAGTTCTAGAGAATTCTCTTGTTCGTCCATTGCTTTCTTTTGTTCGTCCATTGCTTTCTTTTGTTCGTCCATTGCTTTCTTTTGTTCGTCCAGCTTAAGTTCTAGAGAATTCCTCTGGTCGTCCATTGCTTTCTTTTGGTCGTCCAGCTTAAGTTCTATAGAATTCCTTTGGTCTTCTATTGCTTTCTTTTGTTCGTCCATGACTAACTTAAGTTGCAGGAGCAGACTTGTTATACCCGGGTCGGCTGCTGTACTTGCTGGTTCCTCTTCCACGTCAAACTCTACGTCGTGCGGATTTTCACCTTCCTGCGTTACTGCTTCTTCCAGGCGAATCAGCAGGGCATCTTTTCCCCCAGTTGTGTCGAGGTTCCGCTTACTGAGTTCTGCCTTTAGTTGAGTTATAGTTAGTTTTCCCAATTTGCGACCCATTTTGCGCAACTAATTAACTCAACACAGAAATCGTTTTTTTTTTTTTTTTTGTGCAATTTCACACCACGGAAATAGTTATTCACAGAATAAGTTTTATCCCGCTTCTGACACCAATGTAATATGCGAGCTACGGCTCGAGTGGATAACAATTAATTATATAAGGACATCTGTCCTTATATAGCAGAAGTTTCTGATAGCCAGAAACTTCTAGCAAATTCTTCGACCACTGGAACAAGAGAAATAATTCTTGCAGTTTTAATTCCCTTTTATCCCTGATATTATTCGTCTCTTTCGTTGACATGAGCTGTGGAGACTTCGTCCCAGACACGAACCTCGAATGAAAGGACAGTTCGAACCAAAATTCTGCCAGAATGGAAAGTCACTTCGGAATTTGTTGCGTCATATTTTTAGGGGGCGTAGTTATTATTATGCTACAGTATTAATGAAGTGAAAAAATCGTTTGGGGTCAGAGATTAAGTTGGATTGCATCCGAACTAAATATTCATTATAAAGAGATTCGCAGAGTTCGGAGAAGTTGGTATATGCGCGGGAGGTAGGTGGAATAATCAGATTCAGTGCGAGACTTAAGATATGAGTGCCAGAGTTTATTTCTTCTATTACGAAGCGAACGTAAATCTTTGGTAAACCAAGGCGGTGATAACGAGGGGGTTTCTGGGGTACGAAAGGGACGGATTGCGTGAAACAGTTGAAAATCTCGGTGTAAAACTTGGAGAGAGCGTTCTCGGTATTAAGATGTGAGTTGAGGTTGAAGTTGACATTATATAAAAGTCTGTTTGGTTTAAGAAATCAGCTTTCCGGAAATTAAAGCTATATAGCTTCTCGGAGTGTAGAGATTTATTGGCATTATTGTAGGAAAAAGTAATACTAGAAAGGAGATGTTTACTTTCTGACACGACACAATTATCAGCATCCGTTGAAAAAATTAGGTCGAGTTGTCTTTCTAAGTTGTTAGTGACGCCACTTAGCTGATAGAGTCCGGAGTCGGAGAGGCAATCAATGAAAAGAATCTCTTTCTATCATCCGATACAGCCCATTTCAGGTTTGGTAAATTAAAGTCCCCGAGGACAATAACAGTGTCACAGCGTATTTCCTTGGAGCTTGAGGATTCGGGCATTCTATTCGGATTGTGTCCAAATCGTTCCGAATTTTCGGGCTACTTGATCTGCAACAAGCATAGCTGGCACAGGAACATCTTGTGGAGTAGGTTCAATAGATGGATCGGCATGAAGATCAATTTCGGTAAGAGTAGAAGGTTGCATTAAGCAACTCGTCAAGAAGCGATTTGTTGTTGGGTAAAGGATTATCACTAGAGATGTGGTCTAGCTTGCCAGATACGAATCTTAATTCTTCTAGAATTTCAATAATAGCAAGCCTGGTAGAAGCGGATTCATCCCTCAGAATTAAGGTTCTGCTGGATAACCTCGACGCGTTCCATCTGACCAGCAATATTTATTCCCAGAGACTCCATCGTAAGTGAATGGGTCGAAATGGACTCGTTGACTAAATTTATATCCCCATGTATAGCATTGAGTAGGGATAGCTTCAATTCCTCGATTAAGCTGCGAAGATCAGAAATGAAATTCAAGGTTTTTATGTTTCAGCCATGAGAGAAGGTTTAGTTGCTAAATAACGGGATTTTTTGGAAGTTAGTTCCGTTAGCGCCACAAATTTATTCTCTAAATTATTGAGCTTTGACTTGCTCAGATCGTTTGAGGATGCTAATATATTATTCGAGTCCTCAATGCATTTAATAACCTCATCGATTTTTTTTAGCTGGTCCAACACTTTTTTAGATAGGAGTTTGAACTCGGAATGCATTGCGGTTGACGATTCTTTATGACACTTAATAGCAACCATAACATGCGTGAGCGAAATTTCATTGCACTCATCACAGAAGAAAAAATAATTATTCGACAATTCTTTTAGACAATTAGTCGATCTTCTGCTAACGCCAGTGCAAATGGGGTGGAATAATTTACCACAGAGGCCCCTGCATGTTACCCATTCCGAGTTGGTATTGTCTAGTACACAATTATTGTTATCGCACTTTTCCATTTTTTGTTTTATTTATTTTTCTTATGACAAAGTAGATCAGTTATGTTTATAAGCACTTTTATATGTAAAAGGGGCACAAGGGTGAACGCACTAGATATGTAGGTCGGAGAGACAGCGACGGAAGAAAAAAGAAAAACGATGAGTGGGGAGTTGATGGTGATCGCGTATTATTCGAAGTTTGCTTGGTCAGCGGCAGTTGGCAAATTAATAATTAATTGACTCGCGAGGCAAGAGAAAAGGAAAAACACGTCCGAACTGTACGACGTTCAAATTTCAATTTAATGAGATGATGGTCTTGAGAAAAAGGATGATTCCTCGGGTCGAGGTGAAATTTTAAGCTGTTTTATGCAATCTGTCCCATACATGCCTCAAAAGAGTTTCTCGTCATCTCCACCTTGGTATACGAAGGAATTACGCTCACTTCGCAACAGAAGAAATAAGCTCTGGCATATCTACCTCGAATTTCGCTCTGATTTTAACTTTTCCAATTACCTCCTTGCACATACGCATTTTTCCGAACTCTGTGAGTTCCTTTATATCAAATATATTGACCGTATTCAATCTGACATCATCGTTGACCCCAAACGATTTTTTCACTTTATTAATACTAACAAAAAGTCAGACAGCTACCCATCAACTCTGATATTCTCCAATACGCGATTCTCAAATAATAGCAAACTTATTCGCTCATTTCTTCAATCATTCTCTAACCACACATCAGAGCCCGACCATTCTTACTTCTCCTACATGAGAGATTGTGCCCAATTCTCTTTAACTTCAACCGATATAACAGTGGCTCTCGTGAAAGAAAAGATCGAAAGACTTAAATGCGAATACTCCACTGGCCCGGACAGTATACCTGCCGTAGTTTTAAAAAAATGTGTAGACTCTTTAGCCGAACCCCTTACGGCTCTGTTCCAATTGTCGCTTTCACAGTCCGTTTTCCCTAGGCTTTGCAAAAGCTCATTTACTATTCAACTTCATAAAAAAAGCCCGAAAAATTAAATTTCTAATTATCGTCCTATAGCTAAACTCTCTTGCATACCTAAGCTATTCGAAAGTATTGTTTACGATGCAATGTTTTTACATTGTCAGTCTATATTTTCCTCTCACCAGCACGGTTTCTTAAAGGGAAGAAACTCAAAGCTCTCGGTTTTCAGACTGGGATCATTGCGAGGATCAAATCCTACCTTCATGAACGCCAATATGAAGTTCTTTTTAGATCCTTTGTATCTGATCCCTGTATGGCTCCCTCTGGTGTCCCTCAAGGTAGCCATCTTGGTCCCCTGATTTTCATTTTGTCAATTAATGATGTTGATGGCATTATTAAATATTCCCGTCTATCAGTTTATGCGGACAGCGTGACAATTTTTGCACACATCTCCACTCCCACTGACTCCCGTGCACTTCAACCTGACTTGAACAGCTTTTCTACTTGGTGTAATAAAAACTTTCTTAAATTGAATGTCAATAAATGCCAAGCTATTACTTATTCCCGGAAGCGGCTTCCGACAGCTCCTAGAACGTACGTGATTTGCGACTTGTCCCCACTGTCACCTTTCTGCGTGATTTGGGTGTCATTTGCGACAGTGAGCTTATTTTCGTAGTCATATTGACAATATTATTAGCAGAGCAAATTCTGCGCTAGGTTATGTGAAACGTTGGTCCAAGGAATTCTCAAATCCTTACGTCACATCAGCTGTGATGTCACACAAAAGACAAAGCAAAACGGTCGTGTGTGGTTACTTGGGGACAAACAGTCCTCCCCCTTTAAATTACGAAAGGCGTACGAGGTAACAAGTAAGATCTTTCGGCAAAAAGCATGTAGGAGTCGAATATACGATGAATCGTTACAGATTTGAGTGTTATTATTTATTTATTTTTTTAATTTATCCCTGTTTATTGACATTTTTGACTTGAAATATTTATTTATAATTATATGCCAATTATACAAATAAAAATGATAATAGAGAATGAAAGATCCATATTTATCTTGATTTATCGATAACAATTTTTTTATTATAGCTGGCTAAGTTTTCAATGTTAATGCTATATTTATCTAGGTCCGGTTTTTCTATGTGTATCGTGGGTGAAATTTGGGATAGGTTGGTTGGAATTTCCACGGTTTCCGTTAGGGATGTTTCTTGTAAGTAGTATGTGATAGGGCTTTTGTCATAAACAACGTTTGAAGAGTGAAGGTGAATCTCATTACTGCCTTGCAATAAGGTTTTAGTTTCAGAATTCCGCTGGATTTTTATTGTCTAGTGAGCGTTACCACACAGGATTCTTACGTTTGTTGGCTCTGACATGACATAAAGCCAAGAGTTTTTGTTCATTAAGTTGAACCAAATAGTGTTTGAGTATGAATATTCTAGTTTCAGTGGTTGGATTGCCCGAGATAAGCTGTATGTTATGGTTGTGTATAACGAAGTTTTGTTAGCATATAAAATGATCTGAATCCAGTAGACATATTCATTCTGGAGATTTTCAGTGGAAACCTTACGTTTTGTGGCAGTGCTAATTGGGTTTTCTGAAGAGTTGTAATAAAGACGTCTGAATTTAGAAATCGGTTGTCTAGCTTACCTACTTTAGCTCCTTGTAAAATATCAAGTTGTTGATATTGTTTTGCCAAAATTTGTGAAGAGCATGTAGCTTCTAAATTTTCTATTTCATCTAAGCTATGTTCATCTTTTCGTGATTTGTGAGGTTCGTGAGTTAAAGTGTATTTTTCCTAATTTCCGCGTCAATAGAGTTAAAGTTATTATTCATTGATTGCGTCAAAAACGTTCGAAATTATTGTCACCTGATTTTCCGTCATGTGGTACAAACTATTTTGGTTTTCCGAAAGAGACTGTAAGCGCGTTCTATTTTAGTCGCATTCAAAATAGAATTTTGAGCTATTCGTATACCATTGAATTAACCTTCTAATTTGCTAATGTTGTATCTTTTTGGTTATGTATTTCATTAAGGCAGTGTTTTTATGATTTGCAAAGAGATTTTAAAATTTATACAATGGTCTAAGGGATATTCTTCCTGGATTTTAATGTTGGTTTTTGTCAATGAATTGTTGACGTGAAAGAGGAATGTCCATTTGTAAAGAATTTACCAAGAACGCCGATAGGTTTCAGGTATACCTCGGTCATATTCAGTTGTTGCTGTACTACTTGCGCTAAGGTTGCGTGTATGTATAATACTATGATGGCGAATCTAGGAATGAAAGCACGAAGATTTCGTCCTAGTAGTTTTTGTTTTGTGTGTTCTCGAAGTGTACGGTTTTATTAAGTTATTGTGTATTACCTTTGCTTTCCTACCTATTTTTAACTTTAAATTTATTGGTGATACGAATTCTACTACTTCATAACGGACCTTCGTAAATTGGGTTTAGCTTTTTGTTGACTCTATTTTTGTTATTTCGAGTAGTACTTTGTCGCCTACATTGTAAGTAGCTTGTTTTGAGTTACTATCCTTTCCTCTTATTTGGTTTTTAGACTGGAAAGTGCTTCGTACGGGCTGTAATTGGTTGTTGTATGTTGTGTAGTGTTGTAGCAAACTACAATGTTGCATAGTCAATCCTCATAGTTATCCCAATTGCTTGCATAATTCCTTAAATAGTCACCTAGAGTTCTATGTGAACTTTCCAGAGCACCGTTTGATTGAGGATGATATGGGCTAGTTTGAATTTTCCGAATATTAAGTATTTAGCAAACACCTTTAAAAAGTTCACTAGTGAAATCCCTGATCAGTTAGAATAGTTTGTGGTATGCCAAATGTGCAAACTGTTTTCTTCAGCTTCAATCTTGACTTCTTGGTTAGGTATTGCTATAGCTTGGACGAATTAAGTTAGATCGCCCTGGAACGAAAGTGTATATTTATTGTTATTGTCTGTAATTAGAAGCGGTCCACAATATCAAAAGCTATCCTTTCGAAAGGAACTTTTGTTGTTGTAGTTATAATCATTGGAATTTTGTTAAGTGTGGTGTTTATAAAAGCACGTTTCAGGAAAAAGTGACAGTTTTCTTTATTTCATTCAATGCTTAACCTAAGTAACTTTACTAAAGTGTTATACAATAAAGAGAGCGCGTTCACCAGCCTTGTTTGTATAATATCATTTCCTTATACAACATCTTCCTCTGCAACCGTCTACAGTTGAAATATATGCAAATGCGGTGTTATCATATTTCTACGCTTGATCAAAATTAGGTTTTACAATCTGACGGGCGTACCTGGTTATGTAGTGATCTTGCTAGTGGTTATTGGTTGGTGGCTCCCACCTACCATCCCTCCGATAAACAACATTATTTCTTTTCATTAGTTCTAATTTATATTGCCTACAATTTTTGTTATACCAATTTTGTTGTCTATCTTTCATTTGGCTCATTCTGTCCCTGATGTCGAAGGGTACTGTTTTAGGAAGAAGCAGGCTTCTAGCAATAGGATGTTTTGTTCTAAGTAATTTGCTATTTAATAATTGAGATGGGGTATGACCTAGACTTGGAATAGTTGTTGTTCGATATTCAAGCAGGAATATGTTAATATCCATGTTACTCTGTTTAGATTTCCTCACCATGGATTTGACTATATGAACTGCTTTCTCTGTGAGTCCATTAGAACGAGGATAATAGGGACTCGAATAAACAAATTTTAGACCCCAGTCGTTTGCAAAACTATGACATTCGAAAGAATTAAATGGTTGGTTATCACAAACTACTATTTCTGGGATACCATGAGTGGCGAAAATCTCTTTTAATATTTTCACAACACTTTTAGCTGATTTGTTAGGTAGTTTTTTTTTTAAATCAAATTATCGCGAAAAATAATCTATAATGACTAAAAAGGATTTTCCTTCGAATTCCAAAATGTTGCATTCCACCTTCTGGTAAGGATATTTCGGGATTTCATGTGGACGTAAACTCTGCTTAATATTAGAATTTCGAAACTTTTCACAAATTGAGCACCTATAAATCAAATTTTCAATATCTTGGGACATTGTTAGCCAATAAAATAATGTTTTTGCACGTGAAATTGTTTTAGTGATGCCAAAATGATTTTCATGCAAGGCCTTTAACGTTTCATTCCTTAAAGTTATTGGTACAAATATTCGATTTTCGTAAAATACTAATCCATCTTCACAAAATATTTTGTCTTTCATACTCCAATAAAATTTATGACATATGATCTGGTAGTTTATATTTAGAATTAGGCCATCCCTCTTTAATCATGGCTATTATATTCATTAAAATTTCATCTTGAGTTGTTTCTTTGTGATATAGCTTTTTCTTATGGTCACTCATGCTTACGCTATGTATAAATTTATTCCTGCATCAGGTTGTGAGTTCCTAGAAAGTAAGTCAGCAATGTGAAGAGCTTTACTCGGCACATATTTTATTTCCAGATCATATTTAAAAAGGTTAACTTTCATTCGCTGTAATCTCACTGACTACTTTTTTTCCAAAGGTTTTGTTATTATAGAAACAAGTGGCTTGAGGTCTGTGTGAATTGTAACGTGTCTACCATAAATATAATTATGAAATTTTTGGCAGGCATATACGATCGCTAAAATTCTTTCTCAATTTGAGCACAGTTAGTTTCTGTTGCCGTTAAACTTTTTGAACCAAATGAAACTGGTCTGCCCTCTTGAAGTAAGCAGCACCCTAAACGATTCTTTAATGCGTCTGTCTGTATTGTAACATAATAATAACTACGCTCCTACAGCCCATTCCAAAGTGTCTTTTCATTCGGGGTTCGTGTCTGCGGTTAGTCTCCACAGTTCATGTCTACGATAAGAGACGGATAATATCACGGATAAGAGAGAATTATAACTGCAAGAAATGATTGTCATCTTGGAATTATTACATCAGCATTTTTTTTTGTTCCAGTGGTCGAAGAATTTGCTAGAAGTTTCTGGCTATCAGAAACTTCTGCTATATAAGGACAGATGGCGATCGAGACCAAGCAGTTGGTTTTGAACCGCACGAAGAGATTGGAAAAGTGATAATGGGCGAAGTTGTAATTTTGTGATAAAAAGAAAGTTGAGAGTTAACAAGAAGAAGTAATTAGTTTGGATTTGTGAATTAAGTAATAGAAAGGAGGTAAAGTGATTTGAGAGGAAAGAGACCTTGTAAGAAAGAATTTGCGAAGAATAGTATAGTGTGAACTTGAATTGTTCTATAGACTAGAAAATAAAGAAATAATTTCACAGAATATCGTTTTATCTACTCGAGCCGTAGCTCGCATATTACAGTATAGTTATGGGTAAATCTTGTTCAAAGCAAAGTAAGGTACTAGAATTTACGATGGCCTTTTTAATATGTGTAAGTGCTTTCTCATGAACTGACAACCAGCAAAATGTGTTTCTTTCTTTAGCAATTCTCTCATAGGAGCGGATAACTTAGCTAAGTCTGGAATAAAGGAGCGTAAATATGAGTAATTTATTGTTCCTAATATTTTTTGAAGCTCATTTTTATTCGAAGGTGTTTGGATATGCATAATGGTTTCAACTCGTTTCGGATATGGAGATATTACCTCTGAAGAAAAGATATGCCCTAAGTACTTTACTTTCTCAATTCTATATTGTACTTTTTTCTAATTGAATTTTATATTAATTTCCCTGGCCTATTGCAACACCATTTCTCATCATGCTCTTTTAAAGTCTTTCCACCAATAATCAAATCATCAATGTAACCAAATACACCCGGCAAGTTTCTGAAATATTTATCGTCAAGTTTCTGAAATTTCTCAGGGGCAGTTTTTATACTAAAGGGTAAAACTTCATATCGGTAAGTTCCGAACTGTGTACTAAAAACCGTAAGTTTCTTCGATTCTTCTTTGAGTTCTAATTGCCAAAACCCCTCCTTAAAATTCAATATGGTAAAGTACTTCTTGCCATGCATTTCAGATATTAAATGCTCTATCTTAGGTATTAAGTGACAATGACAATGTTATGCGACCAGTCTGAAAGGCTATCCACCTTGGTAATAATAGAGAGCGCGTTCACCAGCCTTGTTTGTATCAAATCATTTGCTTATACAACATTAAGTGCATACACTTTATTTTTTTGACACAACTCGCAAGACATTTGTAGGCCTTTTTAATTCGCTTTAGGGTGCGCTTTTTTCCTTGGTGTCCGCCCAAATGAGTGCCGTGGAATTCTTGTATAATTTGTTTGATTTGGTTTGGATCTGAAACTTCAATGACGTTTTCGTTTCCTTCCTGATATTCGTCTGGCGTGATTTTGCTTTGACTAAGGGTTACCATTTTGACGTCAGCTACATTTAATCGCGATAATTCGTCTACATTCGTATTTAGATGTCCGGCTTTATGAAAAAAGGTGAAGTCGTACTCTTTGAGCTTACTACGCCAGCGCATTAATCTTAAAGAGGGATCTTTTAAATTAAACATCCATACTAGCGGTTTGTGGTCGATAATAACTTCAAAGTGTCGGCCATATACACACGGTCGGAAGTGCCTCACCGCCCAAAAGACCGCGAGACCTTCTTTTTCGATGGTAGAGTAATTCTTTTCTGGCGAATGTAGTATTCTGCTAGCGAATGCTATAGGTAAATCATTTCCATCTAGATCTATCTGTGAGATAACTGTACCTATTGCTTCATTGGTAGCGCCAGTAGTAAGATAAAAGGTTTTGCTAAAGTTAGGGTATTGCAGGATAGGGGGATTAATGATTGATTGTTTTAATTGTTTAAATGATTCGTCACAAAATGAGTCACATTTAAGTCTGTTTAGTGGGTTTGCTATTTTTGAAAAGTTTTTTATAAACTTTCTGTAATATCCTGGTTAGGTCTAGAAATGATTTTATTTGCTTCTCAGTATTTGGGGTTTCTATATTTTGAATGGCTATGATCTACTCCTGATTCTGAAATGATGTGTCCTTAGTACATAACTTCTTTTTGCAAGAATTTGGACTTATCTAATTGGATTTTTAAATTGTAATTATCTAAAACTTGGAACACTTCTATCAATTTTTTGTTATGATCATCTAAATTGTGTCCATATATCATTATATCGTTGAGATATACGAGTACTAAACATTTTATACCTTGTATACCAGTGACTTGGATTTGATGAAATCCACTAGCTAGGTCTAATGTTGTAAAGTATTTCGGTTCATCTAGTTGTCCGAGGATGTCTTCGATATTCACTTCGTTAAGTTTCCTGTAGTCTACTACTACTCTCCACTTCTGTTTTCCCTTTCATGCATTCATTCCATGGACTGAAACTTGGCCTTATTATTTCGTGTTGCAGCATTTTGTACACTTGGTTCTTTATTTCCTGTGTGTGAATCTGGGTTAGGCGATATGGGCGAATGTTGACTGGTGTTATGTTTGGGCTTGTTTTGATTGAATGTGTAATTCCGGTTGTGGGGTGGGTCCATAGGTCCCTGAAAAATGAAATAAGGAACACTCTTTTCGGTATAAAAACATTTTATTTTTCAACATAGTCTCCTTTTAGATCTATACACTTCATCCAACGTTTCTCCAATTTTTTGATGCCCTCCAAATAATACGATTTGTCGAGCCCCTCAAATCTGGCGAATATGCTGGATGAGGGAGGAGTTAGTAGCCTAACTCATGCAATTTTGCCATTGCGACTGCGGACTTGTGCGCCGGTGCGTTCGCTTGGTGGAAAAGAAATTTTTTCTTCGCCAAATTCGGCCATTTTTGCTTCAAATCGGCTTCGAATCGATCCAACAGCTCTGCGTAATATGCGCCGGTGATCGTTTTACCCTTTTCAATGTAATCGATGTGAATAACACCGCGCGCATCCCAAAAAACTGTCGCCATGACCTTGTTTGCTGACAAACCCGCCTTGACCTTCTTCGGCTTCGATTCACCAGGAGAAGTCCATTGTTTTGACTGTTCCTTGGTTTCTGGTGTGTTGTGGTGAATCCAGGTTTCATCCACGGTTTCGAAACGGCGCAAAAACTCAGCCGAATTTTTCTGGAACATCGCCAAACACACCTTTGAAGTTGTCAAACGAATGCGTTGTCGTTGTTGTCGATTGTGAGCAAACGTGGCACCCATCTTGCGGAAAGCTTTTTCATGTCCAAATATTTATGTAAAATCGAAATCACTGAGCCATGTGATAAACCTGTCGCCTCTTCAAGCTCGCGCACTTTCTCTCGCCGATCGTTCACTATCAAACCATGGATTTCGTCGACCATTTTTGGTGGGGTGACCTCAATTGGGCGACCAGAACGTTCGGCGTCACTAGTGCTTGAACGACCGCACCGAAATTGAGTAAACGAGTGGTGAATGGTTCCAATCGATGGTGAAGAGTCCCCATAATATTTGTCAAGCTTTTGTTGGGTTTGCGTGATAGTTTTTTCTCGCAAAAAATAGTTTTTAAAGAGCACTCGAAATTCACTTTTTTCCATTTTAACGAAAATGCTAGTAGGCGTCTATATAAAATGGCTGCCACAACAAAACTATTTGATAGATCTGTCTGAATTTGGGAACGCAAAATTTTTAAAGATGATTTTTGACAAAAGAAATTAGATTTAAGGTGACGACACAATTTGTGTTAATTTTCAGGAACTTATTGACCCACCCTCGTAGGGTGTCTCCATCGGTGAAAAATAAATGGTTGTAACTACGGCTAGTTCAATGTTGTTTGAATTTAGTTCGTATAGGTAGTAATCATTTATGTTTGCGGTTTTTAAATAGATATTTTGTGAGGTAACGTCTTTGTTATTAGCGTTCAGCATGGATATGTACATATATGAAACCGTTTGTTGGTTCAGCGATGGATTAAGAAGCATAAACTTGAGGTAAGATTTCTTGGGAAAAGTATATTTCCTTTTCATCACATTTTCAGATCTAGCGGGTATTGTTATTAAATTTCGCTTGTAAATTGTTTTTCAATAAAGACATAACAATTTTGTATTTTAATACAAACGCACAAAACTTTAACTTTTTTTATGACCTGTCAATGTCAAAACGTCAGTCAAGTTTTACATTTTTATCATGGTGAAGTTCACGAACGAGCAACGTTTGGAAATTATTAATAATTACTACCGAAATTCTGAGTCGGTGGTCGCAACTTCAAGAGCGCTTACTCGAATTTTCGGTCGTAATAATCGTCCCACCAGACAGGCTGTGCGTGATATAGTGGATAAATTCGAGTCAACATATTCACTATTGAATATTCCTGTGCTAGTGAGACAACGCACCAGTCGAAGTTCCGAAAATATCGCAGGCGTAAGTGCTTCAGTTCAAAATGATCCAAATCAGTCGATTCTACGCCGTTCACAGGGATTGGGAATCTCTCAGTCCAGATTGTGGCGAATTTTGTGTAAAGATCTTGACCTACACCCTTACAAGATCAAATTAACTCAAGAACTGAAGCCTCTTGATCATTTGAAGCGCCGAAACTTCTCCGGTTGGGCTCTGCAAGAGTTTGAAGAAAATACTGAATTTCATCGAAAAATCATCTTCAGCGATGAAGCTCATTTTTGACTTAACGGCTCTGTCAATAAGTAAAATATGCGTTATTGGACAGCAACAAATCCACATGTGCTTCAAGAGATTCCAAGGCATCCACAAAAAAGTGACCGCACCACACGGTCACGGATTTCATGCCGGAGGTGTGATTGCACCGTAATTTTTCGTCGATGAAAATGATCGCCATGTTACGGTCAATGGAGTTCGCTGTCGTGACATGGTGGAAGTCTATTTTTGGCCAGAATTGGATGGACTTGACCTCAGTGATATGTGGTTCCAACAAGATGATGCCACATGCTCAACAGCTGGTCAAACAATTGATCTATTGAAGGGGAAGTTCGGTAATCGTGTAATCTCGAGAAATGATCCGGTCGAAGGGCTAGCTCGGTTATGCGATTTAACGCCGATGGATTTATTTTTATGGGGTTACGTTAATTCGTTGGTTTATGACAACAAGCCAATGACGTTAGAGAAGCTCAGGAACAATATCGAAAGCAAAATTGCTAACGTTTCTGCCGATATGCGTGGAAGAGTGGTGGAAAGTTGGCTACAAAGAATCGATCTTTGCAAACGTGCTCGCGGTGGTCGTATGAACGAGATCGAATTCCATACTTAAATTTAACATGTGTACTACACCTGGAATAAATATCAGCCCAATCTCTCAATTATTCTATGTTTTAATTAAATACATTTTATTTAAATACATTTTATTTATTATTTCCTTATTGAAAAACCCTTTATATGAATTCTGCTGTGTACCTTTTTGCTTTAAAATGATGTAAATGTATTATCTTTATACGTATAGTTCAGTATCGGGTTGAATTTTCGAAAGAAGTCTTCGCCTAAAATTCCATCTTGTGTGATAGGCAAGTTGTCGGCTACTATATGGAATGTGTGTTTTAAATTTTTTTCTTGAGTAGTCTATATTCCGAGTTAATATACCAAGAGTTGACGTAGGAGTATTGCTGATACCTTTTAGTTCTGTGATTGTATCTGTGTGTATACATAGGTCTTTATTTAATTTGCCTATCTTTATCAAGCTGAGGCTTGTGCCTCTGTCGAGGAGCATTATATTGAGCATGGTGTTACTACCTTTAGATGTAATTTTTATTTCTTTTTTGAAGCTTGAAGCTCATCCGATATTAACTATTCGTTTAGGATCCGATATTAACTATTCGTTTAGGAGGACTGATATGTTCGTCCTTTCGATTTTTAGGATTTTGAAGACAATTAGAGATATGACTTAGCTCAGAGTTTAAGGATCCATTGAGGAATTGGTCTAAGTTCTTGATTTGTGCAGGATTTCGATTTCGATGATGGGTTTGTTGAGTTTGTTTTTTTTGGTGGCTCTATGGATTTTGTGTGAGTTTGGACTTTGGCCTAACTTACGGGTATTAGACTTTTGAGATATATTATTTCGATTTATTAATTAGTTTTGGTGATTTGAGATGTATTATCTCGATTTAGTGAAGGGGCATGATGATGTTCTTCACCTGAAACTGCGGCCTGGTTGTAATTATTTTCGTATCCGGTGTTTCTGTTGTTATTGAAAGCTCTTTGCGATACTCATGTGTGTCCTTGTTTTTTGCAGTATCTTACGACATTCACTAGTGTTATGCGTGTTTGTTTTGCAATTTCGACAGTACATATTTTGTTTCTTTGTGCACTGTCTACTTGTGGAAGCGAGCTGTTTCCGCTCTTCCATTGCTATATCAACGGCTTTATCTAGATCCGTGCATCTAGCGATTTTTACCAGAAGATTTATTTGTGGTATACGGCCGTTGCAGAAGCTGCTTAGTATCAAGCTATCATTTAATTCTCTGATTGCCCTATTGGCGGACTCATCATCGGAAGTAGCGTTCGCATTGTATAATTAATCAGACAGTAAATTGGTTCTTTCCATGTAGGAAGCAACGGATTCAGTATAACCTTATCTGAACTTGAATATTTCTGTCTGTATTATCTGTATAGACCGAGTTTTCCACATAAAATGTTATCAAGGCTTCTTTAAAATCTGTCTATGCATTATATTCATTATATTTTATTATAACATCATATGACCTAGTTTGATGACCTGGGAGTTAAAAGCCATTTTGGTGTTGGTATCTAAATTAGTGCCGTTACTACACGAGGGAGAAGCAAACAAAGGTGGCTGAGAAAAATCAATTGGTACAAGCTGCACAAAGGAAAAGGCGAAGCTTTTATTACCAGCATGGCAAATTACCTCTTTACCATCATCGATAAGGTCGGTGATGAGGAGTGCAGAGCACAAAATACTCGTATGTGGGATACCCTACAGCGATCTTGCTTGGAACGTCGAAAGACCCCTGCCAACAGGCCAAAGAAACATGGTGGTGGACATATGAAGCTAAAGTCGTGATACGGAAAAAGAAACAGCTTTTACGGCTTGGTCAAAGTGCTCTTCTACTAATAGAGATAAAAAAGCTCGCCTTGAAGTGATATATACATGTTGCAAAGGTCTCGCGAAAAAGAAGTACTCCCAATTTCAAGCAAAAAGTATGGAAGGCCTCTATCGGGAGTTGGAGGAAACATCATCTTCGGCGTCTGATAGGAACCAGGCTACCCAGGAGCTTCGACAAAACAACTTGAATAAGGGAACAACTATCAAGAAGAAATGCTCAGGAGATTCGTTCCCCAAAATTCATTAACAATGCTCAAAGCCAGCTTCTTGTGGAAGGCGACAAAATTCTCGACAGATGGCGACAGTATTGTGAAAGACTTCTGAACGAATATTTTCCCCGGACGAAGTAGTTAGGAATGTGGTCAAATAATCAAAAAAGAGAAAGGCGGTTGAGCCAGTCTCTCACTCTCTCAGATCTGGAAAAAGATGGGAAATATCGGGTCCAGATGACTCAGGATTCTTATCTTCAAAATTATGAGCGATGATCCAACGCCTAATCAGTGGAGGGAAAGTTATCTTCTTTTGCACAAAGGAAAGGGCGATACGCGATACTGCGATAACTACCGTTCTGTCAAGCTGATGTCACACACCATGAAGATTGTTGAGCAGGTATTAGATGGTCGACTGCGGAAAATAATACGGCTATATGATGACCACTGCTGGTTTGTCTCGGGTAAATCAACAACAGATGCAATCCTAAGTATAAGGATCATAATGGAAAAACATCGTGATTCCTTAAAGTACTTGCATATGGTGTTGGTTGATTTTGAAAAAAAGCCTTTAATAGACAACCAAGAGATCTCTTATCGGTGCCGCTAAGGCAACGAGGAGTTCCAGAAACCTACGTGCGCATGATCATGGACATGTATGAGGGAGCAAGGACAAGAGTAAGATGTCCCGCAGGAGTCACCGAAGAGTTTCCAATCAAAGTCGGTATACACCAGGGAAGCGTCCTTAGCCCTTTGCTATTTATTGCAGTCCTTGATTATCTGCTTGAAGGAAAAGTGACGGACCCCAAAGTGCATCAGTTATTCTTTGCTGACAATGGAGCTATCATAAGCGAAGATCAAATGGCCTTGGAACGAGCACTTGATGTATGGGTGGATGTTTTGGAGGGAAATGGGTACCGTTTTAGTTCGAGAAAGACAGAGTATCTGTGCTGCCCGTTCTCTGATCCACACCGGCCTATTCCAGACATTTACTTGAATGGAAAAGTGCTTCCCAAGTGTGAAAAGTTCAAATATCTGGGATCTATGATCAATAGCGAAGCAACTTGTGATGATGACATCAATCATCGCGTAAGTGAAGGGTGGATGAAGTGGCGGGAAACTCCGCTATCTTCTGTGATCGAAAAATGCCCCCTAAGCTTAAAGGAAGACTCTACACCGCAGTTGTACGTCCGGCGCTCACCTACGGTTCACAATGCTGGACAATGTACAAAAAGTATGAGGGCAAATTAACGGCAGCTGAGATGAAGATGCTTCGCATGAGAGCAGGAGTAACGAAGATTGGTAGAATAAGAAGTTCAAAGATTCGAGGAAGCCTTCATGTAAAAGAACCCATCACAAGCAAGATAGAGCACGACCGGCTCAGTTGGTATTGTCATGTTCAAAGGAGAGATCCTTCGAACCCCGTCAAAAAGGCAATATCAATCAACGTTCCTACGCAATCGCGCAAAAAAGGCAGACCAAAAAACAACTGGATCACACAAATGCAAAACCACCAGCATTTGATTGGCCTCAGTGACGAAGTGATCCGAAACCGGGAAGTCTGACGGTACTTCCTGAGGTCGAACCGACAAACCCCACAGGCGGACCAGTAGGGATGCAGTAAAGTCAACTCCGGATCATAACCTCGCCGTAAACAAAAGAACAAGACTACACGAGGTGATTTCGGATTATTTTTGAGGGAGGTCGGGGAAGTAACTTCGACACTAGATAAAGGTGACTTTTTTATTAGACGGCTAATAAGTTCGCGGCCTGAGAAATTTTCGAAGACATGTCATCGACTCTTCAGGATTCTGGGCCTTCGTATACCATGGTCAAAAAATGGGCTCGCTTATTTCAACAAGGGCGAGAGAGCTATGAAGACGACCCCCGTCCCCGTACTCTGTCAGTGGTTACTGAAGAATCAGTTCTGGCCGAACGAAGAATAAAAGATAGTGGACGAGTTGCACATCAGCAAAGAACGGATTGGAGAAATTTTGCACGAGCATTTAAACATGAAAAAAAATTCTGCGCGCTGGGTACCGAAAATGCTCACGCCGCTCGACAAGCAACGACGACTCGAGTGTTGCAAAGTTTTTTGGAGTTAGACGAGAATAATCTCAATGAAATTTGCAACCGAATCGTAACTGTAGATGGGACTTGAGTTCGCCAATATGATCCGGAGTCCAAACAAGAGTCTATGCAGTGAATTGAAAATAGGGAGAGGCCGCCGGAGAAATTCAAGGTGGAAAAGTCGGCTTCGAAGCTTATAGCGACTGTTTTTTGGGATAGCGAAGGTGTTTTGCTGATTGATTACCTACTACGATGAATGGTCAATATTAAGCAAATTTATTGACTCAGGCACGTGAAGCGGTTGTACGCAAGCGATGTGGGAAACTCAGGTACGGAGTGTTATTTTTGCAGGATAACGCGCCTGTTTACACGGCGCGGGTTTGGAAACAGTGCTTAAAAGATACAGGAACAAAATATAATGGAAAATAATTTTTTTTAATTGGATCTCTTCTTTCACTTGCCTTAGGCCGCTAACTTATCAGCCGCCCCTCGTACGCTTGCCTCACCTTTTTCTGGGGAATATCCTATTGGCATTAATTCTGGTGTTAAAACTTCGCAGATGGTTTTGAGGCCTTTTAGCGCCTCTTGTGTTTAGGTTAAGACTGGACATTATAAGCCATTAACCCGAGATCAGAGAACTTAAGCGATTACTGAGCACAGTGGCAAAGGGTTTTGAATGGGGATAGTGGATGTACACATTACAGTTGTTTCATTCAAATATAACACTTTTTTTTAAGAATATATTTTTCCTAATGATTAATATAATAATCTTATAATAATAATAAGATAAAAGAATTTGCTTACATATGATTCATGTTGATCTGGATGTTGCTGACGATGCTATTGAGGTATTGCTGAGTCTTGTTTTCTTTGTGGTGCTTGATGTGGTTGACTTTATTGCCTCTACGTGGCAATTTCTTCCTTCCTCCTATGTAGTTTGGTTGCTACCGCAGGAATTGGTATGTCTCTGCGGAGTTGTGTATAATAGTTTTTTTTTTTTTTTTGATGTCCTTTTTGTGTACTGGATTGGTTTATATAGTAGTACTCGTATATTGTTTAACAAGACTCAGTTAAACTTTATGCCTTTGGGTGTCTTTGACAATATACAGCACTGACTCTTTTTCTTTATTGAGAGTATCACTGAATAAAATTTTATAGGGAGTTGAGGCAAATGCTTTGTCCTTAACATCTCACCTCTGCCACCAAATAGGGAAAACATCGAACTTATGACTTCAACACTTAGGTTTATTTGATATTTAAAGAAATAGGAAAATATCGAACTTATGTTTTTAAAACTTAGATTTGTTTGATATTTAAAGATGTAGGACAAATATCGAACTTGTGATTTCAAGACTTAAGGTGCGTGTACATTTGAGAGTACTTTCGCTAGTAAACTCTTGAGAGTTACTCTCGGGTAACTGTCCATTTGAGAGTAATATTTCCGAGATTTTAATATCGCGAGTTCTCTAGTAGAATTTTGAGAGTTTCAGTTGGAAGTAGTGAAGTAACATGTATTCTTACAAGCGGAAGGTTGCAGCTGCTTTTATTATTGGCACTGTTCTTAAAAAAGAAGAGGAAACAAAAAAAAGAAGATGGACTAAACCATGGATAGATCGTCACCAATTTGGTGCGGGGTCTACTCTTACAAGAGAGCTTCAAATTGAAGATGCTCAACAATTTAGAGAATTTTGCCGTTTGACAAGTAGTGAAATAGAATATATTGTAACATAATGTAGCATAATAACTACGCCCTCGAACTGGCATAATTTTGTTCCGAAATGTCTTTTCATTCGAGGTTCGTGTCTGCGGTTAGTGTTCACGGTTCGTGTCCACGATAAGAGACGGATGATGTCTAAGACGACGTCACGGATAAGAGAGAATTATAACTGCAAGAAATTATTGTAATCTTGGAATTATTACATCAGAATTTTCTTGTTCCAGTGGTCGAAGAATTTGCTAGAAGTTTCTGGCTATCAGAAATTCTGCTATATAAGGACAGATGGTGATCAAGGCAAATCAGTTGGTTTTGAACCGCACGAGGAGATTGGAAAAGTGATAACAGCCGAAGTTGTAATTTTGTGATAAATTGAAAGTTGAGAGTTAAGAAGAAGTAATTAGTTTGGATTTGTGAATTAAGTAATTGAAAGGAGATAAGGTGATTTGAGAAGAAAGAGGTCTTGTAAGGAAGGAGTTTGCGAAGAATAGTATAGTGTGAACTTGAATTGTTCTATAGACTAGAAAATAAAGAAATAAATTTCACAGAATATCGTTTTATCTACTCGAGCCGTAGCTCGCATATTACATTGGTGTCAGAAGTGGGATAAAACTTATTCTGTGAATAACCATTTCCGTGGTGTGAAATTGCACAAGAAAAAAAAAAAAAAAAACCATTTCTGTGTTGAGTTAATTAGTTGCGCAAAATGGGTCGCAAATTGGGAAAACTAACTATAATTCAACTAAAGGCAGAACTCAGTAAGCAGAATCTCGACACAACTGGGGGAAAAGATGCCCTACTGATTCGTCTGGAAGAAGCAGTAACGCAGGAAGGTGAAAATCCGCATGACGTAGAGTTTGACGTGGAAGAGGAACCAGCAAGTACAGTAGCCGACCCGGGTATAACAAGTCTGCTCCTGCAACTTAAGTTAGTCATGGACGAACAAAAGAAAGCAATGGAAAACCAAAAGAAGTCTCTGGAACTTAAGGTCGATGACCAAAAGAATTCTATAGAACTTAAGCTGGACGAACAAAAGAAAGCAATGGACGAACAAAAGAATTCTCAAGATGCTCTGGAAAGCAAACTTGATGAGCAAAACAAGAACTTGGAGTCCAAATTCGAAGCGATCGAAGAGAAAATCGAGAAGGTCGAGACGCAACTCGAAAAAGTTGAAACTAGATTCGATGAAAACTTTGAGAAACATGAAACTCAGTTCGGGAAGATAGAGACTCAGTTTGAAAAAGTGGATACGCAATTCGAGAGAGTAGGAAAGCAAGTCGAAAATCTTGCTAAGGAACTCAGCAACGTGAAGAGACAGAAAGCACGGGAATATTCCACTGACGGTTTGAGAAGAAAGGAGATGCAGCCTCCTATCTTCGATGGTCAAACATCATGGCCAATTTATAAGAGGCAATTCGAAGCGGCCGCAATGACCAGAAGCTGGGACGATGAAGAGAAGTTTATTGCACTCACGCTTGCACTGAGGGGTCCAGCTGCGGAGCTCTTGCAGACCATTCCGGAAGATAAACAGCAGAATTACGACTCTCTGGTTCAGGCTATCGAGATGCGGTTTGGGGATGAACACATGCAGCAGGTGTACAGGGTTCAGCTGCGTAGTCGAGTTCAGAAAAGGGGGGAAACGCTCCAACAGTTGCAAGCAGATATAGAACGACTAGCCCATCTTTCATACCCTAAAGCCGGTGAGGAGCTTATCAACGAAATGGCGGTGGAAGCTTTTATTCAGGCCATAGAGGACAGACAACTGCAAATGGCCGTAAGGATGGCTGAAAAGCGAACACTCCCCGAGGCATTGGCATTCGCTTTGTCAATGAAGGCTGCGGACCAAGCATACCAGGGAATACACCGTGTCAGGGAAATGTCCGTCGTGAAATGCTCATGCCACCGAACAGCCGTCATGGATGAAGACAAAGCTCGCGGAAGTCAAATCCGTTGCTCGAATTGCAACCAAACCGGACATCTACAACGGCAGTGCAGAAGTGCACCTAGACGAGGAAATTGTCCACATTGCGGAAGTAGGAGAAGCAGAGAGGAAGCATCCTGTCGGTCAGACTTCCCAAAACCAGCAGTCGGGAAATGCGTAAGGACCAACTTCGCAGGGCAGAAGTTGGTTACTGGAATCGAGGCCCCCGGGACCACCATTCAAGTTTCGCGAACCAAACGGGGTAACAAGAGCCTGACAGTGGAGACACTAATAAACAAGAAGAAGTGCGTAGCCACCATGAACACAGGAGCCACCGCCTCCATTGTAAGAAGAGATATCGTCAGAAGCTCCTGGCTGCACAACACCAACAGCTACTGCCTGAAGACTGCAACAGGGGAAATGGCGAAGGTGTTTGGAGAAGTTCGTCTTACGATTACTCTGGCGGGACTGGCGTTCTCCCATGCGTTTCTGGTGGCAGATATATGCGACGAGTGCATCATCGGAATAGACTTCATGAAAGCAAATGAAGTAATCTTGGACATCGGGATGCAAGTACTGAGGTATCGAAATGTGGAGATACGGAAACGAGAATGCCGTAACTCTCAGGACAGTCACCAGCAAAGACGAAGTTTTGCCGCCGTCTTCAGAGACAATCATTTGGACGAAGCTGGAAGGTGATCTTGGGAGCCACCAATTCTACATAGTAGAACCAGACCCAGAGAAGCATTCTCAAGACTACATCGTGGGAAAGACGTTAGTCGCACGGCTATGCGATGCCCCGATATGCTAGTAGGAGCCGTTCTCTCCCAGGTGTATGATGGCCAAGAGAAGGTGGTTGCGTACTTCAGCAAGGTGCTCTCTAAGCCAGAAAGGAACTACTGCGTGACAAGGCGGGAACTTCTAGCTTTGATCTTGGCTACGAAGCATTTTCACAAATACCTCTATGGGAGAAAGTTCGTTCTTCGCACAGACCATGCAGCCTTAAAATGGCTATTACAGTTCAAGAGTCCTGAGGGTCAGTTCGCAAGATGGATCGAAAGGCTGCAAATATACGACTACGAAATACAGCATCGTAAAGGAAAGCTCGACTCTAATGCGGATGCACTGTCCCGGAGACCATGCAGAACGGATTGTAAACATTGTGCGCGTCAGGAAGAACTGGTTTCCATCCAAAGAATGAGAGCCGAACCTATCGCCGGCTGGAGCGTAGATGAGATCCGGAACGCTCAGAAGGAAGACCCGGATATCGAACAGATTCTGGCCTGGAAGGAGAACATGGAGAAACCGGATCATCAGAACATCTCCCACAGAAGCCCGACCTTAAAGGCGTATTTTGCGCAGTGGGACTTCCTCCATGTCCAAGAAGGTGTCCTGAGAAGAAAATGGGAATCCTCCGACGGAAAGTCGTTTGTAATGCAGCTTGTCGTGCCGCGGACGAGGGTCAAGGAGGTGTTACAGAAAATGCATGGCGGGGCGACCGGAGGCCACTTGGGAGTGAATAAGACGCTAGAAAAGGTACGAGAACGTTTTTATTGGATAAAAGCGAAGGAAGATGTCGAAGACTGGTGCAGAAAATGCGACGTGTGTGCAGCTAGCAAGGGTCCGAGAATCAAAACTCGAGGTAAGATGCACCAATACAACGTGGGAGCACCTTTCGAACGAATCGCCATTGACATCGCAGGGCCCTTTCCGGAAACCGACAATGGTAATCGGTATATACTCGTAGTGATGGACTACTTCAGTAAGTGGCCGGAAGCGTTTCCGATCCCTAACCAGGAAGCCAGAACCATGGCGGAGCAGATCGTCTACAATTGGGTGAGCAGATTCGGTGTGCCCATGGGATTGCATTCTGACCAAGGGCGAAATTTCGAGTCAAGAATCTTCCAAGAGATGTGTCAACTACTCGGAATCAAAAAGACACGGACAACCCCGCTTCATCCACAGTCGGACGGTATGGTGGAGCGTTTCAATAGGATTTTGGACGAACATCTCTCGAAGGTTGTAGGCGACTACCAACGTGATTGAGACCGGCAGATTCCCTTATTTTTGATGGCCTATAGAAGTGCCGTGCATAACACTACTCGACATACGCCGTTCGAAATCTTGTTTGGTGGAATAGCTCGGTTACCCAGTGAGGTGAAATTTGGATCTCCTACCAATGAGCCCAGAAATGAAGAAGAGTACGTGGCGGACCTTAGGGAAAGGCTTAGGGACATACACCAAAGGACTAGAAGCCAGATTAAGATAACGAGCGACCGCATGAAGACCAGGTATGATGCCAAGGCAACAACGTCAGGATTCCAGGAGGGAGATCTAGTGTGGCTGTATAATCCCCATCGCCAAAAGGGGAAATCACCTAAGTTGCAGCAGAACTGGGAGGGTCCCTACAGAATAATAACCCGCATCAACGATGTTGTCTACCGCATCCAGCGAGGACCAAGGGCCAAAATGAAAGTGGTTCATGTGGACCGACGGAGTCAATACAATGGCCGAAGTGAGGACGCACTTGTTCGGGACGAACAAGTCTAAGAGGAGGGCAGTGTAACATAATGTAGCATAATAACTACGCCCTCGAACTGGCATAATTTTGTTCCGAAGTGTCTTTTCATTCGAGGTTCGTGTCTGCGGTTAGTGTTCACGGTTCGTGCCCACAATAAGAGACGGATGATGTCTAAGACGACGTCACGGATAAGAGAGAATTATAACTGCAAGAAATTATTGTAATCTTGGAATTATTACATCAGAATTTTCTTGTTCCAGTGGTCGAAGAATTTGCTAGAAGTTTCTGGCTATCAGACATTCTGCTATATAAGGACAGATGGCGATCAAGGCAAATCAGTTGGTTTGAACCGCGCGAGGAGATTGGAAAAGTGATAACAGCCGAAGTTGTAATTTTGTGATAAATTGAAAGTTGAGAGTTAACAAGAAGAAGTAATTAGTTTGGATTTGTGAATTAAGTAATTGAAAGGAGATAAAGTGATTTGAGAAGAAAGAGGTCTTGTAAGGAAGGAGTTTGCGAAGAATAGTATAGTGTGAACTTGAATGTTCTATAGACTAGAAAATAAAGAAATAAATTTCACAGAATATCGTTTTATCTACTCGAGCCGTAGCTCGCATATTACATTGGTGTCAGAAGTGGGATAAAACTTATTCTGTGAATAACTATTTCCGTGGTGTGAAATTGCACAAGAAAAAAAAAAAAAAAACCATTTCTGTGTTGAGTTAATTAGTTGCGCAAAATGGGTCGCAAATTGGGAAAACTAACTATAATTCAACTAAAGGCAGAACTCAGTAAGCGGAATCTCGACACAACTGGGGGAAAAGATGCCCTACTGATTCGTCTGGAAGAAGCAGTAACGCAGGAAGGTGAAAATCAGCATGATGTAGAGTTTGACGTGGAAGAGGAACCAGCAAGTACAGCAGCCGACCCGGGTATAACAAGTCTGCTCCTGCAACTTAAGTTAGTCATGGACGAACAAAAGAAAGCAATAGAAGACCAAAATAAGTCTCTGGAACTTAAGGTCGATGACCAAAAGAATTCTATAGAACTTAAGTTGGACGAACAAAAGAAAGCAATGGACGAACAAAAGAATTCTCTAGATGCTCTGGAAAGCAAACTTGATGAGCAAAACAAGAACTTGGAGTTCAAATTCGAAGCGATCGAAGAGAAAATCGAGAAGGTCGAGACGCAACTCGAAAAAGTTGAAACTAGATTCGATGAAAACTTTGAGAAACATGAAACTCAGTTCGGGAAGATAGAGACTCAGTTTGAAAAAGTGGATACGCAATTCGAGAGAGTAGGAAAGCAAGTCGAAAATCTTGCTAAGGAACTCAGCAACGTGAAGAGACAGAAAGCACGGGAATATTCCACTGACGGTCTGAGAAGAAAGGAGATGCAGCCTCCTATCTTCGATGGTCAAACATCATGGCCAATTTATAAGAGGCAATTCGAAGAGGCCGCAATGACCAACAGCTGGGACGATGAAGAGAAGTCTATTGCACTCACGCTTGCACTGAGGGGTCCAGCTGCGGAGCTCTTGCAGACCATCCCGGAAGATAAACAGCAGAACTACGACTCTCTGGTTCAGGCTATCGAGATGCGGTTTGGGGATGAACACATGCAGCAGGGGTACAGGGATCAGCTGCGTAGTCGAGTCCAGAAAAGGGGACATACACGAGTCCAACAGTTGCAAGCGGATATAGAGTGACTAGCCCATCTTTTATACCCTAAAGCCGGTGAGGAGCTTATCAACGAAATGGCGGTGGAAGCTTTTATTCAGGCCATAGAGGACAGACAACTGCAAATGGCTGTAAGGATGGCTGAAAAGCGAACACTCCCCGAGGCATTGGCATTCGCTTTGTCAATGAAGGCTGCGGACCAAGCATAGCAGGGAATACACCGTGTCAGGGAAATGTCCGTCGTGGAATGCTCATGCCAGAGAACAGCCGTCATGGATGAAGACAAAGCTCGCGGAGGTCAAATCCGTTGCTGGAATTGCAACCAAACCGGACACCTACAACGGCAGTGCAGAAGTGCACCTAGACGAGGAAATTGTCCACATTGCGGAAGTAGGAGAAGCAGAGAGGAAGCATCCTGTCGGTCAGACTTCCCAAAACCAGCAGTCGGGAAATGCGTAAGGACCAACTTCGCGGGGCAGAAGTTGGTTACTGGAATCGAGGCCCCCGGGACCACCATTCAAGTTTCGCGAACCAAACGGGGTAACAAGAGCCTGACAGTGGAGACACTAATCAACAAGAAGAAGTGCGTAGCCACCATGAACACAGGTGCCACCGCCTCCATTGTAAGAAGAGATATCGTCAGAAGCTCCTGGCTGCACAACACCAAAAGCTACTGCCTGAAGACTGCAACAGGGGAAATGGCGAAGGTGTTTGGAGAAGTTCGTCTTACGATTACTCTGGCAGGACTGACGTTCTCCCATGCGTTTCTGGTGGCAGATATATGCGACGAGTGCATCATCGGAATAGACTTCATGAAAGCAAATGAAGTAATCTTTGACATCGGGAAGCAAGTACTGAGGTATCGAAATGTGGAGATTCCGATGGTGTACGGAAACGAGAATGCCGTAACTCTCATTACGGTTATCAGCAAAGACGAAGTTTTGCCGCCGTCTTCAGAGACAATCATTTGGACGAAGCTGGAAGGTGATCTTGGGAGCCACCGATTCTACATAGTAGAACCAGACCCAGAGAAGCATTCTCAAGACTACATCGTGGGAAAGACGTTAGTCGCACGGCTATGCGATGCCCCGATATGCTAGTAATGTCGGAGTAGGAGCCGTACTCTCCCAAGTGCATGATGGCCAAGAGAAGGTGGTTGCGTACTTCAGCAAGGTGCTCTCTAAGCCAGAAAGGAACTACTGCGTGACAAGGCGGGAACTTCTAGCTTTGATCTTGGCTACGAAGCATTTTCACAAATACCTCTATGGGAGAAAGTTCGTTCTTCGCACAGACCATGCAGCCTTAAAATGGCTATTACAGTTCAAGAGTCCTGAGGGTCAGTTCGCAAGATGGATCGAAAGGCTGCAAATATACGACTACGAAATGCAGCATCGTAAAGGAAAGCTCGACTCTAATGCGGATGCACTGTCCCGGAGACCATGCAGAACGGATTGTAAACATTGTGCGCGTCAGGAAGAACTGGTTTCCATCCAAAGAATGAGAGCCGAACCTATCGCCGGCTGGAGCGTAGATGAGATCCGGAACGCTCGGAAGGAAGACCCGGATATCGAACCGATTCTGGCCTGGAAGGAGAACATGGAGAAACCGGATCATCAGAACATCTCTCACAGAAGCCCGACCTTAAAGGCATATTTTGCGCAGTGGGACTCCCTCCATGTCCAAGAAGGTGTCCTGAGAAGAAAATGGGAATCCTCCGAAGGAAAGTCGTTTGTAATGCAGCTTGTCGTGCCGCGGACGAGGGTCAAGGAGGTGTTACAGGAAATGCATGGCGGGGCGACCGGAGGCCACTTGGGAGTGAATAAGACACTAGAAAAGGTACGAGAACGTTTTTATTGGATAAAAGCGAAGGAAGATGTCGAAGACTGTGTGCAGCTAGCAAGGGTCCGAGAATCAAAACTCGAGGTAAGATGCACCAATACAACGTGGGAGCACCTTTCGAACGAATCGCCATTGACATCGCAGGGCCCTTTCCGGAAACCGACAATGGTAATCGGTATATACTCGTAGTAATGGACTACTTCAGTAAGTGGCCGGAAGCGTTTCCGATCCCTAACCAGGAAGCCAGAACCATGGCGGAGCAAATCGTCTACAATTGGGTGAGCATATTCGGTGTGCCCTTGTAGTTGCATTTTGACCAAGGGCGGAATTTCGAGTAAAGAATCTTCCAAGAGATGTGTCAACTACTCGGAATCAAAAAGACACGGACAACCCCGCTTCATCCACAGTCGGACGGTATGGTGGAGCGTTTCAATAGGGCTTTGGACGAACATCTCTCGAAGGTCGTAAGTGACTACCAACGGGATTGAGACCGGCAGATTCCCTTGTTTTTGATGGCCTATAGAAGTGCCGTGCATAGCACTACTCGACATACGCCGTTCGAAATCTTGTTTGGTGGAATAGCTCGGTTACCCATTGAAGTGAAATTTGGATCTCCCACCAATGAGCCCAAAAATGAAGAAGAGTACGTGGCGGACCTTAGGGAAAGGCTTAGGGACATACACCAAAGGACCAGAAGCCAGATTAAGATAACGAGCGACTGCATGAAGACCAGGTATGATGAGAAGGCAACAACGTCAGGATTCCAGGAAGGAGATCTAGTGTGGCTGTATAATCCCCATCGCCAAAAGGGGAAATCACCTAAGTTGCAGCAGAACTGGGAGGGTCCCTACAGAATAGTAACCCACATCAACGATGTTGTCTACCGCATCCAGCGAGGACCAAGGGCCAAAATGAAAGTGGTTCATATGGACCGACTGAGTCGATACAATGGCCGAAATGTGGATGCACTTGTACGGGACGAACAAGTCTAAGAGGGGGGCAGTGCAACCCATTCCGAAGTGTCTTTTCGTTCTGGCATAATTTTGTTCCGAAGTGTCTTTTCAATCGAGGCTCGTGTCGCAGAATTAAGAGAGAATTATAACCGCAATAGATTATTGACTGCAGCTGTCATCTTGGAATTATTACATCAGAAGTTTCTTGTTCCAGTGGTCGAAGAATTTGCTAGAAGTTTCTGGCTATCAGAAATGTGGCTATTTAAGGACAGATGCCGATCGAGGCAGGGCACGAGGAGATTGGAAAAGTGATAACAGCCGAAGTTGTAATTTTGTGATAAATTGAAAGTTGAGAGTTAACAAGAAGAAGTAATTAGTTTGGATTTGTGAATTAAGTAATAGAAAGGAGATAAAGTGATTTGAGAAGAAAGAGACCTTGTAAGGAAGGAGTTTGCGAAGAATAGTATAGTGTGAACTTGAATTGTTCTATAGACTAGAAAATAAAGAAATAAATTTCACAGAATATCGTTTTATCTACTCGAGTCGTAGCTCGCATATTACAATATAATAGAAGCCGTTGTTCCACTATTTGACAATCAACGCCTACGATCGCAAGAGAATGAAGAAGTCCAATGCCGCCAACTTTACACGACAGGAAACCATCAAGAACTTCGCTTCTGACGTGGTGGGTTTCTCGCATCCAACACAAAGAAACCCCTGGTTTGACGAAGAGTGCCGCCAAGCACACGCAACAAAACACGAGGCTTATAAAGTGACGCTGCGTAGAGTCACGAGAGGAGCTTACAACATCTGCAAAGAGAAGAGAAGAAAAAAACACCAGCTTCTAAGAAAGAAGAAGAGAGAGTATGAAAAGCGTGAGATTCCAGTCAATGTAGAGATTTTATAGCAGCAATGGTGGGCGAAAGTTTTACCACAAGGTAAAAAGAATATGCCAAGGCTGCAAAGCCCGAACAGAAGTCTGTAGGACGACATTGACATGATTCTTTATTAACACGTTGACTGCCACGATGCTACTACATGGCAAACTACGTTATATCGTAGTTGACAGTCAATGTGTTAATTAAAATTCTTCGAGTGATTTTGTATTTTGTTGACGTGGAATGGTGAGATGATACAACAACAAATTATACTGGTTGTACAGCGACATCGACGTAGTAGAAAGGTTCCAATTCGTCGCCTTAGATAGCTAGGACATGTAAAGCGAATGAACATCGGGTCCGGAATGTCTTCGAATCCATGCCAGAGGAACGTCACGGCACAGAAAGGCCTCACCTAAGCCGGCCACAGCTCAACCATTGTGGTCAAGGAAACAACAAAATCTGTTCGGATTTGACTGTATGCATATATAAAATGTTGCTGCTACTAACACTTCAAACGCGCAGCAATAAATCAGAAATGTTCGAAAACAACCTCGACTTACGAGATCTGTTTGACAATATAGAAGAACTAGGTGACAAAAGTATGCTAATTTTGATAAATTTTAGATTAGATTAGAATGATCTTTTATTTTTTTTATATCATCATTCTTAGAATTCAAATAAATTAAACATACATCAATTTTATTATTTTTAAATTATGATTAAAGGCTATAGTTATTTTAAATTCAAAAATCTCGTGTATTATCCGATCTTGATATGTCAAAGCAATTTACCAAAATTTATACAATTTGGGTACATTCAACTCCTTTAGTAAATCGTTCCTCGCGAGATAATCGGTTACAAAGATACTTAGCCTGGTTTTTCGTAGGGTAAGGCACTTCCCATCAAAATGCAGGATGTCCTCCCGTTCTTCTAGATTACATAAAACGCATAAAGGGTAGCCTCGGTGTAGTGGTAACATCATCGCTTGCCACGCTGCGGGTTCACAGTTCAAATCCTGATATCAAGAATCGTCTATTTATATCGCATAAAATAATTAAAAAAGTCGTACACATGTTAAAGCCGGGCGTACGACTCGCAGTGGTTTCTTTCAATGGAGCAGGAAAAAATGTCTCGTACGTGAATTAATAGGACAAGTTCTCATCATAATCAAAAATGATGGTTCTAGCCCAACAATTACTTCACATTGTCACCTGTTCCTGTTCTTATCTTATGATGCCATACTAAGAGTTTCGCCAAAAAGGTATTTTAGAAAAATAAATCATCACCGCAAAAATCGTAGTCACGCAACTATGTTGATCGTACGATCTAAGTAGTGGAATTTGTTTTATTTTTATTTGCTTTCATAGGTCAAAATGAAAAAGTTAATACAATAAGCCTCTTCACTAAGTGGAATGTACTATTATTATTATTATTTATTAACATTATAAGAGGAAAGTTACAACGCTAATCTAAATTAATGAGCACTAATTTTAAATTTCTAACTGTGGCTTGTTTAAGATTTTCAAATATATCATTTACAATCGCTATTGTAAGCAAGCAGTTACTTAAACCTAAAATATGGTTGATGTTTATGGCGGAGTTACATTTTTTTCTGAGGAGATGCTGGTGGGTAGTGACTATGTGTCCCAAGCGAAGTCGTACAAAGTTGGTGATCAAGGACTTTGGGGTGGAAGTTGGGTATAGTTGATGGAGTTTGTCTGTATAATATAATGGCATAATTATGTTGATATAAGTTCCAGTTATGAAGTTGTTTTGCTTTAATATTCCCATTGATAACATTGGTCATGTCCCTTTAGCAACAAAATCAAACATGTAACATGGAATATTGTGTGCAAGTTTAGCAGCTCTATTAGCTTGATTATTCCTTTGGATTCCGAAATGTCCGGGGACCCACATTAAATTGATTTTGTTAGGGTGTTTTATCAGTAGATCTCTATTTTATTTTTAATAACAATGGTATGTTTGTTATAGTTTTTTATTGCATTAATTACTGATAAGCTGTCTCCGGCTATAACGTATTTACCACGCGTTACTGAGAGCATTTTAGCGGCTATTACGAGTAGTATGCTTGCCGCTTCGGCTGTAAAGACTGAGACACACTGATATAAAATGCCAGTACATAACAACCTTTTAGTACGGAACCGTCTTCGCTGATACACTTTCAGCAGTTTTCGAGCCGTCGGTAAATGCGAAGTTTCATCCTTGGGATTTTAGAAAGAGTACACAGAAAACTGCGTTGCTGGTATTTTGCTTCTGATTCCCAGATAGATCCATTATGAAAGAGTTTGAATTTCTAAGACATGGTGGATAGTATGGGCTTTCCATAGTATTTCATTGGCAGATTCATTTAGGTGACAGGTTCTACAATGCGGGCGATTGCGTCTCGTAGACGACCAATAACGGATTTAAAATCTTTGTCTGTAATTAAGCCATACGAGAAGGAAAGCTTTGCGAATAGTTTCCCTTTTATGGCTGTGATTCGCTCTTCTATCGGCGGAGTCCGGCTGCGGCTAAGATGTTTTTATGCTTGATGATAAGTAGGAATTATTATTATTATTTTTAATATAGTTTTAGGTCAATTCCCAAATATGCAAAGTCAATAGTCAATTTTACTTAGGATTAGCGCTTTGGTTATATTACACAATGTATTTATATGTACGTTACTTTTTTTACAAGCTAAAAAGTTTACAAGACTGATTCTCGCAGCTAAGCTTTTCTTCAGTTGTATCTGTTATTAAAAACTAAATCTAGTATAGCTTCAATTTGAACATTGTCAACATTTAAACTAACGGAGGACAGTTATGTTTACGATATATTGTATATGTAGTATCTTGCACTTATCTAAGGAAAGTCTGGTACCAGAGGTAGTTGACCAAGACAAAATGTCCTTAACGACGATTGCAAATAAAGCCCTCGTTTTATCTATGTCA
Source organism: Pocota personata (assembly GCA_963082735.1). Taxonomy (NCBI): domain Eukaryota; kingdom Metazoa; phylum Arthropoda; class Insecta; order Diptera; family Syrphidae; genus Pocota; species Pocota personata. The sequence continues at coordinate 155,069,196 of OY720429.1, forward strand.
TCGAATTTACACAGGATGTAAAGGTCGTCTGCATAAATACAATGATTCAGTGGTGCATATTTATTGATGATGTTGCTTATTTCTTGGAATGCGATTGAGAATAAAACAACTGACAATGGAGAACCTTGTGGGATTCCATTATGGAGTGGTAGTGTGCTTAAAAAAAGTATTTGGCGCTAACACTAATTTTGATGTTCGTTATCCATAAACCTTAGGACCAACACCCCAATCCTTTAAGTTGTTTAAAATTAGATGTATACCAATTCTTTAAAATGCTTTTTCAAAATCTGGTGACAAAATCGATAAATGATTTCGAGATGACAAAACGTTAGCTACATAAAAGTTCATATGAAGAAGTGCGCCAACGCAGCCCCTACGAGGCTTAAAAGCGACTTGATTTGGGCTAATGAGACGCTTTTTCTCTGTAAACCACTGAAGGCGCCTGGCGACAAATTTTTCAAGAATTTTTGAGGAACATGGAATGAGTGAAATTGGGCTATAGCTTTCTACCGCGCTAATGTCCTTTTTTGGAATAGGAAGTATACATGCGGTTTACCATCTAAAAGGAATGACTCCTGTGTTAAAGAAGTTATTTTTGAGCATTGAGTACGATTTCCTATCTCTGCCCGGAATTTTACCTTTCACCTTGGCTAAACAGCTCTCCAATTCGTTTAGAGTGATTTGTTTCTAAAGGTGTCGGGCTGGAGTACTAGTTGATGGTAGTATGGTGGGATTACTAAGGCACACATGTTTGGACGTACAAACATTTTTGAGAAAGCTATTATCACTTGATTTTTCGGACCAGCTTTTCACAAAAAAGTTGCTGATGTCCGTTGGATCACAAACGGGCCCTTGTGGGGCCAAATATTCTACAGCAACTTTCCCAAATTTTTCCCAATTTTCCAGGTCAGTTTTGAATTTTAAATGTCGGGGGTACAGCCGTTGTTGCTACTGGTCGAAATTGTTGTTATGATAGGGAATTGGTCGCTATTATGAAGGTTATCGAAAATTTTCCAATAGGCTTTAGGTAGAAGTTCAGGTGAGCAGCAGGTGATATCAACGTGAGTAAACGTATTGTGTGTTCAAAAATGCGTAGGGAACCCGTCATTTAGCACAAAGAGATTTGAATTCAGAATAAAGTCTTCGATAGTGGCACCCATGGGGTTGGTGGATGGGGAGCCCCATAAAACGCTCCAGGAGTTGACGTCTCGCTTCATTATGAGAGGGGTTTTTATCTGCCGCATAATATCTACGAAATCTTGTCTAGACAATATTTGAATGTATACGGAGACTATTGTTAATTTCAGTGAAAGCTGAAGCTCCAAGACTATAGCCAAAATGTTTGATTGAATAGGAATTTCCTTGTGGGGTATATTTTTTTTGATTAGTACTACTATACCTTACTTCTCGGTTGCATTGGTAGGGGAGTTTTTAAAGTAGCCATTATATGATTTTGGGAAAATTGGTGTAGAAAGATAGGGAGAGTGGGTTTTTTGAAGGGATAATATACAGGAGGCTTGTTCTTTTAGTAAAATACTCGTATTGAGCTCGTCGTAATTATTTAAATAACATTTTAAGTTCCACTGCAAAATTCGGAGAGCCATATTCTATCATAAGCATGTCAACACAATGCAATTAGAAGTGTTGGGTCCTGTGTATATATTGTAACATAATGTAGCATAATAACTACGCCCTCAAACAGGCAACAAATTCCGAAGTGTCTTTTCATTCTGGCATAATTTTGTTCCGAAGTGTCTTTTCATTCGAGGTTCGTGTCTGCAGTTAGTGTCCACAGTTCGTGTCCACGATAAGAGATGGATAATATCTAAGACAACGTCACGGAATTTGGAGGGAATTATAACCGCAGGAAATTATTGTCATCTTGGAATTATTACATCAGAATTTTCTTGTTCCAGTGGTCGAAGAATTTGCTAGAAGTTTCTGAGTATCAGAAATGCTGCTATATAAGGACAGATGGCGATCGAGGCAAGGCAGTTGGTTTTGAAACGCACGAGGAGGTTGGAAAAGTGATAACAGCCGAAGTTGTAATTTTGTGATACATTGAAAGTTGAGAGTTAACAAGAAGAAGTAATTAGTTTGGATTTGTGAATTAAGTAATTGAAAGGAGATAAAGTGATTTGAGAAGAAAGAGGTCTTGTAAGGAAGGAGTTTGCGAAGAATAGTGTAGTGTGAATTTGAATTGTTCTATAGACTAGAAAATAAAGAAATAATTTCACAGAATATTGTTTTATCTACTCGAGCATATTACATTGGTGCCAGAAGTGGGATAAAACTTATTCTGTGAACAACTATTTCCGTGGTGTGAAATTGCACAATAAAAAAAAAAAAAAAACGATTTCTGTGTTGAGTTAATTAGTTGCGCAAAATGGGTCGCAAATTGGGAAAACTAACTATAATTCAACTAAAGGCAGAACTCAGTAAGCGGAATCTCGACACAACTGGGGGAAAAGATGCCCTACTGATTCGTCTGAAAGAAGCAGTAAAGCAGGAAGGTAAAAATCCGCATCACGTAGAGTTTGACGTGGAAGAGGAACCAGCAAGTACAGTAGCCGACCCGTGTATAACAAGTCTGCTCCTGCAACTTAACTTAGTCATGGACGAACAAAAGAAAGCAATAGAAGACCAAAAGAAGTCTCTGGAACTTAAGCTCGATGACCAAAAGAATTCTCTAGAACTTAAGCTGGACGAACAAAAGAAAGCAATGGACGAACAAAAGAAAGCAATGGATGAACAAAAGAAAGCAATGGACGAACAAAAGAATTCTCTAGATGCTCTGGAAAGCAAACTTGATGAGCAAAACAAGAACTTGGAATCCAAATTCGAAGCGATCGAAGAGAAAATCAAGAAGGTCGAGACGCAACTCGAAAAAGTCGAAACTAGATTCGATGAAAACTTTGTGAAACATGAAACTCAGTTCGGGAAGATAGAGACTCAGTTTGAAAAAGTAGGAAAGCAAGTCGAAAATCTTGCTAAGGAACTCAGCAACGTGAAGAGACAGAAAGCACGGGAATATTCCACTGACGGTCTGAGAAGAAAGGAGATGCAGCCTCTTATCTTCGATGGTCAAACATCATGGCCAATTTATAAGAGGCAATTCGAAGCGGCCGCAATGACCAATAGCTGGGACGATGAAGAGAAGTCTATTGCACTCACGCTTGCGCTGAGGGGTCCAGCTGCGGAGCTCTTGCAGACCATCCCGGAAGATAAACAGCAGAACTACGACTCTCTGGTTCAGGCTATCGAGATGCGGTTTGGGGATGAACATATGCAGCAGGTGTACAGGGTTCAGCTGCGTAGTCGAGTCCAGAAAAGGGGGGAAGCGCTCCAACAGTTGCAAGCGAATATAGAGCGACTACCCCATCTTTCATACCCTAAAGCCGGTGAGGAGCTTATCAACGAAATGGCGGTGGAAGCTTTTATTCAGGCCATAGAGGACAGACAACTGCAAATGGCCGTAAGGATGGCTGAAAAGCGAACACTCCCCGAGGCATTGGCATTCGCTTTGTCAATGAAGGCTGCGGACCAAGCATACCAGGGAATACACCGTGTCAGGGAAATGTCCTTCGTGAAATGCTCATGCCACCGAACAGCCGTCATGGATGAAGACAAAGCTCGCGGAAGTCAAATCCGTTGCTGGAATTGCAACCAAACCGGACACCTACAACGGCAGTGCAGAAGTGCACCTAGACGCGGAAATTGTCCACATTGCGGAAGTAGGAGAAGCAGAGAGGAAGCATCCTGTCGGTCAGACTTCCCAAAACCAGCAGTCGGGAAATGCGTAAGGACCAACTTCGCGGGGCAGAAGTTGGTTACTGGAATCGAGGACCCCCGGGACCACCATTCAAGTTTCGCGAACCAAACGGGGTAACAAGAGCCTGACAGTGGAGACACTAATCAACAAGAAGAAGTGCGTAGCCACCATGAACACAGGTGCCACCGCCTCCATTGTAAGAAGAGATATCGTCAGAAGCTCCTGGCTGCACAACACCAACAGCTACTGCCTGAAGACTGCAACAGGGGAAATGGCGAAGGTGTTTGGAGAAGTTCGTCTTACGATTCCTCTGGCGGGACTGACGTTCTCCCATGCGTTTCTGGTGGCAGATATATACGACGAGTGCATCATCGGAATAGACTTCATGAAAGCCAATGAAGTAATCTTGGTCATCGGGATGCAAGTACTGAGGTGTCGAAATGTGGAGATTCCGATGGTGTACGGAAACGAGAATGCCGTAACTCTCAGGACAGTCATCAGCAAAGACGAAGTTTTGCCGCCGTCTTCAGAGACAATCATTTGGACGAAGCTGGAAGGTGATCTTGGGAGCCACCGATTCTACATAGTAAAACCAGACCCAGAGAAGAATTCTCAAGACTACATCGTGGGAAAGACGTTAGTTGAACCAAAGAACACCATTGTTCCAGTGAGAGTTTTGAACGCGAGACCACACACTGTCAAACTAAGGCGAGGGGAGGTGACTGGAAAATGCACGCCGATTACCGCCGTCGCAACAATATCTGAACGTGATGCTCCAAAACCTCTCCCATCACCTTGGACAGCGGAAACGAGAGAGACGATTCACCAGTCCAGTGAGCTGAACCAGGAGCTGCGAACTATGGCAGAGAATCTTATCAATGAGTACGCTGATGTATTTGCCTCACAGGACGGAGAATATGGCCGAACACACCTGGTACAACATCGAATAGACACTGGTGATACTAGACCAATTCGTCAGCCTGCTAGGCGCCTTCCATTGGCAAAGCAGACAGAACCGTACTCTCCCAGGTCATGATGGCCAACAGAAGGTGGTTGCGTACTTCAGCAAGGTGCTCTCTAAGCCAGAAAGGAACTACTGCGTGACAAGGCGGGAACATCTAGCTTTGATCTTGGCTACGAAGCATTTTCACAAATACCTTTATGGGAGAAGGTTCGTTCTTCGCACAGACCATGCAGCCTTAAAATGGCTATTACAGTTCAAGTGTCCTGAGGGTCAGGTCGCAAGATGGATCGAAAGGCTGCAAATCTACGACTACGAAATACAGGATCGTAAAGGAAAACTCCACTCTAATGCGGATTCACTGTCCCGGAGACCATGCAGAACGGATTGTAAACATTCTGCGCGTCAGGTAGAACGGGAGCTGGTTTCCATCCAAAGAATGGGAGCCGAACCTATCGCCGGCTGGAGCGTAGATGAGATCCGGAACGCTCAGAAGGAAGACCCGGATATCGAACCGATTCTGGCCTGGAAGGAGAACATGGAGAAACCGGATCATCAGAACATCTCTCACAGAAGGCCGACCTTAAAGGCATATTTTGCGCAGTGGGACTCCCTCCATGTCCAAGAAGGTGTCCTGAGAAGAAAATGGGAATCCTCCGAAGGAAAGTCGTTTGTAATGCAGCTTGTCGTGCCGCGGACGAGGGTCAAGGAGGTGTTACAGGAAATGCATGGCGGGGCGACCGGAGGCCACTTGGGAGTGAATAAGACACTAGAAAAGGTACGAGAACGTTTTTATTGGTTAAAAGCGAAAGAAGATGACGAAGACTGGTGCAGAAAATGCGACGTGTGTGCAGCTAGCAAGGGTCCGAGAATCAAAACTCGAGGTAAGATGCACCAATACAGCGTGGGAGCATCTTTCGAACGAATCGCCATTGACATCGCAGGGCCCTTTCCGGAAACCGACAATGGTAATCGGTATATACTCGTAGTAATGGACTACTTCAGTAAGTGGCCGGAAGCGTTTCCGATGCCTAACCAGGAAGCCAGAACCATGGCGGAGCAGATCGTCTACAATTGGGTGAGCAGATTCGGTGTGCCCTTGGAATTACATTCTGACCAAGGGCGAAATTTCGAGTCAAGAAGCTTCCAAGAGATGTGTCAACTACTCGGAATCAAAAAGACACGGACAACCCCGCTTCATCCACAGTCGGACGGTATGGTGGAGCGTTTCAATAGGGCTTTGGACGAACATCTCTCGAAGGTCGTAAGTGACTACCAACGTAATTGGGACCGGCAGATTCCCTTGTTTTTGATGGCCTATAGAAGTGCCGTGCATAGCACTACTCGACATATGCCGTTCGAAATCTTGTTTGGTGGAATAGTTTGGTTACCCATTGAAGTGAAATTTGGATCTCCCACCAATGAGCCCAAAAATGAAGAAGAGTACGTGGCGGACCTTAGGGAAAGGCTTAGGGACATACACCAAAGGACCAGAAGCCAGATTAAGATAACGAGCGACCGCATGAAGACCAGGTATGATGAGAAGGCAACAACGTCAGGATTCCAGGAAGGAGATCTAGTGTGGCTGTATAATCCCCATCGCCAAAAGGGGAAATCACCTAAGTTGCAGCAGAACTGGGAGGGTCCCTACAGAATAGTAACCCACATCAACGATGTTGTCTACCGCATCCAGCGAGGACCAAGGGCCAAAATGAAAGTGGTTCATTTGAACCGACTGAGTCGATACAATGGCCGAAATGTGGATGCACTTGTACGGGACGAACAAGTCTAAGAGGGGGCAGTGCAACCCATTCCGAAGTGTCTTTTCGTTCTGGCATAATTTTGTTCCGAAGTGTCTTTTCAATCGAGGCTCGTGTCGCAGAATTAAGAGAGAATTATAACCGCAATAGATTATTGACTGCAGCTGTCATCTTGGAATTATTACATCAGAAGTTTCTTGTTCCAGTGGTCGAAGAATTTGCTAGAAGTTTCTGGCTATCAGAAATGCGGCTATTTAAGGACAGATGGCGATCGAGGCAGGGCACGAGGAGATTGGAAAAGTGATAACAGCCGAAGTTGTAATTTTGTGATAAATTGAAAGTTGAGAGTTAACAAGAAGAAGTAATTAGTTTGGATTTGTGAATTAAGTAATAGAAAGAGAAGAGAAGAAAAAGTGATTTGAGAAGAAAGAGACCTTGTAAGGAAGGAGTTTGCGAAGAATAGTATAGTGTGAACTTGAATTGTTCTATAGACTAGAAAATAAAGAAATAATTTCGTTCTTTTTCGAATATCGTTTTATCTACTCGAGTCGTAGCTCGCATATTACAATATATTAAGATCGGCAACAGGGCACAGCAGGCACGGTTTTGTTTGCGAAAACAGAAAATAAGGCCTGCTTTGCCCTGCTGCCGTGTTACAAAAGGTTGGGAGTTAGTGACCTTGGCAACGTCATTTGGATCAATGTTATTGTTGTTTGTTTGGATGACAAAGTAATTAGAGATATTTATGAGAGATTGTGTAAGTGCAGTTACAGGTGAGGAGGTAGTTGTAGAATAGATGTGGGAAAAATAGTTGGTTGTAATTTGGTTTGCAGTTTCATTGCTTGTAGGATTATTTGTAGTGAGATTGTGGATGCTTGGTTTTTGAAAAGATTTGTTCGAGTTTTGTTTTTGAGCAATTTCTTTAAATAAATCTGTTTGATTGGTGTTATTGGAGTTTGCAAGATTTATATTATTGCTGTTGGCGACTGGGAAATTTTGTTCAGGGGATTTCGAGTTTTGTGATGTTCTAGCGGGTAAAGAGGGTAGTGAGCGGTTGCGAAGTCTGGCAGTTATTGCTGAAGAAACGGTCGCGAAATCACGTGAAGCTACTTTCGCAAAAGAAGTTTTGGAACTTACATCTCTAGTATCTTTTTGATAAATGCGCCTAGCTTTAGCGATGGAGCATTTGTTTTTAGTTTTAATTTTCAGGACTTCCTTCTCGTGCATCAATTTGGTACATTCCCTTGAGTTGGACGGGTGAGGTTCATCACAATTGACGCATTCAGTGCGAACGCAAGGATTGGGTGTATGTGGGGGTAGACTATAGTTAAAGCATTTGGGGTTGCTCTTACATCTGTTTGTTGTATGTCCTAATCGATGACAATTCTTTCATTTCATAGGGTTACGGGAATAATCTTTCATTCGCACTGTGTACCAACCAACTTCGACCGTGTCAGGATGGTTGTATAAATTATATGTGAAAACCATGTGGCCGGTTGGAATCTTTTTGTCTAGTTTAACGAATTTATACACGCGTTACACCTTGTGACAACATTTCTTGAACAATTTCTTCTTCAGGTGTGCGTATTAGATACATATTAGGGGCATATATCAAACCTTTAGTTGAATTTATTCCATCGTGCAGTTTATCCTCAACCTGGCATAGATTAGAAAGTTGCTTGGTAGCTAAAAGCTTTTGGGCTATTTTTGTCGGTCTTTGTAAGTATAAGGAGGCTGCCGTCCCTTAATTCCGCCATGTTTTTCCACTGCGTACTTATTCCAACAACTGCTTTTCTTAATGCAAACACATTGAATGAGGTTAGGGGCTTAGCATCATTAGCAAATGAAATAACCACGAACTTGGGGTTAGAGAGGTGAGAGGGATTTTTAGAGAAGTCTAATGCAGGGTAGCATTGTTTTAAATATTTGGATTGGGGTTGACTGTTACTCAGAGATATCACATCGAGAGGAGCGAATTGATTGGCCCCTTCCTGGGTAAATTTTTTACCGGGCATTGCCCGCTAATTGGTTGGTCGAACTAATGAACTACACAAGTTGGAATTAATCAACAATGGAGGTGGGTAAATGAAAATGTGTTTAAATAAATATATAGAGAAAACACGAGCCGTCGATGTTCTTACACGAGAGTGAGACGAAGACTGGGAAGTGGAATGTAACTTTTTGCTTTCGATTCAAGCCTTAGATGTGTGATTTTGGGATTGGATGATATAAGTATAAGATGAATAACATCCTCATTAGTTGCCAAACGTGAACATTTCCTAGTGTTGTGAACTCTATAGCATATGTAATCTTTATTTTTTGGCTTCTCTCGCTTCTTCTGAAAGTGCTTCTTCATTTGGTGGCTTTGCACGAAGTGACGAAAATTTGTTCACGTACGTCGGCTTAGCGCCACAAATAAAACAATTGCTTGAAGATGACGTGTTCGTCACAGCCTGTGTCACCTTTACATCTATCATAGTTATATATAATGCTTAACCCTTATTAACATGCTATTCAAAATTTACAATAGTTTCATGCAAATTTGTAATTTCAACCCGAATTTTTTCTTTCCGTATTAGTACTTGGCTTTCTTTTTTTAAATTGAAATTTTAGTGACCTACAATATATTGCTGAGGAAGGGCGAGGATAACTGTAGTAGTACAATCAATGTCATAAACAAATTTGAGTCGAATTACCATATGAACATTTTTTCATAAACTCACACTGGCCCGATAATCCATCCAAACCCCATTACGTTAAAAGTGTAAGATTAAGGTTCTTTTGTTCTATGACTTCATTAGTCTCTTTTGTGTCTATAATTCTTTTAGTTGTGTGGTCAAGCAAATCTTGCAATGGTATTTGAGCATATTTTTAATTTTCTCAGGATAACTCTGCATTTTTTATTGTAAAATTTGTTTATACATATGTTGGATATACATTATGGCCAATATCATCAGTTGCTTTTTTTAAATTCATATTGACATTTTGACAATTTTATTTGAATCATCAGGGCTAAGGCTCTTTTGGTACTGAAAACTGAATGAAAAGTTGTGGGCGATGAAGTAGAGGTAGCGTTTATTATATTTTGGGAAGTAGTTGCTTTTTCTGCACTTTGTATCTTTTGCTCGAGCACAGCACTCTTCAAACACTATTCGGTATTCCACTTGTACCCGCACCTGATTCATTTAAACGAGAGTCAACATCATCTTGTTTACGAGTCAGGAAAAACGGCAATGCAAATATTCTATTTTCGTCAGGCTAATTCTAAAACCGCTGTCTCAATTATTAAATGTATTCTGAAGAGATATTGCGTAGCAACTTATAATAGCACTATCGTCGGCGAAAAGAAGAAAATTCGTTCCACTTTCATCGATGTGACCCTTCAACAAAAAATCTTGCACGACATTGAAAAGAAAGAGAAGCAATAGCTCTGGCGTACTCCTCTTTTAACTTTTTTTTTCCGCCGTACATTTTACTTTTGTTTTTACGTACATGTCTTGTATCAGTCTAACGTACGTCTCCGGTACAATGAGATCTCTCGGAACTTTGTCAAAGACTTTCTCTAGATCGATGAAGATGATATGCAGGTATTTCGAGGTGTCGAGATATTTTTCCATTATTACCCGCAAGCTTTAAATCACATCTTAAGTAGATTTTCCTCCGACAAAGCTGTATGACTATCATGGAGTTTAGTTAAGCGTTGCCGAGTGTCTAAAACCTGCTTGTAAAATTTGATTATATGAGAAATTAGCTTCACCGATCGGTAGTTGTTGCAAGTTCTCGTATCGCCTTTGCCTTTATACGGTGGAGTGAGAAAGCTCTCTCTCCACTGACCTGGCATCCGACTTCCTCTCACCGTTTTATTAAATACAATCGCGAACCATTTTAAACCTACTTTTTAACCATACTTCCGAAGGTACATAACCCGTTCCGACAGCCCTTACCTGATTTATTCTTTTCACCACTTCTCTTATTTCATCTACCGTTAATTCTGTTGTCTTGTATTCATGAGCTACAGCACAAGGAATGCTTCTGCGGCGAAATTCTTCGTTAAGTTACAAATTTACAAATTTTTTTTGTCGTCTGCTAGTAAGCGGCCCTGCGCGTCTTCAATATATTTCGGTGGTTGATTCTCTTGCATTTTTTGTCCGTTGAGTGGCAACACCAAAAAGTTTCTTTATTAATATGGAGCCGGCCTTTTGAAACACTGAGCAACTCTTTTCTTTATTTATACATTCTTGAAATTTGCTCCACATTTCTTGCGCACTAAATTTGTGACATTTCAGAGCATAGTCGCAAATTTATGTCATAAAGCTGGAGCCTTTCGTTATTTAAATTGTTAATATTATTCCGTCTTAGATGGTAATACGGGAGCTATTCGATAAGTCACTGACTTTGATGCAAGATGGCGCTCGGATCGCATAGATGATTTTTTTCTGACATCTTTGTTTCTTCCTCGGCATAGACAAAAAAAATCAAATGTCAAACACTTAGCTTTTAACAGTGATCGAACTTTGGTTTGTGAGATTTGACCAAAATGGAAAAAAGTGAGTTTCGTGTTTTAATAAAGCACTACTTTTTGCGCGGTAAAACCATTAAAGAGACTGAAGATAGACTTAAAAAATATTATGGAAACTCTGCTCCCTCGCATGGAATGGTACACAAGTGGTTCACTGAATTTCGTTGCGTTCGTACGAGCACAAAAGACGTTGAGCGCCCAGGACGTCCAAATGACGTCTCAACGGAAGAAATAGTCAACAATAGCTGAGATTGTAGCAATTTCAAATGATACCGTCATTCGAGTCCTGCATGACCATTTAGGCCTGAAAAAATTATCGGCGAGATGGGTGCCGCGTTTGTTGACGGTAGACCAAAAACGGATTCGGGTGAAGATTTCAAAACACGTGAAGCTACTTTCGCAAAAGAAGTTTTGGAACTTACATCTCTAGTATCTTTTTGATAAATGCGCCTAGCTTTAGCGATGGAGCATTTGTTTTTAGTTTTAATTTTCAGGACTTCCTTCTCGTGCATCAATTTGGTACATTCCCTTGAGTTGGACGGGTGAGGTTCATCACAATTGACGCATTCAGTGCGAACGCAAGGATTGGGTGTATGTGGGGGTAGACTATAGTTAAAGCATTTGGGGTTGCTCTTACATCTGTTTGTTGTATGTCCTAATCGATGACAATTCTTTCATTTCATAGGGTTACGGGAATAATCTTTCATTCGCACTGTGTACCAACCAACTTCGACCGTGTCAGGATGGTTGTATAAATTATATGTGAAAACCATGTGGCCGGTTGGAATCTTTTTGTCTAGTTTAACGAATTTATACACGCGTTACACCTTGTGACAACATTTCTTGAACAATTTCTTCTTCAGGTGTGCGTATTAGATACATATTAGGGGCATATATCAAACCTTTAGTTGAATTTATTCCATCGTGCAGTTTATCCTCAACCTGGCATAGATTAGAAAGTTGCTTGGTGGCTAAAAGCTTTTGGGCTATTTTTGTCGGTCTTTGTAAGTATAAGGAGGCTGCCGTCCCTTAATTCCGCCATGTTTTTCCACTGCGTACTTATTCCAACAACTGCTTTTCTTAATGCAAACACATTGAATGAGGTTAGGGGCTTAGCATCATTAGCAGATGAAATAACCACGAACTTGGGGTTAGAGAGGTGAGAGGGATTTTTAGAGAAGTCTAATGCAGGGTAGCATTGTTTTAAATATTTGGATTGGGGTTGACTGTTACTCAGAGATATCACATCGAGAGGAGCGAATTGATTGGCCCCTTCCTGGGTAAATTTTTTACCGGGCATTGCCCGCTAATTGGTTGGTCGAACTAATGAACTACACAAGTTGGAATTAATCAACAATGGAGGTGGGTAAATGAAAATGTGTTTAAATAAATATATAGAGAAAACACGAGCCGTCGATGTTCTTACACGAGAGTGAGACGAAGACTGGGAAGTGGAATGTAACTTTTTGCTTTCGATTCAAGCCTTAGATGTGTGATTTTGGGATTGGATGATATAAGTATAAGATGAATAACATCCTCATTAGTTGCCAAACGTGAACATTTCCTAGTGTTGTGAACTCTATAGCATATGTAATCTTTATTTGTTGGCTTCTCTCGCTTCTTCTGAAAGTGCTTCTTCATTTGGTGGCTTTGCACGAAGTGACGAAAATTTGTTCACGTACGTCGGCTTAGCGCCACAAATAAAACAATTGCTTGAAGATGACGTGTTCGTCACAGCCTGTGTCACCTTTACATCTATCATAGTTATATATAATGCTTAACCCTTATTAACATGCTATTCAAAATTTACAATAGTTTCATGCAAATTTGTAATTTCAACCCGAATTTTTTCTTTCCGTATTAGTACTTGGCTTTCTTTTTTTAAATTGAAATTTTAGTGACCTACAATATATTGCTGAGGAAGGGCGAGGATAACTGTAGTAGTACAATCAATGTCATAAACAAATTTGAGTCGAATTACCATATGAACATTTTTTCATAAACTCACACTGGCCCGATAATCCATCCAAACCCCATTACGTTAAAAGTGTAAGATTAAGGTTCTTTTGTTCTATGACTTCATTAGTCTCTTTTGTGTCTATAATTCTTTTAGTTGTGTGGTCAAGCAAATCTTGCAATGGTATTTGAGCATATTTTTAATTTTCTCAGGATAACTCTGCATTTTTTATTGTAAAATTTGTTTATACATATGTTGGATATACATTATGGCCAATATCATCAGTTGCTTTTTTTAAATTCATATTGACATTTTGACAATTTTATTTGAATCATCAGGGCTAAGGCTCTTTTGGTACTGAAAACTGAATGAAAAGTTGTGGGCGATGAAGTAGAGGTAGCGTTTATTATATTTTGGGAAGTAGTTGCTTTTTCTGCACTTTGTATCTTTTGCTCGAGCACAGCACTCTTCAAACACTATTCGGTATTCCACTTGTACCCGCACCTGATTCATTTAAACGAGAGTCAACATCATCTTGTTTACGAGTCAGGAAAAACGGCAATGCAAATATTCTATTTTCGTCAGGCTAATTCTAAAACCGCTGTCTCAATTATTAAATGTATTCTGAAGAGATATTGCGTAGCAACTTATAATAGCACTATCGTCGGCGAAAAGAAGAAAATTCGTTCCACTTTCATCGATGTGACCCTTCAACAAAAAATCTTGCACGACATTGAAAAGAAAGAGAAGCAATAGCTCTGGCGTACTCCTCTTTTAACTTTTTTTTTCCGCCGTACATTTTACTTTTGTTTTTACGTACATGTCTTGTATCAGTCTAACGTACGTCTCCGGTACAATGAGATCTCTCGGAACTTTGTCAAAGACTTTCTCTAGATCGATGAAGATGATATGCAGGTATTTCGAGGTGTCGAGATATTTTTCCATTATTACCCGCAAGCTTTAAATCACATCTTAAGTAGATTTTCCTCCGACAAAGCTGTATGACTATCATGGAGTTTAGTTAAGCGTTGCCGAGTGTCTAAAACCTGCTTGTAAAATTTGATTATATGAGAAATTAGCTTCACCGATCGGTAGTTGTTGCAAGTTCTCGTATCGCCTTTGCCTTTATACGGTGGAGTGAGAAAACTCTCTCTCCACTGACCTGGCATCCGACTTCCTCTCACCGTTTTATTAAATACAATCGCGAACCATTTTAAACCTACTTTTTAACCATACTTCCGAAGGTACATAACCCGTTCCGACAGCCCTTACCTGATTTATTCTTTTCACCACTTCTCTTATTTCATCTACCGTTAATTCTGTTGTCTTGTATTCATGAGCTACAGCACAAGGAATGCTTCTGCGGCGAAATTCTTCGTTAAGTTACAAATTTACAAATTTTTTTTGTCGTCTGCTAGTAAGCGGCCCTGCGCGTCTTCAATATATTTCGGTGGTTGATTCTCTTGCATTTTTTGTCCGTTGAGTGGCAACACCAAAAAGTTTCTTTATTAATATGGAGCCGGCCTTTTGAAACACTGAGCAACTCTTTTCTTTATTTATACATTCTTGAAATTTGCTCCACATTTCTTGCGCACTAAATTTGTGACATTTCAGAGCATAGTCGCAAATTTATGTCATAAAGCTGGAGCCTTTCGTTATTTAAATTGTTAATATTATTCCGTCTTAGATGGTAATACGGGAGCTATTCGATAAGTCACTGACTTTGATGCAAGATGGCGCTCGGATCGCATAGATGATTTTTTTCTGACATCTTTGTTTCTTCCTCGGCATAGACAAAAAAAATCAAATGTCAAACACTTAGCTTTTAACAGTGATCGAACTTTGGTTTGTGAGATTTGACCAAAATGGAAAAAAGTGAGTTTCGTGTTTTAATAAAGCACTACTTTTTGCGCGGTAAAACCATTAAAGAGACTGAAGATAGATTTAAAAAATATTATGGAAACTCTGCTCCCTCGCATGGAATGGTACACAAGTGGTTCACTGAATTTCGTTGCGTTCGTACGAGCACAAAAGACGTTGAGCGCCCAGGACGTCCAAATGACGTCTCAACGGAAGAAATAGTCAACAATAGCTGAGATTGTAGCAATTTCAAATGATACCGTCATTCGAGTCCTGCATGACCATTTAGGCCTGAAAAAATTATCGGCGAGATGGGTGCCGCGTTTGTTGACGGTAGACCAAAAACGGATTCGGGTGAAGATTTCAAAACACGTGAAGCTACTTTCGCAAAAGAAGTTTTGGAACTTACATCTCTAGTATCTTTTTGATAAATGCGCCTAGCTTTAGCGATGGAGCATTTGTTTTTAGTTTTAATTTTCAGGACTTCCTTCTCGTGCATCAATTTGGTACATTCCCTTGAGTTGGACGGGTGAGGTTCATCACAATTGACGCATTCAGTGCGAACGCAAGGATTGGGTGTATGTGGGGGTAGACTATAGTTAAAGCATTTGGGGTTGCTCTTACATCTGTTTGTTGTATGTCCTAATCGATGACAATTCTTTCATTTCATAGGGTTACGGGAATAATCTTTCACTCGCACTGTGTACCAACCAACTTCGACCGTGTCAGGATGGTTGTATAAATTATATGTGAAAACCATGTGGCCGGTTGGAATCTTTTTGTCTAGTTTAACGAATTTATACACGCGTTACACCTTGTGACAACATTTCTTGAACAATTTCTTCTTCAGGTGTGCGTATTAGATACATATTAGGGGCATATATCAAACCTTTAGTTGAATTTATTCCATCGTGCAGTTTATCCTCAACCTGGCATAGATTAGAAAGTTGCTTGGTGGCTAAAAGCTTTTGGGCTATTTTTGTCGGTCTTTGTAAGTATAAGGAGGCTGCCGTCCCTTAATTCCGCCATGTTTTTCCACTGCGTACTTATTCCAACAACTGCTTTTCTTAATGCAAACACATTGAATGAGGTTAGGGGCTTAGCATCATTAGCAAATGAAATAACCACGAACTTGGGGTTAGAGAGGTGAGAGGGATTTTTAGAGAAGTCTAATGCAGGGTAGCATTGTTTTAAATATTTGGATTGGGGTTGACTGTTACTCAGAGATATCACATCGAGAGGAGCGAATTGATTGGCCCCTTCCTGGGTAAATTTTTTACCGGGCATTGCCCGCTAATTGGTTGGTCGAACTAATGAACTACACAAGTTGGAATTAATCAACAATGGAGGTGGGTAAATGAAAATGTGTTTAAATAAATATATAGAGAAAACACGAGCCGTCGATGTTCTTACACGAGAGTGAGACGAAGACTGGGAAGTGGAATGTAACTTTTTGCTTTCGATTCAAGCCTTAGATGTGTGATTTTGGGATTGGATGATATAAGTATAAGATGAATAACATCCTCATTAGTTGCCAAACGTGAACATTTCCTAGTGTTGTGAACTCTATAGCATATGTAATCTTTATTTTTTGGCTTCTCTCGCTTCTTCTGAAAGTGCTTCTTCATTTGGTGGCTTTGCACGAAGTGACGAAAATTTGTTCACGTACGTCGGCTTAGCGCCACAAATAAAACAATTGCTTGAAGATGACGTGTTCGTCACAGCCTGTGTCACCTTTACATCTATCATAGTTATATATAATGCTTAACCCTTATTAACATGCTATTCAAAATTTACAATAGTTTCATGCAAATTTGCAATTTCAACCCGAATTTTTTCTTTCCGTATTAGTACTTGGCTTTCTTTTTTTAAATTGAAATTTTAGTGGCCTACAATATATTGCTGAGGAAGGGCGAGGATAACTGTAGTAGTACAATCAATGTCATAAACAAATTTGAGTCGAATTACCATATGAACATTTTTTCATAAACTCACACTGGCCCCATAATCCATCCAAACCCCATTACGTTAAAAGTGTAAGATTAAGGTTCTTTTGTTCTATGACTTCATTAGTCTCTTTTGTGTCTATAATTCTTTTAGTTGTGTGGTCAAGCAAATCTTGCAATGGTATTTGAGCATATTTTTAATTTTCTCAGGATAACTCTGCATTTTTTATTGTAAAATTTGTTTATACATATGTTGGATATACATTATGGCCAATATCATCAGTTGCTTTTTTTTAAATTCATATTGACATTTTGACAATTTTATTTGAATCATCAGGGCTAAGGCTCTTTTGGTACTGAAAACTGAATGAAAAGTTGTGGGCGATGAAGTAGAGGTAGCGTTTATTATATTTTGGGAAGTAGTTGCTTTTTCTGCACTTTGTATCTTTTGCTCGAGCACAGCACTCTTCAAACACTATTCGGTATTCCACTTGTACCCGCACCTGATTCATTTAAACGAGAGTCAACATCATCTTGTTTACGAGTCAGGAAAAACGGCAATGCAAATATTCTATTTTCGTCAGGCTAATTCTAAAACCGCTGTCTCAATTATTAAATGTATTCTGAAGAGATATTGCGTAGCAACTTATAATAGCACTATCGTCGGCGAAAAGAAGAAAATTCGTTCCACTTTCATCGATGTGACCCTTCAACAAAAAATCTTGCACGACATTGAAAAGAAAGAGAAGCAATAGCTCTGGCGTACTCCTCTTTTAACTTTTTTTTTTCCGCCGTACATTTTACTTTTGTTTTTACGTACATGTCTTGTATCAGTCTAACGTACGTCTCCGGTACAATGAGATCTCTCGGAACTTTGTCAAAGACTTTCTCTAGATCGATGAAGATGATATGCAGGTATTTCGAGGTGTCGAGATATTTTTCCATTATTACCCGCAAGCTTTAAATCACATCTTAAGTAGATTTTCCTCCGACAAAGCTGTATGACTATCATGGAGTTTAGTTAAGCGTTGCCGAGTGTCTAAAACCTGCTTGTAAAATTTGATTATATGAGAAATTAGCTTCACCGATCGGTAGTTGTTGCAAGTTCTCGTATCGCCTTTGCCTTTATACGGTGGAGTGAGAAAGCTCTCTCTCCACTGACCTGGCATCCGACTTCCTCTCACCGTTTTATTAAATACAATCGCGAACCATTTTAAACCTACTTTTTAACCATACTTCCGAAGGTACATAACCCGTTCCGACAGCCCTTACCTGATTTATTCTTTTCACCACTTCTCTTATTTCATCTACCGTTAATTCTGTTGTCTTGTATTCATGAGCTACAGCACAAGGAATGCTTCTGCGGCGAAATTCTTCGTTAAGTTACAAATTTACAAATTTTTTTTGTCGTCTGCTAGTAAGCGGCCCTGCGCGTCTTCAATATATTTCGGTGGTTGATTCTCTTGCATTTTTTATCCGTTGAGTGGCAACACCACTAAATTTGTGACATTTCAGAGCATAGTCGCAAATTTATGTCATAAAGCTGGAGCCTTTCGTTATTTAAATTGTTAATATTATTCCGTCTTAGATGGTAATACGGGAGCTATTCGATAAGTCACTGACTTTGATGCAAGATGGCGCTCGGATCGCATAGATGATTTTTTTCTGACATCTTTGTTTCTTCCTCGGCATAGACAAAAAAAATCAAATGTCAAACACTTAGCTTTTAACAGTGATCGAACTTTGGTTTGTGAGATTTGACCAAAATGGAAAAAAGTGAATTTCGTGTTTTAATAAAGCACTACTTTTTGCGCGGTAAAACCATTAAAGAGACTGAAGATAGACTTAAAAAATATTATGGAAACTCTGCTCCCTCGCATGGAATGGTACACAAGTGGTTCACTGAATTTCGTTGCGTTCGTACGAGCACAAAAGACGTTGAGCGCCCAGGACGTCCAAATGACGTCTCAACGGAAGAAATAGTCAACAATAGCTGAGATTGTAGCAATTTCAAATGATACCGTCATTCGAGTCCTGCATGACCATTTAGGCATGAAAAAATTATCGGCGAGATGGGTGCCGCGTTTGTTGACGGTAGACCAAAAACGGATTCGGGTGAAGATTTCAAAACAGAATTTCGAACTCTTCAAGCGCAATTCAGGTGAATTTTAACAGCGTTTCGTAACAGTTGATGGATCCTGGATACACCACTAAACGCCAGAAATGAAGGAACAATCAAAATAGTGAATTTCTGCAGGCGAACGTGCTCCAAAAAAGGCAAAAACGGTTCCGTCGGCCGGAAAAATCATGGCAACGGTTTTCTGAGATTCCCACGGCATAATCTTCATTGACCAAAAGGGGAAAACGATCGCCGAACAGTACTATGCCAATTTATTAGATAAATTTGATGCAGAATTGGTGGAAACGCGGCCCCATTTGAAGATGAAAAAAGTACTGTTTCATCACGATAATATACCGGCTCATTCGTCCGCAATAGCAACAGCAAAATTAGCTGAATTGCGATATGAACTGCTTCTTCATCCACCGTATTCTCCAGATTTGGCTCCGTGCGATTATTTCTTGTTTCCTAATATGAAGAAATCACTCGGCGAAAAAAGATTTTCATCGAATGAAGAAATTATCGATGCAACAAATGCCTATTTCGCAGAGTTTGAGAAATCAAGAGTTAAAAAAGTTGGAATATCGTTGGGAAAAGTGTATCGCGCTGAAGGGAGACTTCACTAAAAAATTAACTCAATTTTGAGAAAAAAAAACAAGTATTTCATTTAAAAGTCATGACTTATCGACCAGCACTCGTATATCTGGGTTTTGTGCTCTCTACTGCAATGAGTAATAAAGAGCCGTTCTTGCTTAATATGTAGGTCTAAAGTATTTACAATATTCAAGCCGTGTGATTTGCATGTATTAATATTATTAATTATTATTAACTATTATTATTATTAATTATTATTAACTCTTATTATTATTCATTATCATTAATTATTATTACCTATTATTATTACTAATTATTATTAGTAATTATTAATATTATTATATTATTAGCATTATCAATTATTAGTGTTACTTATTAGTATTAATTATTATTAATTATCTTCTCTACATCTATAAAAGAGAACACATTTTCCTGTTTGTCCGCGAGTAGGTACATAACGATACCTCAACAATATATATATTAATCGATTTGTCGTGAGTAGCGGTATTACATAGGATGGGTTTTAATATCCTATGTCCATCATTGGACCTTTAAACCCATTTTATATGATTTTTTTAAACTGAAAAAAACCCATTTTGTATGCTTCACACACATATTACTACAAAATGGCTGAACAGATTTGAATATGACTTTATTCTTCGATTAGTAGATGAGATAGATGTATCAATCATTATTCTGTGATTCTTATAACGGAAGTAATAAGCAAAAATGTAATTATTTGAGATTTACATATTTCACAGATATGCGTAGGTCATTGCAATCAACAGCCCACCAGTGGAGTGCGGGCACAGCCATGTTTATCAAACAAACTTTTTTTCTTTTCTCTCCTTTCTTTGGACTATCGTAGGTTTCTTATGTAATTATTTATTTGTCTTATATAATTGTTTCAATGGAACATAACTGTAGTAGCAAGTACAAATTATGTACAACCAAAAAAAAACATTCATTCGCGAGTTTTCGCTGTCAATAATACAACAGTGAATGAGGGAATTGGGTACATGTATACTTAATGAATCTTTTTTTGTTTTTCTTTATTCTCTGTTTGAATGAATTAAATAAAAAAATAAAACAAAACTGAAATATCATTTCATCACTTAATTCTATATTCACATATGGATTCCGAAAATATATATACATATGTGTATTCAATTTGAGAAAAGAAATTTGTTGTATATCCACATGTACGTACTTCATGCACATATGTATGCATCTATTAAAGGACCCAGAAAAGTGGGTACATCCAGCTAGTTATAAATAATTGTTATTATTGGCTATTATTATTCGTAACTAGTATCGTTATTATTAATTATTATTATTACTACTACTATTATTATTGATATGTAATAATTATTATTACTAATAATGTAACAATTATTATAATGAATAATATAATAACTAATATTATTACTGTTTATTATTATTATAATTTTTTTTTTATGCTATTATTTAAGATTATTAATTATTATTATTATTATTTTTATTGCTAATAATTATTATGATTATTATTATTATTATTATGATTATTTATTATTATTATTGTGATTATTTATTATTATTATTATTATTATTATGATTATTTCTTATTATTGTAACATCACCTAAAAGGATGCTACAATAATGTAGAATAATAACTACGCTCCTCCAGCCCATCCCAAAGTGTCTTTTCATTCGGGGTTCGTGTCTGCGGTTAGTCTCCACAGTTCGGATAATATCACGGATAAGAGAGAATCATAACTGCACGAAATGATTGTCATCTTGGAATTATTACATCAGAATTTCTAGGTATTTTGTTCCAGTGGTCGAAGAATTTGCTAGAAGTTTCTGGCTATCAGAAACTTCTGCTATATAAGGACAGATGGCGATCGAGAAGAGGCAGTTGTTTTAAAACCGTGGCGAAGAGATTAGAAAAGTGATAATGGGCGAAGTTGTAATTTTGTGATAAATTGAAAGTTGAGAGTTAACAAGAAGAAGTAATTAGTTTGGATTTGTGAATTAAGTAATTGAAAGGAGATAAAGTGATTTGAGAGGAAAGAGACCTTGTAAGAAAAGAATTTGAGAATAATAGTATAGTGTGAACCTGAATTGTTCTATAGACTAGAAAATAAAGAAATAAATTTCACAGAATATCGTTTTATCTACTCGAGCCGTAGCCAGCATATAACATTGGTGTCAGAAGCGGGGTAAAACTTATTCTGTGAATAACTATTTCCGTGGTGTGAAATTGCACAAGAAAAAAAAAGAAAGAAAAAAAAAACGATTTCTGTGTTGAGTTAATTATTTGCTCAAAATGGGTCGCAAATTGGGAAAACTAACTATAATTCAACTAAAGGCAGAACTCAGTAAGTGGAACCTCGACACAACTGGGGGAAAAGATGCCCTACTGATTCGTCTGGAAGAAGCAGTAACGCAGGAGGGTGAAAATCCGCATGACGTAGAGTTTGACGTGGAAGAGGAACCAGCATGTACAGTAGCCGACCCGGGTATAACAAGTCTGCTTCTGCAACTTAAGTTAGTCATGGACGAACAAAAGAAAGCAATAGAAGACCAAAGGAATTCTCTAGAACTTAGCTGGACGAACAAAAGAAAGCAATGGACGAACAAAAGAATTCTCTAGATGCTCTGGAAAGCAAACTTGATGAGCAAAAAAAGAACTTGGAATCCAAATTCGAAGCGATCGAAAAAACCAGATTCGATGAAAACTTTGAGAAACATGAAACTCAGTTTGAAAAAGTTGAAAATCTTGCTAAGGAACTCAGCAACGTGAAGAGACAGAAAGCACGGGAATATTCCACTGACGGTCTGAGAAGAAAGGAGATGCAGCCTCCTATCTTCGATGGTCAAACATCATGGCCAATTTATAAGAGGCAATTCGAAGCGGCCGCAATGACCAATAGCTGGGACGATGAAGAGAAGTCTATTGCACTCACGCTTGCACTGAGGGGTCCAGCTGCGGAGCTCTTGCAGACCATCCCGGAAGATAAACAGCAGAACTACGACTCTCTGGTTCAGGCTATCGAGATGCGGCTGCAGGTGTACAGGGTTCAGCTGCGTAGTCGAGTCCAGAAAAGGGGGGAAACGCTCCAACAGTTTCAAGCGGATATAGAGCGACTAGCCCATCTTTCATACCCTAAAGCCGGTGAGGAGCTTATCATTGAAATGGCGGTGGAAGCTTTTATTCAGGCCATAGAGGACAGACAATTGCAAATGGCTGTAAGGATGGCTGAAAAGCGAACACTCCCCGAGGCATTGGCATTCGCTTTGTCAATGAAGGCTGCGGACCAAGCATAGCAGGGAATACACCGTGTCAGGGAAATGTCCGTCGTGGAATGCTCATGCCAGAGAACAGCCGTCATGGATGAAGACAAAGCTCGCGGAAGTCAAATCCGTTGCTGGAATTGCAACCAAACCGGACACCTACAACGGCAGTGCAGAAGTGCACCTAGACGCGGAAATTGTCCACATTGCGGAAGTAGGAGAAGCAGAGAGGAAGCATCCTGTCGGTCAGACTTCCCAAAACCAGCAGTCGGGAAATGCGTAAGGACCAACTTCGCGGGGCAGAAGTTAGTTACTGGAATCGAGGCCCCCCGGGACCACCATTCAAGTTTCGCGAACCAAACGGGGTAACAAGAGCCTGACAGTGGAGACACTAATCAACAAGAAGAAGTGCGTAGCCACCATGAACACAGGTGCCACCGCCTCCATTGTAAGAAGAGATATCGTCAGAAGCTCCTGTCTGCACAACACCAACAGCTACTGCCTGAAGACTGCAACAGGGGAAATGGCGAAGGTGTTTGGAGAAGTTCGTCTTACGATTACTCTGGCGGGACTGACGTTCTCCCATGCGTTTCTGGTGGCAGATATATACGACGAGTGCATCATCGGAATAGACTTCATGAAAGCAAATGAAGTAATCTTGGACATCGGGATGCAAGTACTGAGGTATCGAAATGTGGAGATTCCGATGGTGTACGGAAACGAGAATGCCGTAACTCTCAGGACAGTCATCAGCAAAGACGAAGTTTTGCCGCCGTCTTCAGAGACAATCATTTGGACGAAGCTGGAAGGTGATCTTGGGAGCCACCGATTCTACATAGTAAAACCAGACCCAGAGAAGAATTCTCAAGACTACATCGTGGGAAAGACGTTAGTTGAACCAAAGAACACCATGGTTCCAGTGAGAGTTTTGAACGCGAGACCACACACTGTCAAACTAAGGCGAGGGGAGGTGACTGGAAAATGCACGCCGATTACCGCCGTCGCAACAATATCTGAACGTGATGCTCCAATACCTCTCCCATCACCTTGGACAGCGGAAACGAGAGAGACGATTCACCAGTCCAGTGAGCTGAACCAGGAACAGCGAACTATGGCAGAGAATCTTATCAATGAGTACGCTGATGTATTTGCCTCACAGGACGGAGAATACGGCCGAACACACCTGGTACAACATCGAATAGACACTGGTGATACTAGACCAATTCGTTATGGAAACTCTGCTCCCTCGCATGGAATGGTACACAAGTGGTTCACTGAATTTCGTTGCGTTCGTACGAGCACAAAAGACGTTGAGCGCCCAGGACGTCCAAATGACGTCTCAACGGAAGAAATAGTCAACAATAGCTGAGATTGTAGCAATTTCAAATGATACCGTCATTCGAGTCCTGCATGACCATTTAGGCATGAAAAAATTATCGGCGAGATGGGTGCCGCGTTTGTTGACGGTAGACCAAAAACGGATTCGGGTGAAGATTTCAAAACAGAATTTCGAACTCTTCAAGCGCAATTCAAGTGAATTTTAACAGCGTTTCGTAACAGTTGATGGATCCTGGATACACCACTAAACGCCAGAAATGAAGGAACAATCAAAATAGTGAATTTCTGCAGGCGAACGTGCTCCAAAAAAGGCAAAAACGGTTCCGTCGGCCGGAAAAATCATGGCAACGGTTTTCTGAGATTCCCACGGCATAATCTTCATTGACCAAAAGGGGAAAACGATCGCCGAACAGTACTATGCCAATTTATTAGATAAATTTGATGCAGAATTGGTGGAAACACGGCCCCATTTGAAGATGAAAAAAGTACTGTTTCATCACGATAATATACCGGCTCATTCGTCCGCAATAGCAACAGCAAAATTAGCTGAATTGCGATATGAACTGCTTCTTCATCCACCGTATTCTCCAGATTTGGCTCCGTGCGATTATTTCTTGTTTCCTAATATGAAGAAATCACTCGGCGAAAAAAGATTTTCATCGAATGAAGAAATTATCGATGCAACAAATGCCTATTTCGCAGAGTTTGAGAAATCAAGAGTTAAAAAAGTTGGAATATCGTTGGGAAAAGTGTATCGCGCTGAAGGGAGACTTCACTAAAAAATTAACTCAATTTTGAGAAAAAAAAAACAAGTATTTCATTTAAAAGTCATGACTTATCGACCAGCACTCGTATATCTGGGTTTTGTGCTCTCTACTGCAATGAGTAATAAAGAGCCGTTCTTGCTTAATATGTAGGTCTAAAGTATTTACAATATTCAAGCCGTGTGATTTGCATGTATTAATATTATTAATTATTATTAACTATTATTATTATTAATTATTATTAACTCTTATTATTATTCATTATCATTAATTATTATTACCTATTATTATTACTAATTATTATTAGTAATTATTAATATTATTATATTATTAGCATTATCAATTATTAGTGTTACTTATTAGTATTAATTATTATTAATTATCTTCTCTACATCTATAAAAGAGAACACATTTTCCTGTTTGTCCGCGAGTAGGTACATAACGATACCTCAACAATATATATATTAATCGATTTGTCGTGAGTAGCGGTATTACATAGGATGGGTTTTAATATCCTATGTCCATCATTGGACCTTTAAACCCATTTTATATGATTTTTTTAAACTGAAAAAAACCCATTTTGTATGCTTCACACACATATTACTACAAAATGGCTGAACAGATTTGAATATGACTTTATTCTTCGATTAGTAGATGAGATAGATGTATCAATCATTATTCTGTGATTCTTATAACGGAAGTAATAAGCAAAAATGTAATTATTTGAGATTTACATATTTCACAGATATGCGTAGGTCATTGCAATCAACAGCCCACCAGTGGAGTGCGGGCACAGCCATGTTTATCAAACAAACTTTTTTTCTTTTCTCTCCTTTCTTTGGACTATCGTAGGTTTCTTATGTAATTATTTATTTGTCTTATATAATTGTTTCAATGGAACATAACTGTAGTAGCAAGTACAAATTATGTACAACCAAAAAAAAACATTCATTCGCGAGTTTTCGCTGTCAATAATACAACAGTGAATGAGGGAATTGGGTACATGTATACTTAATGAATCTTTTTTTGTTTTTCTTTATTCTCTGTTTGAATGAATTAAATAAAAAAATAAAACAAAACTGAAATATCATTTCATCACTTAATTCTATATTCACATATGGATTCCGAAAATATATATACATATGTGTATTCAATTTGAGAAAAGAAATTTGTTGTATATCCACATGTACGTACTTCATGCACATATGTATGCATCTATTAAAGGACCCAGAAAAGTGGGTACATCCAGCTAGTTATAAATAATTGTTATTATTGGCTATTATTATTCGTAACTAGTATCGTTATTATTAATTATTATTATTACTACTACTATTATTATTGATATGTAATAATTATTATTACTAATAATGTAACAATTATTATAATGAATAATATAATAACTAATATTATTACTGTTTATTATTATTATAATTTTTTTTTTTATTGCTTTTTATGCTATTATTTAAGATTATTAATTATTATTATTATTATTTTTATTACTAATAATCATTATGATTATTATTATTATTATTATTGTGATTATTTATTATTATTATTATTATTATGATTATTTGTTATTATTGTAACATCACCTAAAAGGATGCTACAATAATGTAGAATAATAACTACGCTCCTCCAGCCCATTCCAAAGTGTCTTTTCATTCGGGGTTCGTGTCTGCGGTTAGTCTCCACAGTTCGGATAATATCACGGATAAGAGAGAATCATAACTACACGAAATGATTGTCATCTTGGAATTATTACATCAGAATTTCTAGGTATTTTGTTCCAGTGGTCGAAGAATTTGCTAGAAGTTTCTGGCTATCAGAAACTTCTGCTATATAAGGACAGATGGCGATCGAGAAGAGGCAGTTGTTTTAAAACCGTGGCGAAGAGATTAGAAAAGTGATAATGGGCGAAGTTGTAATTTTGTGATAAATTGAAAGTTGAGAGTTAACAAGAAGAAGTAATTAGTTTGGATTTGTGAATTAAGTAATTGAAAGGAGATAAAGTGATTTGAGAGGAAAGAGACCTTGTAAGAAAAGAATTTGCGAAGAATAGTATAGTGTGAACCTGAATTGTTCTATAGACTAGAAAATAAAGAAATATATTTCACAGAATATCGTTTTATCTACTCGAGCCGTAGCCAGCATTTAACATTATTATTAATTATTTCTATTATTAATTAATATTGTCATTATTAGTATTTATTATTATTATTAATTAATTATTATTACTATCATATTAATTATTTTTCTTATGTATTATTATTATTAATTATTATTATTGTTAAACAATTAAAAATGAAAACTCGAAAACATTATACACTTTATTTAATTAATTGCCACAAATCAAATTATCAGATGATTCGCAAACTTAAACAATAAAACAAAACGAGATGTTGACTTGGTGGATGCTAGAACAAATGTGAGTGGTAAAGCGAAATTACATCACATGTGCAATTGCAAATGGAAAAAAAAGGATCAAACCGTAATGTTCTCACTAACAAGCATAGTTGATACACAATTCAAGTAAACGTTAGTGATGACCAACAGCATTTGGATATGCGAGCATTAGAATTTAAAAAATACATAAAGCTCAGTCGAACCATAGGGTATGCAACATTATGTTAGGTAATTTAGGTTTTTAGTTTAGCAAATATAATTTAAGTTTTAAACAATTCTAGATGTATAAATTTAAGCTTAGAAATAAAGTAGTTATGAAATTGAATAATTTCAAATATGATTTCTAGATAAAATATTGATTCCCAAACATGCCGGCCCCACTGAAGGAATTTAGGAAATTGGCAAAATAGCTAGTTTAACGATATGGCGTTCCGATCTTCCATGAGCAGTGCGTAGAGAAAGTACTCGGATGTGACCATCCTGGCCTGAATGAACATCTTCGATTCTGCCTAGAGATCATTGCGATGGTGGTAAGTTAGGTTTCTTAATAACCACCAGATCACTTTGGATCTCCTTCTTGATTTCCTTCCACCTTGGACGCTATTGTAGTGACGTCAAGTAATCGGTTTGCCACTATCGCCAGAAACGCAAACATGCAGATATAACCTATCTAACAGAATTAGTTTCGTAAAAGGATGATGTTTCGGATGAATAATTGGATGCTTAATGCCGAAAGTAGCATCCTTGGCGTTGGAAATTCTTCCGCCAACCCGCAGCAGATCTGCTTGTACATCATCAAGGAAAGGCTACAACGAAGATAGTGATGAGGCCTTCGAAACATGGCGATCACTTTTAAGAGCTTGTATTTCCGTATTGAACTGAATTTGAGACCACAACAAACAAAATTGCTTAGCACGAACGAATTCAGAGAATGAAAGACGACAAAATGTTCGCTGCTCTAATGGAAGTCTGCAATTTCGGCTGAAATGTATAACGAAACCAACGATTCTCACTAACCTTCCCCACGACGAGATATTACGGGATTAAGGTTCTAAGAAGTGTTCAACCGGAGACGAGGTAAGCACAGCAGCAGACTTCTTCCTTTGCTCAGGAATATTTTCCAAAACAGCTTCACGATTTATCGGCCACTGATTTATATCTTTGAAAAGCCAAGCAGGACCTTTGCACCAAATCTCCAATTCCAAAAGTTTGTTGGGTTCGATTCCCCTCAAAGCGCAATCGGCAGGATTTTCTGCGGAGCAAACGTAGTTCCAGGAAGACCGATGCAAAGTTGCTAAAATTTCCGATGTATGTACACCCCGCGCAACAAAAAAAGCTGCACATGGTAATTTTTAACAAAATGGAAGAAATTTAATAAATAATGACTAATCACTGCGTAGTCACTTTGTATTTTGATGACGAGCGACCGCATGAAGACCAGGTATGATGCCAAGGCAACAACGTCAGGATTCCAGGAAGGAGATCTAGTTTGGCTGTATAATCCCCATCGCCAAAAGGGGAAATCACCTAAATTGCAGCGGAACTGGGAGGGTCCCTACAGAATAGTAACCCGCATCAACGATGTTGTCTACCGCATCCAGCGAGGGCCAAGGGCCAAAATGAAAGTGGTTCATGTGGACCGACTGAGTCGATACAATGGCCGAAGTGAAGACACACTTGTTCGGGACGAACAAGTCTAAGAGGGGTACAGTGTAACATCAGCTAAAATTATGCTACAATAATGTAGAATAATAACTACGCTCCTCCAGCCCATTCCAAAGTGTCTTTTCATTCGGGGTTCGTGTCTGCGGTTAGTCTCCACAGTTCGGATAATATCACGGATAAGAGAGAATCATAACTGCACGAAATGATTGTCATCTTGGAATTATTACATCAGAATTTCTAGGTATTTTGTTCCAGTGGTCGAAGAATTTGCTAGAAGTTTCTGGCTATCAGAAACTTCTGCTATATAAGGACAGATGGCGATCGAGAAGAGGCAGTTGTTTTAAAACCGTGGCGAAGAGATTAGAAAAGTGATAATGGGCGAAGTTGTAATTTCGTGATAAATTGAAAGTTGAGAGTTAACAAGAAGAAGTAATTAGTTTGGATTTGTGAATTAAGTAATTGAAAGGAGATAAAGTGATTTGAGAGGAAAGAGACCTTGTAAGAAAAGAATTTGCGAAGAATAGTATAGTGTGAACCTGAATTGTTCTATAGACTAGAAAATAAAGAAATAAATTTCACAGAATATCGTTTTATCTACTCGAGCCGTAGCCAGCATTTAACATTATTATTAATTATTTCTATTATTAATTAATATTGTCATTATTAGTATTTATTATTATTATTAATTAATTATTATTACTATCATATTAATTATTTTTCTTATGTATTATTATTATTAATTATTATTATTGTTAAGCAATTAAAAATGAAAACTCGAAAACGTTATAAACTTTATTTAATTAATTGCCACAAATCAAATTATCAGATGATTCGCAAACTTAAACAATAAAACAAAACGAGATGTTGACTTGGTGGATGCTAGAACAAATGTGAGTGGTAAAGCGAAATTACATCGCATGTGCAATTGCAAATGGAAAAAAAAGGATCAAACCGTAATGTTCTCACTAACAAGCATAGTTGATACACAATTCAAGTAAACGTTAGTGATGACCAACAGCATTTGGATATGCGAGCATTAGAATTTAAAAAATACATAAAGCTCAGTCGAACCATAGGGTATGCAACATTATGTTAGGTAATTTAGGTTTTTAGTTTAGCAAATATAATTTAAGTTTTAAACAATTCTAGATGTATAAATTTAAGCTTAGAAATAAAGTAGTTATGAAATTGAATAATTTCAAATATGATTTCTAGATAAAATATTGATTCCCAAACATGCCGGCCCCACTGAAGGAATTTAGGAAATTGGCAAAATAGCTAGTTTAACGATATGGCGTTCCGATCTTCCATGAGCAGTGCGTAGAGAAAGTACTCGGATGTGACCATCCTGGCCTGAATGAACATCTTCGATTCTGCCTAGAGATCATTGCGATGGTGGTAAGTTAGGTTTCTTAATAACCACCAGATCACTTTGGATCTCCTTCTTGATTTCCTTCCACCTTGGACGCTATTGTAGTGACGTCAAGTAATCGGTTTGCCACTATCGCCAGAAACGCAAACATGCAGATATAACCTATCTAACAGAATTAGTTTCGTAAAAGGATGATGTTTCGGATGAATAATTGGATGCTTAATGCCGAAAGTAGCATCCTTGGCGTTGGAAATTCTTCCGCCAACCCGCAGCAGATCTACTTGTACATCATCAAGGAAAGGCTACAACGAAGATAGTGGTGAGGCCTTCGAAACATGGCGATCACTTTTAAGAGCTTGTATTTCCGTATTGAACTGAATTTGAGACCACAACAAACAAAATTGCTTAGCACGAACGAATTCAGAGAATGAAAGACGACAAAATGTTCGCTGCTCTAATGGAAGTCTGAAATTTCGGCTGAAATGTATAACGAAACCAACGATTCTCACTAACCTTCCCCACGACGAGATATTACGGGATTAAGGTTCTAAGAAGTGTTCAACCGGAGACGAGGTAAGCACAGCAGCAGACTTCTTCCTTTGCTCAGGAATATTTTCCAAAACAGCTTCACGATTTATCGGCCACTGATTTATATCTTTCAAAAGGCAAGCAGGACCTTTGCACCAAATCTCCAATTCCAAAAGTTTGTTGGGTTCGATTCCCCTCAAAGCGCAATCGGCAGGATTTTCTGCGGAGCAAACGTAGTTCCAGGAAGACCTATGCAAAGTTGCTAAAATTTCCGATGTATGTACACCCCGCGCAACAAAAAAAGCTGCACATGGTAATTTTTAACAAAATGGAAGAAATTTAATAAATAATGACTAATCACTGCGTAGTCACTTTGTATTTTTGATGTTTAACATTTAAGTTAACACATTCCCCAATTTGACAATACATTTCGTAGCCTAATTGAAAAAAAGTAATGATCGTGAAGATCAGACTACAAAATGTCAGATATTACCCAAGTACTATCAATATACATAAATTAAAAAAAGAGCAACAATTTGAAAAGCAAATTTATTTTTTCATATTTTTATTAACTAAGAAACCTTTTTACATACATAATTTAAGATTTTCATAATGGCATGAAGGCATAGAGGTTACCGAGGTAATTGTTATTAATTTCATTGAACCACACTTCTTCAATGATGCTCTTTGGATGCTGCATGGTTTTTGGTTTTTTATCTTGGATCTTTTTTCCCATAAGAGCCATTTTCGATGGGGTTAAGATCTGGACTGTTTCCCGGCCAAATTAGGGATTCTATTCCTAATTCTAATAGCAAACCCATCTCGTTGAGACGATTCTGGATAGTTCTGACGATAACTTCAGCCCCAGTAGCTTCTCGCAGGTCAGCTCTTAACTCCGATGCATTTTTAAACCTGTTTCTCAAGCTTAGCCTCTTCTGTTCCCGGTCCTCCCGAACAGTGGTACATATCTTCAATCCTGTGCCATTTTTTCTGTCCAGATTGTGATCCCGACGATATTTGTTACAGAATCTTCTTACAGAACTCTCATTGCATCCAATTTGTCGAGCAATTTCACGAAATGATTGATTCTGTTTGGATAAGGCGATAAGAAATACAACTGCACGCACTGTTAAATACTGCCAGAATGAATTCCGACACATTTCAAAATGTGCATTACCTAACCCGGAAGCAATAAAATATAATTCAGCGAATCCCTTAAAGGTAATTAGCGCAAAAATATGGAAAACCCGTATGCGGCTTTTTTTGTTGCGCGGGGTGTACTATTCGATGAAAGCCACGATTAAACAATCTGCGAGTCCGAAAATGCTGACGTTCGAAGAGGAACAATGTCCAACGATGATCGAATGAGCTCTATTAAAAGGGACAAGAGGAGGTCTCCACACAGTTCCAGCCGAGGAATCGAAAGTTGCTTTACTGGAGCGGCACGAATTTTCGCTGCAACCAATTGGATTTCAACAATACCATCTGCAAAGGTACGAGCGTAAACCACAGCCTTTTACGATACATCGGAGAATCCTATTAGGTCAAAGCATCTAGAATTTACTGTAAATCCCCTCGAAATTCTAAAGTTTTCGAAACGGGGTAAATCTCCGCGATAAGATTTCCATTTGTCCGTTACTTCCATAGGTAAAGGATCATCCCAACCTATTTTAGTTTTTGCAGTCCATAGCTCCTGAAACAATATTTTAAACAAAATAGTGGAAGGAGCCAGGAACCCAAGGGGATCGAAAATCTTGGGAACCTTCGACAGCAGGTTTTTTCTTTGTCGGTAATAGTCGATCAGGTAATGTAATTTTATAGGAGATGGTGTCATGTTGAGGGTTCCAAATGAGTCCAAGAACCTTGGCCCAGTGCGATCAAGAGAAACCGTTTGCTCGCAGTTGATCTCGCTTAAAATGGACCAACAGTTCGAGCTCCACATGCTCAACTCCAGGCCACCACACGACAGCATATTAACTATTTGGTTTTTCAATTCCAAAGTCTCAGACAACGAATCAGATCCCGTCATTAAATCATCGACATACTCGTATATATCATGCAAAATTGCGTGAGTCGCAAGAGGAAAGCAAAAGGAGCGGGTGATATGTTACGGTACACAAGCGAAAATGTGCATTAGCAGATTCCCTCCAAACCATCCGCTGGAAATCCCTATGCTTTGGGTGAACCCAAATATGCCGAAACATTTTTACAATATCTGCACAAAAACATATTTATGTATGCGAAATCGTATGCAGACATTGATTAAATTACGTTGGAGTGGTGTCGCTATATGCAACTGTTCGTTTAGGCTGATTCCATTTGCGAGTCGTCGCAGACAACACGAATCTTGTTGGTGACGACAGCATTATGTGGCAAATAAAAAGCGTTTCCCGTCCTAAGTCCTGATAGATTTTCATAACATTTAGGTACTCCAAATGCAGCTGCTTATTGCGTGAAATTCGACGCTCCATAGCAAATACACGAGATAAAGCACCAGAGATGGTATTAGCGAACTTGACATTATTTTGGCGGAATGGCAGCTTAACCATATATTTGTTGTCTGATGTACGAGGTAAAGTCTTAGAAAAATGAGCGGCTGTTCCATCTTCGCAATTCAGGGTAGGAAACTTGTGAAGGATTTCTTCGATCTCCCAAAACGACTTTAATATCACGTCAATGCCTTCACCGGCGTGCAATGAAACAATTGACGTATCTGGCATACTATCGGTAACGACCCATCCAAATAGGGTTTCCCCTCTGAAATAAAAATTAATTACATGTATTATTAATTATTATTATTATTATTAATCATTATACATTATTATAATTATTATTTCTATTAATTATCATTTATTATTATTATCATTTATTATTAATATTGTTATCATTTATGATTATTAGTAATTACTATTGTTAATTGCGCCTTTATAGAAAGTGTTTTGTATGCCTTTGACTTAAATAGAAAATGGTTAAAATTTCATGATGATCGGTTGAAGGGTTTAGCGGGGGGATACATACAAAATTTCACTTACTCGTATATGTATTGCATATAGATTATTATTACTAATTGTTTTTGTTACTGTAATGTCCTTTGGGAACACATCCCGTGTGGTGTCATTTTGGCAGCATCGATCCCTTCGAGTTCGGCCATGATGAAATAAAGTTGCCGGCATTTTGGACGGCCATTCTGTTTTTTTTAGGAGATCACGTGTAGTTGGTAAAGAAAAATCATTGCCGAAATAAAGAAAAAGTTGAGATTTACAACCTCAGAAGTGGGATTATAAAAAAAAATCAAAAGGCAACTAATATTTCGAGTCGGTTTTCTGTTATTTCCGCATAATCTTGTGTAGTGTGCACATCTCAGATTATACAAAAAAGAATTTCGAATAAGGTGAATAAGTCTGACCTGACACGTGCGCTAGATGAAACAGGATTATCGTATCCGCCCACCGCAACCATCATACAAATGCGAGCTCTACTCGAAGCAGAAAATCCGTGCAGATCGGCACCTTCTGGCGTAAACATCGAAATTGATGAGGCTGTTGCTCGTGCTGTGGAGGAAGAGACTGCTGAGGACGAGTCTGCCGCGGAGGAGACTCCTGCCAGAGCGAAGGATGTTCCTGCTGATGCTGCTCTCGTAGATGAGGATGAAGCCGTTGACGAAGACCTTGACGCCCTGATTACAAATCTACAAAACAAGAAAAAGTATTGCTTCTACGTCCCACTGCTGTGGGACTGCAACGCATCTCTATCAGCGATCTTGAATCCATCATTCCAAAGTTTTCCGGAGACGATGTCTACTCCCTTGAAAAGTGGCGCACGGATTTCCAAAATTCCGTTAATATAAGCCAGTGTTCAGACCACTTTGAATATATGGCCATGCGCCGTCTACTAACGGGAACAACAGCAACTACTTAAGCAATTCAGGCGCCGTGTTATAATTAACGACGTGTATAAGCAGCTGCAAAAAAGACATCGCCTCGGAGGAGAAAACATGATCGGTTACATGCACTATATGCAAGAAATTGCAGATCAAGCAAACATGGATGAGAATGACGTCATATATGCAACAATTGAGGGACTGTGAGACCGTACAGCCTACGCATCAATACTGTACACCGCCAAAAACTTAGATGAACTCCTCTTGATCTACGAGAAAAAAGAACGAGTGACAATAACCCATTGTTGTCCACACAGCAGTCCAAACAAATTAGAGCACCAATATTGCAAAGAATTGTAACCAGCCAGTGAACCAGGCGTACATCGTGAAACAAGAGGGCAATGAATATGTAAGTATTGCTTTCGAGACTTGAAATACGAACGACTACTAAAGTATAAATTTTTGATTGACAGTGGCAGTTCGACCAAGAATATCTTGTTCCGTTTGACGCGTCTTATTGTTCACAAGTCCATTTAAACTATTATACTTTAAATGGTGAAAAAATCAAAACCTTCGGCAAGTTAGAGTGTAACATTTCATTATTAAATAAAACTAACGCTATGTCTTTAATTGTAGTTGGAAATCAACTTTTGCCTGAGCCACTTCTCCTTGGCCGAGACTTCCTCAATATATTTGATATACATTTTTCTATGATTGACTCTTGTATTGAAGAAAATAATGAATTAAAAGAACAAAACCACATTGTTTGTTTGTTTTGATCTAGTGACGTCGCTCAAGCCTCGAAAAAACGTGTAGATAACTATAAACTGAAAGATAGCTTAAGAAAATGTAATAACTTAGATAGTAGTGAATGTTTTTGCGGGGTGTAACAATTAATAAATGCACTCGCGTTCATAATCCTCGTTGCGGTTATGGGAATCATATTAATGAAAGCCAGTCACTTTCTGCCGAATTGCCTTGCGAGTGTTTAGCGAAGGATTGCTCTAATATTTATCAAGTAGAAGAATCGCTTAGTGAAGTATTGTCTGATCGGTTGCCTTTCGAGAGTGTAGTAGACGATGAGACTTCCAATTATATGGAGATCTATCCCATCGATATTGTAGACTATAAAAGAGAGGGTGAGGATTGGGATATAAATCTTTCTT
The DNA here is from genome assembly GCA_963082735.1 of Pocota personata. Classification (NCBI taxonomy): domain Eukaryota; kingdom Metazoa; phylum Arthropoda; class Insecta; order Diptera; family Syrphidae; genus Pocota; species Pocota personata. The sequence continues at coordinate 155,105,076 of OY720429.1, forward strand.
TATTCAGAAGTGAATTGATGGAGGTTCGAAAGATAATTTCTGATTGTTACATCAACTGTCCTAGAGAAAATAACAATAATTCGTTCGAAATGAACATTAAACTCACATCTGATCAACACATATACTCTCTTCCTCGTAGAATGTCTGAAAGTGACAAAGAAGAGACGCTTAAAATTACTAATGACTTATTGAAACTGGAATTATCTGTACTGATTAGGACGAAAAATGGGCAAAGGCGAATGTGTATAGATTATAGGAATTTGATTAAGATTACAGTTAGAGACAACTACCCTCTGCCATTGATTGAAGCCTGCCTCGAGTATTTGGGGGGGGTAAAGGTATTTTACCTTATTGGACCTGAAAAATGGTTTCCACCAAATGAAAATGTCCGAAGACTCAATCAAACTAACCTCTTTTGTTACTCCAAGAGGGCAATTAGAATATTTTCGAATGCCTTTTGGATTCAAGAATGTTTTTCAAAGGTTCATAACATTTGTTTTAAAGGATTTTGTCGATAAAGACTAATCGTTTATATGGATGACATATTGCTCGCATCAGCAGATTTTTCGGAGCATCTCAACCTATCAGAACAAGTTTTGCAACTGTCAAAGCACTAACTTGAACTTAGCTTTTCAAAGTGTAAATTTTGTTACAACGTAATCCAATCTTTAGGTTATGACGTCAGCAATAAAGGTATCGTTCCGAGTGCACGCCACAAAGAAACCATAGCAAGATATCCATTACCAAAAACGCAGAAGAAGTTGCAATTTTTTATAGACTTGTGCGCTTACTATTGCAAATTTGTTCCCCAATTTTCGAGAATTGCAAAACCACTCTATGATCTATTGAAAAAGGACAGTAAATTTGAACTTAATGACAAAACCCTTTCGCTCCCAATTTTTTATTTCTGTATTATTCGATTTTTTATGTAAATCTTTGTTAACTGTAAGGCTGAAAACACACCGGATCAAACAAAACGTTTTTGATTCGATAGTCAAAAAAACGTTTTTTATTTGAACACACACCAAGCGAAACAGAATGTAAGAAAACAAAACATTTTGATTTTTGTTTCGTTTGGTGTGCGTTGAAATAAAAGCCCGTATGATACTACATTTTTTTCGCATTTTTAATGCATTAAATCATGTTAAAATGTGAGCTTTGCAAGAAAGAGACAATAAGTTTGTTTCAGGAAAAGAGAAGCCATTATTTTACAAAGCAATCTACTTACAGTGAGTAGGAACACTCTCTACACATATGCAAATGCTACTAACACAAGAAAAACCTAAAAACGTACAATAAACGAAAAGAACACATGGAAGTGAACCTCGAATTGCCCTAATTATTTTATGACATCAAGTAATTAGTAATAAGTAATTAAAGCGTATAAAAAATGCCTTGATATTTTTTTTTTTGGAAATTTGAGCAATAAAAACGGATTTTCTAGTTTACAGAAGTAGCATAATTGAAAAAATGGCTGTACAGATGCAGAAATGAAAGAATAAAATAAAAACAACGGAATCAAAATTTTGTTTTGCAAAAAAACAACAGGTTAGCTATAGGCAACGAAACATGTTTTTCTGTTTTGGTGTGTGTTGCGCCATAAGAAAGTAAGCAATTATCATCAACGACGCTGGTTCGAAACAGTTTTGTTGCATTCGGTGTGTGTTGCTCGTATACAATGGCATGTATTTTCGACAACCACCGCCGAAACACTTCAAAACAAAAGCGTGTGTTTTGTTTCGTTTTCTTTGGTGCGTGTAGTCTCATAAGAAACAATGTTCTCTTGTTTCACGAAACAATAAAACACGTTTTGCTTTATCCGGTGTGTTTTCAGCCTAACGGTTAGGAAGCATGATAATACCTGAAATTACCAATGGGACCAATTTAAATAACATTTTCTTTCAAATATGGCTTTCTGGGATTCTTCGAACTTTGCTTGGGACATATGATCCCAATGGGAGCGAAAGGGTTAAAAGGAAACTGGTTGAGTCACAGGTTCTGGCCTTATATGACACAGTAAAAGAGACGAAACGGCAGTCCGATGGTAAATTCCATCCTGTGTTTTATTTTTCCAAACGTACCACCGGCGCAGAAAGTAAATATCGCAGTTTCGACGTTTTAGGGTTTACTTAGAAGGCTTTCAAAATAATTACTGACTGTAACTCGTTAACCCTTACTCTTAACAAAAGATCACCCCTCGCATAGCCCGAAGGGCCTTAGAATTACAAAATTATGACTACGTTGTCCAACATAGGAGCGGAAGCAATATGGGTCATGTGCATAAGTGAGGACGATATTGAATTTCAGTTATGCGTAGCTCAAAGTAGAGACCCAGATTTAGTTAGACTCCGAAATCAGCTGAGTGAATCATTGACACTATGATTTTAAAGACGGGATAGTTTATCAAAAAGATATCAGAGGTCATCTGTATTTTTATGTTCCGAGAGAAATGAAAAATAATGTGATTAGACTCATTCATGAAAATATAGGCCATATGGGAGTAAGTAAAACCTGTGATCAAGTAAAAATGAACCACTGGTTTCCTGGTATAAAGTCTAAAATAGAAAAATTCATAAAAAATTGTTTGAAATGCGTAATATATTCGGCCCCAGCACGCATAAACCAAGAAACCTGCACAGTATTCCCAAAAAAAACCAGTGCCTTTTGATACGATTCACATCGACCATTTAGGTCCATTACCTTCGCTGAAAAATAAGAGGAAGCACTTGTTAGGGATAGTGGATGCTTTCACGAAACATGTTAAACTCAACAAGTACAAAAGAGGTTATTGAGTGTCTCAAAAAATAGTCGTCGTGGCAGAATAATTTCAGATCGAGGTACATGTTTCACCTCCTTGCAATTTAGTAAATTTTTATTAGATAACAACATAGCTCATATTAAGTTTGCAACGGGTTCTCCTCAAGCTAATCGACAGGTAGAAAGAGTTAACCGTGTTCTAACACCAATGCTTAGCAAACTCAGCGAGCCAATAGAGCATTCAAATTGGATACTGAAGCTGTCAAGTACAGAATTCGTAATAAATAACTCAGTTCATTCTTCTACTCGTAAATTATTATTTAAATTATCAATTACTATTCTGTTTCTTCTCGTCATCAACATTGTTAACACCTGATGATAGACGGGTACATACAGTGCTGGCACGCTAATTAGCACACCCTCATAAAAGAATAAACTTGTGCCTTATTTCATAATACAACATAATTTATAAATTATTATATGTCCATATTACATATTTAACAATCTCTAATCACATTTTGAAATGTTCAAATTTTGAAATTTCAGTAGGCTTTGCTTTATATTTTTTTTATTTTTAAAATAGATTGCCTTTCGCATTGGCATTTTAATTAGCACACCCAAACAAAAAATTGCGTTTCATTTAAAGCCGTAATTTTTCATTCATCCTATTGTTGTGGTGAGTTATAAAGTATTATTTTGAAGTGTTTAAGTGCATTTAGAAATAGTTATGGGATTAAACAAGAGTTTTACGCCGGAGGAGAGGAGGTTAATATGGCTAATGTTCCAGAAGGAGCAAAACGTCAGCAAAATTGCACGGAACATAGATTGTTCGCGAAAAAAAGTGCAAAACGCTTTGAAGCATTATGAAACCCATGGAACATTTGCGGATAAAACAAAATGCAGAACTAGAAAAACAACGAAAAGAGAGGATTCCATTATAGTCCGACATGCTCTTAGAGATCTTTTTGCCACTTCTTCTGAAATTAGAGCGCACATGGAGCAATAATATGGTGTAATCAATCGCGGCTAGGACGGTGCGACAACGGCTTTTGGAGAACAACCTTCGAGGATGCCAGAGTCTTAAGAAACCGAAGGTAACAGATGGTAATAGGAAGAAGCGAATTGCATTCGCAAGAGGCCATTTGGATTCTCCTTCATCTTTATGGAATTCAGTGATATGGAGCGATGAATCCAAATTTAATATCTGTGGTTCTGATGGAAGAACTTTTGTACGACGACCTCCAAACAAGCAACTAGATCCCAAGTACACCAAAAAGACGGGAAAGTTTGGTGGAGGAAGCGTAATGGTATGGGGTTGTTTTAGCTCTCATGGTGTTGGACCTCTAGTCCTTATAAAAGGTAAATTAGATGCTCTAGCATATAAGACTATGTTGTCGAACCACCTCATACCATATCTTGAGAGTTTACCGCTATCATTGTACCGGGAAGCTGTTTTCCAGCAGGACAATGCGCCTTGCCATAAGGCCAGGTCTGTAAAAGAGTGGTTTGAAGAACACCAAATATCGGTAATGGATTGGCCCCCTCAGAGCCCAGACCTAAGCCCAATCGAAAATTTGTGGGCTATTATTAAGAGACGTGTCATGGCTTTAAAACCGAGAAATGTGAAGGAGTTATGGGACACAATCCATCAAGAATGGTTTAAGATACCAAAGGAAGAGTGCGCACGCCTCACGTGCTCCTTGAATAAACTATGTGCCGCCGTAATTACCCAAAAAGGGTACCCAACTAAGTACTAGGTAAGTTTAAATAAGTTAATTTTAATTTTAACTTGTTATTATTTAATTTTTTATATTTTCAGATGTCTTTGACGAGACTCTGGCGTGTTACGAAAACACATATTTTTTTATTTTTTATTTTTTTATTTTTTTTTATTGTTTTTTTTAAATTTTTTTTTATAAATTAATTAAGTATTAATATCAATAAAAGCAATCATTGAAGATCCTTATTAAATTGTTTTACTTTAACATTCGTTTTATCTTATCATAACTTTGTATGATAGGGTGTGCTAATTAGCGTGCCAGCACTGTATGTATGTATATATTTTTTTAAGCTATCTGCTATTTCGCCTGAATTTCCTTATTAATTTCTATTTGCCTATTATTTTCTCTAACTAGTTAATTTTCTTGAATTTTAAGGATTTCAAAATCCTGTAGATCTGTTACTCCTGCGACAAATTTTATGGCGGATCCAATGAAATTAAAAGACCTACGAGTTTTTATATGTGTTTTTAATATACGGAGTAAGCGTTCTATTTGGTTAGCATCCTACTGCAATATCTCTATCTCTTTCGTCTTTGAGAGAATTTAGTTTAGTATTAGTTTAGTTTTGTCAGCAATGAAGGTGTCGATCTCAGAAAAGTTAGTCGAATGTTTCAAATAAAAGTACGAGTAGTTTTCAAAGATTGCTGCAACGCCCATTGGTATGGGGATAAACTCCGCGGTCGAATACGAATAGTCCATAATCTTTGGTTATATAAAACGAATTAGAGTTAATTTGCAAGTATTGAAATTTTATCTCTCATTATTTTTATATGCCTGTCTTTCATTAATTACTACATCTATTCTGAAATCTGCCTGAATTGTTTTTTGGTTGTAAATTTTGGAGAATTTATTTCCGATTCTTTTATTAGTTTTAAGATTAACTTTATCACCTGATTCTTTACATGTGGTCCTATTGTAGTGGTATTTAAGGTCTTTAACTTGTTTAGTTTTGAGTTTAGAAATAATTTCGTTTCTCATTTGTTCAGAAATGTTATGAACTATATCTAAAGGCCGGTGACTGGGTGAATTGTATTATAATATTTGTGATTTGAAAGTAGCATCAGTTCAACAATATCTGTGGCAGTTTCTTTTGTACACCTAGCTATTTCAGAAAGAGTTGAAAAAATCGTTCAACTTGCTCGTTGCTTTGACTATGGAGTACTGGTACTGAATGTGTTGCAATATTGATTTTTTTTTTAAGAGTATCTGAGTTGGAATGGATGTAAAAGAGCCGTCATTATCTGTTACCACTATTTTTGGATTGCTAAATGATTTCTATTAATGGATTTTTTATGTCAATAGAATTTCTAGAAGCGATATGTTTTATTAAGGTGAATTTGGAAAAGTTGTCGACACATGTAATAAAATATTTATTTCCAATGTTATAAATACCTAAGTGTAGTATTTGTCCTTTATAAGTGGGAATTTATCGTTGCACCGATTGGATGTTGATTTGGTCTGCGTTGATATTTATTTTCTTTACATATCTTATATTTGGATGCATAAGCCTCACGTAATTTTTTATATTAGGAAGATAATATTCGAAAATTATTTGTTTGTAGTTTTCATTTGGTCCTCTGTGTGCTCTGTTGTGTCCTGTACTAGTTTATTGGTGTATTTCATCTTTACTTTGGGGAATGGGTGAATTAAGTCATTTTGTATATTGCCTAACGTTTCCAGATTGCAATAACTACCATTATTTGTATCAGTATTAAGAGTGTCTTTCATTATTTTTATTAACTCGTATTGATGCAAATGTTACTGTACTCGTATGCCTGAATTGTTTCTGGAAAAGTACTTTTATTTTTTTACTGGTCTCTAAATTTTGATCAGTAAATATTTGGTTCTTTAAGCAATTGATGGGACTTTCTACTGAGGGGATTACTTTTGGTAAAGATTCTTCTGTTGAACTGTTCCTCCTGAAGTGGATAAGGCGTTTATGTATTGACGAGATAACGCATCTGCCACTTTGTTTTCTTTACCCGGTTTATAATGAAAAGTCGGAGAATATTCCTCAATGAAAGCTCTCCATCTTTTAAGCATGGTGCTGGAATTTTTATTAAATATTGCAAAAGTCAGTGGTTGGTGATCAGTAAAGATATTAATAATTTTTTTTTTCTCTGCCATGGGGATGATGGAAAACAAGTAGTGTGGGACTTACTCTTACGCCACTAAAAAACCACCTTCAACCCCTTTTTCAACTTGACACCATCCACTCTGGGACCGCTTTCGCATTACTTCAGAGTGGTGTCGTTTTCTTTCCCCTCCGGGGACCGGCTTTTTCATTTATCTCCTGTTGCGGGTTTATTCATTCTTGCCGGTGTTTTATTCATTCATTTATTCATTTTTTACATAAATGTTATGAGGGTGCGTATTCGTATTCCTCCCTATTCTTTGTTTTGAGTACCTTTTCTATGAATGAGTGTACTCGATTCCAGTTTTGGTCACTGGTTGACATTTTTGCCGCTATGTCGTCTGGACTGATAACTCCGATTTGCGATTCCAACGCACTCCTTTCGGCTTCCCATCTGCTGCATTCAAAGAACGTATGGTTTGCGTCGTCCACCTGTGAGTAATCGTAGTGGCAAGCTGAGCTTCTTGTTTTTCCTATCTTGTGGAGGTAGACGTTGAAATACCCATGTCCGGTAAGAAACTGGGTGACGTAGTAATTTACTTCGCTGTGTTTCCGTTCCTTCCATTCGGCAACGTTCTTGATGATCCTCACGGTCCATCTTCCTCTGCTTTCTATGCTCCATCCCTCCTGCCACTGCTGTTTGGTGAGCTCCTTCGCTTCCTCGGTTGCCGCTTCCACTCCAATTTCCGCCTTTTTGTCGTAGACGTACTTCCTCTCTGCCGCCAGAATATCAATTGGGGTCACTCCTGCGACTACGAAGACGGCTGGTTCCGACACCGTTCGATACGAACTTACAACCCGTAGTGCTGCGCGCCTCTGTACAGCGACCACCTGCATTCTGTATTTCTCCTGTTTGAGAGCGTCGGCCCAGATCTCACATCCATACAGGAGAATGGCGTGTGTAATCGACATAAGCAGTCTCCGTTTGTTTGCCGTTGGGCCGCTTATGTTCGCCATCAGCAAAACGTCAGTTTCGTGTCGAGTGTTATTCCGAGGTACTTCAATGCTTTCCTTGTTGTTACCATCTGCGACCCCATTTGAAAATCAATTATCGTGGGGATCTGTCTTCTGGTTAGCAGAACTATTTTCGTTTTTTCCGTCGTTAGGCTAAGTCCATGGTCTTCCATCCAGGAGTACACGCGTCTCATAACTTGATTCAGTCGTCTCTAGGCGTCCTCGGTGTCCCATGCGGTAATTACTGCTGCAATGTCGTCTGCATAGCCGACCAAGAAAGTATTTTTAGGCATCTCCATACGGAGGATGCCATCATAGGATATGTTCCATAGATCAGGACCAAGTATTGATCCCTGCGCTGCTCCAGAAGTTATTTGCTTCCTACGTGGTCCTTCCGGGGTGTCATATTTGTATATTTGTATATTTTCAATTAACTTAATACAAGCGGTAAAGAGACTTATAAATTATTATTTTTTACAATGTTTATATACATAAATTTAAATCAAGACCTGAGTGAGGAAGGGGAATAAAGGGAGTTCCTAAGTGAGTTTTTGCTGCACTGAAAGTCAAAAAGGGTATGGCAGTCATTAGCCATGCGTAGCATTCGAGACATAGGCTCATTACATCCGTAATTCGTACGGTGAAACTTGAGACGGAAGGGAGGTACTGACCTCAGAATACGCGGATTGGTGCTGAGTGAGATGGTTTGGAGCAGCATAGGACAATCAATGTTGCCTGCTAATAACTGATGTACAAATAGTATATCGACAACTTTTCTACGCTTTTCAAGCGATTGCATGTTCAGCAAGTTCAAACGATGCTCGTAAGGGGGACTCCACGTAGAGCAAAACGGATGAACCTCCGTTGGACACACTCAATTCTATACGAATGTGTATCGAGATAGGGAGACCAAACTTGGCAGGCATATTCTAGTATTGGTCTTACAAATGTGAAGTACAGAGATTTCGTGACGTAAGGATTTGAGAATTCCTTGGACCAACGTTTCACATAACCTAGCGCAGAATTTGGTCTGCTAATAATATTGTCAATATGACTACGAAAATTAAGCTCACTGTCGCAAATGACACCCAAATCACGCAGAAAGGTGACAGTGGGAACAGGCTCATCGCAAATCACGTACGTTCTAGGAGCTGTCGGAAGACGCTTCCGGGAATAAGTAATAGCTTGACATTTATTGACATTCAGGTGAGTTCTCTATCCCTGAGATTATCATACGCAGTAAATATTGCAGTATTCTGAAAGTATCTTTTAACGCCTCCAGCATGTTGGACCATCGGGGAGAGTTGAAAGCATTTCTTACGTCCAAAGTCATTAGCATGATTATCCTTCTTGAATAGCGGTTCCTCTGTTGGTTTTCTAGGACAGTTCTGACTACGTCTTGCACTGCGCCTATTGTGAACCGGCCTTTTCCATATTGTCGTTCTGATAGGTCGCCTCTCCTCTGGATAGCTGCTGAGAGTCGTGGCTTCAACATCCTTTCGAAAAGTTTGCCTGTTGTGTCGAGCATACATAGAGGTCTGTACGCTGATGCATCGTCTGGGTTTCCCTTTTCCTTGCTAATCAGTACAAGGCGTTGTGTTTTCCATTTCTTGGGGAAAATCCCGTTCCTTAAACAGCTATTATACATGTCGAGTAATAGACGGGGGCAAGTTCGGGCAACAGTCTTCAGCGCTTCGGCTGGTATTCCATCAGCCCCCGGAGCATTCTTATTCTTCATAGCACTTGCCGCCTCGACCAGATCCTCCTCGTTAAATAAGGGAATCTCCTCTATTTGTTCAAGAGACACCTCTGGGGCTCTAACTGGGTGTGTTGGAAAAAGTGTGTTCACTATTGATTCCAGTTTTTCTGCGTTTAGTACAAGGTGGTTAGCTGCGCATAACCACCTTGCAGACCCCAGGGGTCGTTATTTACAACGCGTCGTAGATCTTCCCATTTCTGTTTTTTGCTTTTGTTTATGGATCTTTTTAGCTCCAGCCTTGCGAGTTTGTATTCCGCGACATCTCTCCTCCTTCCTCTTGTGACTGTGCGCCTGAGGTGTAGGCACCTCCTTCTGAGTCCAGCAATTTCTTCTGTCCATCAGTAGACGGGTGTGCTGAATCTATTGTAATTTTTTACACGGGACATTGCTGTATCACACGCCTGGTGTATGAGTCGCATGGTAGCCTCTACTTTTTCTTCGGTGGTGCCCACCATTTCCAGGATTTTATCATCGATGATTTCCTCTGTTTATCATCGATGTGAGGAGCGCTTCGTTGAGTTTTGCCACATTCCATCTTGGTCTCCGTCTCCAATTCCCATTTTGGGTACGCCGCTGCCTTTGTAGGTCGTAAACTATATACTGGTGATCACTACCAGTATAGTCTTCTATGACTTTCCAGTTTTCTACTTCAGCTGCTATGGTCTCCGACGCAAAGGTAATGTCCGGTATTGTCTCGCCCTAGCCGGGACGCCTGAAGGTCGTTGTGTCTCCTACGTTCATCACATTTAGACCGAGTCTTGCGGACATCTCTAGGATCTGTCTTCCCCTTGAGTCTGTTGTGTTCATTCCCCACTCTACTGCTTTTGCGTTGAAGTCACCAGCGAGCAGAGTCGCTCCCTCAAATTCCCGCACGGTAACTTCTAGATCACTTAGTTCCTCTCGGAAGCCACTTATGTTTTCGTTCGGCGTGAAATAGCAGCTCACTATTGTGACCTGGTCACATTTCATCCAAACATATCCTTTTCCAGTCCCTAGATTCTTAATAGAGACTGTTTTCGTGTCCGGTATCCAAATAGCGGCTGTGCGAATTTCATCTGTGAGCCAGCCGGGTCTATACCTACTTCTCCACTGTTTGCTGATGATTACTACGTCGACTTTATGGTCCAGTCTAAGCTGCGTAAGTAAGTTATCAGCTGTTCTGCTTCTATGTAGATTCCCTTGCAGGATTCTCATCATTGGTGGACATTTTATTCACTCTGTCTAGTGCTTCTCTAAACACTTGACAATTTCTTTTGCCCGGGACGTGGGCCAATTGCTCCGGTTCTAGTTTGAGCTCTACACACAGGCCAGGCAGCACTTTGCAATAGCTTTGCATTCCTTTTTCCTATGGCCTTTTTCTCCGTATTTAATGCATGTTCCTAGGCTCTTCCTATCTGGTCCTCTGCAGGTAGTTTGTTGGTGTCCGTAGCCGAAGCACTTGTAGGTTCTTGTGACCTCCGCCCTTTGACGTATTCTGCAACTCACCCATCCGATTTTTATTCGAGCAGTTTCCAATAGTTCATTTGCAGCTCTTGTGTTCATCTGAACTACGGCCATTTTTTGTGCTCTGCTGTTGGCTTTTGTAATGGAGATCTTCAGTTCTCCGCCGAGTTGTTTCACCTTTCCTCGGATAGCCTCTTCCACTTCTTCTGCTGTTGTAAAGTCATCAATATCCCTGATCTCCAGTATTTCTCTGGGTTCTAGGTTACGGTCGGTTGCCATCTCCCCAAGGATCATTTTCAAAATTGCGCTGAAGTCTTCTTTATTTGCTGTTTTTGTTCCGAGCTCGAGGAGGACACTTCCCATTTTTGTTTGGCGTACCGTCTTGATGTCCGTTCCCGTGTCCTCTGGTTTTGCTTTGCTTCGGATTTCTCGCAGAATCTCAGCGTACGTTTGGCCATCTCTTGGTTTTGTGAGGATTGCCTCTGGTCTATGCTTGGGTTGCCTATTTCTCCGCTTTTTATGGTGTGAATAGCTGTTTCCACTAACTTCCGCTCCATTTTCGGTGTTTTTTATCACTTTGTGCTCTCTCCGTGATATATCTTGCGGTGTTTCACTCGCTGTATTTCTCCTGGCCTTCTTTGTATTCCCTTCTACTTTTCCGGTCGGTGTAGGAGGTGGTTTCTTCCTGAAATCCGTGCCGTCCGCATTGGCTCTGTTTGTGTCCTCAGATGGAGATCCGTGTCTGCTGATCTTTTCCTCATTATGCTGCTGCAATGGTCTGTCATTGGGGATCTGTTTTGTCTTTTTTCCTATATCTCCCTCAATAGGGCTAGAGACTACCCTCTTTTTGGGCTCCAGATCGACTGTTGGTGTTTAGTCCCTGCTCTCTGGTAGTACTCTCCGCTTTTTTGTAACTGTGACCCATTCTAGAATTTTGTTTGTCTTGGGTGTTTGCAGCTGAAGCTTCTGCGGACCAGTCTTCCACGCTTTTTTCAAGAAACCTATTATATCGATCGATTCCTCCAGCTCAGCAAGGCCGTTCTTGATACTCATGCCGACGTTCTTTTGCTTTTCGTTTACTTTTTTCATAGCTCTAATAGTTGCTCTGCATTTCTCCAGTTCGATCTCCATCTTTCTCCATCTCATTTACTGGGGTTGAGTCTTGATGATTTGCCGTAGCAACCTCAATTTTTTTTTTTGAATAAGATCTACTTCCCTCGTATTTCGGGCCTTTGCCTTTGTTGTAGTTTGTGATGACATTTCCCTCCTGGGGACATGCGGACTTGGGCTTCCTCTCCTTCGGTTCCCGATGGCTTTGGGATGCTCCTGCTATCCGTGTGCTGTTCTACCACAGCTTCGCAACTGGTTTTTATAGGCGGCGAACGTAGTACGATGGACCTTCTTCGGAAAGGGTTATCTACGGCCTCCTGCTGCTTAAGTATGTTTTCATTTTTTTTAATATTTTGTTCCCCACGAGTACGGGGGAAATTTATGTCGGCCACGTCATAGCCCCCGGTAACGTGGTAAGGCATTTATTACAACCAGAGGTCACCAGGTATCTGGAGGCCTCCGTTAAAGATGCTGTATTAATTTTACATCCCGAGCACCATTCAGGCCTCAGCACGGGTCGCGTAACACCTTGCCTTATGGATGGGACACTTATTTAAGGGGCGGCGTCGTCTCGCCCCGTCACAGTCACTTCTCATGGCTTATGTGATTTCTTCCCTCACGCCCTCCATTTCTGCCGCTCGTTCCTCAGCCGAATATTCCTCAATGAAAGCTCTCCATCTTTTAAGTTTTGTGTTTGAATTTGTATTAAATATTGCAAAAGTCAGTGGTTGGTGATCAGTAAAAATATTAATAATAGGTGTGCCATAAACGTAGGGACTAACAAAAGTTCGCTTAGTTGATTGAATAATAAAACACAAAAATAATTTTAACTTTAGATATTTAATATTCATATTTTTTTTAATTTCTCCACATACGAGTAATTCCCATTTATTTCAATACATTTCTTCAGCCGATAGATCCATCTTTCAAAACAGCTTTCAAAATCCTCTTGGAGCTTTTCGATTTCGACATTGACTGCATTAATAATCTCCTTATTAGATGTGAAGATTTTTCCCCTCAAATCTGGCGCAATGTCGTGGTGCAAAAAGTAGCGGCGCAGCTCCTCTTTTCGTCGGTGTCCTAGTAAATTTTGGAAAACTTGTGGTAAGCAAGCTTCAGTATACCAATTAGCAGTGACTGTCTGACTATTACCCAGGAAATATTGAGCAAAACGAACACGAGCCTCTTTTTGCTCTCCTTTAAACATTTTTGGAACCCATCGCTGACTTCTTCGAATATTTCAGGTGATAATTTAAAATTCGTGTCACATTTTCGTCAATTTTAGCCTTCACCAGGACCACATTTGTATCGTCGGTCGAAGATTTGGGCCGACCTTCACGAGATTCGTCCTCCACAGAAAAATGGTCAGTCTGGAATCTTTGAAACCACTTTGAAATACGAGTAGTAACAAGATATGGTGCATTTATTCCGCATAGATTTTGGCATTCGTGCAGAATTTTGACTGGCGTGAGTTGACGTCGAAATCCGAAGAGAATGGCAAAACGAATTTCTTCCTGTATTGGCGGTGGAACTTCAGCTTATGTACACTAATTTTTCTCTTTCTCGTTTCCATTTTTACCTATTGTTCTGAGATTTGGAAATAAATTTATTATAATAAATATTGTTAGATTTTTATTTTTTTTTTTCAAAATCTACTAAATTGACACCAACTAAGCGAATTTTTGTTAGTCCCTACGTAGATAATTCTTAAGCCTTTGCAATGCCCAAACTATCGCTAACATTTTTCGTTCATTTGTAGCCTATTTTTCCTCTGTTTTGCTCAATGTTCGAGATATCATTGTGCACCAGTCTGTATGCTTTTCCGAAGCATAGTTTCTGAGTTATTCTCCGAGTGCTTTGTCTGTTTTCTAACGCTCCGATGCTTTCGTGATGGTAGACTATAGACTATATTTGTTCTATTCTTAATAGTTTGTATATTTTTTTAAATACGTGGTTTATAAACTCGGTTCCTTGATCAGATGCAAATCATTATATAGGTACTTGCCCTTTGGCTACAGTAATTGCTTCTTTATGTTTAAGTTTCCAGTCCAATGGTCCTACTAGATCTAAAAATATTTCGTTAAAACTTGATTCGGTTGTGGATGTTATAATCATCGGCTGCTTCTTGGGTTGAATGTATTTATTTCTTTGCTAAACAGCACAATGTTTGACATACGTTGCGATGTCATTTTGCATTCCTATCCAAAAATATTTCTTTCTTATAGCTTGTATCATTGGACTTATACCTGCATTTCCACTTGTTGGTAATATGTGATAGTCGTTGAGCAATAGTTTCTTTTTTTCAAGGGTCGGTAATTTCAATGATATTATACTCGTATATTGCACTTTAACATTATTTCCTTTAAACATTTCTCTTAATATTTTTTTCAACTCGTTTATCTTGTACTCTTGACGACCGACTGCGAGTTTTTTAATTTAAATTTTAGTAATTTGTTATTAATGTTGGTCCGCAGAGTTTTTGCACGTCTTTCAACAACATTTTACCAAATGAGATTGATCGAGCTATAGTGCCTTCCTTGGACTTTTTTATGAGTAAACAATTCTTTTTTTCGGACATACGCCATAACTTTGTTTGGACCGATAATTACGTCCAGACCCTTTAAATTTGTTAATTCATTAGTGAAGTCGTTAACAATTTTTAACTCATTTACCGATAGTTAAAGCAGCTCGGTTAAGATGTGATCGTCGCTTTATAGTTTTTTGTTAATACGAACGTCTTCTTCACTTGGTTTACTAGACTTATCTCCTCTTGATTGTAATCTTATTACTGTAATTATTATTATTATTTATTAAATTGTAAATAAATGACAATTTAAAAAACTACAGCACTAGCTACCAGGGCTCACGGCTAGTTTTAAGTAATTATTATTTATAGTTTTCTAATTTAATGGTGGTTAATAATTTAAAAACTTTACGAATGTTCGTTTCAGAAGAAAACGAAAGTAACTACTATTAAATAATTTGTTTAAAAACTCTTAAAATTAGGACAGTCGTAAACTAAGTGTTTGGTTGAGAGAAAAACGTTACTTTGGCAAAGATGGCAAATTGGCGGGGTATTTTTACTAATTAGATGGTAGTGTATATTAGTATGTCCAAGACGCAGTCATAGATAACACTTGGTCACACGATTTGCTACATCCGTTGGGTAAACTGCAGGTTCTCCTCTGGGGTTGATGATGGAATAGTGGTGGATATATTGCCTCCATTCATCTCTCCTCTTTTCGCACCAAATGTTTTTAATACTTCTTTCAATGTTTTTTTTTGTCATTGGTCCAGAATGTGAAAAGAGGTTCTTTTACAGGAAGTTTCTGTTACTTCATTTCCTTGGATGCCGACATGTCCTGGCAGCCACATAATTTTCAATATGTTTTTTTTTTAGAATGAGCTTGTCTCTTATGTATCCGATGATTGGGCTTTTGTTGTGTATGTTTAAGATCGCTCCTATTGCTGACAAACCATCCGTACAGATCAGAGTTTTATCACCAAATGCAGTTTCCGTAGCGCGGAGGATTCCTACGGCTTCAGCCGTAAGAATTGACGCAAATTCTGGTAGGAAGCCTTTACATAGGGTCTTACCTTTGTCGTTAACCACAGCGAATTTAGCACCAAGATCCAATTTTGGTGCTTGTGTTCGATGTCTTTGAACATTTGTTTGTACATTAAAGCGCTTGTTGAATTTTTCGGAAGCATTGCCATGTCTGTGATAACGGATTCCTTGGGTAATAACCAGGGTGGGTGTGTAACTGTTCGGTTGATTTGCCTGTAGATGGGTATGTCTAATCTCCTGGAGAAAGTGACTGCGTTAAATATTGCTGATGGGTATTTAGCCAACTTATTCCGTTTCATCGACTTTTTAACATCATAAATTATTGGCGATGTGTGATGCAGCGATTTTGGCAACCAGGAGAGAGGGTAGGTATTCAAATCTGTGTTCGATTGATGGGAGACCACTTTTCGTTAAAATGTTTTTAATCAGTGTTGTTCTGAACGCCCTAAGACTTATCCGGGCCGCTGAATGGTATGGAGATTTTATAGGCTGCAAAGTTGATTTTGAGCATTTGTCATATACCTATTACTAGTCCGTAGTAAATTTTTGAGAGAATTGTTGATTTGGTAACTAATCAATGTGATAACATGAGCGGAGAGCTATACTTATGTAGATGCAAGGAATTTTATAATATTTAACCTGGTAGTTAAGCTTCTCTTAAGTTCTAACAGTGATTCTTAAAACTCTATTTATTATCAAAAAGTACACCTAGTATTTTGAGAGAATTTACGTTACAAATGCTAATATTATCGAAATTATGAGTTATATGCTTAGGGCAACTATTTTGTCTACAAATGAATGAATGAGATCTTAGAGCTTGATGTACTGCACCAGGTTTTCAGATCCGCCTGAATATTTGCAAACAATGTTGAAGGCATTTCAAGATCGTTACATTTTGATAAGATTAATAATTCATCGGCGTGAAGACAATTTTTTATTTTTTTGTATTTTAAGAGAAGTTCATTAATTTCATTAAAGGGAATTATGAATAGCATAACTGAAAGTGGGGAACCTTGTGGGATCCCATTGTTAAGGTTTTGAACATTAGAGAAAGTGCTCACTCACTTTTATTCGGAACTTACGGTTGATCAAAAAGGATTTAATGTACGAGTATTTAAACATTTTAAAACCAATTTTCCATTTTGCCAGTTTATTTAAAATAACATAGGTACCAATGCTGTCAAATGTAAAAGAATTGAGACTTGATTTTTACATGATTTTGCTTTTGAAACGATTTTTTCTAGAACCTTATCTAGGCATGGAAGGGGAGATATTGTGCGGTACCCGTTGACATCGGTAGGTCGTTTGTTTGGCTTAGGTATAGGAATTACGGTGACGATTTTCCATACTTGGGGAATGATGCCATTACTTAGTATTTCATTAAATAAAGTGAGTGACCGATGTTTAAAAACTGGCGGGCTATTTTTTAGCATATTATAGTCAATCCTTTCCAACCCTGGGCGTTCTACCTTTGGCTGAATTGATGCTAGTTTCAAGTTCTTCCATCATATTGATGGGTAGTTCGATATTGTTGGCAGAGGGGCTGGTATTATGGTCTAAATATTCCGTATTAATGGTAATATATTTTGCGGCGCAGAAGTTTGGGTGGAAGTTGTAGTCATCGGAGTATGACGACCATACTTCGGCAAAGTGTTCAGCTATTTGGGATGGGCATGTTATTATTTGTGGTCCGGATATGATGGTTTTAATGCCGTGAAGTGTGTAACGTCCGGTGAGTGTTTTTATGTTGTCCCAAATTTATTTATTTGTTTGGATAAGGTAGGGTTTATTTTGGATACCTTCCAAGCTGTTTGTTTCTGCTTGCGGAGTTTGTCAAGCTCGGGATTCCACCAAGGAATGCCAGTTTTGTGGAACCTGTTCTTAGTTTGCGGAATTGAGATGTTGGCTGCAAAACGGATAGACTTATGTATGATAGTAATAACTGCTGCCTCCCTGTTAATATTAAGGGATTGTTGTCCAAACGATAGTCTGGAAGCTTGGCTTAGAAAGGCCCCAATTGGCTCTGTCGGGTTGATATTTTGGATGATGTTTCAGGGTTTTGGAGGTATTTCCAAAGAGATATTAATAAGTATCGGATAGTGGTCACTACCGTGTAGGTCCGGTAAGGCTTCCCAGCTGGTATTTGGAGAGAGCTGTGCGGAGATAAACGATAAGTCAATGTGTGTGAAAGTTTTGTGTGTCGAAAAATGCGTTGGGCTTCCGTTATTTTGAATTGTTAGGTTCGAGTAAGACAAAAAGAGTTTTAAAACTTTCCCTCTGGTGCTTAAAGACTGAGAACCCCAGAGGGGGCTCCAAGTGTTGAAGTCGCCAACAAATAAAATAGGCTAGTCGGAGCTGCGAACAATTCTTCAAAGCTTGAGATGGATGGGTGTATGGAGAGATTATAGTTATTCTAGTTTTTAGTTGTATTTCTACTGCTATTGCAGATATTTATGAGTTAATTTGTATGAATTTATGTGGTATAGATTTGTGATCTAACAACGCAGTGCCTTGCTTTGCGTATATAATTGGGGTGTTTGGGACCAAAGTTTTTATTAATATATTTATATATTTGAGCTCGCGTATAAGTAATTGCAATTCATGAAAGTTGTTAAAGTAACCATTTAAATTCCATTGTAGAAGTTTTAAAGTCGTTTTGGATTAATTCGGGTTAGATCCTTTATAATGTTTGTTATGTTGCCGGCGTTTCGGTGGTTAGAGCTATGACTCTGCGGTCATTTAATCTCCGAACATCAAAGTCTTGGTATTGGGAATATGAGTTATTGTTATATGCTGCCATCCTCCAAATCAGCGGAGTGCATGAAATAATCATTATTTGTTAGAAGTGATCGTGTCATAGTGGATATGGGAGATTGAGTAAGTGATATGGTGTTATCAGTGTTTAGAGTTGGAAGAGCGAGTGTTTTACTTTTACAAATTCTATTTTATGACGAATGTAGGGCAATTGTGTGTTTATTATGGGAAATATAGCTGTTTTATTATTGTGTTCGGGGGTACTATTATTTGTTCTTTGTTATTTGTTTTTTGTGTGGGTAATGATACGCTTTTGGGGGCAGTATTATTTATGTGCGATGTTTGTTTTAGTTTTTAAGAGTACAGATCGGAGGAAGGGGTAATTTGGAAAGGGAAGCGTTCTTTGTAAATGCGCCTTGTTTCGGCTAAAGAGCATTTAGTTTTAGTCTTTATTTTTAGAATTTCCTTGCTTTGGACATATATTTGGGGCATATTCTGGAGGAGGCAGGGTGAGGACCTTGATAGATGGCGCACAATGTGCGAGTACAGTCTGAGTTTTCATGTGGTGGAAGGTTACAGGTTACTCACGTGGCTGAACGTTTGCAACATTTAATTGTGTGGTCGAGAAGTTGGCACTGTCGACAGCGCATGGGATTTGGTACATACTCGTATTATGATACTTTGGTTTTATACCATCCGACTTCAATAAAGGTTGGTAATTGGAAGAGGTCGAAAGAAAATAGCATGAGTCCTGTTGGTTTTCTTGCTTCGCCATGGAGTCTGGTAAATTTGTAAACATCAGTGTCATTTTTACACACGTACACAATTCCTTTCGTGAGATTGAGGTTAGGGTGAAGTTTAATTGGCACTGGGCATAGGTTGTTTAGGGCTTTGGAGTGAATAAATTTGCTGCAATATGCTGGTCTTTAGCTAGGATTAGGATTGTGTCGTCTCTTAACTGTGAAATTTTTTTATATTCTGTGCTAATTGAGTCTATAGCTTTTTTTTAACGTTTATGAACGAAATCAGCCCAGTAGTCTGTGAAAATATGGGAGGTTGTTTTGGGTCTTTCTTTTTTGGTCGATCAGGAGGATCAGGGAGGTTAGAAAGCGAGAACTCATCAAGATCTCCGAACCTGTTACCTGTTAGGCTGGGGACGTGGTCTTGACATGTCGGCGAAAAATGTATTAACGCTCATTTGATGGAAATGTAATTTATTCTCTGTAGATCAAAAGAAAAGGAAACAGTTGAAAAAAAGTATAAAAAAATTAAAAAAAAATCGAAAAGAAAAAATTCACTGTACACCAAAATGTGCACGGTTTTGAGGTTAGCCGACGACTGTGATTGTAATCTTGTTATTACGTGGACACACAGTTGTTTTAGTTCTTCAGAATCGTTATCGTTTGAATTGTGTTTTCATGGTTTTGCTGACAATCTGGCAATTCAAAATCTGGTGATTTGAATTGTGGCTCATGAACTGATCTTCTCAAATGATTTGAATTGCGCCGAAGTAAACTTTTATCTTTAGTTTGCACAATATATGACCTAGGAGTACTGTGGGGTTTAACTATCTGTGCTGGCTCCCAAATTTTGTTTCGCTGTATTACTACATTTTCTCCCATAGCAAAATTCATTTCTTTTTCATTTCTTACGTGTCTATGGTAACTTTTGTTGTTTTGTTGATGTTCTTTTAAAATATTTAAAGGGTTTTTAACAATTTTAGGCTTTAAAAAACTTTCTTGAATAGGAATTTTAGATCTTAAGTTCATTAACAGCTGTGACGGTGTAGCATTAATATCGCCTATTTGTGAGTTTCTATAAGATAATAATGCACCAAAAATGTCTTTTCTATCCTCATATGCCTTTTTTTAGTAATTGCTTTGCAACATGCACTCCTTTTTCTACCAATCCGTTCGAGCGAGGATACCTAGGACTTGACGTTCTTACAGTCATGTTCCAAGCATTTGCAAATTTCTTAAAATTGTAGGGATTAAAAGGCATATTGTCACAAATGATTTGTTTTGGAATACCGTGGGTTGAAAAAATATCTTTTAAAAAGGAGCTTACCAACAACGCAGTTTTATTTGCGGTTTCGTTTCTAACCACTTCGAAATATAATCAACAAGCACGAGATAAGGTTAGTTTTGAAATTCTAGAATATCACAACCTACTTTTAAAAATGGAATGTCCGGAATTTCTTGTGGAATTAGTGGAAGTTTCGCATTTGAGCGCTGAAATTTTTCACAAACTTTACATTGAGAAATAAGTTCTTCAATATCTGAAGATATATTTGGCCAATAAATAGACATTCTCGCCATGGCTTTGGTTTTTGCCATACCTAAATAACCTTCGTGAAGTATTTGAAGTAATTGTGCTCGCAAACTTTTTGGAACAATAACACGTTTTTGAAAAAATAATATTTCATTCTCGTAGCAAATTTCGTATCTTAAAGGCTGTACTTTTTAATTAAATGATCAATCTTTTTTAACTCATTTGGCCATCCAGTTTTGCACATTTGGATAAGTAATTTTAGTTCTCTATCACATTCCATCTCTTTTTTGATAAGATCAACATGATTGTCTGCAATTTCAATGCTGTGCACAATTTCATTAAGAGAATCTATGTCATTGTCATCATCCGACTGAATGTAACTCCTGGATAAAGTATCCGCTATAAACATATTTTTTCTGACATATATTCAACTGTTAGATCATATTTTGAAAGTTTTAGTTTCATTCTTTGCAGTCTACTAGAATCTTCTTCTTCTTCTTACGGCGAAGTTATGATCCGGAGTAGAAGGATCACAACCCTCCCACTTTACTGCATCCCTACTGGTCCGCCTGTGGGGTCTGCCGGTTTGACCTCAGAAAGTACCGGCAGGCTTCCCGGTTTCGGATCACTTCGTCACTGAGGCCAATCGAATGCTGGTGTTTTTGCATTTGTGTGATCCAGTTGTTTTTTGGTCTGCCTTTTTTTGTGCGATTGCGTAGGAACGTTGATTGATATTGCCTTTTTGACGGGGTTCGAAGAATCTCTCCTTTGAACATGACAATACCAACTGAGCCGGTCGTGTTCTATCCTGCTTGTGATGGGTTCTTTTTCTTCAAGCTCGTAGCTGCGACCTTTCATACTTCCAAAATTCCAACTCGCGACTCTTAGGTTACGCCTAAACCCCTATCCCCCGGAAACCGAATAGCTTTGACCCGAGCATTTCTGCTCGTCCCAGGATCACAGCCATGCGTAGCATTGGTAGTGCCTGGTGGGGTAGTGCTTTTCTTTTTAGCGTACTTTTCCATAATGTTAGGATTTAAGCGTTTTTTTGGTTTTGACACGTGCATGCTCCTGATTTTTTGATTTATGTTTGATCTTACTTTTACAACACCGGTGATCTCCAGTCGTGTCAACCCTCGGATTCGCATGCACACTTGCGGGACAGTTTTAAGATGAAATATGTGTCGCTAGGCTCACCTGGATATTTTAAAAATTGCCTAGATGTGGTTTTCCCCTTAGTCGCCTTCTACGACAAGCGCTATGTATTTGTGGGGGGCGCTGCAGTGATATTCTTAACCCGTCCCTGCACGGGGATGCAGTCTACTAGAATGAACTTGTGAAATGGGTTTTTTCATTATAGCCACAAGTGGCTTGTGGTCTGTCAAAATAACTATCGGTCTCCCGCATATATAATAATGAAATTTAAGACAAGCAAAAACAATTGCCAACATTTACTTCTCAATTTGTGCATATGACATTTCTGATTTGCTTAAAGGTTTTTATGCATAACAAACTGGTCTCTCCATCTAAAGAAGACAACTTACAATTCCACTGCGAGATGCATCTGTTTGAATTATAATACAATAGGCAAAGAATCGCTAAAATTTTGTAATACGCCTGTGATACTTTGATTTTAAGTATTGGGTTTATAACTTAATTCGTGTGGTTTTTTGTCAAAATTTGAACGTTTTTTTAAGAAAAACATGTACAATAGTATTATTCAAAGTATTGCCCATCTGAAGCTATGACTTTTTCCCATCTTTCTGGCAATTTGTGGATCCCATCCCAAAAGAACTGCGCCGGCTTGGCAGCCAAGAATGAATCAAGCCAATTTTTGATATTCTGCTCTGATGTGAACCGTATTTCAGTGAGGGCATTCTGCATCGACCGGAACAAATGGTAGTCAGAAGGGGCAAGGTCTGGGCTATAAGGCGGGTGGGGTAAAACTTCCCATCCACTGTTTTCCAAATAGTTCTTAACCGGAATAGCAACGTGGGGCCGAGCGTTGTCATGATGGAAAATTATTGCCTCGTGTCTGGTCGCATATTCCGGGCGTTTTTCGGCTACTGCTCTCTTCAAACGGATTAATTGTGTTCGGTAGCGTTGTCCATTGATGGTTTCACCCGGTTTTAGCAGCTCATAATACAGCACACCCTTCTGATCCCACCAAAATACAGAGCATTACCTTCGCGACATGGATATTCGGCTTTGCCGCTGATTTGGCTGGTTCGCCGGGTTTCACATATGATTTTTTGCACTTGGGGTTGTCGTAATGGATCCATTTTTCATCACCAGTAACAATCCGATGCAAAAATGACTTCCTTTTGTGGCGTTCCAGCAGCATTTCGGACATGCAAAACCGCCTTTCGACGTCTCTCGGCTTGAGTTCATGTGGAACCCAATTTCCTTGCTTTTGAATATATCCAGCTGCTTTTAAACGTTTTGAAATGGCTGCTTGAGTGACACCCAAAGATTCTGCGATCTCTTCTTGTGTTTGGCAACAATCTTCATAGAGTAATGCTTCCAGTTCTTCATCTTCAAACTTTTTTGGCTGCCCAGGACGTTCGTCGTCTTCCAAGCCAAAATCACCACTTTTAAATCGTGCAAACCACTTTTGGCACGTTCGCTCAGCTAGCGCATGTTCACCATAAACTTCCACCAAAACACGATGACTTTCAGCAGCAGTTTTCTTCATATTAAAGTAATGAAGAAGAACTCCCCGCAAAAACACTTTTTCAGGCACAAAGTTCGACATATTTGAGTGAAAAAAAATTATTGTTGTTTACCCTTCAAATGAATGACATATACTGAAATGACGTGCAATGACAGTAGCTTTCCAACGCATGTTCCAATGGAATAATACAAGTTACGCCATCTCTTAGCAAACCGCACGAATTAAGTTATTGACCCAATATATTAAATATTTGCAAATGATGTGACGTCCACACGAATTCATTATCTTTTTTTAAAAGTTCTCGGAGGGAGAGGTCAACTCTGATAGGTTAGGTATAAAGTTTCTCAAATAATTTATAAATCCTAAGAATCTTTGAAGATGTTTTTTTATTTTCAGGTATCTTTAACGCCTTTATTACTTCTATTCTACTTGCATCAATAGAAATCCCATTTGTTGAAAAAAATATATCCTAAATATTTAACATTTGTAAGTTTGTATTGTAGTTTACTTTTATTAAATTTTATATTAACCTCCTTAGCTCTTTTTATTACTCGGTCTAAATTATTGTCATATTCTTGTTTATTCCTTCCTCCACCAAAAATATCATCAAAATAAATGAACGTTCCTGGCAAGTCTCCAAAATACTTTGTGTTTAGTTTCTGAAATAACTCCGGTGCGAAACTAACTCCAAAAGCCATACGCAAAAAATTATTTAGCCCATATAATGTACTAAAAGCACAATAATCACTACTAGCACTATCCAAAGGCACTTGCCATCTTTGAAATCAATGACTGTGAAATATTCCATAGTCAAATGTTCAAGACGTGGAATTTCAAAAGGCTCTTTTTTAATGTTTAAATTTAATTCCAATACAAGGTTATGGACAAAATCAGTAGGACGTGGACGAGTTGATCGCCTCCGATAAAAAATAGATGGTTGTAATCCCTACACATTGTTTCTATTGACTTCTTTTCTTCCTTGTTTAGATGTTCTAGTTCTAACTATGACTGTAGTTTCGCCAATCTTTCTTCTACTACTTGATTGATCATTGTTGAGCTTAAGTTATACACCTCGTAGTTTTTCACGTTTTCGGGTTTAAGTAGTAGGTTTCCGATATTTGCTTCTTCCTTGTTTGTGTTTAGTACTGATATGTGTACGTAAACATCGATCGGTTTTTTACTTTTTAATTCATTTTTATTTAATTATTTTTTTAAACTTACATACTAGCCAAAAATGATTAAATCTAAATTAAAACTAACATTTATCTTAATCTAGCTTACTGGCTCTTAACGGGCACTCTAAACTTAACTATATCCTCATAACTATTGCCTTTCGGCCTTAAATCTATGAATTTTTGTGTTTGCGCTGTTTTTTAATTTCCAAGAAACTTGCAAAAAACTTGGACTTTTTATTATTTAGTTTTACTTAAAACTACCTAAGCTACTTAACCTAAATTAAATATAATCAGGGTGATGAGCAATCTCTCGATTGGTCGCCATCCCGATTGCGTCGATGGGCGCCTGGCAGTCGCCAACATGGTGCACACGCGCCGCCGGGACTCGAGCGAGGCCATAAGCGTCGGTCAAGTCTCGGTAGCACTCATTCATGTTGGCGAGTCCGGCCCCTCCCAAAAACCCCCTAAAATACGCTTAACTAACTTACAAACTAGGTTAAAACTAAGGAGGATAGTACCTAGGTAACGCACCGACCCGGGAGAGCGTGTCTGCCCTCACCTCTTCCTCAAGCCACCAAATTTCGGTGAACTGCTTTAAGGTATCGACAATGTCCCTATCCGCAATTGCGGTATTAAAACGGAGGAGCTCCTGAGCATTGGCGGCGTACCCGTCGTGGATGAGCCGCTTATCCCTCGCGCCGCGGTGGCTGTGGTACAATACCGGCACACCATCTTTACTTTGGACTAACCCTTTCATGTCTGCATGAAGAAATGCCTCAGGCGGTACAAAGCCAGACCGGAGCGTACTCTCGTGGTACATTAAATTCGGGTAATAACCACCCGAGATCAGGTTATTAGCGTTGGCCATCGCCCTTGCAACGGGCCTTCGAATCACCTTAATTATGAAATTGTCAATCCTATTCAATCGAGCCCCATCGTAGAGGGTCTTGTTGGGATAATATTTTATATACTCAGACTCGGGAGTTCTAAACAACCCTAGGTAGGCCCTGAGACACTGTCTCTCAAACACCCGAATCTTTTCCATATAGGAAGGCGCTATATTGAACCAAATGGGACAGCCATAAGCGATGATCGGCCTTATAAGGGCCACGTAGCATATGACCTTTACTCTGGAAACAAGTTGACTGCTGCAAAACAGTCTCCTTGTCAGAGCATAGGCCTCACTACTGGTCGAGCCAGATGCCAAGATATCTGACCACGCTTTGCACCGCCAATGGTTGTCCATTTTGTCCAATAATGGCTAATTTTTCAATGGAGTTCTGAACAGGATTGTTTCCAATTTTTGGAAATTGATTTTCAATTTCCAATCATCGCAATACCTCTTAATTTGATCGAAGTCACGCTGCAACAGGATGTTGATGACCTCAACTTTTGGACCTGATCTGTACGCCACTAAATCGTCTGCGTACGCTATAGCATGTCTGAGGGAACCCACCATATAACTCGTGTAAATATTAAACAAGATCAGAGAATTCACCGCTCCCTGTTGTAAGCCGTTTTTAATTTCAAAGACTTTGCTCGAAGTCACGTTGCCAGCTTTGACAACGAACTTCTTTCCCATAAGCATGTCATAAATCATATATAGTTTTTGCATGCCCAATCTAGTCAGCTTATAGAAGAGCCCCTCCAACCATACGGTGTCGAAGGCCTTCTCAAAGTCGACCAGGCAGGCCCCCGTGCATTGGTTCTTGCATTTGTGCCACTGAATGTCGGACACCAATTTCGACGCGGCATGAATCGTTTCATGCCCCGCTCTAAAGCCAAACTGATTGTCCGGAATAATCTTATTTTCTTCAGCCCAATTCAAAAGAGCTCTATTAATGACCTTCTCGAATACCTTGCTAAAATTCGGGAGCAAACTAATTGACCGAAGATTAGCCGGGTTGGTCCTCTCTTTATCCCTTTTGGGGATAGGATGTACCACCGCCATTTTCCACTGCGCTGGATAATATGCATTATTCAGCGCATTGTTAAATAGCGTGACGAAGATCTCAATCGCTTCTAGAGGCAGGTGTCTTAATACTACGTTTGGAACACCGTCAACTCCCGCCGACTTTGTATTTTTAAGTGACTCAAAGATACACAGGAGTTCATCTTTACTCACGAACAACTGGGAATTTGTCCTTTCATCGGCGATTATGCCGTTTGCAAGGTTTTCGTCATTGAACACGGTAAAACCGTTGTTCTCGGATCGCAAATCTGAAGTTCGGTGCGCAGATAAAAATGGTTCAGAAAGGCCCTCTCTTCCAGGTCGTGATTACGGCGAACTGGGTTGTTCACAGTATACACGGTCTCGAAGAAAGCGCCCATCAAATCCACTCTCTCCTGCGGGTCTTCGACCACGTAAAAACCGTCGTTCGAGTCGGCCCTTTCCGGACTTATACCAGCAATTAGTCGTACTCCTCCAACTGCGTTTGTTCGTTCGGGATCCGTATTACGACGGCAAGTCCGTAATGGTCACTATCGTACTCGACCGTTCGTAAACAGTTCCGCGTTCGTCGATCTGTGTCTGTCAGTTCTAGTCTTTCGTCAACTAGCGCTAAGTTCAAGAAAGAACCTTCTCTAGGGAAAGACGGAAAATCCGTCGCGTACAACTCGAGTTTGTACTCAATCATATTATGACGCCACCATTCGTGAAACTGGTGCCTCTAGGGTTCGGAGTATCATTTCCCCATGCTGCATGTTTAGCATTAAGGTCTCCTCCCAAAAAGTAATAATTGTCCTCCGATTGAAGCTGTAAACAACGAAAAAGTGTCTCGAGCTCATTTAAAAATATAATGGGTTGGGGTGCGTCAGGTGCGTAAAGTGACACCACATACACCCGCCTCTGCCTATGGAGGGGAATGCCCACAATGCACGCTTCCAACACCTGGAACCTACGCACGTCCTTGCTATATATGACTCTATGGCGCAAGCCTTTGCGTATTAAGATACCGACACCGCCTTCTTGTGTGGAGTGGGGCCGATCTCTTCTTACTACCTTGTAATTTCTATAGCCTACTTTGTGCTTCGGAGTTAGCTTAGTTTCGCTAACCAAAAGTACATCTGGCTTTTCGGCTTTCAACAGATTGGTTCATTGATTCTTCCCTCGATCCTGATCATTGAATTAACATTCAACGCAAGGATCTTTAGTTTTGCCTCGTCCAGCGTACCCATCATATTTATGGCGCGGTTGACTCAGCAAACAGCGTCGAATAGATAACGTCTATTCGAGCCGCTTGCTCATTTAACTGATTCTGGAATTTGTCGATCTTTCCGTGCAGTGACAGAAGGGTCGCTTTCAAATCCAGATCCGCTTTAGGCGTAGGAACCTTTGGTGCGGTTTTTGTATTTGCCTTACCCGGTCCAGATACCATTTGGGCAAATGACACATTGGGTGCAACAAAATTTGAGAACGAGCGACTCTTTCGACCCTTCTCTTTCTCGGACCTCTGTTTCCCTTGAAATTGGCAGGATGCCCTGAGCTTTTGCAGAGTACACACGAGAGCTGGCCCCGATCGTCTACTCTCTCCCTTCCCAAAGGACACTCCCCATGCTTGTGGTCCCTGTTGCACTTAAAGCATCTAAACTGCATATGGCAGTTAGCTGCGGCGTGCCCGAACCTCTGGCAGCGCATACACTGAAGTATACGATCTGACCTTTTTTAGCTTTTCCCAACGTACTGCATGATAGTACAGGAATCTGATCCTTTTCAGACTATCGATTTTGCTGTTGGGGGTTAGTTGAACCAAAAAAAATGGTAATTTGCGGTTACCACCCCTCTCCGCAGGTGAGGAAAACGGCTTGACCCCCACGAACTTAAGGTCGTCGCACTCATAATTCTTGAGCTCCTTCTCGAGCTCGTCCGTTTTAACACTTGGGTCGATACCCTTAAGCAACACCGTTTGCTATTTTTCTCCCTTTGTCGTATACGTGAAGTATTCGGTCTCTGCTTTCTCCAGAGCGGTGCGTACCTTTTTATACTCCTCCATATTATTGCACATTATAATGTGTTTATCGGCGTTTAGCCTTTTTATATAAAAATCTTTACTTACTAATCTACGTAATTTAATGCTACATTAATAGGCGGGACTCTCACTTTTCTTTGCTGCTGCTGTTGTTATTGTTGTTGTTGTTGCTGTTGCTGTTGCTAAGGTTGCTGTTGCTCCTTCTGTTGTTGCTGTTGTTGTTGCCGCGGCTGTTTGCGTGCCAGCTGCTGATTCTGTTATTGCTGTTGCTTTTGTTGTTGGTTTTTCTGAGACTGTTGCTGCTTCTGGTTTTTGTTTTGTTTTAGTTGCTGCTTTTGCTGCTGCTTAGTAAGCTCTTGTTGTTGCTGCTGTTTCGGCTGTTGTTGTTTTTGTTTTTGCTGCTGTTGCTCAACTTGAATTTTCATCAGCTTTTGTTGTTGTTGCTGGATTTTTTGCTGGCGTAACTTCTCCCTCTTCTCGAGGAGCTCTTTAATCAGAAGATCGAGCTGGGCTTCCTCATCGTCTTCGTCTTTCTGTTGTTGTTGTTGTTGTGCTGGTTCATCTTCGGCGTCCAGTAACTATATAAACGAGTTACTTTCTCCCACGTACCGGCACTCTCCACCTTCAGACTCGTACGAGTAGCTGAGGCCATCGTTGTAGTCATCAGTCTCAGCTTCTGACGTCAGTATTGATTCGCCTGACTTTGCCATTCTTTAGGCCGACAAATTCGGCTTCTGTTTTCGTCGTCGCCGTTTTTTCTCACCTTTTGTTGATTCAAGCGACTGTACTGCTGCTGTTGCTGGTGCACTTGTTGTTGTTGTTGCTGCTGCTCCCGATTGCTGCTGTGTGACTGGTTTTGTTGTCACGCGTTTTCGCAACGGGGCATCATCTTGCGGGACCTTTGGCTGGCCAGTGTCCATCGCCTGATTACTTTGCGGCACTTCCACTTTCGCTTTTTGTTTTGTTTTGTTATTAATTATTTAATTAAAAAAAAAAAAAAAACAGAACACTTCCCCCACGAGGACTTCAACCGACACCTCTTGTGTCAGAGTCTATGGTCTTTTCCACTGCGCCAAATGGCTTACAGAAACTTTCTGATCAAAATCACTTTATCACGATTGTGTTTGCACTGCACCACTAACCAAGTCGACTGTTCGCGTTGGCTGCTGAAGAGCGACTGCGGTCGGTGTGATCGTACGAGTATACTCCGGTGATGAAATGTACGAGTATACTCCTGATAGGATCTCTCTAGCGAAATATATTTGGTCTGAGTTTTCTGTAACTGGTCCATATTTTATAAATTTTTCGGATCTCGCAGGGATGGTCAAAGTTCTGTGCTCGTAACAGAAGTCTACTAGATAGTGTCTGTTTTTGTAGTGATATTTAAATGTGTTGTCATTGTAATCCACTGCTGCATTGAATTTTCTGAAGAAGTCTTCGCCGATTATTCCATCTTGTGTAATTAGACAGGTGTTTGGAATTATGTGGAATGTGTGAGTGATCTTTTGGCCAGGAATGAACTCTAGATTTAGCTTAATAGTACCTAGCGTTGATGTAGGTATGTCACTTATGCCTACTAATGCGGTAATAGTTTCTGTATTTACCCATTCGTTGGGGTTTAGTGTCTTTAATTTAATCATTCTTAAAGCAGCGCCTGTGTCTAGGAGCATTTGGATGTTGGGAACATTGAACCCCCTTGATGATATTCTGATTTGACTTTTGAAATTCGAAGTTTTATTAAAGGAACTGAAATTGACGATTCACTTATTGTTCCAACGAGTATACGTAGTTTTATTCTCTGTCGAGCTAGGGCTTGAAGCTTGCTCTATTTTGTTTGATTTTTGGTTTTGGAACAGAGAATTAAGTTTAGACTTTGGTTCTGAGAGTTTCTGAGATTTTGTAAGGTTCTGAGATTTCGTGAAGTTCTGAGATTTCGAGAGGCTCTGAGATTTCGTAAGGTTCTGAGATTTCGTGAGGTTCTCAGATTTTGAGAGGTTCTGAGATTTCGAGAGGCTCTGAGATTTTCTGAGGTTCTGAGATTTCGTGATGCTCTGAGATTTCGAGAGGCTCTGAGATTTTGTGAGGTTCTGAGATTTCGAGAGATTTAAACACTTTGATGCATGTTCTTCACCTGACTTCACGTGCTAGACGGGTCAGGTGTCTTAGAGATTCCCTGGTTGGGATTGGTTGTTTTTCCTTGATTTAAACTCTATCGTGTGTCCTTGCTTTTTACAATATCTACACGTCGCAGTAGTTTGCATGTTGGATGTCGGCTTTCGTGTTGAGGAGAATTTATTTGAGGTTCCGAATTTACTCGTTAATGCCGGCCTTCGACATTTTTTCGTGTTATGTGTTCTTGTTATGCAATTATGGAAGTATGTATTTGTTCGTATGGTTTGAGCTTTGTCTGGGTACCGCTAGTTTTTGTTCCTCCATAGCGATATCGACAGCTGTATCGAGGTCTTCACATCTCGCGCTCTTTACCAGAAGCTTTAACTGAGGAACGAGGTCATTGCAAAAACTGCTTAGGGTCATTTTTTTTGTTTAGAAGCCGAATAACATGGTTTGCGGATGCGTCCTGGGTCGAGGCGTTCGCATTGTTCAGTTCATCGAGCAATGCATGCGCTCTTTCCTTATAAGACATGACTGATTCATTAATCCTCTGCTGAAATTGGAAAATCTCAGTCTATATCACAGGTATGGATCGGGTTTTCCTGAAGCTTTTGACTAGTGCGTCTTTCAACTCTGGCCAAGCATTATAATCGCTGTATTTTACGATAACGTTATATGTCCTGCCTGTTAATTTCGACTTAACTATGCCAATAATTTCCACCTTTTCTTCCCCTAAAGCAGTATTCTTATCTTGCAAGTCAACCAATTGAACAAAACGGTCCAGAGATCTTGCGGAACCATCAAAATCGGGTATGAGTTTGATGGCTTATGACGAATTAAATGCCATTTTGGGTTGAATATGGCAAATCTTTCTGGTGTTTGAGTGCGTACGGTTACTTCCCGAGGGGTTTTGGAGATTGGGTTATGGAGAGTTTTTGAGAATATGCGGAAGAGTACAGGCGACACTGGGATTGGGTAACTCTTTATTTTTAATTTTTGACGGTTCGTCTTTATGTGAAGAGTGTCCGACTGACTGGCATTAGCCCTGAAGTTGTGGTTTGTGGCTTCTTAATGATATATTGAGGTTAAAACCTGACATATATTATTAGATGTACCAATGAGAAAAAGTGAAGACGCAGACAGGTTTCGGGAATGGGTGTGCGGTTGTGTTTATAATAAATAACCAAAAAGAAGACAAAATAATTCTAATTTGTCCACTATCACTTCTATATATACATTTTTTTTAATGTACCAAATGTATTATTAAACAAATTTGTTGATTAAATTTTAAGTTTCCTCTATCACATAAGTGATACAATATGTGTATTTTTGGAGATTATTTATATGTATTTATTAAATTCTAATTAATCTTAGGTCTGGTGTATATCACACATCTTTGAGAATTACTCTTTTTTTTCGATGTATTTGTTATTAAAACAAAATTATATACGAGTATTATATATTTTTTGTATCTACGAGTAGTTTTAATTGAAATATAAAAAAAAAATTGCTTACGTTAGTCTCATATTGATTTAGATGTTGCTCTTGATGCTGCAGTTGATGGTGCTCTTGGAGTTGCTGGTATTGGAGTTGATGGTATTGGAGTCATTGGTGTTGGAGTTCATGGTATTGGAGTCGATGGTATTGGAGTTGATGGTATTGGAATCTGGTTGTACTGTTGCACTGTTGTTGATATTGCCTCTGCGTGACAATTTCTTCCTTCCTTCTTTATGTCCGCAGGAATTGGAATACATCTGTGGGTTGATTTTGACTTTTCTTCTCACTGAATTGGTTTAGTATTTGATTTAGTTATTAGTATATTGTTTAACCAGACTCAGTTAAACTTTATGCTTTATTGTGTCTTTGGCAATATACTTTCTTTAGTTGGTCATTATAGTTTAGTTTTTTTTTTCACTGAATTTGTCTTTACGAGTTTGAATTTTGCTTTTGCGGTGCTGAATTTTGCTTTTGCGGGGCTGAATTTCGTTTTTACCGAATTTGTCTTTGGGTTTTTTTTTTAAAGACTCTAGGGGGATGCTTTACCCTAGAGATCCCATCGCTGCCACCAAATGTTATATCTGCCGATACAACTGAACACTTTTAAACACCGAATATTGTATCCATCGATACAACTGACCCAAGAAGAGAGAAACGAAACTAATTATTTTTATGAGACCACTGACAGGAGTCTAATGCAATGTTTTATTGCGTACTTGCTACACCTGCACTTTGAACAAGACTGCCTCATTCATCGTTCCCACATTTCCTCCATGCCTTCGCTTTTCTTACTTTTCGATCTCTTTACTTTGACCGATTGGCAACTATCACACTTAGGTGGCCCACATGTGTCGTTTTTCATTCTTGACATCTATGGCAACCCAGTGGGAAATATCCCACTTAGGTGGCGCACATGTGTCATCTTGTATTATGCCATTACTCGTATGCCAATATCAGTCACCGGTTGCATTGCATGTGCTATTGTGTTTCATTATGTCACACAATAGAGTGTTACATTACAATGCCGATCGCCGGTCGCATTTCATGATTTATGACATATGGGTGGCCGTGGTGTAGTGATAACATCATCGCTTGTCACGCTACAGGTTCACGGTTCGAATCCTGATGTCAATAATCATCTATTTATTTCGCATGAAATAAATAAAAAGTCGATCAATTGCGAAAGCTTATGTCAACTCTACTGCAAAGGCATAACACTGGCAGTATGGCGTTCATATGGCTAAAATGCAACTTGATCGTGATGATGACATCAGGAGAACGGAAAAAAAATGTGAATCATGAGCAACGACAAAAAGCAAAAACAAACAAGCTCCCCAGTTATCTGGACAGCCACCCTTGGAGTTCACTGAAACTTAATACCAGCTGAGTTTCAAACCAACTACGCCAATCTATCTTTCTCTCTGTCTCTTCCCTTTTCCTCAAAACGCCCGTGTCCTAAAATTAGTATGAGGGTATTCATAACCCCTTTCACACGTGCAATTTATATAAAAAAAAAAAAAAAAAATATATGGTCAAGTGAAAATGGATCGTGCCGTTTGATCCTGGGAATGGGATCGTGTGTGGTCTCTTATTTGGGCGCAGAACAGTTGGAACCTTAAAAAACACGTCTGAATCTCACGACACTCACTCACTCACTCCACTACTTCAGTGCATGCGTTTTTCTAAATGTCGTTGTGCCCTGAAAATCAGAGTAAAGTGATATTGAATCAATCGTCTTGGCAGTCCAGCTCATTCCGGCATTCTTCCACTAGTTTTGAGAATATGGTGACCGAATTAACGAACTCTATAGCGGCTTGATTATCTACATAAATTGAGATGTGCATTGTATCTTGCTTGATTAAACGAAAAGCTTCTCTTATTGCCAGTAGCGTTGGGTGAAAGACACTGCCAGAATTTAGCGATTCCGATTATACACCCGTGTTATGTATAGGTTCTTATTACATATTAACGATTTCTTGTAAATTGGTTATTTCTCTGATATGACTCAAACGATTTAATTGAAAATCTACATCTAAGCAATATTTGACATTTGCAACACGGCATCCCAAGTTTTGGAAAATTGTCAAAATATTTTTTTTTTGATTTTTCACATTTATCAAAAAAGCACAACGTTTCAACAATTTCTCTTAAATTTCAGATTTTAATTCATTAATTAAATTTCAATCGGCCATCGGCACATTTGTCATGTTTGTTAGTATTTATAAGTAAATAACTACTGTATCTTTGTTCTAAATAGTAAAATAACGAATTCGAATGAATGAAAATAAAATTTTAAATTTGAGTGATTTGAAAATAAAGTCGTATGTACGTACATACATATATAGGTGCAAGTACTTATGACCCTACACTTTATAATTGTGATTTAAAAAATATTTTTCGGCTAACATAATTTTCGCCGACCCACGTGTTAACGGAGTGCATGAACGTGATAGATGCACAAAACGTACACCGCAGGAGATCATCACACCGACAATATAACGAGATAAGATTAGATTAGATAATAGATTTATTTCAATTCATTATAAATATGAGTATACGTGTACAAAATTCTACAAATCTTATATAGCATGGCAACAGCCGTCTGCCAGGATGACAAATTTTTATAATTATTTTAGTTGCATATATGTAAGTATTTTATTATTAACCCAAAGTTTTAAATGTCAAAGTGCTTCTTGTATAATATAATTTGACTACGATATCAAAAATCAGCTTTAATATATTTTAACAGGGCTTTGCAGTCTTTGCCATTCAGGAACTGATGAACCTCATCTTGAGACAGGTGGTTTTGTCCTAAGTGCATTTTCCTTAATTCCTTCAGTATATGACAGATTCCTATTAAATGCACTATATTTTCTCAAGCCGCCAGGTTGCAAAGATTGCATTGCATAGGTAAATCCGTTCTGTGGGGCACGAAATTTAGGGGTAATATTTCTCCTCTCGCCTTGAGAATGGTGGTTATAGCAACCAGCGCATGGTGATTCCCTGTGGATTGATGCTCTTGCCTCCTCTATAAAGCCGTTATGTAATTTATCGCTAAGGTTGCCCAAGATGTTGTAAAGCTCAACTTTCATATTTTCTACGTTGCTTACACTTATATTAAGGTTACAATTCTCTCTATCCGCTAACCCCTTCCACTTTTCAAAACAGGCTGCTTCTTTGATGATTGCTTGCTTCGCTACAATATTTGGTAGGCTAGTCGAACTGTATCCTAAGCGTTGTTAGATACAACGGGGGGGCCCGTCCCTATGTACAGCATGAAGTTTGGCATGGTCATCGGCAGGCGCAGCATTCATAACCGACCTTGCAGTAGCAAGGTTCTCCCTCAAATCTCCATGTTCAAATACCATGACTTGCGGTTTACTCTTGTTCACGATAAGGTTCCACATTTTGTAGTATTCTTCCAGTTTTGTCATCACTCATTGCAGCTTCTCTGGTGTATCAGCTAAGAGGACGATATCATCAGCAGACATTAAAATCTTGATAGTGACATTGTTAATAAAAACACCGCCGTTCAAAGCCTGGACAATATTTTCTATGAATAATACAAATAAGAGCGTACTGAGTGTACATCCCTGCTGCATTCCCGTGGTAACTGGAATGCTCTCGGACATCTCCACCCCATTTCACATAGCGGCGGCGCAATTACGATAAATAGCCTTTAAACTTGTCAACATTTTAGTAGAAATGCTCATGGTTGGCAATTTGTAGAACAGTAGGCCCCTTTTTACACTATTAAATGCTGATTTAAAATCGACAAAAT
Organism: Pocota personata; assembly: GCA_963082735.1. Taxonomy (NCBI): domain Eukaryota; kingdom Metazoa; phylum Arthropoda; class Insecta; order Diptera; family Syrphidae; genus Pocota; species Pocota personata. Next base: position 155,140,814 of record OY720429.1, read on the forward strand.
AAGTATAGATGTTTTTGCCTTCTACCCTACGGATATCAACAATAGTGTTGAGTGTAAAAATATGGTCGACGGTTGAGTATCCTTTCCGGAATCCTGCTTGGCACTCACTCAGGATGTAATTTGTGGTGATCCAGTCCGTAAGACGGTTAAACAAAATGCTCGCAAAGATTTTTCTTATGGAGTTAAGAAAAGTTATGCTTCTATAATTTTCTGGGCTGTTTCTGTCTCTCTTTTTTATATTGGAGAAATTACAGCTGTTTCGAAGCATGCAGGCAAGGTTTTCAATCCATATAAACTGTAAAGCAGTTGGAGTAAGGTTTTCACGAATTCATTGCTGCAGTTTTTTAGAATTCGTGTAGGATTCGATTGTTTCCAGCTGTTTTTCTTTCCTTCATGTTCTGTAGAACTGTTTGTAACTCCAGTTGGTATAATAAGTCTATCTAGTTGATGATTTTCAATATATGGTTCACAGTGCTGAAAGAGCAATGCTATCCTTTCAACATTCAGAAGCGATTTAAAATGGTTTTTGACGTCATTTATTGACACATTTATTCCTAATCTGGGCTTAGAACCTTTTATACATCGGATTGCATTCCAGAACTCCTTTACATTTCTACTGGCTGTGATAATTTGAAATTTGGCTTCGAAAAAAGTGTCTTCTTTATTAAACATAGAGCCCTAAAATCTTTTTTAGCCTTGGAGTACTCCTGTGTAAAAAACATCGTTGAAAATTTTCGAAAAAGATTTAAATAGTCTTATAGTCCTTGTCATACCAGTCTTGTTTTGCTAATGCAATATAACGATAACCAGAACGAAATTATTTTCGTTTGCGATTTCCATTCTCATGCAGTCGAAAACTATAAGCGACGATTAATGAAAATCAAAGCATGTCGGAGTTAATCAGATAGTGGTAGTACCAATTTAGCGTACGACCGAGAAACTCACAATGCTCTGACCATTGTACTTTTTGCCGTCCTTAAGTACGTTTAAGGAATTGGACTAATTCAGAGTTGCTTTCAATAAGCAGTTTTTTTTTTTTTCCTTCTTTTCGGTAACTTGTCTTTTTCAGGCAAACTATTTTCTGTTTTTGTAACTTCTAACAGCTGTCAACGGATGTGCCTCGCAACAGCCAAAAGCGGCTGTTGCATATCAAGGAAACCGTTTCCGCCATATACATCGAAATGTGTGTAAAACTAAATTAAAACGCTCACACGATTCATTTTTGCGTTGTTCACGTATCCGACGCTGGATATGCAACTCTCTTGTTTCTAAAAAAAATAGTTATGCCTTAATTTAAGAACCACAGATTTAAATTCAATTTGGTTTCTAAAACTGGTATTGTATGAAAATGATCCCATCCAAGATTCATTAAAATTAATTCATTCACCTGATGATTTTTGATAAAATTTAGTTTTTTGCTTGAATGTAGGTACTGCTAAGATGGTTCCATCTGAAAGTATTCAATTCAAAAAAATGAATCTTTATTCACGCCTAACAAAAAAAACCATTAATCGGATTTCTATGAAATTTGGTTTTTAAGTATAACCTAATACCGTAGATGGTCCTAAGATATATGTGATAAGTGATAAGCTGTTTAAAAGAACTACCGTCCATTTATATCTTCAGGAGCCTTGCATGGAATGTAGCAACCAACACTATGTAGATTCATTAAGATTATTACATCCCCAAATCATAAAATGTTCACCATCAGTAGAGTAATTTAGTGAAACCAAACATAATGGAAATAATATTAATCTGGGAATTTATTATTCATCACAACGCAAAATATCATAGTTAATATCGTTGCAAGGTCTCGCGGCTCAAGACACGACTCTAGCTACCTATGTAGTAATTGTCGCTTAAGAATTAGACTGGGAGCAAACATAAATGAAAACTAATAATTAGTTATTTTAAATTTAAAATATTTAACATATTGTAAAACCTTCACCTCTTTTTTCGCATTCATTTTTAAGTTTGAATTCTCTGATTTTTTCTGTTGACATTCGAAAAATTCAAAGTATATACGAGTATGTAAATGCATTAGTAAAAATTTAATCTTGCGTTTTTCTTAAAGTCGCCTCTAACTCCAAATCGGTAGAAATAAACTCGAATAGCACTACTAAAATAGGAAAGGTTTAGTTGTGGCTCACCCGCCTCTATGTACACATCTTACTTGATTTTTATATTTTTCATGATAAGGCGGATAATACTGCACGGACAAAATATAAAAATAATGATTGATTGCGGTAGAATACTACGCTAGTGCAGAATTTTTAGGCTAAAATCTTAATTGAATTTCTTCGATCTGTCAAAAGTCAGCTATGTAAATTCACAGTAGCAAAAATGTGAAAATGAATTGCAATAACTACTCTGAATTTCACTTTAGCTAAATCTGTTTTATTACTGTGAAGCTTTAAAAGTAAAGCAGCGGTTTTAAGAGTTGCTTTTAGTATTTTCATTACTAAGGGCCAATCGAGTAATATTGATCTAGCCATTTATTTCAGTTCCAGGTACAAACGTGAATAAAATTGCAAACTCTATTTTTCGAGTTTATTACGAGAGTAAGGTGAAAAGTTCTCGGCCTGAGGCAGAGATGGCGTTCCAATCAGCAAAAATTTATGTTTCCTGCCTGGGTGCACTTCTCATTAGTTCGTATCAAAAGTTTCAACTTTTTCTCTCAAGTAGTTTCTTTACACGAATTTTTGCAGTAGACGTCTTGCGTGTTTTTGGTTAAAATGGATAAACTTGAATATCGTGCGGTGATAAAATTCTTCTTTTTGGATGGGTTAACCCCTAAGGAAATTCATCAAAAGTTGCCAAAAGTTTACGGGGACTCTGCTCCTTCCATGTCAACCGTTAAAAAGTTGGCAGCTGAATTTAAACGTGGTCGCACGTCCCTCGAAGATGACCCCTGTAAAGGACGGCCAAAAACCGCAACCACACCCGAAACCACCGAAAAAGTGCATGATATCGTGTTGGACGATAGACGAGTAAAGGTGAGTGAGATAGCTGAGGCTGTGTGTACTCATATATCGAAAGAGCGGTTGCGAAACATCTTGCACAAAAACTTAGTGATGCGAAAACTCTGCGCAAGATAAGGGCCGCATTTGCTGAATGCCTATCAAAAGCAAATGCTCAAACGACTTTCGCGGCAATCTTTGGACCGATTCAATAGAGATCCGACCGATTTTGTGCGGGTGAGACATGGGTCCACCACTACACGCCAGAAACGAAACAGCAGTCGAAGCAGTGGGTGGAAGCCGGTGGTTCAGCGCCAAAGAAAGCGAAGTCGATCGCATCTGCTGAAAGGTCATGACCAGTGTGTTTTGGGATGCGAAAGGGATTCTGTAAATTAATTACCTTGAGAAAGGCAGAACAAAACCTTGAAGTCAAGGTAGATTATGTAGAAAAATAAAACCATTTTTTAACTGAAAATCGCAGTCTTTCATTGTCAGACCGAAACTTTTCACCTTGCCCTGGTATAGAATGTATTACCAATATTGGTAGAAATCTCAAGTGCGAAAAAGTGAATACAGTCGAACCTCCATAAGTCGAATCGTCACGGGATCAAATAATATGTTCGATTTATGGAATGTTCGAGTTATGGAACAGAACAAAATACACTTGCTCAGTTGAATGTGTTTATTATTGTTTGTTTTTTATTTAGACTTTAAGTATGTAATTATTCCTTGACTTTGAAAAAATCAGTTATTGTTGTTTTGTTATAGTTTTTTTCAAAATGATCTTCGATCATGACGATATCCTTGTATATGAGTTGAAAAGTCCGTTCACTGGTATTCAGAAAACATCTTATAGTAAATTGGTAAACACTTATAAAAAAATTCTGTCTCATCTGTATTAAAAACTTCATTTTCTGCATAAGGCCTCAATATCGACGGTAAAACTTTCCAAAACTTCGCGGACTCATCACTGACGTCAGCACTCTCTCCAGCGTTTTTTGGACAATTCCCCACCTTAATTTAACATTAAAATCGATTACAGTGGTGAAATTAAAATTTGGAAGTGCATGACTTACCTGTTTTTAAATTTTTGCAGCCAGCCTTCGCTAGCGGAAAAGTCTTGTATTCCTTTTGATTTTGCATAAAATAGCGCCTTTTCTTTAATCATGGGACCTGTTACTGGTATATTTTTGTCCCTCATTAATAGTATCTATATTTGTAACGCTGAATCAAGCTCCGCATATTTTACAGGCTTTGATCGAATCGAATTTAAATTCACACTTTTTCTACGGCTTTTCGAATCTTCATCCGGTTTTTCACAATGGATAATGTACTTCGCGGAATATCAAATTTCGTGGCAACTTCAGACTTTTTTGCGCCTTTTTCGATTTGGTCGATAATCAAAAAATTTTTATTCAAATTTAAAGCGGCGACATTTTTCTGAACAAAGTGGTAAAAAATTACCAACGACAACCTTACAAGGTATCGACACGAACAATATTCAGAAGCGACTTCTATTATGTATTGTACCTACATATATTTCACTGCAAACACAAAAAAGATTTGCAAGATTTCCAACTAACTTTCGCATACTTACATATTATACCGTATTTTCTTTGCCTTTACTTCCCTTCTCTTTTTTTTGCTTTTCGAATGGGTGTTTGAGTATGAGTTATGGAGGAATTTTTCTACGAAAAGTAACATGACGAAATATGACACAAAGTTCGATTTAAGGAGGGTTTCGACTTACAGTGAGTCTTACTTACGGAGTGTAAAATGTGGGGAAATTAAAGTCTTGGGTCTAAGTTCTGAAACATTCGTTCGAGTTATAGAAAATTCGACTTAAGGATGTTAAACTTACGGAGGTTTGACTGTACTTTGTTGTTTATTATGTTTGTATGGAAATATTCGGGCTTAAGTTGACTGACAAAGAATATCGTTTTTATACTCCTCAATATTCCCAGAAACTTATAAGCTACAAAGATTCAAAATGAAGACGCAACGTTACTTCACTCTCTATCTAATCTCTAACACTCCCCTATATTCTTTCACTTCGTCACTGGGTTTATAACTTTAAATTACCTAGTCCTAAGTGGTGTAGAACATTCGAAAGACAGTTTTCTCTTAGACGAGAAAAGAAAAGATCATGTAAAAATAAAATTAGGTGTCTTCAAGTAAAGTGTATTAAAGTAAAGGGGGATCTGGTCCTTGCGTCTTGAATTGTCTTCCAATTGTCAAACCTATCACAATTACAAATAGTCGGATACATTTTTTTAATTGGAAGTAACACATATTGAGGGTACAAATTTGATCTCTAGTGGAGCATTAGTATTTTTTTAGTTTACTCATAGTTCTTTTTCTAGTCATCTAGTCAATAAATATTTTTTTATTTTTTTTAGATGACCATCTCTAAGTCTGTACTTCCTTCGCATAATCAAAATTGTCCAGCTGCATCGACAAATACTCAAGAAAGTAATAATTCTCCACCGTTACATACAAATCATATGGGACAACAGGCAACGAATCTACAAGTTGCGACTCAGCCACCCTTACCACAAAGACAAATGCGAGGTCGAGAAGACCAAATTCAAGATTTGAGAAAATTCCAACAAGACTTTCATCTATCAGGAATTAATCCTCAACCTTCTCAGCATCAAATACCGTTGAATATAAATAAAAATGCAAATATCTCTTCCCATCAGCTGCAGCAATCTATGTCACCACCACAGTCTCAACAAACTATTCAGCACACTTCGCCTCATAACCCAACGTCTATCCATAATCAAACACAAATAATGCAACCGGCGCAGATTCATCACCTGAATATTAAACAGACTGACAATTCTAATATATCTCAACTTCCAAAATCTACACAATTTTCTCATCCTACTCAGCTGCAAGAAAAATCCATTTATCAAAATCATTCTCAGCCAGTCGCAAAACAAACATCACCGGTAATATCTCCTGGAATCAACATTAGTGATTCAGGAGCGACTTCTTCGCAATCTAACAATAATACAAATAGTAATATCACCAATAATATAAACAGCACGTTTAACAGCTGTGCAAACAAAAGTAATACAGAATTGCTATCGGTAGAAAAGTCTACACCTAAGACTACCATAACGAAGAAAACGCATGTGCTTAATCCATCAGCTAAACCGTTTACACCCAGGAGTCCAAGTACACCAAATCCTTCTCGACCACATACACCACAGACACCTGTTCAGTCAATAAGTGGAATGTATTCTACAGGATCGCATGTTGGGAATAGTCAAACTTCATTTTACTTGATGCAACCTCAGCAGCATACACATCCCAATGCTGTTCAACAGCCAAGGCTACGAAGAGGTACTTTTGTTTTCTAATTACTCTTTTTTTTTTTGATTTTTTTGTTCTTTGTATAACATAAGATAATTATTCTTCAGTACATAGCTATAGTTTAGCTGAAAATTATGATGTTTTAGCTCATTATGAAACTGTTTTATCTATTGCCACTTTTATTATAATGAAGCTACTTTTCTTATTAGATAACCAGAGTTGTACTGCCCTGTGTGTTGTTCTATCTTCTCGAATCCATTTTTCATTCTTTAATCTGAGTTGAAATCGTAGTGAAGTATGAATTTCATTGTTTATTTTATTTTATTTTTTTTCCACTGATTTTTAAACGATAAAATATATAGGTAAGTATAATGTAGAAATTATCCTCGCTAAAAAAGTAACTGACCATTGAACAAATTAATGAGCAACAAGAAAGGTTTTTTCCATCAATGAAATAAAAATAAAAACATATTTTCGCGCTTACAGGGCATATAGGGCCTAGCCTAGTTTATCGCTGCCATTCGTGTTGTGGCTGTGGGACGGACACACGAATGGTGGGGGATACCTATAGTTTGATGTTGTTTCAGAAAGACAATTTTTCTAGAATCGAACCTTGAGTCTCGCGATCAGTGATCGCGCACTTACCCAATGAGCCACGGCGCCGAATAAAATCAATTAAAAGCAGAATACAATTTCAATAGAAAAAGTAAATGATCAGGAAGAATGCTAAAATGTTAGATTATGATGGGGTGATGGGCTCAGTGGTTAGTGTGTTAGATTACTGAACGAGAATTTCTGATTCGAATTCTAGAAGGAAATAACAAAATGAAAACATCAAAAAGTTGTTTTCTCGGTCCCACCTATTGCGAATGCCTGACAAACCTTCGAAGTAATTCTCAATCACGCCCTTTGATTACGGAATAAAACTTTACGTCCCTCGCATTAGTGTGTTGCAAGAAACTAATAGCTGCTAGAAGCTAGATTACAGGCCCCGGGGGTATACAATGTTCAACTGAAAAATAACTTGGTTATGGTCCATCCATTTGCAAAATTTTGTTTTTTTTAAGTAGTGTTTTTTACGATACGGTGAACAAAAAAAATCAAAATCACTGACTTGCTTTGACAGTTACTCGATCTACTTTTTACTTTTTTACTTGCACCTATAAGGTTTTCTGAAAGTTGTCAATCTAGCCTCACAATTCGAAGCGAAATCTAAATTTTTATTCGAACCCCAGTATTAACGGTACTTCACTAATGGCCGATTTTATTTAAAAAAAAAATTCTCTATCTATACATATACCGAAACTGACGTCCCTAACCCCACAGTTGGATTCCTGTAGAGTTGTAGTGTTCATCAGCTTTGCACCCTTAATGGTCAGGTTAGGATCCTTGCGGTCCTGTTGTATCGGATACAAGCCGGAAGATTCAGCAACACTCCGCTCCGAAGAACCACGAGGAAACTGATTGTTGTCCTTAAGAGCCCCCGGCATGTCTCTCATTTTCATTTTCATTTCAAATGCATTTTTATTACCTCAATTCGATTATAACTTAAATGCTAGACAAAAAACGCTTAAAACTAGCCTAATCAACTTAACTATGTTATTCTAACTTATTGCTCTAAGCTAAACCTAAGACTTAAAACTATGACTTTCGACGTACCGTACTTAATTGTTTTATTTGTCTTATTACTTAATTATTAATAAATACTAAGAAAAAATTTTGGATAAAATTACAAAAAACTTAGTATATGTACTTTTTTTTTTCTTTTGTTCTTATAATAAAACTTAAAAACTACCTTAAAATAAATCTTAAACTACCTAATTCTACCTTATTCTATCTTACTCTAATTATGTAATTAAATACATACTGTTCACTTTTCTTTTTTAATATTTTTTTTTTTTTTTTTTTAAGTTTTGTTTATTTTTTTTTATTTTTTTTCTACCTAAAAATACCTACAGATACCTTAAACTATGTAAGTCGGCCAAAACCAAACAGCTAACTTTAAACGGGCTACCCCAAATTGTGAGGGAACGACGAAGGAGACGCTCCACACTGCTGTGTACAACGTCTCTGTCGTAGTTGAGTCGCCTATCCACAGCTGTCCGTGCAACGTGGACGATTAGCGGTATTGCCAATCTGTCCTGGATCAGACCCTTCTTATCAAGATAGAGGAACGCCTCTGGGGGAACAAAGCCGTTAAGGCGCACTCTTTCGTGATACTCATAATTAGGGTAATAAGCCCCGGAGATCAGGTTGTTCATCAAGCTCATTGCTCTTACAACGTGCCTTCGAATCAGCTTAATAACGAAATTATCTACTCTTATTAGGTTAGCTCTGTTGTACAGGACCTCATTGGGATAGAATTTTATGTACTGGGATTCTGGTGTTCTGTATAAATGAAGGCAAGCCCTCTCAAACACCCGAATCTTTTTCAACAAGCTTGCTCCCACGTTGAACCACACCGGGCACCCATATACGAGCATGGGTCGGATAAGGGCCATGTAGCAGATTACCTTTACCCTTGCATCGAGTTGCTTGCTATAAAAAGGTCTCTTTGTAAGGGCAAAAGCACCTCTGGCTCTGGCCAGAACAGCATCTATATGTTTGTTAAAATATAGATATTGGTCTAACCAAAGCCCTAGGTATCTGACTACACTTCGACTCGCAAGTGGCTGTCCGTGCGGTCCAACGATTGAGAACTTTCGCCAATTCTTTCTAGTATCCCTAGAGGCCCCAGACAACGGCGTGCTAAAAAGAATGGTTTCCGATTTCTCGAAGTTGATCTTCAACTTCCAGTCATCGCAATATCGCTGAATCTTATCGAAGTCACGTTGCAAGAGAATTGCAATGACCTCGATTTTTGGTCCTGATCTGTACGCGATCAAGTCGTCTGCGTACGCTATGGCATGGTGAAGTGATCCTATGAGATCGCTCGTGTATATGTTGAAAAGGATCGGTGAATTCACCGCACCTTGTTGCAGATCGTTTTTGATTTGAAATGTTCCAGCAGAGGTCACATTGCCATTTTTGACAATGAACTGTCTACTGGTGAGCATGTTATAAAGCATGTACAGCAGTGGTTTGCTTATGCCCAGTTTGCTTAGCTTGTAGAAGAGTCCCTCTAACCATACGGTGTCGAAGGCCTTCTCCAAGTCAATCAGGCAGGCACCCATACACTGTTTCTTGCTTTTGTTCCATTGGATATCCGATACCAGTTTAGACGTGGCATGTATTGTATCATGCCCCGCCTTAAAACCGAATTGGTTATCCGGAATTATATTACTGTTCTCAGTCCACTTAAGTAGGGCCCTATTGATCACTTTCTCGAATACCTTGCTCATGTTCGGAAGGAGACTTATCGACCGGAGATTTGCCGGATTGGAAGTGTCCTTACCCCTTTTGGGGATGGGTTGTATCACTGCTGTTTTCCAATGCGCTGGATAATGTGCATTATTCAGCGCATTGTTAAACAGAGTGGTGTAAATGTCCACCGCTTCTGGAGGGAGATGTCGAAGCACAATGTTCGACACTCCGTCGATTCCCACTGATTTCTTCCTTCTCAATGATTCGAAGATCGCTTGCAGCTCCACCTTCGATATGTACGGGGGATGTACCCTTTCATCGGCGATGACATTATTTGCCATAATATCGTCATTGAACTCGGTAAAACCTATGTTCTCGGATCGCCAGTGCTCTATATCATTTCGAAGGTAGAAGTTGTGCACAAGAACGCGATTTTCCAGGTCGTGGTTCGGGCAGATGGTATCATTCACCTTGTACACTTCCTGGAAAGTCTCTCCAATAGCCTCTACCTTCTCCTGCGGATCTTCGATCAAAAAGAAGTTGTCATCCTCTACTGCGTTATCTGGATCTATACCTGCTGTTATAAGTATTCGTCCATTGTTCGTCGTTCGGGGGCTCTTAAGACGCGGAAGGTCATTTTGATTGTTTCTCCGAAATATTCTATTTATTTGCGGGAACATACTCGGGTTGTTGGCTTTTACAGCCCGAATTTTGTTGTTCCAATGCAAATTTACAGAAAGTCTGTAGTTATCCCTGATTAATTTCTGGAGGTTTTTAATCAACGACTTCAGCATCCTAACCTCCGAGTTGTGTCTGTCAGTAAACTGTCTGTACAAGGTTTTTAGTCTCGACAGCAGTCTACTTTTGTGTTGGTGTAGTGCGTCAATTGTTGCATTACGGAATATGTCTGCGTTGTCAGTATGTTGATACCGAGGTATCGTATTGTCCATAGTTCGTTTAATTGTCTCGTCCATTTGTTTTAGGTACTAGTCAATCTCCTCGTTTGACAGATTCCTATTGGACGGTGGGTAGAGCGAATTCGAGGAGAGTGCTCTTGTCGAAGTTCTTGAGAAGCGAGTCCAACGCGTCCTACTATAATTGTAGGAGTACGTTTGGACGAACTCCTCCAACTCCGCAATTTCGTTGGGAATCGTTATTACGGCACTGAGTCCGCAATGGTCACTGTCATACACAAATGTGTGCAGGCAGTTTAAAGTTTGTCGGTCCATGTCTGTCAGTTGTAACCGTACGTCAAATAGCATAAGATCCAGATAGGATTCGCTTCTAGGAAACGACGGACTATCTGTAGCTTTCAAATCGAGTTTATACTCGACACTGTGCCGACCCCACCAATTGAATAGTAGGTTCCCTCTAGGATTAGGTGTGTTATTTCCCCCTATCTCTATGTTTGGCGATTAGATCTCCGGCCATGATGAAATAATTCTTCTCCGACTCCAACCTTAGGCATCGAAAAGTGTCTCGAGCTCTGAAATAAATAGCGTAGATTGAGTAGCTTCAGGTGCATAGAGTGCTATCATGTACATCTTCTTTCCACTATGGAGAGGGATGCACACGATACACGCTTCCAGCACCTGGAACCTTCGCACTTCACCGCTGTACACTACCTTAAATTTCAGTTGTTTTTTAATGAAGAACGCAACACCTCCTCCTTGTGTCGAGTTGGGTTGGGTGACAATATTGTATTTATTGTGCCCCAATTTGTGTTTCTGGGATAGCTTTGTTTCGCTAACCATAAGCACATCAGGGGTTTGGTCATCAAGCAACTTAAACAATACGGCTCTTCGCTCGATCCTAATCAGTGAAATCACAGCGACTTTCCAGGAAGTGTACAAGGTGAATGATACCATTTGCCCGAACCACGACCTGGAAAATCGCGTCCTTGTGCACAACTTCTACCTTCGAAATGATATAGAGCACTGGCGATCCGAGAACATAGGTTTTACCGAGTTCAATGACGATAACATGGCAAATAATGTCATCGCCGCTGAAAGGGTACATCCCCCGTTCATATCGAAGGTGGAGCTCCAAGCGATCTTCGACTCTTTGAGGAGGAAGAAATCTGCGGGAATTGATGGAGTATCGAACACTGTGCTTCGACATCTCCCTCTAGAAGCGGTGGACATTTACACTACTCTGTTTAACAATGCGCTGAATAATGCACATTATCCAGCGCATTGGAAAACAGCAGTGATACAACCCATCCCCAAAAGGGGGACCGGCAAATCTCCGGTCGATAAGTCTCCTTCCGAACATGACCCTGCTTAAGTGGACTGAGAACAGTAATATAATTCCGGATAACCAATTCGGTTTTAAGGCGGGGCATGATACAATACATGCCACGTCTAAACTGGTATCGGATATCCAATGGAACAAAAGCAAGAAACAGTGTATGGGTGCCTGCCTGATTGACTTGGAGAAGGCCTTCGACACCGTATGGCTAGAGGGACTCTTCTACAAGCTGAGCAGGCTGGGCATAAGCAAACCACTGCTGTACATACTTTATAACATGCTCACCAGTAGACAGTTCATTGTCAAAAATGGCAATGTGACCTCTGCTGGAATATTTCACATCAAAAACGGTCTGCAACAAGGTGCGGTGAATTCACCGATCCTTTTCAACATATACACGAGCGATCTCATAGGATCACTTCACCATGCCATAGCGTACGCAGACGACTTGATCGCGTACAGATCAGGACCAAAAATCGAGGTCATTGCAATTCTCTTGCAACGTGACTCCGATAAGATTCAGCGATATTGCGATGACTGGAAGTTGAAGATCAACTTCCACAAATCGGAAACCATTCTTTTTAGGACGCCGTTGTCTGGTGCCTCTAGGGATACCAGAAAGAATTGGCGAAAGTTCTCAATAGTTGGACTGCACGGACAGCCACTTGCGAGTCGAAGTGTAGTCAGATACCTAGGGCTTTTTTTAGACCAATATCTATATTTTAACAAACATATAGATGCTGCTCTGGCCCGAGCCAAAGGTGCTTTTGCCCTTACAAAGAGACTTTTTTATAGCAAGCAACTCGATGCAAGGGTAAAGGTAATCTGCTACATGGCCCTCATTAGGCCCATGCTCGTATATGGATGTCCCGTGTGCTTCAACGTGGGAGCAAGCTTGTTGGAAAAGATTCGGGTGTTTGAGAGGGCTTGTCTTCGGGCTTGCCTTCATTTATACAGAACACCGGAGTCCCAGTACATAAAATTCTATCCCAATGAGGTCCTATACAACAGGGCTAATCTAATAAGAGTGGATAATTTCGTTATCAAGCTGATTCGAAGGCACATTGCAAGAGCAATGAGCTCGACGAACAACCTGATCTCTGGGGCTTATTACCCCAATTATGAGTATCACGAGAGAGTGCGCCTTAACGGCTTTGTTCCCCCAGAGGCGTTCCTCTATTTTGATGAGAAAGGTCTGATCCATGACAGATTGGCAGTACCGCTAATCTTCCACGTTGCTCGGACAGTTGTGGATAGGCGACTCAACTACGACAGAGACGTTGCACACGGCAGTGTGGAGCGTCTCCGGTTTAGTAGGGCGGTATCGGGCCGCGATGTTGAGGACATACAACGTCAGTACGGTCATTTCTGGTGGCTAGCCGAAAGAGAGGAAACTCCTTCGTCGTTTCCCCCTAATCCAGGGTAGCCTGTTTGAGGTTCAAAGTTGGCTGTTCTTGTCCATGGCCGACTTACATAGTTTAAGGTTTAGGTAGTTTAGGTATATTGTATATAGGTTAAAAATAGGATAGGTCTATCCAGCACTTGGATAGAAAAAAAAAAAAAAAAAAATTAATAAATAAATAAATAAATAAAAAAAACAGCACTTGATAAAAAAAAAAAAAAAAAAAAAAGTACGTATATAATTACGTAAGGTAGAATAAGATAGATTAATGTAGAATAATATATTTTAAGATTTATTTTAAGGTAGTTTATAATTTTTATATATAAGAATACAAAAAAAAAAAAAGTTCATTTACTAAGTTTTTCTTTATCTATTTTTCTTAGTAAAAAGCAAAAATAAAATAATGAAATAAATAAAAAATTTATGTACGTTACATCGAAAGACATAGTTTTAAGTATTAGGTTTAACTTAGAGCGCCCGCATAGGGCCAGTAGGTTAGAATAAGAATAGTTAAGTTAGTTAAGCTAGTTTTAAGCGTTTTGTCTAGCATGTAAGTTAATAAATTGATTAATAAAAATGCACTAAAAATGAAAAAAAAAAAAAAAAGGATGAGGGTGGCCGTGGTGTAGTGGTAACATCAGTCGTTCACAGACTTTCAGAGTGTGTACACGTGTTTCGGCTTCTCATTTAAAATCGATTTGATTTGAAGTGCAGAGTTAGACAGTGTTATTTCAAGTGACGAGTTAGCCTATAGGTAGTGGTGGTGAACCGAGGTTCAGTCGTTCACAGACTTTCATAGTGTTCGCATGTGTTTCGGCTTCTCATTTAAAATCGTGGTATTTTTAAAATAGAAAATTAGACAGTGAGATTTCAAGTGGCGAGTTAGACTAGTAGGAGTGGTGGTGAACCGTCAACCCAGGGGCTTGGGTTCAATTCCCGACCAGGGAATATTTCGATTTAGCCTTTTTTTATTATTTACACAAAAATAGTGAAGTTAATTAATAATAAATAAGAAAGGCGATGGAAAGTGAGCGGTCCGCGCTCCCATTAGCGGGACCAGCTGATAAGGAATTATCAGCCGAAGAGGCAGTGAAATCAGGCCACCAAGCAACAGTGGCTGCAGGTGGTACGTCAAAGAGGAGAAGGAAGTTAAAACCGTCTCCCAATTTGGTTAAGCGTCCCTCCACATCAGCTTCAGCTGTACAGCTGCCAGGTGGAGTGAGGGAAGGGGCGCCGAGCGCAATAACAGCAGCAGCAGCAGAAGAGAAGCGATAAAGGTCGGATGACTCTGTCGACTTCCCGTACATCTCCGACGGAGGGGACGATAACAACTGCTTCGCAGTTCTGGCTTCCTCCGAATCGGATGACGAAGAGGAGGAAGTCCAAAGTCTGACTAGCAGCATCAGACAGCTAGAGCAGAGGGTGCTTGCCATTAAAGCGAAACAAATGGCAAGAAGAGAAAGGGAGCGGCAGCTAGAGCTCCAGCGACCTTCCGAACAACAACGGAAGCAGCCAGAAGACCAGCTGCAACCACAACAAATGCAGCCGCAAATGCAGCAGCAAATACAGCAGCCGAAGCAGCAGCAAGAACAACAGCAGCCGAATAAGCAGCAACAACAACAGCAGCAGAATAAGCAGCAACAACAACAACAACAGCAGAAAACGCTGCAACAACCACAGCAGCAGCAGAAAAAGCAGCAACAACCGCAGCAGCAGCATAAAAAGCAGCAACAGCAGCAGCAGCAGCAGCAGCAGCCATTCACCACAGCTAAGGCAAAAAGGGAGAAGCGGAAACTGCCGTTCTTCCTAGTTCAGCTTTCACCCAATAGCAAGCTGGATGGTCTAAGGAGTATTAAAGTCCTATACTGCCAGGTTGTCGCATGGGAAAAATTAAGAAGGAGCGAAAACATTTTACAATGTGTTCGCTGACAAAGGTTCAGGCACGCCGCGTCGAACTGCGAAATGCAGCCTCGATGTGTCAAGTGTGGAAAGAACCTCAAAGCAGAGGAATGCACTCTGGGTAAGGATGGAGTGGCAGATAAGAGCCAGCTCTCGTGTGCTTTATGCAGGAACTCGGGACACACCGCAAACTATCGGGGTTGTCCTAAGTTCCAGTATATTAAGAAAGTAAATCTGGTTCGTCAGGAGAAGGTTGTAGTGAAACGTCCACCTGCTCCTATTCAAACACAATCCGTGACTCCCCAAGTGACCTACGCCCAAATGGCGGCAGGTCGGGGAAACGCGGAACAGAAAAGACCGAAGGTTGTTTCTCAGGCCCCAGCGCCTTGAGCACCGGAGGCTCAAAGGGCAGATGGAGCAGCTTCAGCGTCAGGTACAGCGGGTGGACCAGATCTACGCACTTCTGCCGGGCCTAACGCACCTCCAGTCGTAATGTGTACGAACATGGAGGAGCAACCCTTGAAGATCCTTGCGGTGAATGTGAATTCACTGATTAGGATCGAGCGAAAGAGAGGGAACTCCTTCGTCGTTTCCCCCTGTTTGAGGCTTAAAGTTGGCTGTTCTTGCCTATGGCCGACTTACATAGTTTAGGTTTAGGTATTTTAGATATATTGTGTTTAAGTAAAAAAAAAAATTAAAAAAAAAAAAAAATAAAAATAAAAATAAAAAAAAAAATAAAAAAAAAAAAACAGCACTTGATAATAAAAAAAAAAAAAAATTTAAAAAAAAACCAAAAAAAAAGAGTACGTATATAATTACGTAAGGTAGAGTAAGATAGATTAAGGTAGAATAAGATATTTTAAGATTTATTTTAAGGTAGTTTATAAGTTTTATACATAAGAACATTAAAAAAAAAAGTTAATTTACTAAGTTTTTTCCATTGATTAAACATTTTTCTTAGTTGTAATAATTAATTGAATAATAAAGTAAATAAATAAAGAATCTTAAGTTAGTTACGTCGAAAGACATAGTTTTAAGTACTAGGTTTAACTTAGAGCGCCCGCATAGGGCCAGTAAGTTAGAATAAGAATAGCTAAGTTAGTTAAGCTAGTTTTAAGCGTTTTTTTGTCTAGCAATTAAGTTATAATGAATTTAAAAATGAAAATGCATTAAAAATGAAAATGAAATGTAGTGGTAACATCATCGCTTGTCACGCTGCAGATTCATGGTTCAAACTTACTGGCCCTATGCGGGCACTCTAAGTTATACTTAAAACTATGTCTTTCGTCGTAACGTACTTAAAATTTTTCTTTTTCATTCTTTTATTTTTAATTATTACTAAGAATATATTAAATTACGTAAATGTAGACGTACTTTTTTGGTTTTTTAGCATTTTTTTTTTTATCAAGTGCTGTTTTTATTTTTATTTTTTTTTTCTATCAAGGTGCTGTGATAAAAAAAAAATTTTTTCTTATGTTTACCCATCTACACACCTAAATATACCTAAACCTAAACTATGTAAGTCAGCCATGGGCAAGAACAACCAACTTTAAACCTCAAACAGGCTACACTGGATTAGGAGGAACGATGAAGGAGTTTCCTCTCTTTCGACTAGATACCAGAAATGTCCGTACTGACGTTGTACGTCCTCAATATCGCGACTCGATACCGCCCTACTAAACCGGAGACGCTCCACACTGCTGTGTGCAACGTCTTTGTCGTAATTGAGTCGCCTATCCACAACTGTCCGAGCAACGTGGAGATTAGCTGCACTGCTGTACTGGATCAGACTCTTCTCATCAAAATAGAGGAACGCCTCCGGGGGAACAAAGCCGTTAAGGCACACTCTCTCGTGATACTCGTGATTGGGGTAATAAGCCCCGGAGATCAGGTTGTTCGTCGAGCTGGTTGATCTTTCAACGTGCCTTCGAATCAGCTTGATAACAAAATTATCCACTCTATAAGTTGACACACGTTTCCGCTAATCAAATGCAATGATCTCAGCTCAGTGCAAGTTAACACACGTTTCCGCTAATCAAATGCAATGACCTCACCCCAGTGCATTCCCACTTCCATGCAACTAAACATACGCGACCTTAATCCAGTGCCATTAATATAGGTTTTTTAAAAAAAAACCTTAGCAAACTAGCCAGTAGATATACGTTGGGCCCCTATTGTTGAGCCAACATTAAATTTATAGTAATAAGTCTAGTTTTAAGCCAATTTGTAAATAGAACGACTAAACAATAAAAACCTTAATCTGAATCTGAATCTGACCTTAATCCAGTGCATTGCCATTTCCACACCTGGATAAACACTTAAGAAAAAATGGCTGATGTGCGTCGTCTGGATTGCAGGTAGCTGACTTCAAGTATGGAATAATATGAATAAGAAGAAATCGCTGGCGTCGTCAATTGGATTGGATGTAGCTGACTTCAAATATCCAATAGTATAAATAAATGTAAATTAGTTTTAGCATTTCATTTATATTTTGGAGATAGAAAAAGGACAGGCAATCTGCCTGATTAATGTTTTTTTTTAAATATCTGTAACATTTTATTTTAACTGACGCCCAACGTGGGGCTGCGTTTTGTAAACTGCATTGTATTTAAATAGCTGTGAATAAGCAATAACCAAGCTTAGTAAAAATTGTGTGCATTCCATTTAAATAACTGTGAAAATAAGCAATAACTAAGCATAGTAAAACTATGTGCAAATAAGCAGTAAATTGTAAATCAGTAAATTGTGAAGAAATATTAAGGTGGAAAACCAAGCCACTAACGCAAACTTGTGAAATATAGTGATAACCAAGCCTAACGAGCGAATAAAAGTGGATAATCAAACCACGAACGCATCAGTGAAGCGATAGGGAAATATAAGCCCCCCAGTAGTCTTCATACCCAAAGAGAACAAAAAGGAGTTAGGAAAACCTGACAGCCGCCCCAACCAACAAAAGCAGTCCAGAACCCCGAAAACGTTAAGGAGATGCTACAAATATTAATTCTACTCGTACTATTACTGTAAGTGAATAATTAAATACTATTACTAAAGGGAAAAAAAGTAAATTCAAAAAAAAAAAAATTTTGAAATAAAAGCAAAAGCCATTGTGAATTAAAAACCCATTAAAATTAACTTTTACGTCGTTGTTACCTTTCTTTAATTGATTTTTTTTTTGAAATAAAAATGCCGAATCCAAATAATTTGATAAGACCGGCCAGGCTGGAATTACCAGCACAAGGAAATGTTGCTCCTCCTGTTAGTGCAGCTCCTACCCCCAATAATCCTTCTTTAGTATCGACATTGTACAAGTTGTTACCCAACTTGTTTCTGAAGCTCTTAGAACACAAGGGAGTACAACTCTTTAACTCAATCATGAACCCTGCGTCAGACATCAACAACGATGTCGACATCCCTATCAATGCGGGTACCGACAGAAACCTGTCCGACATGGACAAAATCCCGGATGTTGTCAAATGTCTCAGAGATTTCTCTGGACAGCCCGGAGAGTTTAGCTCATGGCGCAAAAGCGTCGACAGAATTCTTAAAATCTACGAACATTTAAAGAGTAGCCCGAAATATTATGGAATTCTTTCTGTAATCCGAAATAAAATAGTAGGTCATGCAGACATAGTGTTAGAATCATATAACACACCCCTGAGTTGGGAGAAAATCCCCAAGTGCCTTACACTCCACTATGCAGACAAACGGGATCTAGGTACTCTCGAATACCAAATGACCACCCTTGTCCAAGGCACAAGCAACATTCCAGAATTCTACCAAGCTGTTTATCAGCACCTCTCGCTCATACTGAATAAATTGTCCTGAATGGGAATGGGTCAGGAATCTCTCAACAATATGACACAGCCATATAGAGATAAAGCCCTCGATACTTTCATCAGAGGACTCAATGGTGATCTACCCAGATTACTTAGCATTCGAGAACCGGCAGACCCTCCGCAAGCGCTGCATCTTTGCATGAAGCTGCAGAATGTGGACTACCGCACACAGCATGCCAATATCTCTCAGAACTCCTATAGAAAAATTAATTCCCAGGAACCTCCCCCACTTCCTGCACGTAGAAATCACTCTTCCCAACCTCATCCAGCCCCTATTCCTGCGCCCAGGCGTGAATTTTACCCGGAACTCCTTCAAAACCCCGTGTTGCTCAGACCCCACAATTTAATGGACAATCACATCCACCTGCTCCTCGGCAATCACCTCAATTTTACTGCTCTCATCTGCCTCGTCTCCCACCTAAACCAATGGATGTTGGCCAATCAATAAGAACGAAGCAAGTTAATTACCAGAATAGGCCTCATTTCCAGAAACACCCCGTCAAAAGAGCACCTTCTCAACAAGGAAATCCAAACAAGTTCCAAAGAATCAACCATACGGAACAATCAGAAGCAAACGAAGAAGATGCGGAAACAGCTGATCAAGAATACTTCGACCTATGAAGAACAAAATCAATCGTTGGCAGATTACATCGACTCCATGGATAACCTCACATTGGACGAACCCGAAGAACTTGACGACATTCATTTTTTAGATTAAAGAGTTCTTCGTTACCATACATCGCACACGTAGCGAGGAGCGAAGATATCCTAAAATTCTTAATCGACACTGGATCAAATAGAAATTACATTCAGCCTCGTCTCATCAGAAACCCAATTCCAAACAAGAAACCTTTCAAAGCAAATTAGTCACAACACATTTCACAATCTATAAATAATCTTAACATTAGAACATCCCATTTAAATTCCGATCAAAATAAGAAACTAACTACGATACTTAGGGAGTATCCCAATTTATTCACAGATCCAAACGAAAAATTAACATTCACCACTATGGTCAAAGAGGAAAAACGCACCACAACTAATGACCCCGTCTATTCACGTTCATATTCCTATCCTATGGCCCTCAAACAAGAAGTAGAAAAACAGGTCACAATAAACTACTTAAAGATGGCATCATAAGACCATCTAAGTAACCCTACAACTCGCCAGTATGGATCGTTCCTAAAAAAAAAATGGACGCATCTGGCGAAAGAAAATTTCGAATGGTAATCGACTATCGAAAACTAAACTCTATCACAATTGCTGACAGATATTCCATACCAGAAAAAACAGGTTCTGTCGAACCTTAGTAGAAACAAACTATTTACCATCATTGATCTGAAAAGTGGCTTTCACCAGATCCCCCTCAGAGAGCGTGATATTGAAAAAACCGCTTTCTCGATAAATAACGGGAAATTTGAATTCACGCGCCTCCTTTTTGGGCTTAAAAAATCCCCATCCATTTTTCAAAGAGCTTTGGATGACGTCCTAAGAGAACATATCCTCAGACGCTGCTACGTCTACATCGACGATATTATCATATATGGTAAAAATGAGGTAGAGCATTTCAATAATTTGGAACTAATCATTAAAACACTCGAAACCGCCAACCTGAACATTCAGCTCGATAAATGCGAGTTTCTTCAAACAAATAAAAACAAACCCAAAGAAAGTAGAAGCCATAGCAAACTTCCCTATACCAAAAACCGTTAAAGATCTTCGCACATTTCTTGGTATGTCAGGGTATTACCGACGATTTATAAGAGATTATGCTAAGCTGGCAAAACCCCTGACATCCCTCTTAAGAGGGGAAGATGTGTCCAAAAACTTATCGAAAAGTAAACCCATTTTTCTAAATGAGAATGTAGTGATGGCATTTAGTAAACTTAAAAACTGTCTTTTATCAGACAAAAAATTTGAGTTGACAACTGACGCTTCCGATCGCGCTATTGGCGCAGGCCTTTCACAAGACAACAAGCCAATTTCTTTCTTGTCCAGTACTCTAAGGAAGACGGAAGAAAATTATGCGACTAACGAAAAAGAAATGTTGGTCCCTCAAAACGGATCCCGCAGAGTGAAAATATTTACAGACCTTCAACCTCTCACATACGCCTTAAGCAGCAAAAACACCAACAGTAAAATGAAACGATGGAAAGCGGCTCTGGAAGAATATAACTACGAATTAAAATACAAACCAGGAAAAGCCAACGTCATCGCTGATCCTCTTTCAAGACCCCCTAGAGCGACACAAATAAATTCCATGACACCCACTGAACACAGTGATGAAAATTCTTCACATAACCTAATTCCAACTACCGAAACTCCCGTTAATGTATTTCGCAATCAACTAATTCTGAAGATAGGAACTGAGCAGAGCTATCAAATTAGGAATCCCTTCGAAAAATACACTAGACACATTCTGACACAAACACAGTACACAAAATCCGATATTATCAAGCTCTTCAAAAGGTACTTGAATCCAAATACCATTAACGGCCTTCTTACTGATGAAAACACAATGGGACTCATACAAGAAATCTATCCACAGCACTTCAAAGACTACAGAATCAGATTCACTCAGAAAATGGTCGAAGATCTCCCAAATGAAAGTGAATAGGAAGAAAAGATCTTGAGAATTCATCAAAGAGCACACCGTAATGCTGAAGAAAACAGAATCCAAATTTTAGAAAATTTCCCCAAGATGTCAGCGAAAATTAAAAGCCTAGTTAAACACAACCTGCGGGGAGAACAAATATGACAGACACCCTAATAAACCTTTTATCCAATCCACTCCTATTCCTAACTAACCAGGCCATATCCTTCATATCGACATTTTTTCAACAGAAAAATATCTTGTTTTAACTACCGTTGATAAATTTACCAAATTTGCTCAAGCAAAAATAGTTAGTTCTCGTTCCATAGAAGATATTATACGACCCTTAAGGGACATTCTGTTCTTTTACTGTGTCCCCGAAAATGTTGTAATCGACAAAGAGAAGTCACTGAACTCGGCGTCCATCACCTCCATGCTAGAAGATGACCTACAAATTAAAATTTGTAAAACCACATCTTATAAGAGTGAAGTCAATGGACAGGTTGAACGTTTTTACTCAACACTCGCAGAAATAATGAGATGTATTAAAGCAGATGATCCACATCGACCGTTTGAAGAACTCCTAGAAAAATCGGTCAACGAGTACAACTTTGCCATTCACTCTACCACCGGTAAGAAGCCCATAGAATTATTCTACGGTCGCATACCTAGAATCAACCCGGAGGACTTCGAAAAGATACGACTCAGCAACATCGAGAAACTAAGAGACAAGCAGGCAGAACATCTAAAAACACACAAAAAGAAGAGAACACCAGTAAAACATTATCAACCCGGCGAATAGGTTCCAAACTGACCATTCGATACCGACAAGAAATAGTCAGAGAAAATAGGAATTCAACTATTCTAACCGAGTTAGGGATATTAGTCCACAAAAGCAACATTAAAAACTAACAACATCACCCTTACTCTAATTTTCTTTCTTTCCCATTTCAGATCCTCCCTTTGTTCCATCACCGCTGACATCCAAATCCTCGACTTTTCCAACTCCTAAATAGTGTCTTTGCACACTGGGGAAGCTAAAATCCAAAACCGAAATTTTAAACTTATACATGTAATCGAATTAGATCAATATGAACAATTTATATCCGACATAACGCCCATCCTCAACCTCAAGGAAATTCATCAACACATCCTCTTCCCTTTACTTTCACATGAGGTGCAACAAATCAAGAACCATCTAGGCAACCTACGGTCACACAGAGCAAAACCATCTTTAAATTTCCTAGGTAGCGCATGGAAATGGATTGCCGGCAATCCAGATCATGACGATTTTGTAACAAGAAGAAAGAATAACCGATGTCCTAAAGAATAAAAATAAACAAGTCATTATTAATCAATTACACAATGAAAGAATAAATAATATTACAAAAATTCAAAATGAGATACAAGAAATGTTAAAACAAAATAAAAATGTATCTCGATCTTATATCTAATGTTCAATATAAAATAAAGCTAATAAAAGAAGAATTAGAAAACATTAATCATGCAATACATTGGGCAAAATTAGGAGTTATTAATACTGTAACATAATAATAACTACGCTCCTCCAGCCCATTCCAAAGTGTCTTTTCATTCGGGGTTCGTGTCTGCGGTTAGTCTCCACAGTTCATGTCTATGATAAAAGACGGATAATATCGCGGATAAGAGAGAATTATAACTGCACGAAATGATTGTCATCTTGGAATTATTACATCAGAATTTTTAGGTATTTTGTTTTTAGGTATTTTTGTTTTTGGTCGAAGAATTTGCTAGAAGTTTCTGGCTATCAGAAACTTCTGCTATATAAGGACAGATGGCGATCGAGAGCAGGCAGTTGGTTTAGAACCGCGGTGAAGAGATTGGAAAAGTGATAATGGGCGAAGTGGTAATTTTGTGATAAATTGAAAGTTGAGAGTTAACAAGAAAAAGTAATTAGTTTGGATTTGTGAATTAAGTAATTGAAAGGAGATAAAGTGATTTGAGAGGAAAGAAAAGAATTTGCGAAGAATAGTAGAGTGTGAACTTGAATTGTTCTATAGACTAGAAAATAAAGAAATAAATTTCACAGAATATCGTTTTATCTACTCGAGCCGTAGCTCGCATATTACAATACCTTTATATTATCCAAAAACGAAATTAAAATAGCCACTGATACTTTTACAAAACAAAACATGCCATATTTCACAGTAGAACAAGCTTTAGATTTTTCCGAAATTAAAATTGTAACCAATAGTTCAACAATGCTTTATATTATTAATATTCCCTTAACTACAAATAAAACTTATCAAACCTTGTTATCCAAGCCAGTAAAAAGAAAGAACATTACCACAGAAATACCTTGTAATGTAATACTAAAAGATAATGCAGAGATATTTGGCACAACAAAAGAATGCAAAATGTATAACTATCTTTCTATTTGTAATGAAAAAAATATTGTTAATTTAAAAAACGACACATGTATCCAAAATCTATTAAATAGTGTAACCGCTACGTGCAATACCATCAACAACCAGCATATACCAAATATAGATGTGATCTCAGCAGATATCCTACTATTAAACCAATTCATTGGCGACCTGAAAATAACAGCCATAACCTGAACGGAACGTTCCTCATCAAATTCCATAATATCGCCATCAAGATCAATGGTCGCTCATTCATCTCCCAAGAGGTATAAAAGATCAACCCTTTGCCAGCCATACTTCAACCAAATCCGAAAGAAAGCAAATACCGAGAAATACTATCTCTCGAAATGATGAGTGAACTTCACATAAACAATACAAAGGCAATTCAATTATTGCAACTAGAAAAAAATACCCATCAATACACGACATATGGGTCCATCACACTACTTCCAGTTTTTTTCGTAATCCTATTAGCATGCAAAATTTTTGGGAAGTACAACAGTACCAGTGTCATCATAGAAGAAAAAAATGGAAAATTCCACGGTAATCCAGTCACACCCGGGCCTAAAATCGAGCCATCTGTACCTACCATTCCCTGGACGAAATTGTATGACCTACCATACTTCGAATTGATTGGGACAATCAAATTTAAAAGGGGAAGAGTTAACACACGTTTCCGTTAATCAAATGCAATGACCTCAGCTCATTGCATTCCCACTTCCATGCAACTCAACGTGCGTAACATTAATCCAGTGCATTGCCATTTCCACACCTGGATAAACACTTAAGAAGAAATCGCTGATGTGCGTCATCTGGATTGCAGGTAGCTGACTTCAAGTATGGAATAATATGAATAAGAAGAAATCGCTGACAATAGTATAAATAAATGTAAATTAGTTTTAGCAGTTCAGTTATATTTTGGAGATAGAATAAAGGACAGGCAATCTGCCTGATTAATGTTTTTTTTTTAAATATCTGTAGCATTTTATTTTAAAATATAGATATTGGTCTAACCAAAGCCCTAGGTATCTGACTACACTTCGACTCGCAAGTGGCTGTACGTACGGTCCCACGATTCAGAACTTTCACAAATTATTTCTGGTATCCCTAGAGGCCCCAGACAACGGCGTCCTAAAAGGAATGGTTTCCGATTTCTGGAAGTTGATCTCTAACTTCCAGTCATCGCAATATCTCTGAATCTTATCGAAGTCGCGTTGCAAGCACAGTGCAATGACTTCGATTTTTGGTCCTGATTTGTACGCGATCAAGTCGTCTGTGTACGCTATGGCATGGTGAAGTGATCCTATGAGATCGCTCGTGTAAATGTTGAAAAGGATCGGTGAATTAACCGCACCTTGTTGCAGACTATTTTGAATTAGAAATGTTCCAGCAGAAGTCGCATTGCTAGCCTGCTTAGCTTGTAGAAGAGTCCCTCTAGCCATACGGTGTCGAAGGCCTTCTTCAAGTCAATCAGGCAGGCACCCGTGCATTGGTTCTTGCATTTGTTCCATTGTATATCCGATACTGGTTTAGACGCGGCATGTATTGTATCATGCCCCGCCTTAAAACCGAATTGGTTATCCGGAATTATATTACTGTTCTCAGTCCACTTAAGCAGGGCTCTATTGATTACTTTTTCGAATACCTTGCTGATGTTCGGTAGGTGACTTGTCGACCGGAGATTTGCTGGATTGGAAGTGTCGTTACGCCTTTTGGGGATGGGTTGTATCACTGCTGTTTTCCAATGCGCTGTATAATGTGCATTATTCAATACATTGTTAAACAGAGTGGTGTAGATGTCCACCGCTTCTAGAGGGAGATGTCGAAGCACAATGTTCGACACTCCGTCGATTCGCACAGACTTTTTCTTCCTTAATGAGTCGAAGATCGCTTGTAACTTTGCGAAGGCATAACACTGGCAGTGGGGTAGTCATATGGCTGGAAGTTCAAATTGACCGTGATGATGACATCAGGAGGATTGAAAAAAAAATACTGTGAATCATAAGCAACAACAATAACAGCAAAAACAAAAATGCTCTCCAGTTATCTGTTCGTCACCCTTGGAGTTTACTGAAACTTAATATCACCTAAGTTTGAAACCCACTATACCAATCTTTCTTTCTCTCTCACTTTCTACAAACGCCCGTGCCATGAAATAGTATTCATATCCCCTTTGGCGCGCGCAAATTATAAGAAAAAAAAATTAAAAAAAAAGGTTCGCCGAGAGAGACATTCATAGTGTCTATTGCGATAGCACTCACAGTTTTCGGAGCGGGCTGACACTCTCTGATCCCCACAGTTTGATTTCTGTGGGATTGTAGATGGTATCAGTCCTGCACTCGCAGCGATTAGATTGGAATCTCTAGCAGCCCTCCACACCGTCGAATCACAAAGAAACTGATAATCATACTGTGCACTCCGGGCATCTCTTTCGTCGTCCCGCAATATGTAGTAGTACTGGCCTTTCGCTGGCATCTCGCTACCGATATCGCGCTCCCTATAAGGCTGGAGTTGGAGCTGTGATCGCCCTTCAGGAGTTTGTCTTCATGAAGGTAGGTCGCAGCTACATCTACAGAGTTTCCCGACAGGTATGTGCCGGATTCCACTAGCCCGCTCATACTAAATAGGAAATTTTTCCTCCTCAGCTGGCAAATTGTCACAATTGTTTTTTTTTAATTTTAACGGATTGTCAACTTCTTTTTTTATTGAATTTTAACTGACTCAAAAAAAAATTCATATCTAAGATTTTGTAAATAAACAACATTTAGGTGCAAGTACGTGCGATCCAGTGATGCATTTAATTTAACTGGCATTGACGAAGGGTTTGTAGCGGATACTCATGAGGGAAAGATACAAATTGGAGTGGTTATCGAATTCCATTTCGAACTCGTATGTACTCTACGACATAAATCTGATAGTGTCCTCATTATTCCTCATTATTCCTTGAATATGTGAACACAAGATGCTGAAAAGAAAATTGTTTTAAAACACTCAACAGTACAGTGTACATATAATCGCAGCAGTCTTGATCAGTATATTTTGAAAAAAGTTCATGATATGTTTTATAATACTATATTACACAGCAAATTTTCATTTTTGAAGTATTATTGTTATTAATTAGCAAAATATTGTATTTGTTTTTATTTATTTAATCAATTTTATCATGTTTTGGTTCCTGTAGGGGCGTATAATATAGTATAAACTTATAAACTACTCAGTTTTATATGCATTTTTGGAAGGAGATTTTTAACAACTTTTTTTTATATCCCGTAAGTTGCTGAAAACCAGGCAAAATCTGAATTTTCATTCTAATCCTAAATTGAACGGTACTTTCACTAATGGATAATTATTTGTTATAGAAATGAAAGTATAAAAGGAAGAAATCGATTCTCCAGGAGTTAATTCTAGTTTGGACTTGGAAGGGAGCAAAATCTAAGTATCATAGATGTGATATAAAGTATAATACTGTAACATAATGTAGCATAATAACTACGCCCTCGAACAGGCAACAAATTCCGAAGTGTCTTTTCATTTGAGGTTCGTGTCTGAAATTAGTCACCACAGCTCGGATAATATCACGGATAAAAGAGAACAAGAGAGAATTATAACTGCACGAAATGATTGTCATCTTGGAATTATTACATCAGAATTTTTCTTGTTCCAGTGGTCGAAGAATTTGCTAGAAGTTTCTGGCTATCAGAAACTTCTGCTATATAAGGACAGATGGCGATCAAAAAGGGGCAGTAGTTTTTAAACTGTGGCGAATAGATTAGAAAAGTGATAATGGGCGAAGTTGTAATTTTGTGATAAATTGAAAGTTGAAATTTAACAAGAAGAAGTAATTAGTTTGGATTGGTGAATTAAGTAATTGAAAGGAGATAAAGTGATTTGAGAGGACAGAGACCTTGTAAGAAAAGAATTGCGAAGAATAGTATAGTGTAAACCTGAATTGTTCTATACACTAGAAAATAAAGAAATAATTTCGCAGAATATTGTTTTATCTACTCGAGCCGTAGCTCGCATATTACATTGGTGTCAGAAGCGGAATAAAACTTATTCTGTGAACAACTATTTCCGTGGTGTGAAATTACACAATAAGAAGTTAATTAGTTGCGCAAAATGGGTCGCAAATTGGGAAAACTAACTATAACTCAACTAAAGGCAGAACTCAGTAAGCGGAACCTCGACACAACTGGGGGAAAAGATGCCCTACTGATTCGTTTGGAAGAAGCAGTAGAGTTTGACGTGGGAGAGGAACCAGCAAGTACAGTAGCCGACCCGGATATAACAAGTCTGCTCCTGCAACTTAAGTCAGTCATTGACGAACAAAAGAAAGCAATAGAAGATCAAAGGAATTCTCTAGAACTTAAGCTGGACGAACAAAAGAAAGCAATGGATGAACAAAAGAAAGCAATGGACGAACAAAAGAATTCTCTAGATGCTCTGGAAGGTAAACTTGATGAGCAAAACAAGAACTTGGAATCCAAATTCGAAGTGATCGAAGAGAAAATCGAGAAGGTCGAGACGCAACTCGAAAAAGTCGAAACTAGATTCGATGAAAATTTTGAGAAACATGAAACTCAGTTCGGGAAGATAGAGACTCAGTTTGAAAAAGTGGATACGCAATTCGAGATAGTAGGAAAGCAAGTCGAAAATCTTGCTAAGGAGCTCAGCAACGTGAAGGGACAGAAAGCACGGGAATATTCCACTGACGGTCTGAGAAGAAAGGAGATGCAGCCTCCTATCTTCGATGGTCAAACATCATGGCCAATTTATAAGAGGCAATTCGAAGCGGCCGCAATGACCAATAGCTGGGACGATGAAGAGAAGTCTATTGCACTCACGCTTGCACTGAGGGGTCCAGCTGCGGAGCTCTTGCAGACCATCCCGAAAGATAAACAGCAGAACTTCGACTCTCTGGTTCAGGCTATCGAGATGCGGTTTGGGGATGAACACATGCAGCAGGTGTACAGGGATCAGCTGCGTAGTCGAGTCCAGAAAAGGGGGAAACGCTCCAACAGTCGCAAGCGGATATAGAGCGACTAGCCCATCTTTCATATCCTAAAGCCGGTGAGGACCTTATCAACTTTTATTCAGGCCATAGAGGACAGACAACTGCAAATGTCCGTAAGGATGGCTGAAAAGCGAACACTCCCCGAGGTATTGGCATTCGCTTTGCCAATGAAGGAATAGCAGGGAATACACCGTGTCAGGGAAATGTCCGTCGTGGAATGCTCATGCCAGAGAACAGCCGTCATGGATGAAGACAAAGCTCGCGGAGGTCAAATCCGTTGCTGGAATTGCAAACAAACCGGACACCTACAACGGCAGTGCAGAAGTGCACCTAGACGAGGAAATTGTCCACATTGCGGAAGTAGGAGAAGCAGAGAGGAAGCATCTGGCATTGATAACATCCATCCTGTCAGTCAGACTTCCCAAAACCAGCAGTCGGGAAATGCTTAAGGACCAACTTCGCGGGGCAGAAGTTGGTTACTGGAATCGAGGCCCCCAGGACCACCATTCAAGTTTCGCAAACCAAACGGGGTAACAAGAGCCTGACAGTGGAGGCACTAATCAACAAGAAGAAGTGCGTAGCCACCATCGACACAGGTGCCACCGCCTCCATTGTAAGAAGAGATATCGTCAGAAGCTCATGGCTGCACAACACCAACATCTACCGCCTGAAGACTGCAACAGGGGAAATGTCGAAGGTGTTTGGAGAAGTTCGTCTTACGATCACTCTGGCGGGACTGACGTTCTCCCATGCGTTTCTGGTGGCAGATATATGCGACGAGTGCATCATCGGAATAGACTTCATGAAAGCAAATGAAGTAATCTTGGACATCGGGATGCAAGTACTGAGGTATCGAAATGTGGAGATTCCGATGGTGTACGGAAACGAGAATGCCGTAACTCTCAGGACAGTCATCAGCAAAGAAGAAGTTTTGCCGCCGTCTTCAGAGACAATCATTTGGACGAAGCTGGAAGGTGATCTTGGGAGCCACCGATTCTACATAGTAGAACCAGACCCAGAGAAGAATTCTCAAGACTACATCGTGGGAAAGACGTTAGTCGAACCAAAGAACACCATGGTTCCAGACCACACACTGTCAAACTAAGGCGAGGGGAGGTGACAATATCTGAACGTGATGCTCCAAAACCTCTCCCATCACCTTCGACAGCGGAAACGAGAGAGACGATTCTCCAGTCCAGTGAGCTGAATCAGGAGCAGCAAACTGTGGCAGAGAATCTTATCAATGAGTACGCTGATGTATTTGCCTCACAGGACGGAGAATACGGCCGAACACACCTGGTACAACATAGAATAGACACTGGTGATACTAGACCAATTCGTCAGAAGACCGGGAGGAAACCGCCTTCACCGCAGGAAATGGGCTATGGCAATTCACGGTAATGCCATTCGGGCTGTGCAATGCTCCGGCGACTTTCGAGCGATTGATGGAATGTGTCCTGCAAGGGTTAACATGGAAAACCTGTTTGGTATACTTGGATGATGTCATCGTCGTAGGAAAAACGTTTGCGCAACACCGAGACAATCTAAGGGATGTGTTTCAAAGGCTTCGAAGTGCCCACCTGAAGCTCAACCCCAAGAAGTGCGCCCTGTTTAGAGCGGAAGTCAAGTACCTGGGACACATAATTTCAGCGAAAGGAGTGAGAACCGATCCAGAGAAGGTCGAAGCGGTGAAAAACTGGCCAGTCCCCAAAGACAAACACCAACTAAGGAGCTTCCTGGGCCTAACCACCTACTACAGACGGTTCGTGAAGGACTTTGCCGGTATCGCAAAGAGCCTGCACCAGTTGATGGAAAAGGGAAAACATTTCAAATGGTCAATTGAGTGCGAGAAGAGCTTCAAGGCACTTAAACAACGGCTATGCGATGCCCCGATACTAGCTTACCCCACTCACGGGGAAACGTTCATTGTAGATGCTAGTAATGTCGGGGTAGGAGCCGTACTCTCCCAGGTGCATGATGGCCAAGAGAAGGTGGTTGCGTACTTCAGCAAGGTGCTCTCTAAGCCAGAAAGGAACTACTGCGTGACAAGGCGGGAACTTCTAGCTTTGATCTTGGCTACGAAGCATTTTCACAAATACCTCTATGGGAGGAAGTTCGTTCTTCGCACAGACCATGCAACCTTAAAATGGCTATTACAGTTCAAAAGTCCTGAGGGTCAGGTCGCAAGATGGATCGAAAGGCTGCAAATCTACGACTACGAAATACAGCATCGTAAAGGAAAACTCCACTCTAATGCGGATGCACTGTCCCGGAGACCATGCAGAACGGATTGTAAACATTGTGCGCGTCAGGAAGAACGGGAGCTGGTTTCCATCCAAAGAATGAGAGCCAAACCTATCGCCGGCTGGAGCGTAGATGAGATCCGGAACGCTCAGAAGGAAGACCCGGATATCGAGCCGATTCTGGCCTGGAAGGAGAACATGGAGAAACCGGATCATCAGGACATCTCTCACAGAAGCCCGACCTTAAAGGCATATTTTGCGCAGTGGGACTCCCTCCATGTCCAAGAAGGTGTTCTGAGAAGAAAATGGGAATCCTCCGACGGAAAGTCGTTTGTAATGCAGCTTGTCGTACCGCAAACAAGGGTCAAGGAGGTGTTACAGGAAGTGCATGGCGGGGCGTCCGGAGGCCACTTGGGAGTGAATAAGACGCTAGAAAAGGTACGAGAACGTTTTTATTGGAACACGGTACACCTACGGTACACACTACGGCCGAACACACCTGGTACAACATCGAATAGACACTGGTGATACCAGACCAATTCGTCAGCCTGCTAGGCGCCTTCCATTGGCAAAGCAGACAGAAGTTGCAGAGATGGTGTCGGCAATGGAGAAAGAAGGTCTGATTGAAAGTTCCAAAAGTCCGTGGGCATCACCGGTTGTACTGGTTAAGAAGCAAGATGGCAGCACGCGGTTCTGCGTGGACTATCGGCAGCTCAATTACGTCACCAAGAAAGATAGCTACCTTCTGCCACGGATTGACGACACGCTAGACACACTATCAGGAGCCCGATGGTTTTCTACTCTCGACTTGAAGAGTGGCTACTGGCAGGTACAGATCCATCCAGAAGACCGGGAGAAAACCGCCTTCACCGCAGGAAATGGGCTATGGCAATTCACGGTAATGCCATTCGGGCTGTGCAATGCTCCGGCGACTTTCGAGCGATTGATGGAATGTGTCCTGCAAGGGTTAACATGGAAAACCTGTTTGGTATACTTGGATGATGTCATCGTCGTAGGAAAAACGTTTGCGCAACACCGAGACAATCTAAGGGATGTGTTTCAACGGCTTCGAAGTGCCCACCTGAAGCTCAACCCCAAGAAGTGCGCCCTGTTTAGAGCGGAAGTCAAGTACTTGGGGCACATAATTTCAGCGAAAGGAGTGAGAACCGATCCAGAGAAGGTCGAAGCGGTGAAAAACTGGCCAGTCCCCAAGGATAAACACCAACTAAGGAGCTTCCTGGGCCTAGCCACCTACTACAGACAGTTCGTGAAGGATTTTGCCGGGATCGCAAAGAGCCTGCACCAGTTGACGGAAAAGGGAAAACAATTCAAATGGTCAATTGAGTGCGAGAAGAGCTTCAAGGCACTTAAACCACGGCTATGCGATGCTCCGATACTGGCTTACCCCACTCCCGGGGAAACGTTCATTGTGGATGCAGATGCTAGTAATGTCGGGGTAGGAGCCGTACTCTCCCAGGTGCATGACGGTCAAGAGAAGGTGGTTGCGTACTTCAGGAAGGTGCTCTCTAAGTCAGAAAGGAACTACTGCGTGACAAGGAGAGAACTTCTAGCTTTGATCTTGGCTAAGAAGCATTTTCACAAATACCTCTACGGGAGGAAGTTCGTTCTTCGCACAGACCATGCAGCCTTAAAATGACTATTACAGTTCAAGAGTCCTGAGGGTCAGGTCGCAAGATGGATCGAAAGGCTGCAAATCTACGACTACGAAATACAGCATCGTAAAGGAAAACTCCACTCTAATGCGGATGCACTGTCCCGGAGACCATGCAGAACGGATTGTAAACATTGTGCGCGTCAGGAAGAACGGGAGCTGGTTTCCATCCAAAGAATGAGAGCCAAACCTATCGCCGGCTGGAGCGTAGATGAGATCCGAAACGCTCAGAAGGAAGACCCGGATATCGAGCCGATTCTGGCCTGGAAGGAGAACATGGAGAAACCGGATCATCAGGACATCTCTCACAGAAGCCCGACCTTAAAGGCATATTTTGCGCAGTGGGACTCCCTCCATGTCCAAGGAATTGTTCTGAGAAGAAAATGGGAATCCTCCGACGGAAAGTCGTTTGTAATGCAGCTTGTCGTACCGCGGACGAGGGTCAAGGAGGTGTTACAGGAAATGCATGGCGGGGCGTCCGGAGGCCACTTGGGAGTGAATAAGACGCTAGAAAAAGTACGAGAACGTTTTTATTGGTTAAAAGCGAAGGAAGATATCGAAGACTGGTGCAGAAAATGAGACGTGTGTTCAGCTAGCAAGGGTCCGAGAATCAGAACTCGAGGTAAGATGCACCAATACAACGTGGGAGCACCTTTCGAACGAATCGCCATTGACATCGCAGGGCCCTTTCCGGAAACCGACAATGGTAATCGGTATATACTCGTAGTAATGGACTACTTCAGTAAGTGGCCGGAAGCGTTTCCGATCCCTAACCAGGAAGCCAGAACCATGGCGGAGCAGATCGTCTACAATTGGGTTAGCAGATTCGGTGTGCCCTTGGAATTGCATTCTGACCAAGGGCGGAACTTCGATTCAAGAATCTTCCAAGAGATGTGTCAACTACTCGGAATCAAAAAGACAAGGACAACCCCGCTTCATTCACAGTCGGACGGTATGGTGGAGCGTTTCAATAGGACTTTGGACGAACATCTCTCGAAGGTCGTAAGTGACTACCAACGGGATTGGGACCGGCAGATTCCCTTGTTTTTGATGGCCTATAGAAGTGCCGT
Source organism: Pocota personata (assembly GCA_963082735.1). Classification (NCBI taxonomy): domain Eukaryota; kingdom Metazoa; phylum Arthropoda; class Insecta; order Diptera; family Syrphidae; genus Pocota; species Pocota personata. Next base: position 155,174,782 of record OY720429.1, read on the forward strand.
GCATGGCACTACTCGACATACGCCGTTCGAAATCTTATTTGGTGGAATAGCTCGTTTACCCAGTGAGGTGAAATTTGGATCTCCTACCAATGAGCCCAGAAATGAAGAAGAGTACGTGGCGGACCTTAGGGAAAGGCTTAGGGACATACACCAAAGGACCAGAAGCCAGATTAAGATGACGAGCGACCGCATGAAGACCAGGTATGATGTCAAGGCAACAACGTCAGGATTCCAGGAAGGAGATCTAGTGTGGCTGTATAATCCCCATCGCCAAAAGGGGAAATCACCTAAATTGCAGCGGAACTGGGAAGGTCCCTACAGAATAATAACCCGCATCAACGATGTTGTCTACCGCATCCAGCGAGGACCAAGGGCCAAAATGAAAGTGGTTCATGTGGACCGACTGAGTCGATACAATGGCCGAAGTGAGGACACACTTGTTCGGGACGAACAAGTCTAAGAGGAGGGCAGTGTAACATAATGTAGCATAATAACTACGCCCTCGAACAGGCAACAAATTCCGAAGTGTCTTTTCATTTGAAGTTCGTGTCTGAAATTAGTCACCACAGCTCGGATAATATCACGGATAAAAGAGAACAAGAGAGAATTATGACTGCACGAAATGATTGTCATCTTGGAATTATTACATCAGAATTTTTCTTGTTCCAGTGGTCGAAGAATTTGCTAGAAGTTTCTGGCTATCAGAAACTTCTGCTATATAAGGACAGATGGCGATCAAAAAGGGGCAGTAGTTTTTAAACTGTGGCGAAGAGATTAGAAAAGTGATAATGGGCGAAGCTGTAATTTTGTGATAAATTGAAAGTTGAGATTTAACAAGAAGAAGTAATTAGTTTGGATTGGTGAATTAAGTAATTGAAAGGAGATAAAGTGATTTGAGAGGACAGAGACCTTGTAAGAAAAGAATTGCGAAGAATAGTATAGTGTGAACCTGAATTGTTCTATAGACTAGAAAATAAAGAAATAATTTCACAGAATATTGTTTTATCTACTCGAGCCGTAGCTCGCATATTACAATACTTTCTATATTTCTTGTCTAAATGTATGTATGCATGTAACTTAATTTAAGTATGAAATTCTAGCCATCAAATTGATTTTTAATTTTTCTCTTAATTGTCCATTAGTAAAAGTACCATTCATTTTTAGAATTCGCAGTCGCTTAGCCTATAGTACATTTTATAGTTTTTCTACTCTCTTTTTTCAAACAAAACAAAAATTAGGAATACAAATTAATAATTCATTCATCAAAAATCAAATAATAGAATCGACTGAAAGATATCGTTTTAACAATTTACTGTTTGCTTCATGTAACGCGAGATCTGTCATTTGCTTTGTGCTGTTGATCGTGTTTGTACGATAGCTATCGTCGTACAATTTGTTGGGCTATTAAATTGTTTTGTGATACTTTTATATAAGTGAAAACATATTTTAAAAAAAAGTGTTTCGCCATGGTGAATTGTTTTTTTTTTTCTTAAAAGCTAATTAGAATTGCTACACAGGCGAAGAATACTCAAGGATGCATTGGATCCTTCCAACAAAGAAGAAGGCGCATTGTGAATAATTGTGAAGAATTTGTTTATTATTCTATAAGTTTCTAATAATTTCAGGTTCATTCAAGGCTTCTGTCTATGAAAAATGGGTTTGTATTAGTATTGAATACAATCAATTTAGAAAGTGAGTTTCGATCCACTTATATTTCTTCAATATTAAGACTTGGTACTAGAAGTTCTAGGGGGTTGACAGAAAATGTTGGTGGTTTCAGCTTTATTAGATGTAGATGCCTTTCTAAAAAATGCATGAAAATACACTTAGTGATGAATAACAAAGTAGATGTCAATATACACACCATGGATATTATTCTAAGTAGTAGATAAACGTTAGACGACAAGATAGTGATGGAGCTACATGCAGGAAACAATCGACGATAGCGTTTAATGGTATCGACTAGATGACGATCGTCTGACAAGTTACGTTATATGAGCCCTGTTTATACAAATAACCATTCTTTGCATGATCACAACGAGCTTGTCTACAATTAACCTTTTTTTAACCCAAGGATATTATAGCTCAGAAGATCTGTTCTCACAGACACTATTAGGACCGGCAACGCATGCGATTGTGGAATTCTTGCTGACTGAAAACACCTCTCACACAACCGTAATTAGTACTAAAATCGTATCCATTTGTCTGTATATGTTCTACAGTTCTTTTTTTTTTACGTGTGCTTTTCATTTTATTTTCGCACCGAATGTCATTCACAGGTATTTCGCTTTGTTTGCGAACGTGGTTGGCATTGAGTTAACGTTCACTTTTTTGTATGTAAATTTTACATGAGTAGATTTGACTTCATTGTCAACGATGTGGCAAATTGTTCTTCAATCATGTAGCTTATCTTCAGCTTTTTGCAACTTTCCGATAGCTTCCTCGGCAATATGGCAGTGTCGTCCGCAAAAGTGTCTGCAATGGTGTTTTCTAATTTCAGTATATCTCGCGTGTATAACAAGTATAACAAATTGCAACAAGTATAGAATCGGAGAGAACACTTCCTTGCGGTACCCCAGTCTCGATTTCTTTAAAGTCGGAGTATTCGTTACCCTGCCCAACACGAAGAGTTTGTCTTCAAGATAGGATTTTAGAATAATTCATAGCGGACCGGGAAAGACCTGCTGTATTTCCAATCTTTTGTGCCACACCTTATCGATGGATTGGGAAACATCAAGAAAAACACTCAAGCAAACCTTTTTTTCTTCCAATACCTTCTCAATTATGTCTCTTATTCTATACATTTAATCGATTGTGCAATGCTTGCTTCCAAATCCGAATTGGTTATCCGAACTTATGAGTTTTTGTTCTATTATAGGCTGTAGGCGTTCTAGTAAATCATTTTCGAATACCTTTGGAATGATCGGTAATAGCGAAATTGATCTTTAAGACTTTGTCGTTCTGCGCTTTTCCTAGTTTTAATACCATAATAACTTCTACGAGTTTCCATTATTTTGGTACGTATTGCAATCTAAAAGCAGCGTTTATAAGCTAGAAAATCTTAACTTATGCATTCAAGAGCAATTCTTTAACCTGATATTCAAATTAATTCTTAATAAATTCACAGCAAAATTCTGAACAACATGACAAAATCATTTAAATGTCGTTCAGTCTCTGCTGCTTAAAATGTTTTGCGTGGTAATAATAACGAATTTTGTAAATGCACGTTAACGGGACCAACATTCAGATCATGCAGTGCAAACAATTCCCAGAATCGCTTCCACGATTCGTCCGGTAATCATGACAAGTGTTCAGTCTACGTGAATGAATTTGCTGACACCACGTCTGGGGCACCGAATTGCATCCAGAAAGAATGTGGAGGACACCTGAGACATCATCCTGTCGGTGCCTGATCATCAACAATGCGCCGGTGGATTAGATAGAACAAATTGTAACTAATAGTCAGTGTGTAGGCAGAATCGCTGCCAGTTTGAATTTCGAATAAAAAATTATTTTTTTAGAATTATCGTCGTAAAATAAATTAATTTGCATCAACGTTTATCAAGATGTAATGTCTATCCTCTTTTTTTTATAAAATTCACCCATATAATCAGCAAAATATGAAATGGTATGGTTTTTTGTCAATTTTTTGTGGCTCAAAACCACTGTGGTGTTTTAGCTACCAAACAAAACAATCATTATTCAACAAATTTTTCGTAATTTTTGGCATCCAAAAGTGGTTTCTCATTTTCCCTAATGTCCCAGCCAATGTGACAATTGTCCTCATGATAACGTCTCAATAACGGTAATCAGCATTGTTGTGCTTCATACAGTATATTAAATTCATTTACTCTTTTTTGAATCGCATATTGTGAAATTGTTTACTGATCCTTATGATTCTCCATGATTTGGTGGATTACGACTGTAATTATCAGCATGCATGGTCTTTCCTTTTCGATGTATAATATTAAATTTGAAATCTTGCAAATAAATCCACCATCTGGCAATTCGAGACAAGAAATTTCTTTTATACTTTTTGCTTTCAATGCATTACAATCCGTTACTATACTCGTAGTGAATTGAAAATAACGAATCCTATTATTGTTATTAACTATTTAATGTTTACTGTCTTGCCTCTTCACATTCATTATTTCATTCAACTATATATTCTTTTTTGACATGCAGTGATAGATCCTGTCTTAGCTGCGAAATCTGGCACAAATTTTCGAAAGTAACTGGATAATCCCATGTATTGCCTTCCTTGTTTGACGTTAGTCGGTGATAGCTATTTGACACGAGCATTTACGTATCTTTGATTTGCCACGTCTTATTTTTATTCAGTGAAACTTGACGTCTAAGATATTCGATCTGAGTCTATAGAAAATTAATTTCCAGTTAGGGCTTTTAGACCAAAATTCAAATATTCAAATATTCGGTTTCAAATTTCCAGTGCTTTCTTGATAGCACGTAACAATACTGCCGGAGCGTTGGCAATTCCAAATGACATCCGTAAATACTCCTAATAGCCATCTGGTGTAACAAAAGCAATATTTTTAGTTGAACCTTGTGCAATCGGGGTTTGATGAAAATCTGATGAAAGTTAAATATTAGTTTCCAGGTAGTTGATCAAGTTGTTCTTCTATTCTAGGAAGCGAATATCAATCTTTCGCAACAGCACGATTTAATGCTCTATAATCGACACACAATCGATTTGAGTTGCTATGTCGAATGATTTCATGTAATCTTAAGTCGTTTATTATTTGTTTCACTACTGTATCCTGTTGGGAGTTGGAAATCCCTTAATAATTAAGTTCGAATATTTAGTCGCTGTTTGCCGACCTGTCTCCTTCTTTCGATTATTACTTATAGGATGACTTGAAGAAGCTGGTAATTTCCATTTCTGTTAACGACAAGTTTGTTCAACATAAAAATATGCCACACGTTTCCGCTGCATGAAGCGTAATGACACCGTACGTGATGGAATGCAGGTGGTGTCAAATGGTCCAGACGAAAACTCAGCATTTGGTAGCCGATGCATCGTGGGAATGAGAATCAGCCGACTATGAGTAGTTTAAGTTAATTTAAAAAAATCATTTGTCAAATTAGTTCTTAAGTAGCCGTGAAGCCGATTCGATTCTAATAAAGATTTTTTTTTTTATGAACATCCGTGTAACATAAATTAATTGGCGCCCAACGTGGGGCCCAGGTGAAAATAATTTGCACTGTGTTTTTCGTGAATCGACCTCAAGTAGTTCGCGCGTTAACGAAAAAAAGACGACCTCAAGTAGCTCGTAAAACTCAAAAGTCGACCTCAAGTAGCTCGCAGTGTGTAGTGAAAGTGCAGTGAAAAAACCTGGGTCCCTAGAACTCAATTGTGGAAGACTGAGAATCTATCAATCAAAGTCACCGACGAGGGAGTGTGAAGAAAGGAGTCTGAGTAACTGTAAAAGACCAGCGTTGGAAAATATTCCACATCATCATCATCACAGTTAGTTTTAAGAAAGTATAATTTGTTAATCGTCTACTCAGAAAAAATATAAGCGAAAAAATATTAAAGGTGAAATCATAAAGGAACAAAATAACTTAATTTAAATTAATATATATAATAAATAAGCAAAATAAGTCAATGAGTAAAAAAAAAAACTTAAATAAAAACAATGTAGAAAAAAAAGTCAATTTGAATTGAACCTAATCAAGACATAAAGTAAATTTAAAAAAAATATAGGAAAAAATAAGATAGCCGTAGAATTGCAAGTAAATTTACACATATAATAAGTAAATCTTCAGAAGTCCAATATGACTCCTCCAATAATACGTCTACCTGTACTAAACATTGATAATGCTGTTCCTATACATAATCCTCAATCTTCTTCCCAACCTGTAGCAACTCCAGGACTTGAAAGTTTAATCACTAGCATAGTTAACCGAGTTTGTGCCAACGAATGTAGAAACCTGGTTCAGTCAATTATAAATCCCCATACATCGTTTCAACGAGATATCGACCAGACAATCGATGACCAGTATAGGGCAAATTTGAGCGATCTGGACAAAGTTCCAGATGTAGTGCGCAGTCTTAGGGAGTTCTCTGGAACTCCTGATAAATTTAGTTCATGGCGCAAAAGCGTCGAAAGAATATTAAACATCTACGATCAATGTAAGGGAACACCAAAATACTTCGGTATCCTGAATACCATTAGAAACAAAATTGTCGGGAATGCAGATGCTATTCTTGAATCATACAACACCCCATTAAATTGGGAATGTATTTCGAAGTGCTTAACACTTCATTATGCCGATAGACGCGATCTGGGAACGTTAGAGTACCAGATGTCAACACTTATCCACAGTAGAAAATTATTATCAATCCGTATATAATCATCTTTCCTTGATTCTAAATAAGATAGCCAGTATGAACCTTCCACCGGAAGCTCTGTATCATTTAACATCCTCATATAGAGAGAAGGCCCTAGACACCTTTATAAGGGGTCTCGGAGAAGACCTGCCTAGGTATCAGAGAGCCAGCAGATTTGGGAACTGCCCTCAATCTCTGCCTTAAATTGGAGAATCAGCAATTCAGGGCTAACTACGCTCACCATAGTAACGCCCAAGTAAAGAGACTACCGACAGCTCCTCCATTACATCCTCGGAAAAACTCTAACCAACCGTTTTGTCCGCAACTGATTCACCTCCCACAATTACCTCCACGACCTCCACCACCACGGCCTCAATACAATCCATTTCAACGATCCCAACAACCACTATTTCAATCAAATAATCAACCGAACTATCGGTCAAACATCCAATCCAATCCTTATACTTCCCACCAAAACCAACAATCACCCAATCCTTTAAATCCATGACCCGCTCCTATGCCTGAACCAATGGATACAACTACAATTAGAACCAATAATGTATATTATATGAACAGGCCACAATTAAAAAATTGGCCGCCTGCCCCCAAGAGTTCAATGGGTCCCTCTCAACAATTCGTTCCTCCAAATAAGTTACAAAAGGAATTTCCATGTACACACTTCAGAGGTCCCACCTCAAGCCGATTCTCAATTAACAGAAATGCCTGTCCTTACCATATTTTGAGTGTAGGAAGAGTGATAACAAAATTCTTAAATTCTTAGTAGATACAGGGCCAAACAAAAACTAGGTACAACCCAACCTTGTTCAAAACGCTATCCCCAACAAAAACAACTTTCGCGCTAACTGAACTCAAGGAGCTATCCGCTGTTATATTCACTAAAGAAAACTATATGCTAATAAATAATAACATAAAAGTCAAATTAAAACAACAAATCTCTGAATCAATCCACAATGTAAATATTAAAAACGATCATATGACTCAGGATCAAAAGCAACAGCTAAGTTTTTTAACCACAAAATATTGCAGCCTATTCGGAGAACCAGATGAAAAGCTAACCTTCACCACAACGATTAAAGGAAGAATTCGCACAACTACTGCCGATCCTGTTTATTCAAAACATTATCCATACCCCATGTCATTAAAGGAAGAAATAGATAAACAAATAAATCAACTACTAGATGATGGAATCATCCGACCTTCACGGTCGCCGTACAATTTTCCAGTATGGATTGTACAAAAAAAAAAACGACGCTTCAGGGGAAAGGAAATACCGCATGGTTATTGATTACCGTAAACTCAACTCGGTAACCATACCTGATCGTTATCCAATTCCTGAAACAAATGAAGTCTTAGCCCAACTGGGATAAAATAAATTATTTTCAGTACTCGATCTTAAGAGCGGATTCTACCAAATTCTTCTACACGAAGGTGACATCGAAAAAACAACATTTTCTGTCTATAATGGCAAATATGAGTTCACGCGACTCCCTTTCGGATTAAAGAACGCTCCGTCGATTTTTCGAAGAGCTCTAGATGACATATTACGAGAGCACATTGGTAAATTCTGTTTTATCGATGATATAATCGTGGTTGGTAAAGATGTAAAAACCCACCTACAAAACGTAGAAAAAATTTTCAAAACTCTCCAGGAAGCTAACCTCAGGGTTCAACTAAACAAATGTGAATTTCTAAAGTCTGAAGTCGAATTCTTAGGATTTATCATCTCTCCTGAAGGCATAAAGGTAAATCCAGCTAATATAACGGCAATTGACAAATTTCCCTATCCCAAGACATTAAAAGACTTGAGATCATTTCTTGGCCTGTCGGGTTTTTATCGTAGGCTCATAAAAGATTACGCAAAGTTAGCAAGACCCCTGATAGCCCTTCTAAGGGGGGAGGATGGACGGACGTCCAAAGCAACATCCAGCAAAAAATTAACAAAATCAAAAATTCACTTATCTCAGAAGACGTTATACTCACTTTCCCAAATTTTCGTAAAGAATTCCATCTGACGACTGATGCGTCGGATTATGCAATAGGTGCCGTATTGTCACAAGACAATAAACCAATTACTTTCATTTAGAGAACTCTCAACAAGGCGGAAGAGCATTACGCCGCCAACGAAATAGAAATGCTGCCCATAGTGTGGGCCTTAAACTCACTACGAAACTACCTATACGGTTCAACTAAGCTTAACATTTTCACAGACCAACAACCTCTGACATACACTCTAAGCAACAAAAACACCAACAATAAAATGAAGCGTTGGAAGACTATACTCGTATAATTACGAACTAAAATATAAGCCAGGAAGAGCTAATGTTGTTGCAGACGCTTTGTCAAGACAACCTAAAAATAGTCAAATAAATTCCCTTACCGTAAATCAACATAGCGACGAAAGTTCGGGCCAAGACCTTATTCAAATTGTAGATGCACCCATTAATGTCTTCAAAAATCAAATTATTCTACTTATAGGTAATACACCGTCATATGAATTTCAAATTGTTTTTCGCACTTATCACCGGCACTCTATAACAGAAACAAAATATACCAAAGAGAAATTAATAGATATCTTGAAAAAATATCTAAACCCTTCCGTTACTAACGGACTCAAAACTGAAGACAGGAGATATACCCAACTCACTTTAAACAGTATCGAACGCGTTTTGTCAGAAAAATGGTCACTGATTTAACTGAAGAAAATTCTCAAGAAATAGAAATAATAAAAGAACATAATCGGGCCCACCGAAACGCCCGCGAGAATAAAATCCAAATCTTACATAACTTTTATTTCCCTCGTATGAAATCGAAAATAGAAAAAAATACTAAATTGTGTAAAATCTGTAAAGAACACAAATACGACAGACACCCAAACAAACCCGAATTGAAACCCACCCCTATTCCGGAATATCCCGGCCAAATCATTCATATTGATATCTATTTCACTAACAAAAAGATTATACTAACAGCAATAGATAAATTTTTCAAATATGCTTTAGCTAGGATCCTAAATTCAAGAGCATCAGAAGATATTGTAATATGCAGGCTACGGCTCGAGTAGATAAAACGATATTCTGTGAAATTTATTTCTTTATTTTCTACTCTATAGAACAATTCAAGTTCACACTATACTATTCTTCGCAAATTCTTTTCTTACAAGGTCTCTTTCCTCTCAAATCACTTTATCTCCTTTCAATTACTTAATTTACAAATCCAAACTAATTACTTTTCCTTGTTCACTCTCAACTTTCAATTTATCACAAAATTACAACTTCGCCTATTATCACTTTTCTAATCTCTTCGCCACAGTTTAAAAATCACTGTCTTTCCTATTGATCGCCATCTGTCCTTATATAGCAGAAGTTTCAGATAGCCAGAAACTTCTAGCAAATTCTTCGACCACTGGAAATAATTCCAAGATGACAATCATTTCTTCCAGTTATAATTCTCTCTTTATCCGTGACGTTGTCAGCTATTGCGAACCTCGAATGAAAGTACAGTTTGGAATGGGCTGTAGGAGCGTAGTTATTATTCTACATTATTGTTGCATACTTTTAGACGATGTTACACTGCCCCCCTCTTAGACTTGTTCGTCCCGAACAAGTGCGTCCTCACTTCGACCATTGTATCGACTCAGTCGGTCCACATGAACCACTTTCATTTTGGCCCTTGGTCCTCGCTGGATGCGGTAGACAACATCGTTGATGCGGGTTACTATTCTGTATGGACCCTCCCAGTTCTGCTGCAACTTAGGTGATTTCCCCTTTTGGCGATGGGGATTATACAGCCACACTAGATCTCCTTCCTGGAATCCTGACGTTGTTGCCTTGGCATCATACCTGGTCTTCATGCGGTCGCTCGTCATCTTAATCTGGCTTCTGGTCCTTTGGTGTATGTCCCTAAGCCTTTCCCTCAGGTCCGCCACGTACTCTTCTTCATTTCTGGGCTCATTGGTAGGAGATCCAAATTTCACCTCACTGGGTAAACGAGCTATTCCACCAAATAAGATTTCGAACGGCGTATGTCGAGTAGTGCTATGCACGGCACTTCTATAGGCCATCAAAAACAAGGGAATCTGCCGGTCCCAATCCCGTTGGTAGTCACCTACGACCTTCGAGAGATGTTCGTCCAAAGTCCTATTGAAACGCTCCACCATACCGTCCGACTGTGGATGAAGCGGGGTTGTCCTTGTCTTTTTGATTCCGAGTAGTTGACACATCTCTTGGAAGATTCTTGACTCGAAGTTCCGCCCTTGGTCAGAATGCAATTCCAAGGGCACACCGAATCTGCTAACCCAATTGTAGACGATCTGCTCCGCCACGGTTCTGGCTTCCTGGTTAGGGATCGGAAACGCTTCCGGCCACTTACTGAAGTAGTCCATCACTACGAGGATATACCGATTACCATTGTCGGTTTCCGGAAAGGGCCCTGCGATGTCAATGGCGATTCGTTCGAAAGGTGCTCCCACGTTGTATTGGTGCATCTTACCTCGAGTTTTGATTCTCGGACCCTTGCTAGCTGCACACACGTCGCATTTTCTGCACCAGTCTTCGATATCTTCCTTCGCTTTTAACCAATAAAAACGTTCTCGTACCTTTTCTAACGTCTTATTCACTCCCAAGTGGCCTCCGGTCGCCCCGCCATGCATTTCCTGTAACACCTCCTTGACCCTCGTCCGTGGTACGACAAGCTGCATTACAAACGACTTTCCGTCGGAGGATTCCCATTTTCTTCTCAGAACACCTTCTTGGACATGGAGGGAGTCCCACTGCGCAAAATATGCCTTTAAGGTCGGGCTTCTGTGAGAGATGTCCTGATGATCCGGTTTCTCCATGTTCTCCTTCCAGGCCAGAATCGGCTCGATATCCGGGTCTTCCTTCTGAGCGTTCCGGATCTCATCTACGCTCCAGCCGGCGATAGGTTCGGCTCTCATTCTTTGGATGGAAACCAGCTCCCGTTCTTCCTGACGCGCACAATGTTTACAATCCGTTCTGCATGGTCTCCGGGACAGTGCATCCGCATTAGAGTGGAGTTTTCCTTTACGATGCTGTATTTCGTAGTCGTAGATTTGCAGCCTTTCGATCCATCTTGCGACCTGACCCTCAGGACTCTTGAACTGTAATAGCCATTTTAAGGCTGCATGGTCTGTGCGAAGAACGAACTTCCTCCCGTAGAGGTATTTGTGAAAATGCTTCGTAGCCAAGATCAAAGCTAGAAGTTCCCGCCTTGTCACGCAGTAGTTCCTTTCTGGCTTAGAGAGCACCTTGCTGAAGTACGCAACCACCTTCTCTTGGCCGTCATGCACCTGGGAGAGTACGGCTCCTACCCCGACATTACTAGCATCTGCATCCACAACGAACGTTTCCCCGGGAGTGGGGTAAGCCAGTATCGGGGCATCGCATAGCCGTTGTTTAAGTGCCTTGAAGCTCTTCTCGCACTCAATTGACCATTTGAATTGTTTTCCCTTTTCCGTCAACTGGTGCAGGTTCTTTGCGATCCCGGCAAAATCCTTCACGAACCGTCTGTAGTAGGTGGCTAGGCCCAGGAAGCTCCTTAGTTGGTGTTTGTCTTTGGGGACTGGCCAGTTTTTCACCGCTTCGACCTTCTCCGGATCGGTTCTCACTCCTTTCGCTGAAATTATGTGTCCCAGGTACTTGACTTCCGCTCTAAACAGGGCGCACTTCTTGGGGTTGAGCTTCAGGTGGGCACTTCGAAGCCTTTGAAATACATCCCTTAGATTGTCGCGGTGTTGCGCAAACGTTTTTCCTACGACGATGACATCATCCAAGTATACCAAACAGGTTTTCCATGTTAACCCTTGCAGGACACATTCCATCAATCGCTCGAAAGTCGCCGGAGCATTGCACAGCCCGAATGGCATTACCGTGAATTGCCATAGCCCATTTCCTGCGGTGAAGGCGGTTTTCTCCCGGTCTTCTGGATGGATCTGTACCTGCCAGTAGCCACTCTTCAAGTCGAGAGTGGAAAACCATCGGGCTCCTGATAGTGTGTCTAGCGTGTCGTCAATCCGTGGCAGAGGGTAGCTGTCTTTCTTGGTGACGTAATTGAGCTGCCGATAGTCCACGCAGAACCGCGTGCTGCCATCTTTCTTCTTAACCAGTACAACCGGTGATGCCCACGGACTTTTGGAACTTTCAATCAGACCTTCTTTCTCCATTGCCGACACCATCTCTGCAACTTCTGTCTGCTTTGCCAATGGAAGGCGCCTAGCAGGCTGACGAATTGGTCTAGTATCACCAGTGTCTATTCGATGTTCTACCAGGTGTGTTCGGCCGTATTCACCGTCCTGTGAGGCAAATACATCAGCGTACTCATTGATAAGATTCTCTGCCATAGTTCGCTGCTCCTGATTCAGCTCACTGGACTGGAGAATCGTCTCTCTCGTTTCCGCTGTCCAAGGTGATGGGAGAGGTTTTGGAGCATCACGTTCAGATATTGTTGCGACGGCGGTAATCGGCGTGCATTTTCCAGTCACCTCCCCTCGCCTTAGTTTGACAGTGTGTGGTCTTGCGTTCAAAACTCTTACTGGAACCATGGTGTTCTTTGGTTCGACTAACGTCTTTCCCACGATGTAGTCTTGAGAATTCTTCTCTGGGTCTGGTTCTACTATGTAGAATCGGTGGCTCCCAAGATCACCTTCCAGCTTCGTCCAAATGATTGTCTCTGAAGACGGCGGCAAAACTTCGTCTTTGCTGATGACTGTCCTGAGAGTTACGGCATTCTCATTTCCGTACACCATCGGAATCTCCACATTTCGATACCTCAGTACTTGCATCCCGATGTCCAAGATTACTTCATTTGCTTTCATGAAGTCTACTCCGATGATGCACTCGTCGCATATATCTGCCACCAGAAACGCATGGGAGAACGTCAGTCCTGCCAGAGTAATCGTAAGTCGAACTTCTCCAAATACCTTCGCCATTTCCCCTGTTGCAGTCTTCAGGCAGTAGCTGTTGGTGTTGTGCAGCCAGGAGCTTTTGACGATATCTCTTCTTACAATGGAGGCAGTGGCACCTGTGTCGATGGTGGCTACGCACTTCTTCTCGTTGATTAGTGCCTCCACTGTCAGGCTCTTGTTACCCCGTTTGGTTTGCGAAACTTGAATGGTGGTCCTGGGGGCCTCGATTCCAGTAACCAACTTCTGCCCCGCGAAGTTGGTCCTTACGCATCTCCCGACTGCTGGTTTTGGGAAGTCTGACCGACAGGATGCTTCCTCTCTGCTTCTCCTACTTCCGCAATGTGGACAATTTCCTCGTCTAGGTGCACTTCTGCACTGCCGTTGTAGGTGTCCGGTTTGGTTGCAATTCCAGCAACGGATTTGACTTCCGCGAGCTTTGACGGCTGTTCTCTGGCATGAGCATTCCACGACGGACATTTCCCTGACACGGTGTATTCCCTGGTATGCTTGGTCCGCAGCCTTCATTGACAAAGCGAATGCCAATGCCTCGGGGAGTGTTCGCTTTTCAGCCATCCTTACAGCCATTTGCAGTTGTCTGTCCTCTATGGCCTGAATAAAAGCTTCCACCGCCATTTCGTTGATAAGCTCCTCACCGGCTTTAGGGTATGAAAGATGGGCTAGTCGCTCTATATCCGCTTGCAACTGTTGGAGCGTTTCCCCCCTTTTCTGGACTCGACTACGCAGCTGAACCCTGTACACCTGCTGCATGTGTTCATCCCCAAACCGCATCTCGATAGCCTGAACCAGAGAGTCGTAGTTCTGCTGTTTATCTTCCGGGATGGTCTGCAAGAGCTCCGCAGCTGGACCCCTCAGTGCAAGTGTGAGTGCAATGGACTTCTCTTCACCGTCCCAGCTATTGGTCATTGCGGCCGCTTCGAATTGCCTTTTATAAATTGGCCATGATGTTTGACCATCGAAGATAGGAGGCTGCATCTCCTTTCTTCTCAGACCGTCGGTGGAATATTCCCGTGCTTTCTGTCTCTTCACGTTGCTGAGTTCCTTAGTAAGATTTTCGACTTGTTTTTCTACTTTTTCGAACTGAGTCTCTATTTTCCCGAACTGAGTTTCATGCTTCTCAAAGTTTTCATCGAATCTAGTTTCGACTTTTTCGAGTTGCGTCTCTACCTTCTCGATTTTCTCTTCGATCACTTCGAATTTGGATTCCAAGTTCTTGTTTTGCTCATCAAGTTTACTTTCCAGAGCATCTAGAGAATTCTTTTGTTCGTCCATCTTAAGTTCTAGAGAATTCTTTTGTTCGTCCATTGCTTTCTTTTGTTCGTCCATTGCTTTCTTTTGTTCGTCCATTGCTTTCTTTTGTTCATCCATTGCTTTCTTTTGTTCATCCAACTTAAGTTCTAGAGAATTCCTTTGGTCATCGAGCTTATGACTTTGATCTTCTATTGCTTTCTTTTGTTCGTCCATGACTAACTTAAGTTGCAGGAGCAGACTTGTTATACCCGGGTCGGCTACTGTACTTGCTGGTTCTTCTTCCACGTCAAACTCTATGTCATGCGGATTTTCACCTTCCTGCGTTACTGCTTCTTCCAGACGAATCAGTAGGGCATCTTTTCCCCCAGTTGTGTCGAGATTCCGCTTACTGAGTTCTGCCTTTAGTTGAATTATAGTTAGTTTTCCCAACTTGCGACCCATTTTGCGCAACTAATTAACTCAACGCAGAAATCGTTTTTTTTTTTTTTTTTTTTTTCTTGTGCAATTTCACACCACGGAAATAGTTATTCACAGAATAAGTTTTATCCCAGCTTCTGACACCAATGTAATATGCAGGCTACGGCTCGAGTAGATAAAACGATATTCTGTGAAATTTATTTCTTTATTTTCTACTCTATAGAACAATTCAAGTTCACACTATACTATTCTTCGCAAATTCTTTTCTTACAAGGTCTCTTTCCTCTCAAATCACTTTATCTCCTTTCAATTACTTAATTTACAAATCCAAACTAATTACTTTTCCTTGTTCACTCTCAACTTTCAATTTATCACAAAATTACAACTTCGCCTATTATCACTTTTCTAATCTCTTCGCCACAGTTTAAAAATCACTGTCTTTCCTATTGATCGCCATCTGTCCTTATATAGCAGAAGTTTCAGATAGCCAGAAACTTCTAGCAAATTCTTCGACCACTGGAAATAATTCCAAGATGACAATCATTTCTTCCAGTTATAATTCTCTCTTTATCCGTGACGTTGTCAGCTATTGCGAACCTCGAATGAAAGTACAGTTTGGAATGGGCTGTAGGAGCGTAGTTATTATTCTACATTATTGTTGCATACTTTTAGACGATGTTACAATATCAAACCGCCTGTCAGAGGATTAATATTAGCCTTTGGCGTTCCTCAAACTATAGTCATAGATAATGAGAAATCTTTGGGTTCGAGTTCCATAACATTCATGTTGGAAAATATGTTCAATATAATAGTTTTCAAAGCCCCTCCTTACACAAGCTCAGTCAATGGGCAAATTGAAAGATTCCATTCAACACTCTCAGAGTTAATTCGTTGCTTAAAAACAGACAACATCCACAGAACGTTTTCAGAGTTATTAGACAGATCCATTTTTGAATATAACAAATCCATACACTCCACTACTGGAAAAAGACCCATAGATATATTTTTCGGTAGACAATTATTGAACAATCCAGAAGAGCTTGACCGCGTAAGACAAGACAATATTCAGAAATGAATAATGACAATATTCAGAAAATCCGAAACAAACAACAGAACGACTTACAATATCACAATAAAAAATCTCCCTTAAAAACTTATTCCATAGGAGAGACCATATACTCCGTCTCACTTGATTATGAACAGGCAGTTTTTTGTTTTAATTTTACGATATTTTCAAACCCTTCGCTAATCTGGGAAAAACCAATTGCACAAGGAATGAAGGATATATTATGTTTATATTGTTAAAAAAAATGGGATTAAGTTGATAAATGCATCTTTTATGACGCTTTTTCCAAAAAGGACATAAAATTTACATGTTTTTTTTTTGTCTCACTTGATTACGAACAGTAGCTAAATCTACCTTTTAGAAACTTAAAAGGTAAAAAAAACAATACAAAATTTGTTTGTATAAATAAATGTTGGTTTTATTCAAAGAGTAGCAATAGTTTTTAGTAATGGGTACTACCTCCTGATCGCTGAATCACTTCAAGTAGCCTGCTGTGTAGAGATTCATAGAGTGCTGTCAAATAATCTAGCGAAGTTTCGGACCAGGCTCGTTTTATGGCTTCAATAATCTCCTCCGTTTCATCATATTGCCTTCCTCCTTCGTAGACTTTTCTTGAAAGCCAACCCCACACGTTTACCATGATGTTCAGGTCGGGTGAATATGGCGGCCATGCAAGTAGGTTTACATTTTGGTTCTGAATCCAGGCTTTTGTTGTCCGTGCGGTATGTATCGGTGCATTGTCTTGTTGGAAAGTCCATCGCTGTCCACCAAATATCTCCGAAAACTGTGGAAAAGCTCTTTCCAGTATCGATTTACAAGTGATTGCCGTCATTTTGGAGCTTTGGAAATCCAGCTCCACAGTTCCGTAATAGCTTATTGCTCCCCATACCATTACACCACCTCCTTTGCTGTGCCGCCTTTGAAGATGTATTTCTTCTTTTCTCAAATCATGGATATAAGATCTGTATCCATCAGGTCCGTCCAAATTAAATTTTTTTTCATCAGAAAAGACGACGGTATGCCACTCTCTATTCCACCTGATGTGAATTTTTGCAAAATCAAGCCGCTGGATTTTACGCACCGCATTCAATGGTGGTTCATTTTTTCATGACGAATATGGCTGGCCTTCTGTATCACGCGATGAACAGTCGATCTGCTAGCTGCAACTCCATTTTCTGCCTTAATTTTACTTACGGAGAGCCTTGAATTTGAAGCAACTCTCAGTATGGCCCGCCTTTCCTGACAAGTTGTTGCTTTGCTGACTCTTCCTTTGTGGTTTCTTCCATACTTCTCCGGGTTCTTAATAAAGCTGTGTACAACAGTGGCGCCTCTTCCAATCTTGCTGGCTATGAAACGTGTGGATTTTCCTTGTTCCCGGTAAGCTCGAATTTGGCCTATTTCCTCCTTGGTTAATGTCTTTCCTTTACCCATAGTTGCGGATTGTATCTTGAACTAAGCTCCCTAATACTCTAAGTATCCTTTTATTTGATTTAAGACATGGTAACAGGTAGATTCAGCTACTGTTCGTAATCAAGTGAGACAAAAAAAAAAACAGGTAAATTTTATGACCTTTTTGGAAAAAGCGTCATAAAAGTTGAATTTATCAACTTAATCTCATTTTTTTTTACAATATAAACATAATATATCCTTCATTCCTTGTGCAATTGGTTTTTCCCAGATTAGCGAAGGGTTTGAAAATATCGTAAAATTAAAACAAAAAGCTGCCTGTTCGTAATCAAGTGAGACAGAGTGTATATGTTAAAATCAACAAAAGAATAGGAAATAAACTAGATCCGAGGTATAAAAAAGAAATAGTGGCTGAAGACAAAAACACAGTAATCACAACCCAGTCAGGAAGAACCATTTATAAAAGTTTAATTAAAAACTAAATTTTCCGACAAGTCACTGCTACCACTATGCAACGCAGATGCACACATTTTGGATTACTCCAATTCCCAGATGATCAAAATCAATACAGGACATGCAAAGTTGCAAAATGGTTCATTTAAGATTATACATACGATCGATATAGAAGCTTATGAAGTAGCAATAAACAGTCTGGAAACTACACTAAATTAGTCCATTACAAGTAACTACTCCTTATATCCTGTCCTTTCCTACGAGATCCTTCGTATAAAAACATATTTAGATAGACTTAGAATAAATAATAGATTTAAGAGATCTTTAGATTTTATAGGTAGGTAGTACATAGAAGTGGATCGCGGGGAATCCGGACCACCACGACTACGAAATAATTACAGACAAAATGAATAACGTGTTTAAGAATAATAATAAACAAGTTATTATCAATAAAATGTCTATAGATAAGATTAATGAGTTAACAAATATAACAAATAAAATACTCTGTATATTCAAGGAAAAATAAAATAATAGTAACGAAATCATTATGGAAATTAAATATAAATTAGATGTAATTAAGGAAGAATTAGTTAACGTGGCATATGCCATACACTGGGCGAAAGCCAATATAATAAATTCTTATATTCTTTCTAACACTGAAATAAATATAATTGAAAGTATCTTTAAAGCTGAAGATATACCTTATATTAATATTGATGAGGCGTTAGAATTCGCCGAAATTAAAATTGCCACAAATAATAAAAATTTAATGTATATATTAAGTTTCCCTACGACTAAGTCGGAAATATGTAACCTTTCAATATTAAAAGCGATAAAAATGAGTAAAGTAATAAATAAAATTAAATATTATTCAATCCTAGAATGTAACGAAGAAATTTATGGTATAATAAGACAATGTAAGACATATAATAGTTTATCTATTTGTAGTGATAATAATATCGTAGATTTAAGGAACTCATCGTGCGTCCCAAGACTTATAAGAAGCCAGAAAGCTAATTGCACCATCATAAACAACGAACATATTCGTGAAATTGAAGAGGTCACGCCAGGAATACTGCTACTAAATCAGTTTAATGGACCAGTACTCATCAACAATGAAATTGTTATGCTCAAGGGCACGTTCATTATCAAACATTTCAACACCACCATTGAGGTAAACGGTAAAGCAGTAACGACCAAAGAAATTACCCAATACCAACCCCTACCAGCAATACTCCAACCATCCTACAAGCAAAATCCAATAGAAGTATTATCTCTCGAAAGAATCAAGGAACTTTATGTAGACCGTACTGAAGAAATCAGCCTACTTGAAACAAAGCGTGATATCAACTTGTCAATGAACATCATTTTGATAATTGCTGTATTGATCACCATCTCCCTCGGATGCAGAAAGCGCAACAAGAACAAACAATGTACCCAAGGACAACCTACCATAAACATTAGTCAACCAGCAACAACAACCATAGGGCTCGAAGATATCCCTCACCTATTAACATCCATAACATCGAACGAGGACGCTAGAATTTAAGGGCGGAAGAGTTAACGACAACTTTGTTCAACAGAAAAATATGACACACGTTTCCGCTGCATGAAGCGTAATGACACCGTACGTGATGGAATGCAGGTGGTGTCAAATGGACGAAAAGTCAGCATTTGATAGCCGTTGCATCGTGGGAATGAGAATCAGCCGACGATGAGTAGTTTAAGTTAATTTAAGAAAATTATTTGTCAAGAATATCCGTGTAAAATAAATTAATTTACATGAGAGCCGTGGCTCAGTGGTTAAGTGCGCCATCACTGAGCGAGAGGTTCAAGGTTTGAATCCAGGAAAACACAATAATAATAATAAAAAAAAGTTTTCCCACGGCCCCAACTCTCGCGAACAGCTGACAAACATTCGAGAGTAAAAATTGTCATGTAAAAACTTCCTTCAATCGAAAAAAAATTGTCCTTCGGAAACGGCATAAAACTGTAGGTCCCAACCATTCGTGTGGCGCACAGTACGAGTGGCTGCGAGAAGATAGGCCAGGTCCTGCATTGAACTGTTAGCGCCAAAATATTTATTTATTTGTTTTGATTGTATGATACATACCTATTATGGACAATAGTACTGTTATATTCATATATTGTTATAAAACAAAGACCTCAAAAGATAATTTAATAAAACTTTCAGGATTTATTCAGATATATATTCTGAATATAAAAATCGAAACTTTATTTAAAAGGGACTTCTCTTGGCCTTGATGCAAGTCTTTAGTCGTTTTGGCCACTCATCAATCACAATATGTACCTCGTTAATTGGGAAATTGGCCAGATCTTCGGTCAGAGTTCGCTTTAAGAGTTCTATGTTGAGGTACCTTTTGTGGCACATAATTTCCTTTAAGAAAGTCCACAATTTGTAATCAAGTAGATTAAGGTCTAGGGTGGTGGAAAGCTAGTCTTTGTACCAATAAAACATTTCTATGGAGGCAGGTATGGGTAGTTTTCACCTTAGGAGCTGACGCATGTTCTTGTTGGAATGTTCTTTTCTTTTTTTTGGAATAGGGTATGGTTCAGAGATTTCACAAAGGGTTCTTAAATGATTTGCTGGTACACTTTGGCCTATGTTTCGATGCTTTTTTCGAAGAAATTCTGTTTAGTGACCCCGTCATAAGAGACTACCCAGCACACCATGGCTAACTCTGGTGGGTGTCCTTTACGGACCCTTGAGATTGGGTCGAACACTTCCCTAGATGACCGTGCATATACCCTATCACTTTATTTGTTTGATTTCTTCTGCCCCGTGAAGATTCTCTCATCGGTAAACAGAATTTTTCTGTACAGAATAGCAACGTATTCCACCAAGAGTCGTTTTGATTTTTGGACCCAATTTTTGTTAGAGCTACAGTCAGCATTTTTCCAGTATATGTGAATCATTCATATGTAAATCATTGACTACATTCATTCATCTCACGTATCAGTGCTTTCTGCTTTTAGTGACTTTTTTGTGCCTTAAAGGTTTTGATGATTTGTGGCGTTCTTACTGTGCGAGGAGGACCAGATCGTGGCGGCCTTTAATGTTGCCCGTATCCCCAAAAAATTTTATACACCGATAAGCAAACATTAGGCTAATACATATCTAGCTGCTGCATTGTCTTGAAAATCGAACATTTGTTCACACCGCACTTATGAAGCGCTACGACAGAGATGCGATTCACTTTCTCAATTTATTCCAGAGCGAAAGTGTAAGCGAATTTGAAATATTTTTATAAAGAAACAATTGTGACGTTAACTGCTACAAATGTTATATCAATCTTTGGGTACGCCTAACTCTTGGCCGCGCAATGGTTGCAACAAATCTAATAACAGTATTTTTGTCCCTACTAAGTACATATGTTACAGGTATTCTAGATTTAAAATTTTGATTATGTTACAAAGCTCCCATTTGGTTTCTTATCTTTGTTGGGTACCGTCTCTCCATTAAATTTTCAGAATCCTCCGGAAGAGCCACATTTCAATGTCTTCTATTCTCTTCTGCGATACTTTGTGCAGCGTTTAAGTTTCTGCCTCATACATCAGTGTAGACCAAATGTAACCCGTTATCAGTCGTACCAGAGGTAACTGGAGGTCGCTTTTGAATAGTACTTTTTTCACCTTGTAGAAATCTGCTCGATATTGTACAATTCTGCATTTTATTCCCCCGAATGAACTTAGTTTGCAGTAAAATTGTGTACCCAAGTAATGTCAATATTTAGCTCTGCACCTGCTATGTGTTCTAAAAACAACCTTGTATTTAATTTTGGAGGTGTTAATCCTGAGGACAGTTCTCTGCTTACTCGGTCTATTTTGTTAACCATAGTATTTAGCTCTCTTTAATTTTTCACAATGATTATTGAATCGTCTTCGTATCTTAAAGTTATGAATTTTGATTCATGATTTCGCCTTCATCATTGTCTAGAGCTTTCTTGAAAACAAACTTTTATATGCAGGACTTCGATTTTCTGGTGATGGACTTCATCGAATGCATTCTCGTAGTCTACGAGTATAAACCATATACATACGAGGGGTGGCTGATAAGTTAGTGGTCTGAGATACTCAACAACAAGTAATCTTCTTATTAGTGATAGCACTAATTGCGGCACTCCTTAGTAGTATAAATATCACCTCATTTCAATAATAATTTAATTTTGTTATTATTTGTGGTAGGATAGACATCACCATGTCAGCCGTAATCGGAAATTCTCGCAATTTGGGGCCGTGATAAAGTACCTCGTGAGAAAAAGGAAAATCGCCTAAATAAATTTTCGAAGAAATGTACTCATAATCGACGCTGCAGAATTTTGGGCTTTCGTATACCATGGTCAAAAATTGGGCTCGCTTATTTTAACAAGGGCGAGAGAGCTGTGAAGGTGACCCCCGCCCAAGTCGTCCTGTATTAGTGGTCACTGTGGAAATCATCGGAAAAGTTGAAAAAGTAGTTCTATGTGGTAGATACCGGACGAGTTGCACATCAGAATGGATTGGAAAAAATGTGTGCACGCTGGGTACCGAAAATGCTCACGCCGTTCGGCAAGCAACGACGACTCGAGTGCTGCAAACATTTTTTGGAGTTAGCCGGGGACAATCTCGACGAAATTTGCAACCGAATCGTAACTTTACCTGAAATTTGGATTCGCCAATATGATCCGGAGTCCAAACAAGAGTCTATGCAGTGGATTGAAAAAGGGGAGAAGCCACCGAAAAAAATTCAAGTCATGCGAAAGGGAACTGCGATGAATGGTCAATATTACGCAAATTTATTGACGCAGGCATGTGAAGCAGTCGTACGGAAACTCAGGCACGGAGTGATGTTTTTGCAGGATAACTCGCCTGCACGGGTTTCAAGACAGGCCTTAAAACACAGGTTTAAACGATATTTCACCCATCCTACAGCTCAGACTTGGTCCCGAGCGATTTTTTCCTTTTTTCCAATTTAAAAAGGAGTTCTGAGGCCGGAGATTTGCAGATGAGAACGAGATCAAGGCGACTGTAGAATGTCATTTTGAAGGCAAAAAAAAAAATAATTTTTTCGATGGTATTAAGGCTGTGAGAAATGCATTTCTCTCGAGGGAGATTATATTGAGAATCTCTTCTTTCACTTAATGTTTTAGGCCACAAACTTATCATCCGCCCCTTGTAGATCTCCCTGTGGGTTAACGCCTCTGCTTTATTGATATATACGAATGTAGTTGTTGAGCATGCTTGAATCTACGTGAGATAGAAAGTCGTAGAGTATCCCCTTCCAACTAGTCCGAGCATTCCAGTCTAAGTTAGGGTCGTATCCATATATTTCCACCAGTCTGAACATCTCTTTATACCACAGACTTTGAGTGCTAACATAGGACATAACAGTGTTCCTTGTCAATCTCTCTTCTCCTGTTCTAACTATGGTGAGAATATAAGCCATGCTCAGTTTGAGAGTCTGTATGAACAATGGTGCAAGTCCAGTTTCGATCATGTGTATGATGCTTGGAGCAGTGTTTGGAAGTCTAAATTATCTACGAAGGTAAGTCCTCTGCAACTTTTCTACCTGGTCATATTACTTATGATCCCACGATTGCACTCCGTAGAAAAGTATAGATTTGGATTCAGCTTCAAAGACTCGATATTCCCCACTGTGAGGTATACTTAGATTCTGGAAGTAAATTCGCCACTGCACTATTTTCGTTCTTAGACTGCACTAATTTTTCACTAAATGGGTATATAAACTCAAATTACTCGATAGCACAAGTATTTGAACTGTTTAAGCACTTCAATGGGCTCGTCGTTAAATGTCCATCTTTCGGTTCTACACAGTGCTCCCTCCTTTTCTAAAAATGATAATTTTTGATGTGTCCAGGTTTAGTGTTAAATTCCATAGCGTGTAGTAATCGTGAAGCCGGTTTATCATAAGTTGCAAGAACTCAAGTGATCTAGCCAACAGGACAATATCGTCTGCGTACAGGAGGGCTTTAATAGAAGTGCCTGCGAATGTGATTCTTTCTGGGAGGTAATCAATAATATCTTCTATATATAGGAAAAATATTGATGGGCTTGGATTGCATCTGCCTAACACTTATTCCAGACTGCTGCTTTTGTATTGTTGTATAAGTTCTCCAGTATACTTCCAAACTTACAAGAGATTCCATACTGATACAATTTGTAAACAAGAGTCTTTGTCGGTCTACGATATCGAAGGATGATCTGAACTCAATGAAAACTATGTAAAGCTTCTGCTTCTGTTGAACGAATGTCTCCGCTATGTTTCGCAGTACAAAGCTGTAGTCCGTAGTAGAGTAACCGAGTCGGAACCCAGCTCGAAACTCTTTCAAAAGTGAGTTCTCCTGTATCAAATGAATTAATCGGACCTGCAGAACACTTGTATACATTTTTGGTGACGAATTCAGAACGGTTGTAGACTGACGTAAGAGTTGCCAAGAAATCCTCAGAGCTATATTTATAGAATTCAACAGAAATTCTGTTATATCCAGAAATTGAGTCGATTTAATGCATCCCTTACTTCAAAAATTAAAATCTGTTTATCTAAAGTTTTACGGTTTTCCGTGCCAAATAGGCAAATCATTGCTTATTGGGTTTAAAAGACTCAAAATTGTCAAATTTTTACATATAAATTATTAGTATAACTCCATTTATTATTATTTTTTTTTAGCTGTTTGTCAAAAATCTGTTGAGTTTTAACAGTTCCCAAGTAGGCCTCAGCTGCAAAAAATGCTACTTTTTTCGTTCGACATAGCTGCTTAAGGCCCAGTATAAGCAGCTATGTCGAACGAAAAAGATAGCATAACATAGGAAAAGGTGTGCCTTCTTCTTTTCAAACCATCCAACTATGGCATTTTGTATCTGACTTGGAATCGATGTTTTAATTATTGTCTCCAAATCGCTCAGAGTAAGTTCACCGTTTTCATGTAGCTTTGATAAGTTGCGATTGAGATTGAGCTTGTACAAATTCCCATTAATTTGATTTTATGAAAATACAAACTTTTTGAAAATAAAGTTCTTACAACTATCGTTAGCGCATCATGGTACGTACGTAACGAAGATATTCATCGGGATCTGGAAACTCCCAGCGTCGTCGAAGAAATAACAAAAGTTGCACGTAAACACAAAGATCGTGTTCACGGCCATTGTAACCGTACCGTCATTCAACTACTTGATGCGAACAATTCAATTCGTCGTCTGCAAAGGACAAAACTTTTTGACCTCGCGTCATACACGGCTGTTCTGATTTCCGACCGAATTTAAAAACGAAAACCGAAATTGAATTCGTACGGAATGGAAAAGAGTGTTCTGATTTACGATCGGATTCACTTTACAGTACTACCAACTTAATATCAACAAAGCGATTTCGATATCAGCTGCTTCTATAGGCAGGAGCTGATTGAGTGCAATAATTAATTTCCTAATTTTACACCATGTAAGTAACCAAGAAATGGTTTATTAGATGTGTCTGCAAGACCTTTAAAAACACTGCATTTATTTTATTTTTTTAGAGTATGGATCTCCCAGGTATTATATTGCTCGATGAGGAAGATGCAATGGAAAGGCAAAATGCTCTCCATGCTCGGAGGTATCGCAAAATGTTAATAAATGTTAATGGAGCATTTGAACCCTTTACATATGCATGTATGAATTTTGTTCAATGATTATATAAAGCAAGTCCAACGTTTTATTTAATCCTAACAGGTTTATCCAGACCTATAGATTGAATAAGGAATCATTTGTCTATATATTAGATGAGTTGCAAAAATTCTGGCTCCCTCACGGATCTCTTACTCCAATGGCAAAGCTATCCGCTTGCTTCAGATTTTTCGCTGAAGGCGGGTACCAACGGGGAGTTGGAAATGACTTCCACGTAGCTATGGGAAGGTCGACTTTCAGTAAAGTCTTTGTCAACCTCGCGGAAGAGCACCTGTGCCCTAAATGGATACAAATTGAAAAGTGTGAAGAAAAAATACAAAGGACCAAGAGACATTTTTTTGACAAAACTGGTTTTCCTGGAGTGATGGGTGCGTAGATGGTACACATGTAAAAATTGTGCAACCTGTGAAAAACAAGCATTTATTTTACTGTCGGAAACAACATTTTAGTCTCAACGTGACGATTGCAAGTTATTTAAACTTTTAGTTACATTACATATAGCTTTGTGTATTGTTTAAGTTTGCAATGATAAAATGCGCATCACGACAGTAGATTCAATGCATCCAGGATCCTGCCATGATTCAGTAGTGTGGAATGTTAGCAACGTACAGACTTATATGGAAGGAAAATGTCGAAATGGAATGAGGAATTCTTAGTTATTAGGGGATTCTGGCTACGGACTGGAACATTTTATCATGACCCTATATAGAAATACCGCTCACGAGAGTGCCGAGAGGCGATTCAACAACAAACATAGCAAGTGCAGGAACATTGTCGAGCGAACTATTGGTTTTTGGAAAAACCGATTCCGATGTGTCTTGCAGGACAGAGCATTACACTATGATCCTGCAAAGGCTTCCCAAATTATTAATACATGTTGTGCCTTACACAATGTATGCATCCATTTCAAAGTTCCCGAGCATGAAGTTGTTGTGCCTCCCAATGAGAATGAGACTGACGATGACGATGAGAATTTGGTTGAAATCCCAGCCGCAGTAAGATACAACCAAGCTCTTGCAATAAGAGATCAACTTAGAGATAGTTTCCGACAATAAACTCAACAGATAACTTTTTCTATTCTTTTATTTAAACGAAAACATAAATAAACGTGGCTCCAAGCCAAACTAAAAAAATATTTATCGCTTCATGTTCATTTTATTTTAAACATAGCCTGAGGTACACAGTATAAAGATAACAGCCTTAAAAACGCGGACTTAAGCTTGTGAGTCCCTGAAGATTTGCTGAGATCTTTACTCTTCCAACAACAGCATTTTATTTTTAATTTCAATTTTCTACAATATTAGCTTCTGCTTAGTTTTTTGATTAGCTGCATCACGTTCAGTTGTTTAAGATGTACTCCTTCTTTGAACGATGCGCTGCTTGTTCTTTAAAGTTTTGTTTCAAGAGATCAGCCATCATTTTTTGAATATCACAAAGCTTTTCCATTGCACGGTAATTCGTCTTCAGAGATGCAGCCACTTCCCTGTTTATAGCAATTAGTTCATTGAACTTGTTCATTTTTTCATTGTGAAATGTTTGATTCATTTCAATTTGCTTTTCTAACAAGCTA
The DNA here is from genome assembly GCA_963082735.1 of Pocota personata. Taxonomy (NCBI): domain Eukaryota; kingdom Metazoa; phylum Arthropoda; class Insecta; order Diptera; family Syrphidae; genus Pocota; species Pocota personata. The sequence goes on from OY720429.1 coordinate 155,201,933, forward strand.
TGTGTTTTGTGTGTAGATGTAGAAGTTATAAACGAGTGCTCTGCTTATTCGTTGTTGGATTTCTGTTTTCGATGCCACCGAAAAAAAACCTTTTAGCTGCAGTGGGTGGGGTGCTCTGTTCATTTGTTGCTGGATTTGCGGTTTCCGTGTCAGATAAACTTCCGATTCTTCGCGTGCGGTGGTTTCACGGTTTTGCATTTTCTTCTGTAGCAGAAACACCAAATGACCGTGTGTTTTCGATTACACTTACGGCTTTTTTCATTGCAGTGATTCTTACTACAGTTTCCTCTAAGGGAGAAAGATATAGCTGTTTGCACTCCCCACCTCCAGTTGCCTTCTTTTTTTTTTATTTTGTATCAGCTTTCTTTTAATAAAAACTTTGTAGTAAGACCACACCTGCAAACAAATAAATGAACACTTTTATACTTTAAACAAATTTTATAGCCACCATTGATTTACTTTTTGCCATCCACTTAAGTCTCTCCATGGCAGTCCTAAAGCATTTACGAGTAATTCGCATGTTAAGTCTTTCCACAGTTTGTCTATATATTCTGGTCTGTTATTTGTCTTAACCCATCCGCTCCCTAGGTCGGGATGTTTTTCCATGAAATCTACTAGTAACGCGAATTGTATTTGTGTGATATGCTTTCCCCTGTATTACAGAATTACGGTATTAATTTGTATTTGTTGTTAAATAATAATTAGGTACTTACATTATCGCTCGAAAAAATAAATGAAATGAAATATGTAAACTTAATTGAATTCCGCCAAGAAAAAGACAGCCGAATTGAAAACGTCAAACTTTTGGCGGATTTAAGATCCGTTTGTTTTGCAGAACACCCTTCAATTCGTAAAACGTCATGCGAATACAGAATTCAGAACACCGAAAATTCGAAAACGGAAGGATTTGGTATTCGAACGAAAATGAGAATAGCCGTGATAGTATATGCCGGTCGTGAAACCCGCAGGAACTTTCATTGGAATTTAACCTGCCTAAAGGGCTACATTCTTTTTAATTACATAAGAACATCTTCTTCCAAAAATTACGAGTCTCATAAGCGAAAATAAAACTGCTGGAAAAGCCCACCGCTCCATCCTTCGAAATTCGTTGGGTTCCTTAATTTTTGTTATGAATAAAAACTCTTCCAACAAATTGAATTCTCTTTGCCATTTCACGCCATCACAATTAAGATATTTTGGGACAACTAGCTGTCATCATAATATAATATTTCTAGTATTACATAAATAAGTCCGATATCTACTTGAAATTCGCATTTTAAAATTAGCAACTCTATTCTTTACTCCGAAGTAGCAACATCCTGATGCTCTATTACAAATGTTTGAAAATAAATATGAAATCCATGTCATTAGTGACGCTAAAAGTCGGGAAATAATAGCTTATTTCTAAATCCACAAACATATGCTAAAATTTTACATCTGAACAAATTTAAATTTAAAGAACTATAGCTTTTTTTTTGCATCACTTAGGACTATGTTCTTTAAAATTTATTAACCCAGTGACGGAGGCAGGGGAAGGAGTATAAGAGAGTATCAAAGATTAGAGAGGAAAGGATAGAGGATGAGGTGACGATGCGCGTTAATTTTGAATCTTTGCGGATTATAAGTATCAGGAAATATTGAGTTATTCCACATTCGTGTGGAGTGGTTAAAAAACGATATTCGGAATTTCACAGTAAACAGGGTTTAATGTGTAAGGGTGTGCGGAAGTTGCCGCACGAGTATTGCGTTTGAATGGACGAACTGGTGGAACATGACTATAGATTTCATCCGAACACTTGTGATGGAAGTACCGGTACAGCATCCAACATTTCGGCGGTGTTCGAGCGAGGGAATTCGATTGCAAATGGACTGATCACCGATCAGCCTACATGCTTGTCGCTGAACACGATCGAGTAAACTCAGGCATGTGGTAGGAGCACCCACCCAAATATGCGACTTATATTCAAGTCTCGGACGAATGTAAGCTTTATAGATTGTAGCCAAGTCTATTGGAGTGAAAAATCGTTTACATTTTTTGAGGAATCCGAGGCATCTAGCTCCAGCTTTAGCAGCATCAGCTATCTGCTGATTCCAAAGAAGGTCAGAGCTAACATGCATGCCAAGCATTGACAAACCATTAGATTCATCAACATCAACTCCGTTCATTTTGAGTTTGGCTACGTTAGTATCCCGCTTGAGAGACAGGAGACAGCACTGAGTTTTTGACGCGTTGAACTCAACTCGGTTTTTCACACTCCAATTAATGATTGCATCAATTTCAGAGTTGAGACCGGTAGACATTCGCTGTCGCTCAGATTCGACAACTTGGGGCCTTAGTCGTGGAGTCGATAAAGAATAAGCGAAGTCAAGGGTGCTGCCATCCGCGAAAGAATGGATTGGATTGCGAGTAAGAGAGAGAAGGTCGTTAATAAATATTAGAAACAGGGGCGGAGAAAGGACTGAACCCTGGGGTACACCAGCATTAGTTGAGAAGGAGGTAGAAATACATCCATCTAATACAACCTGTATTGATCGATTACTTAAAAAGCTCGCAATCCATTCTGAGAAGATACCTCCAACACCAAGCTTATTTATGAGAGCGCTATGCGACACTCTCTTTAGATGTATCGAGAGCAACTACTTTACATTCACCATGTTGATGAATGCATTGGTTCCATTTTTCGGTCAGGTATACCATTAGATCCCCTGTGGAACGCAGTTGCCGAAAACCATACTCCCGGTCATTACGGAGATGGTTTGTTTCGAGATATCTCATAAGTTGGAAATTGACAATGCTCTCCATGACCTTGGAGAGCACTGACGTTAATGCTATGGGTCGGTAGTTAGAAGGGGAGGTTTTATCGCCCTTTTTGGGAATTGGCTGGACGTGCGCAAGTTTCAACGTATCAGGAAAGACGTCTGTAGTGTACGAAAAATGGAAGAGGTTTCATAGAGGTTTGGCCAGGGTAGAAGAACACCTCTTCAAAATAAGGGGAGGTATCCCATCTGGACCTGGTGAATTGTTACAATTGAGATCTTTAAGAACTCGAGTTACTGAACGTGTTCGAAAAAATATCTGTCCCAAAGAATATTGAACCGGGTTCAGCATAGGTGGAGAGAGAGAGAGAGCTAATATTGCAGCTAGCAGATTAGCTTTCTCTTTCAAGTCCGTGATTTATTTGTCGTTGAAGACAAGCACTGAGATGGTCGAGGATGCAGAGCCTTTAATTCTTTTAACGAAAGACCAATAAGATTTGCTGCCTTTGGGACATTGCACTATTTTTAGCCTCACTTTTTGGTCTCGTTGGAATTTCGCATGCCTTAGAATGGCGTTGTAGTCATTTCGAGCCCGTTTAATGAGACTATGGTTTTCCTCAGATGGTGTTTGCCGCCATAGCTTAAAAGCCTCTTCCTTCTTCCGGACAGCAGCTTTCCAAGTCGGATTAAACCATTGTTCTTCTTTTGGTTTAAGGCTAACTGATTTACTTGGAGTGAAGGAGCGCATTCCAAGTAATATTAGGTGTGTTATCATGTCAGCTGCGACATTCACGTCTCTATCGAGTAAGCAAAGAGACCAATTGAAAAATTTTAAGAACAAATTTAGACTTCTGGGGTACTTTTTTCTAGTTGAATGTATGTAGGTGTTAGTACGAAAATTCTGCGGAAACCAGACAATGATCCGATCTAGCAAGTGGCGCAGAAACTGTGATGGAATATTTATCCGGAAGGGAAGTTAAAAATAGAGTGTGTTTTCTTCTTGACTATCAACGTCAAAAATGCGTGTCGCTTTTTCTACCAGCTGAGTCAGGCTGTTAAGTTTAGCGAAGATCTCTGTGTAACGACCTTCAGGTGTTCTTGGTCCAGAGTGGCGAGGTCAACTAGTATTGTGGATATTGAAATCTCCCGCAACAACATTTCCTGTTGAGGGGTTACGGGAAAGAATACAAGTTATAGACTCAGAAATTTTGTCGTGGTGGTCATATGTCCGTTCTTTTTCTGAGCTGGTGCTTCTATACAGGAGGAATTGTTGAATTGTTTGGTTCCCTATTGTAAATTTGACCCAGAAGAATTGGAAGAAGGGGTCGTCTGAGCTCCCGAATTGGGGCTCCAGCTGTAAGCTCACTTCGTTTTTAATATAGAGCGCGAAACCTCTATGTGACATAAATAATGGCACTAATGTATAACCCGCTATGGCAAATTCACTGGGATCAGTATCACTGCGCGGCTGGGTTTCACTAAGTGCCATTACCGTCGGCTTGTGTTTGAATAAATGGGCAGCAAGGGAAAAAAATTGCATCTTAACCCACGAATATTAGCCAACGCGAACTCAAACACTTCCATTTTGACACTTACAATATGAAAACACTTCACAAATTTACACTCAACAAACAAATAAATACTCGGAAATTTATAAATAATAAATTCTGTGTGAACTCTGCTGTCAGTGTTGGGCCTTCACAGCAAAGTTAACACGTAAATATATCAATTATAAGTTAACGGGCATTCATTTGCACGTGTGCAGAAAAAAGGGAAAACAAAACAACAAGCAAACCACGCACATGCAATGGAAGCCACCCCGCTACATCAACAATGCAGCAGCAGCGCCAGTAAAGCCTTGCATTTGTGTGTGGGAGATTGGAGGGATAGCGGATGGAATCACTGGGTTGAAATTTAATTTATTTGTAATTTGCGAAGATCTTGTTTTGCCGCACTGAATTTTGATTGATTCACTGATTCACACAACAGAATTAAATTAAATTTGATCGAAACACAGGGCCAATTCTTTTTTGTTTTTCGTTATTTTTTTTTTCCCGAACGCGATGGAAGCTGTAATACCGCACGCGATGCAGGTTCGAACGTCACCCTATAACATAAAATATGTCGAACGACGAATTCCTAGTTTCGATTTATTGCTTTATTTACTTGCATACTTTCAGGGTGCTGGTTATTTGCATGGTCATTGTTATCGTTGACAGCGGTGACTCTGACATTAGTGACATTCCGTGTGTATTTTGACATGAGAAATGCTGCTTTATCATTTTTGTTTTGATGGGATTTAAAAAGAATTTGTTCCTTCATGAGTGCTTCATTTAAAACATAATAACCATCCTGTTCTCCACATCGAAAACCGGTTTCTGGATTGCCTCTAAAGTACAGTCGATCATCACCAACACCAACGTTTGTGCTCCTAGCTTGCTCTTTTATAATTCGGCGAACATGCAGCAACTTACCTCTCTTCTTTCTCATAGAAAAAGGTAAATCCCAGAATTGATGCAGACTTTAATACATCTAATAGTTACAGCTAGCCATTCCATCAGTGGCGAGAGTAGTTGCTTCAAATTGTGCGTGTAAAGAATTTGTCAGTCATTGGTGCAGATACTTTTAACTTTTTAATCTTAATCAGTTCCTTGAGTGCATTTCAGACGTACTATAACATTGCGCTTAGTGCATTTGCAATGCCTCGACTGTGCTCTTCAACACCTCACATTGCAAAAGAATAACCCTGGCCGAAAGCTCTTAATTTTTTGTAATTAGACAGCGAGTGTCACCCGCGACATATTTTCCAAGCTCAGATTTTTCTTCTTTGTATCGAAGATTTTAGGAGAGGTTTGATCGAGTTTTCTATTTTCTTGTTGCATGAACACCTAAAGTTTTTGATGTTATGTTCCTGTTTTAATATGTTTTTTTTTTGGATCTTACACACTGCGACTTACGTGTATTTCAATTTAAACAAGTTCTTTGATATCTTAGGATCAGTTTGAGTATACAGTAACGGACATAGAAATCCTGACATAGTGAAAAAACTAATTTTAATAATTTAATAATTTTGGAGGTTTTGTTGAAATACATAAGCTGCCCGCATTCTATTGTTTCCCAAAAAAAGGAAATAAATGCTTGCCACAAAATAGCGTTGTTGGCCATGCTATCTAAAGTGGTGGAAAGGCCTCATCGGCTACCACAGCAGCAGTGCGCTTGGATGGACATTTTCTTCACAACAGATCAATTCAAGTTGTGGCCAATGGTGCATCTTCCGATGCATTTGCTGTAAATATTGGAGTGCGTCAGGGTTTTATCCTTTCACTAACTCTGTTGCTACTCGATATAAACAACCTAGAGTCAACATACATCAACAAAACAAATTTCATCTTGCTCTAACAGCATGCCATCACATCGTCAGAGATGCGACCAGATCAAACCATTAAACGAAGATCTGTAGAAAATGCTGGTGTGGAGAAAAGCAAACACAACCGACTTCAATACGAAGAAAACCCAATTCATAACCTTTTTCAGAAAGAACTCGTTTTTGTTTTTGCAAAGCACAAGTTAGACCAGGATATAAATACTGTTCTCACGTTTGGATTTCGGCCACAAAATATTCTCTCCATCTGCTTGACAGCATAGAAAGAGGAGCTGTTCGCTTAAAATAAGATCCTGCACAAACTTCCAATCCTTATTCCTATGCTATAGATACTATCATGACAGATATCCCGAAGACCTCAATGGAATGATGCCTGTAAATGCTTTCTACTAGGCAAGCCATCAGGGCTCATCACCTTTATGCCCACTTGGCAATGGTGCGCATTTCGGCGCGCTGGCTCAGCGTTAAAGTTTCGCCCCTTCTGAGAGAAGATTATAAAAATAAAAGAAAAAACAAATTTTTGAGAGAAAATAAATTCCAAAGTTTACTTGTCCTGTAGCAGAAGAAAATTTAATATAGAGATGTTCGCATAGTTGCCAGGAGGACATAAGGTGATGGGCCTCGGCGCCTTGCTTAGTTGAACGTCCAAATGTTGCAGGTCTTCAGAACATATGCCGTAATAGTAAAACGATATAAGTCTGGTATAAGCCTTCGATAAGCCGACAACGATGGAGATTAATTGTTAGTACAGAATCATCAATTAAGCGAACTGCTCATCTCTCTGCTGTCGAGTAAATGCGGAGAATATTTTATGGCCGAGCTACATACGAGGGGCGGCTGATAAGTTCGCGGCCTAAGGCATTAAGTGAAAAAAGTGATCCGATTAAAAAATTGTATTTCTCAATCTTCCTCGAGTGGAATGCATTTATCACATCGGGCATACAGTGCCTTAATACCACCGAAAAAATATTCTTTTTCTTTGCCTTCAAAATGACTTTCTACGGCCGTCTTGATCTCGTCCTCATCTTCAAATATCCGGCCTCGTAACTCCTTTTTCAAATTGGAAAAAAAGGAAAAAGTCGCTCGGGTCCAAGTCTGGGCTGTAGGGTGGGTGGTCTATCGTTAAAAAACCTGTGTCATTTAACGCCTGTCTCAAAACCTCGCACTCGAGTCGTCGTTGCTTGTCGAACGGCGTGAACATTTTCGGTACCCAGAGCGCACACATTTTTTTCATGTTTAAATGCTCGTGCAAAATTTTTCCATCCATTCTTTGTTGATGTGCAACTCGTCCGGTGTCTACCACATTATTACGAGTATTCTTCGGTCGGCCAGAACTAATTTTTCAACTTTTTTGACATTTCCTTCAGTTACCACTAACACAGGACACCCTTGGCGGGTGTCATCTTCACTACTCTCTCGCACTTGTTGTTGTTGAGTCGATGCGACATGTCTTCGAAAATTTCTTTAGGCGATTTTCCTTTTTTCACGAGGTACTTTATCACAGCGCGGTGCTCAAAGTTTCCGATTTCGGCTGACATGACGATGTATATCCTACCACAGATAATATACGAGTAATAACAAAATGAGATTATTGTTGAAATGAGGTGATATTTATACATACTACTAAAGAGTTTAACGATTCAAAATTTATGAATCTGCGACAGGAAAACGAACAGATAAGCCTCGTATACGCTGTAGATAAAAAGTGGGAGAGCTCTATCGAAAAAAAAATCTTCTCTACCAAAGCCGTTTACACTGCGTGCATCTCTACTGCAAAATTTGTCTAAGTAGAGTGTTGGTAGAGAAATTTCCCGCAAATCTCTACCCAACGCTCTAACTTTTTTTTTCTTATAATTTGCGCGCGCCGAAGGTGATATGAATACCCTTAAATTATTTTAGGGTACGGGCGTTTAGCAAAAGGGGGAAGAGGCACAGAGGAGTAGCCTGTGCACGTTGGCTTTAATTGTTTAAAGGTTATCATCATCATCATCATGTAGCCTGTTGTGTCCTAAGTCGGACGTAAGCCTCTTCTAAATTTTTCCATTCTGTCCTGTCTTGTACTGTACGGATCCAATTTTCTGTTCCTCCTCTCTTTATATCGTCGCTCCATCGCGATGTTGGTCTCCCTCTGTTTCTCAAGTCTTCTCTTGGTCTCCATTCTAGGAGTCGTTTTGTCTACCTATTGTCTGTTGTTCTCGCCACATGTCCTGCCCACCTCCACTTCGCTTTTGCAATTTGTATAGTTATATCAGATAGTCATGTTCTTCTTCGGACTTCCTCGTTTCTTACTCGGTCCGTTCTACTTATTCCCAGCATCGCTCTCTCCAGCGCTCTTTGTTAAGGTCTCCGCACCGTATGTAGTAACTGGCATTATGCATTGCTCGAACACTTTTCTTTTCAGACGCATGGGTATATCACTTCTTAGTACGTTTTCCATTTTGCCGAATGCTGCCCAACCTAGTCCGATACGACGTTGGATTTCGCGAGTTTGGTTGTCTCTCGATATTCCTAAATCATGATCGAGGTATTTATATTCGAACACCTGCTCGATCTCCATTCCGTCTGCTGTCTTCAGGTTTTCATTGGGGACTAAGTTGGTCATGAATTTCGTCTTCGTGAAGTTGATGTTTAGGACGACAGTTTTTGAAGCTGCTCCGAGTTCATCTAGCATCAGTTTAGCATCTTTGAGGTTATTACTTATGATAACAATGTCATCCGCGAAGCGGAGGTGACTGAGGTATTCGCCTTCAATATTGATGCCCTTCTCTTCCCATTGCAAGTTTTTGAAGGCGTATTCCAGGACCGCTATAAAGAGCTTCGGTGATATAGTGTCTCCTTGTTTATTTGTTTTTCGTGTAGTACCATACATCCAGTAGCCTTATCCTATATGTATTGGAGGAGTTGAAGATATCTTCCGTCTATCCTACATTGCCTTAGCGATTCCATTATGCTATTTCCACAGTGTCGGAGGCTTTTTGGAAGTCTACAAATGTTAGGACCAGTGGCCGGTTGTATTTGATTTTTTTTTTTTTCTATAATTTGCCGTGGTGTAGTGCTACCATCAACGCTTGTCACGCTCTTGGTTCACGGTTCAAATCCTGATCTCAACAATCATCTATTTATTTCGTCTGAAATAAATAAAAAAGTCGATCAATTGCGAAAGCTTAGTCAACTTCACTGCGAAGGCATAACATTTTTTTGAATTTTTAATGCATTTTTTATTATTAATTAATTCATTATAACTTACATGCTAGATAAAAAAAAACGCTTAAAACTAACTTAACTAACCTAATTATTCTTATTCTAACTTATTGGCCCTATGCGTGCGCTCTAAGTTAAACCTAGTACTTAAAACTATGTCTTTCGACGTAACTAACTTAAGATTCTTTATTTATTTATTTTATTATTCAATTAATTATTACAACTAAGAAAAATGTTTAATCAATTGAAAAAACTTAGTATATGAACTTTTTTTTTAATGTTCTCATGTATAAAACTTATAAACTACCTTAAAATAAATCTTAAAATATCTTATTCTACTTTAATCTATCTTACTCTACCTTACGTAATTATATACGTACTTTTTTTTTTGGTTTTTTTTTTATTTTTTATTTTTTTTTTTTTATTATCAAGTGCTGTTTTTTTTTTTTTTTTTTTATCCAAGTGCTGTGATAAAATTTTTTTTTTTTTTTTAAATTTTTTTTTTTTTTTTTTTACCTAAACACAATATATCTAAAATACCTAAACCTAAACTATGTAAGTCGGCCATAGGCAAGAACAGCCAACTTTAAACCTCAAACAGGCTACACTGGATTAGGGGGAAACGACGAAGGAGTTCCCTCTCTTTCGGTTAGCCACCAGAAATGACCGTACTGACGTTGTACGTCCTCAACATCACGACCCGATACCGCCCTACTAAACCGGAGACGCTCCACACTGCCGTGTGCAACGTCTCTGTCGTAGTTGAGTCGCCTATCCACAACTGCCCGAGCAACGTGGAAGATTAGCGGTACCGCCAATCTGTCCTGGATCAAACCTTTCTTATCCAAATAGAGGAACGCCTCTGGGGGAACAAAGCCGTTAAGGCGCACTCTCTCGTGATACTCGTAATTGGGGTAATAAGCCCAGGAGATCAGGTTGTTCGTCGAGCTCATTGCTCTTGCAATGTGTCTTCGAATCAGCTTGATAACGAAATTATCCACTCTTATTAGGTTAGCCCTGTTGTATAGGACCTCATTGGGATAGAATTTTATGTACTGGGACTCTGGTGTTCTGTACAAATGAAGGCAAGCCCGAAGGCAAGCCCTCTCAAATACCCGAATCTTTTCCAACAAGCTTGCTCCCACGTTGAAGCACACGGGACATCCATATACGAGCATGGGCCTAATGAGGGCCATGTAGCAGATTACCTTTACCCTTGCATCGAGTTGCTTGCTATAAAAAAGTCTCTTTGTAAGGGCAAAAGCACCTTTGGCTCTGGCAAGAGCAGCATCTATATGTTTGTTAAAATATAGATATTGGTCTAACCAGAGCAGCAGGCATCTGACTACACTTCGACTCGCAAGTGGCTGTCCATGCGGTCCAACTATTGAGAACTTTCGCCAATTCTTTCTGGTATCCCTAGAGGCACCAGATAACGGCGTCCTAAAAAGAATGGTCTCCGATTTCTGAAATTGATCTTCAACTTCCAGTCATCGCAATATCGCTGAATCTTATTGAAGTCACGTTGCAAGAGAATTGCAATGACCTCGATTTTTGGTCCTGATCTGTACGCGATCAAGTCGTCTGCGTACGCTATGGCATGGTGAAGTGATCCTATCAGATCGCTCGCGTAAATGTTGAAAAGAATCGGTGAATTAACCGCACCTTGTTGCAGACCGTTTTTAATTTGAAATGTTCAAGCAGAAGTCACATTGCCATTTTTGACAATGAACTGTCTACTGGGAAAACAGCAGTGATACAACCCATCCCCAAAAGGGGTAAGGACACTTCCAATCCGGCAAATCTCCGGTCGACAAGTCACCTACCGAACATCAGCAAGGTATTCAAAAAAGCGATCAATAGTGCCCTGCTTAAGTGGACTGAGAACAGTAATATAATTCCGGATAACCAATTCGGTTTTAAGGCGGGGCATGATACAATACATGCCGCGTCTAAACCAGTATCGGATATACAATGGAACAAATGCAAGAACCATTGCACGGGTGCCTGCCTGATTGACTTGGAGAAGGCCTTCGAAACCGTATGGCTAGAGGGACTCTTCTACAAGCTAAGCAGGCTGGGCATAAGAAAACCACTGTTGTACATACTTTATAACATACTCACCAGTAGACTGTTCATTGTCAAAAATAGCAATGCGACTTCTGCTGGAACATTTCTAATTCAAAATAGTCTGCAACAAGGTGCGGTTAATTCACCGATCCTTTTTAACATTTACAAGAGCGATCTCGTAGGGTCACTTCACCATGCCATAGCGTACGCAAACGACTTGATAGCGTACAGATCAGGACCAAAAATCGAAGTCATTGCACTCTGCTTGCAACGCGACTTCGATAAGATTCAGCGATATTGCGATGACTGGAAGTTAAAGATCAACTTCCAGAAATCGGAAACCAGTCCTTTTAGGACGCCGTTGTCTGGGGCCTCTAGAGATACCAGAAATAATTTGTGAAAGTTCTCAATCGTGGGACCATACGTACAGCCACTTGCGAGTCGAAGCGTAGTCAGATACCTAGGGCTTTGGTTAGACCAATATCTATATTTAAAATAAAATGCTACAGATATTTAAAAAGAAAAACATTAATCAGGTAAATTACCTGTCCTTTATTCTATCTCCATATAACTGAACTGCTAAAACTAATTTACATTTATTTATACTATTGTCAGCGATTTCTTCTTATTCATATTATTCCATACTTGAAGTCAGCTACCTGCAATCCAGATGACGCACATCAGCGATTTCTTCTTAAGTGTTTATCCAGGTGTGGAAGTGGCAATGCACTGGATTAATGTCACGCACGTTGAGTTGCATGGAAGTGGGAATTCACTGGGCTGAGGTCATTGCATTTGATTAGCGAAAACGTGTGTTAACTTGCACTGATCTGAGGTCATTGCATTTGATTAACGGAAACGTGTGTTAACTCTTCCCCTTTTAAATTTGATTGTCCCAATCAATTCGAAGTATGTTAGGTCATACAATTTCGTCCAGGGAATGGTAGGTACAGATGGCTCGATTTTAGGCCCGGGGGTGACTGGATTACCGTGTATTTTTTCCTTTTTTTCTTCTATGATGACACTGGTACTGTTGTACTTCCCAAAAATTTTGCACGCCAATAGGATTACGAAAAAAACTGGAAGTAGTGTGATGGACCCATATGTCGTGTATTGATGTGTATTTTTTTCTAGCTGCACTAATTGAATTGCCTTTGTATTGTTTATGTGAAGTTCACTCATCATTTCGAGAGATAGTATTTCTCGGTATTTGCTTTATTTCGGATTTGGTTGAAGTATGGCTGGCAAAGGGTTGATCTTTTATACCTCTTGGGAGATGAAAGAGCGACCATTGATCTTGATGGTGATATTATGGAATTTGATGAGGAACGTTCCGTTCAGGTTATGGCTGTTATTTTCGTATTCCAGGTCGATCACATCTATATTTGGTATGTGCTGGTTGTTGATGGTATTGCACGTAGCGGTTACACTATTTAATAGATTTTGGATACATGTGTCGTTTTTTAAATTAACAAAATTTTTTTCATTACAAATAGAAAGTAGTTATACATTTTGCATTCTTTTGTTGTGCCAAATATCTCTTCATTATCTTTTAGTATTACATTAAAAGGTATTTCTGTGGTGTGGTAATGTTCTTTCTTTTTACTGGCTTGGATTACAAGGTTTGATAAATTTTATTTGTAGTTAAGGGAATATTTGTAGTTATAGGGAATATTAATAATATAAAGCATTGTTGAACTATTGGTCACAATTTTAATTTCGGAAAAATCTAAAGCTTGTTCTACTGTGAAATATGGCATGTTTTGTTTTGTAAAAGTATCAGTGGCTATTTTAATTTCGTTTTTGGATAATATAAAGGTATTAATAACTCCTAATTTTGCACAATGTATTGCATGATTAATGTTTTCTAATTCTTCTTTTGTTAGCTTTATTTTATATTGAACATTAGATATAAGATCGAGGTACATTTTTATTTTGTTTTAACATTTCTTGTATCTCATTTTGAATTTTTGTAATATTATTTATTCTTTCATTGTGTAATTGATTAATAATGACTTGTTTATTTTTATTCTTTAGGACATCGGTTATTCTTTCTTTAATTGTAACAAAATCGTCATGATCTGGATTGCCGACAATCCATTTCCATGCGCTACCTAGGAAATTTAAAGATGGTTTTGCTCTGTGTGACCGTAGGTTGCCTAGATGGTTTTTGATTTGTTGCACCTCATGTGAAAGTAAAGGGAAGAGGATGTGTTGAGGAATTTCCTTGAGGTTGAGGATGGGCGTTATGTCGGATATAAATTGTTCATATTGATCTAATTCGATTACATGTATAAGTTTAAAATTTCGGTTTTGGATTTTAGCTTCCCCAGTGTGCAAAGACACTATTTAGGAGTTGGAAAAGTCGAGGATTTGGATGTTAGCGTTGATGGAACAAAGGGTGGATCTGAAATGGGAAAGAAAGAAAATTAGAGTAAGGGTGATGTTGTTAGTTTTTAATGTTGCTTTTGTAGACTAATATTCCCAACTCGGTTGGAATAGTTGAATTCCTATTTTCTCTGACTATTTCTTGTCGGTATCGAATGGTCAGTTTGGAACCTATTCACTTATTGTGTTTAACATAAACTATTTCGCCGGGTTGATAATGTTTTACTGGTGTTCTCTTCTTTTTGTGTGTTTTTAGATGTTCTGCCTGCTTGTCTCTTAGTTTCTCGATGTTGCTGTGTCGTATCTTTTCGAAGTCCTCCGGGTTGATTCTTGGTATGCGACCGTAGAATAATTCTATGGGCTTCTTACCGGTGGTAGAGTGAATGGTAAAGTTGTACTCGTTGACCGATTTTTCTAGGAGTTCTTCAAACGGTCGATTTGGATCATCTGCTTTAATACATCTCATTATTTCTGCGAGTGTGGAGTAAAAACGTTCAACCTGTCCATTGACTTCACTCTTATAAGATGTGGTTTTACAAATTTTAATTTGTAGGTCATCTTCTAGCATGGAGGTGATGGACGCCGAGTTCAGTGACTTCTCTTTGTCGATTACAACATTTTCGGGGACACAGTAAAAGAACAGAATGTCCCTTATGGGTCGTTTAATATCTTCTATGGAACGAGAACTAACTATTTTTGCTTGAGCAAATTTGGTAAATTTATCAACGGTAGTTAAAACAAGATATTTTTCTGTTGAAAAAATGTCGATATGAAGGATATGGCCTGGTTAGTTAGGAATAGGAGTGGATTCGATAAAAGGTTTATTAGGGTGTCTGTCATATTTGTTCTCCCCGCAGGTTGTGTTTAACTAGGATTTTAATTTTCGCTGACATCTTGGGGAAATTTTCTAAAATTTGGATCCTGTTTTCTTCAGCATTACGGTGTGCTCTTTGATGAATTCTCAAGATCTTTTCTTCCTATTCACTTTCATTTGGGAGATCTTCGACCATTTTCTGAGTGAATCTGATTCTGTAGTCTTTGAAGTGCTGTGGATAGATTTCTTGTATGAGTCCCATTGTGTTTTCATCAGTAAGAAGGCCGTTAATGGTATTTGGATTCAAGTACCTTTTGAAGAGCTTGATAATATCGGATTTTGTGTACTGTGTTTGTGTCAGAATGTGTCTAGTATATTTTTCGAAGGGATTCCTAATTTGATAGCTCTGCTCAGTTCCTATCTTCAGAATTAGTTGAGTTTCGGTAGTTGGAATTAGGTTATGTGAAGAATTTCCATCACTGTGTTCAGTGGGTGTCATGGAATTTATTTGTGTCGCTCTAGGGGGTCTTGAAAGAGGATCAGCGATGACGTTGGCTTTTCCTGGTTTGTATTTTAATTCGTAGTTATATTCTTCCAGAGCCGCTTTCCATCGTTTCATTTTACTGTTGGTGTTTTTGCTGCTTAAGGCGTATGTGAGAGGTTGAAGGTCTGTAAATATTTTCACTCTGCGGGATCCGTTTTGAGGGACCAACATTTCTTTTTCGTTAGTCGCATAATTTTCTTCCGTCTTCCTTAGAGTACTGGACAAGAAAGAAATTGGCTTGTTGTCTTGTGAAAGTCCGGCGCCAATAGCGCGATCGGAAGCGTCAGTTGTCAACTCAAATTCTTTGTCGAAATTCGTATGGGAAAGAATTATTTCTTGGGATAAAAGACAGTTTTTAAGTTTACTAAATGCCATCACTACATTCTCATTTAGAGAAATGGGTTTACTTTTCGATAAGTTTTTGGACACATCTTCCCCTCTTAAGAGGGATGTCAGGGGTTTTGCCAGATTAGCATAATCTCTTATAAATCGTCGGTAATACCCTGACATACCAAGAAATGAGCGAAGATCTTTAACGGTTTTTGGTATAGGGAAGTTTGCTATGGCTTCTACTTTCTTTGGGTTTGTTTTTATTTGTTTGAAGAAACTTGAAGAAGGAACCCGCTGGAAAGGGGACTGCAACACGTCCTTTTTATCATTCTGGAGTGGACTTTTGTGGGCCTATAAAAACTCATTACAAGGTCAGTGGTAGGAGTCCTACTAAGTCATATATTTTTTTTTTTTTTTTTTATATAATTTGCACGTGTTAAAGGGGATATGAATACCCTTATACTAATTTTTAGAACACGTGCGTTTTTTTATGGAAAGGGGAAGGACAGAGGGAAAGACAGATTTGTGTAGTTGGTTTGAAACTCAGGTGGTAGTTAAGTTTCAGTGAACTCCAAGGGTGGCTGTCCAGATATTTGGGGAGTTGTTTTTGCATTTTAGCCATATGACCACCCTACTGCCAGTGTTATGCCTTCATAGTAGAGTTGACTTAGCTTTCACAATTGATCGACTTTTTTATTTATTTCATGCGAAATAAATAGATAATTGTTGACATCAGGATTCGAACCATGAATTAACAGCGTGACAAGCGATGATGTTACCACTACACCACGGCCACCCATTGATTATTCAATCAGTACTGCTTGCAGATGATCATTCGTACTGAAGCCTCTCCTGAAGCCAGCTTGTTCCCGTGGCTGGTATAGGTCGAGTTCTTGTTTCATTCTTTTTGTAACGATCTTTGTCATCAGTTTGTAGAGGTGTTGAAGGAGGCTTATCGGTCTGTAGTTATCCAAATTTGTTATATCTCCTTTTTTGTGGATTGGATAGATACACGAGTTTCTCCATAACTTTGATATTTCTTCTTGCTCTAAGCACATGTTGTAAAGCGCCGTTTTTTATCTCAGGAGTCTGAAGCCGCCT
Source organism: Pocota personata (assembly GCA_963082735.1). Classification (NCBI taxonomy): domain Eukaryota; kingdom Metazoa; phylum Arthropoda; class Insecta; order Diptera; family Syrphidae; genus Pocota; species Pocota personata. Next base: position 155,218,520 of record OY720429.1, read on the forward strand.
GCTTTTATAGCATCTACTACTACTTGATCCTCTCCTGGTGCCTTATGATTTTTCATTTCTTTTAAGGATCTTCGTACTTCCTCTTCTGTTAATTCCGGCGTTTCCTCTGATCCAACATTTGTAAGTTCGTGCCTGGTTGTCTCTCTGTTAATTGGTTGTGTTGTTTGGCTCGTGTATAGTTTTCTGTAAAAAGTTTCCGTAATATTTAATATTTTTTTTTTTTTTTTCGTTTTTACGTTTTACTATTTCATTTTTTCCGTCTGTTGTAATTTTTCTCATAACTTTCATGTTCTTATTTTCTTCCATGCATTCTTTTATTTTTTCGTAATTGTATCTTCTGGTGTCTTTGCGTACTTCCTTTGATATTATTTTGTTTAGTCTGTGTATTTCCGTGATGTCCTGTATCTTTCTGGCTTTTTTTCTTTGTTCTATGAAGTGTTTGGTTGTAATGTTTAGTTTTTCGCGTAGGTTTCCTCTGTTAGTACTTCTGCAGTAATTGTCTTGTGCTAGGATTATCGCTTCTGTTATTGTTTCGTTTAAGTGTTCTATGTTGCCTCTTTGATATTTGTTGAGTTTAGAGAATATCATTTCTTCAAACCTTGCTGGATCTGTTGGATTTGTCCATTTCGTTGCCTTTCTTCTATTTATCATCCTGCTTCTTTCGCTTGCTTTTTAGATTTATCTTCATTATGACTCTTACTGCTATGTGATCACATCCTATTCCGAACTTGTTCAGTGTTGTAACGTCTGATTTTAATTGTTTTTTATCTGTAATGACAAAATCGATTTAATTTTTAGTGTTCCCGTTAGGGCTTACCCATGTCCATCTTCTGTGTTGCTTTTTCTCAAAGAAGTTGCTTGTTTGGTACAGGTTGTGTTGGTGTAGGAAGTCGATCAACATTTGTCCCCTCTCATTTTTACCTTCTAGGCCGAATTTTCCTATCGCTTTTCAGCTTAATTTTCATACATTTTCCTTCATTACTCGCTCTATGTATCCGTAAAAGTTTTCTACTTCCTTATTCTCATAGTCGGTGGTTGGTGCGTATACTTGTATTATTTGAAGCTTATATCGGGTGTTTATGTTTATAATTAGGTAAGAAACTCGATTTGAAACGCTTTTAATGTTCTCGAGCTTCTTAGCGTGTTTTTTGTGTATAAGAACATGTCTTGAATTTTGTGTTGTTTGTTTTTCTCCTCTTTTTCTTACTTCGCATATTCCTAGGATGTCCCAGTTCAAGTATTTTAGTTCATGTTCTAATTTAACCTTTCTTTATTTGATAGAGATCTTACGTTGTATGTGACGATATTTAGTTTTTTTCTGTTTGCCTTTCTTTTTATTTTATGAATGTTTATATTATTATTTTTAATTGTATTTATCAATCTAGTGCCCGCGAATCCATGATACAGACTGAGATAAATTCAGTGCAAGATCTTGAACATTGTCGTTTTCTACTTGCCTGGGGTATTATATTTTCAGAGATTGACATTAATTCATTTGTTAGTTTAATTGTTCCGTTTATTCATTTATTTAGAAGGGTTTTGGCTATTAAAACGCCGCACTTGCCAATGCGTGTTGGCGAGTTTTGTTTGTTAAATTCATATGCATGTTTACTTCATCTATTCTCTTTTTGTGTGTGCGTGTGTTTTTAGTAACATAGATATATTTTATTGTTTTTGACATTTTTATATTTAAATTTAGTTACTGCATCTTGTTGATGGTTTATTTCTTTCTATTCCTCTTTTCTTTTTTGTTTCGTTGATATCGTTTGTGTTCTCCTCGCTCGTTTTTCCAGGTGATCTAATTCTTTTTGTTATAAGTATGTTTCCCTCTACGGAAGGCTTTATAAATTTATTTCATTAGGATTTATTATTTTTCCATCGTCTATGACTTTATATCTCATGAGTTTTGCTTCTATTCCGGCTTGCCTCAGGTCGGCGATTGCTTTCAGGGATTTTAAGCGTAGAGTATGGTCTTCTCTGGACAAATCATTTCCGATGAAGTGTTTTGTGTCTCCGACTAGCTCTCGTGCTTTCCGAGCCCCGGGCTAAAAGAAACAAAACAACACCAATAGAAGAATTTCCCGATCTCCCCAATATATCCACTCAGAAAAATCCAAGGTTTGTGCTTATTTCCCCTCAATCCGAAGAAAAGCCTCTTACATCAATAAGTATTTTTGCCTTGAGGAAAGCGATTGACGCGATTAGTACCGAATACGAGCAAATTTCTCAGCTTAGGGATGGAAAAATTTTAATTTTGGCAAAAAATCAAACCATCGCCGACAGATTTGTCTCCATTAAAAACCTCTCCAATCTCTGCCCGGTCTCAATAACCATACACAGTCAGCTTAATTCCTCTAAGGGCATTGTTTACGCTCCATGCCTGGTCAATGTTTCCGAGGCAGAAATCGTTTCCGAGATGAAGTCCCAAAAAGTAACGGATGTGTATAAATTCACCAAAATGTCCGACGGCAAACCACGAGCAACTGGCTTAATGCTGTTTACGTTCGACAAATTCCAACCTCCGAACACAGTAGAAATAGGATGGTATAACACCAAGGTCTCGGAATACATTCCGAATCCCATGAGGTGCCGGAATCGTCAGATACTAGGACATACATCAAAGAGATGTAACAAGAATACCATGTGTCAGATATGCAACCTACCACCTCATCCTAACTCGGAGTGTTCAAGAACCATGTGCGCAAACTGTCTCGCCCCCCACCCCTCTTTATCCAAAGACTGTCCTAACTTTATTCAAATGAAGGAAATATTAAAAATTAAAACGAAAAGAAAGTGCAGTATCGCAGATGCTAAACGCATATACAAAGAACAATTTCCCGCCCAATCTACCACCAATAAAGAACTCTTCAGAGAAAGCCAAACAATCTATTTTAATCCAAACAACCACCAATTCTGTTTCAAACTCTGACTTGTCCAAGTTAGACGTTGAACAGTTGGTTACGAAAAAATCAACTGTCGCCAAAAACAACAATTGTGATTCAGCCCCCACCCCACCCTCCTCCAAATCAAACTCAACATCGTTAAATTTAGCAGCTCCCAACTGTATTACACCAACAACCAAAAACACAGTAGATAATGCAAATGCAGAAAAACCAATACCTACTACATCCAATGATAGTATAAACATACCTCTCTCTTCACCCTCCACCTCATCGTCCCCATCAACACCAGCAAAAAACACTTCACAGCTAGCGCAACAAAATAACCTTAGCCACAACTCTACCTCTCTCTCTCATGACAATGAGATCGATCGTCTTTGAGGGTGGCCGTGGTGTAGTGGTAACATCAACGCTTGTCACGCTCTTGGTTCACGGTTCAAATCCTGATCTCAACAATCATCTATTTATTTCGTTTGAAATAAATAAAAAAGTCGATCAATTGCGAAAGCTTAGTCAACTCTACTGCGAAGGCATAACACTGGCAGTAGAGTGGTCATATGGCTTAAATGCAACTTGATCGTGATGATGACATCAGGTGGAGGGAAAAAAATACTGTGAATCATGAGCAACGACAAAAAAAAGCAAAACAAACAAGCTCCCCAGTTATCTGGATGCCACCCTTGGAGTTTACTGAAACTTAATACCACCTAAGTTTCAAACCCACTACATCAATCTTCCTTTCTCTCTCTCTCAATTTCTGCAAACGCCCGTGCCCTGAAATAATTTAATGGTATTCATATCCCATTTGGCGCGCGCAAATTATAAAAAAAAAAAAAAAAAAAAAAAAAAAAAAAGCAATACCAATACATTAACAAATCTAACATGCATGATCTAGACAAAAACAATTTACATACACCTCTAATAAATAGACCACTTCCTCCTCCACCAAAACAAAGTACTACCAAAACAGTAATTCCAAGCTCACCTCTCAGTACAATTACCAATAATTTGCTAATAAATAAGAACTATTATATGAACACGTCCGATGGGGATGATGACATATAAATATAATATAACTAACACCAGTCACAGGTCGTGGTTTTCACCGATGGAGGAGGGAGTAGTGCCATCCATTCCTGGGTGGCATTGCGCCCTTTCCCGCCGGTGGAAACTGCGACCCCCTCGTTACACACATAACATAAAATTATCCATTAATATGCTTCATTGCATCTTTTACAGCTACTCAACACTTTCATTGCAACTATGCCATGAAGGTATGTTGATTTTCTGCAAACTAATATGACTTTTCAAATTTTACAGTGGAATATAAAAGGTTTCGTCAACAACTATGACGAGTTAAGCATTCTTATCAAAGAACACTCACCCTGCATTATATCTCTTCAAGAGACACATTGCGCCATTTACTTTAAACCAATGATACCTAAATGTTATGCAGGTTACTTCATAAACTTTTCTTACAATCAAACAGCAAAACAAGGTATAGCAGCGTTAATAAAATAATTGAAATACATCTCGCAATTAAATTCACTGTGGTGTCTATTTATATTGTCCCTGATCAATCATTCTCCGAAACAGATTTAGTAAATATTATAAACCAAATACATACTCCAGTTATAATAACTGGTGATGTTAACGCCTGGAGTGTGTTGTGGGGCTCCCCTTCGACAAACCCCAGAGGAGCCATCTTGGAAAGGTTATTAACCGACTCTAACCTAATAATTCTAAACGATGACTCTCCTACTCACTTTTCTACCCACAAAACCTTGACACATATCGACATAACCAGCTGTATTATTTCTACTATCGCCATTGGCCCAGTCTCTTCTAAAACAAGTGTTACTCCCAAATTCAAAACTGACTTCGCTAACTGGGCTTGTTTTCACAAGCACATCTTAGACTATCTATCAGTTAGAAGTCCCTCATCCAACATCAATCAAGAGGCTGCTTTTCTCCATAAATCAATTCGAATTGCCGCGAACAAATCGATCCCTCAAAGTTCTCCCAAAACACCCCATCACACGGTTTCATGGTGAAATCAAGAACTTAACACACTACGAATAGAAAAAGTCAAAGCATGGCGACGTTTCAAAAAACATCCGAACCAAAACAATTTAATATTGTATAAAAAATCCAATGCTAAATTCCGCAGAGAAGTTAAAAACAGCAAAACAAATAGTCTCAATGATCTTACCTCGATGATTAGTCCCAAGTCCTCTCCAGCTAAGATCTGGCACATCATTCGGTGCCTCAGTGTAGCTACACCTCGCAATCAATACGATCGATGGTTACACCCGCTGGGTTAATATTTACACCATCAGAAATTAGCAACCACTTTGCCCTTACATGGTCAAATCTTTCAAAGAAAGACAATTTTTCTATTACTTTCAATACAAGAAAAGTAAACTCATTAAATGAATCCACAAAAATCAGAGATTCATCCGCACCAGCAAGATACATCGAAGGATCAATCACTGAATTGGAACTTGAAAGTTGCTTGGCCAAACTCAAGGGCAAAACACCCAGTAAGGATCGAATATCATATCCTATGGTAAAAAACCTTCTAGTTCCAATCAAATCTAGACTAATCCGTCTATACAACAATATTCTTGACACAGGCCTTATTCCTCAAAACTGGAAATTGGCTACGGTACTTCCGCTTCATAAACCAAAGAAAAGCAGTAACACTGTTAATGGTTATCGACCAATATCACTCATCCCTTGCACGTCAAAGGTGCTGGAGAAAATAGTCGCAAAAAGATTGCTCTGGTTTATAGAATCCCAAAAGCTCGTTAGCCCAAATCAAGTTGCTTTCAAACCAAATAAAGGCTGTGCTGATGCTCTACTCCACCTTGATTTCTACATTTCTAAAGCCTATCGGCTCGCAACCATGTAACCATTCTCTCTTTGGATTTCGACAAGGCATTTGACAGAATAGGTATACACCTAGTCTTAGACAAACTCAATTCAGGGGGCGTTGGCCCTAAAATATTTAACTACGTCAAATCCTTCTTGACCAATAGGAGAATTTGTGTAAGGACAAACAATTGTTTTTCGACCTCCTACCCCTTATACAATGGGATCGCTCAAGGATCTCCACTATCAGTGGTATTATTCTTAATAGCTTTCGATGAGGTTAGCAGAATCATAGCTAAATTTTCTCAACTAGATCACGTCATTTACGCAGATGACATATACATTCTGTGTAAACAAAATGATCTAGAAAAAACCAAGGGTCTTCTCTCGAAAGTTATTGAAGACATTTTAATATGGTCTACCTCTTCTGGTGCAAAACTCTCTCTCGATAAATGCAAAACCCTACATATTTGTCGTAAAACGTCTTGTAGAAACTTTTCGCTTAGCTTTAATCATGTAGATATAGAAAATGTAAATAGCTTAAGTATCCTAGGGCTTACGTTTAATCATAAATATAATTGGAAAACTCACTGCTTACAACTAAAAAAGAGTCTAGCTGCAAGGGCAAACATAATAAACTATTTAGCTTGTAAGAAATCTAATGCGCATATAAACTCACTATGTAATATCTCAAAATCGGTAGTTTTAAGCAAGATCGATTACGGTCTACTCATCTACGGTAACTCTCCGAAAACTACGATCAACATTATAAAGGCTCCCTATCATCAAGCTGCTCGAAGAAGCATCAATGCTTTTCCCACAAGCACGGTAAAAAACATTTTAGTGGAGGCGGGACTTCCTTCTATTGAAGACAGAATCGCCGCAACCAGAGCTAAACTTTTTGTTAAGCTTACCTTTACAAATGGTTCAATTATCGACAAGCACATCATTTCTTCAAGGAACACGAATTCACCGAAACGCATTCCATCATCTATATCCCTCGCTCTTACCTGCGCTAAACAAATGGAACTGCCTACTGTCAACTATGTTCAATATTTTCCACTCTACCCACCATGGTGCATTAAACATACGTCGTTCATTATGGACTTGGCAGTCTATCACAAAACCAACACCGCTCAAAATACATTTTGCTCGCTTTTCCGCAGCATCTCCTCGTCTCTAAATTCTAGAGGTTGGAATTTTGTGTTTACAGATGGTTCTAAGACCATGGATAGCACATCGTTCGCTGCAACCTACGAAGATGGCTCCCTGCTAAGCATAGGAATATTAGACAATGCTGCATCTATCTTCACTGCTGAAGCATCGGCGATTCTAAAAGCTGCAACAATAACACTGAAGTCGCATGGCAAATTTATTATATGCACGGATAGTTTGGCAGTACTAAACGCTTTAAGAAATCCCAGCAACAGCACTGTAATAATAAGTAAAATTAGAGACTGCCTCATAAAATCTCCCAATAAGTTGCGGCTAATGTGGGTCCCTAGTGTAGGGATACAAGGCAACGAAAACGCTGACAGAGCTGCTAATTCCGCTCATCATGCTCCGCTCCACTCAATCTCCGTTCTCACCAAACTCGACTTGTTGCGTGTTATAAATCGAAAACTTAAAGCACAACAACTGGACGATTGGCGTAACTACCAGCATCATTACTCATCAATCAATCTCTAAGCAGATGAACACGATATTTGTCAGATTACGTCTGGGGCATACAACTCTTACCCACCAACACCTCCTCAGAAATGATAATCCTCCAACTTGTCCGGTCTGCAACTTCAGCATAGACATTAACCACGTTCTAGGCATAGGAGCATGCCAAGCATCAAATTACAATCATCTAGACACAATTGTATCACCCTACGAGTTCCTAAGACACCCCAATCCTGAAAATATCTATAAAATCTATAACTTCATAAAAGCATCCAATTTTCAAATCTAATTAAGTAGACAACATAAATATCTATCATAATAAATAGTATATAGTTTTAAGCATAATATATGTATCTGAATCTACATTTAAGTTATCTTAGAGCCGAAAGCCCCTGCAGCTTGTGCTCATCGCTACTGTTAACATGTAAATTTTAATTTTATGTTAATAAATTATAATAATAATAATAATTAACTGAATTCCGCCTGCATGATTTCTCTCTTTTTTCTAAGTGATGTGAGTTTGACGAGGATCGATCTGTCACTACCTATGTCCCTTCCTACTTTAGCTGCATAACTTACATCCGATTCCGTAACTTTTACTCCTACTTTTTTTTCGATGAATCTGTGTACTATGTTGTAAAGTTTTCCTTATCTTGTTCTATCTCTTGTATGTTGTATATGAGAAAGTTATTTTCTCTTAGACTTCTCTTTTGATTTGTAATAGTTATCTGCTATGCTGCGATGGTTGTTTTTAGCTGTTTTATATCTTCTTCCAGTTTGTCGGTTTTTGTTTTGATTTCACTTTTTAATTCATTTAATTCATTTTTAATAGTAGCATTACTTTCTTTAATTTGCTTCTTCATGTCTCCTTTTTGTTTTTCTAATTGCATTTTGAGATCTTTTTGTATGTCTTCTTTAAAATTCTCTAAAAGCATTTTCATTTCCTCTTTATTCATGTTGGTTGGCAACTCTGCTATTTCTTCTATTCTAGACTAGTTATTTCTATTTCTTGCTAGGTGGCGTTGGCTAGTTTCGATGGTTCTGACAGATGTTGAGGTATTGTTATCTTTTTCTTCAGTTTTGTTGTTTTACTTCCCGCCTTTTTCGGAATTTGCGTATTTAGCTTTTCTAGAACTTAACTTTATTCACGTTTCACCATAAATTTGGGCTAGTCTTCAGTGTTTCATCCGTTCTTCTTTTTCCTGATTGGGATGATTTCACTTAGGAAACTCTCTACAACGACACACTTTTCACTTTTTATTTCGTGAGCGTTCGTTTTTGCGTCAACCACTACACCCTACACACACTATCACATTTTGAAGGTTGTAGTGATGAGGAAATACTGAGCCTAGTAGATTATTCCACATTCGTGTCGTTCGATTTATATACGAATCCCTATATTTTGACAGTACGACCGAAGTTGGGCTCAAGGGTGACCTGATGTGCATTCGAAGTATGACGCGTATTGCGTGTGCCAGTCGTTCACAGACTTTCATAGAGTACGCACGTGTTTCGGCTTCTCAATTAAAATCGGTGTGATTTAAAGTACAAAATTAGACAGTGCAATCCCAATTAGCGAGTTAGTGGTGGTAGTGGTGGTGTTCTACCAAACTAGTGACCCTGGTTCAATTCCGGACTGGGGAAAATTGAATTCTGGACTTTTTTTTTCATTTATTTAAAATAAGTGAAAACCAAATAAATAAAAACAAACATCAGGCGATGGAGAGTGAGCGGTCCGCGCTCCCAATAGCGGGACCAGCTGGTGGGGTGACAGCATCAGCCGATGCAATACAGACAGGCCACCCAGCAACAGTGGCAACCGCAAGTAAGGGGAAAAGGAGAAGGAAATTGAAACCTTCTCCCAACCTTGTAAAGCGTCCCTCCACATCAGCTCCAGCTGAACAGCTGCCCGGTGGAGTGAGTGAAGGGTCGCCGAGCACAACAACAACAGTAGCAGCAGAAAAAAAGCGACAGAGGTCCGATGACTCTGTCGAGTTAGCGTACATCTCCGACGGTGGGGAAGGCCACTACGTTGGAGATGAGAAGAATAGCTTCGGAGTACTGGCGTCCTCCGAGTCAGATGACGAGGATGAAGAGGTCGAGAGTCTGACTACAAGCATCAGACAGCTGGAACAGAGGGTGCGTGCCAGAAGGGAAAGAGAGCGGCAGCTAGAGCTCCAGCGCGCTCAACAGCAACAACAACTACAGCAGCAGCCGCCAGAAAAATAGCGGCAACCGTCAATACAGCCGCAAATACTGCAGCCGAAGCAGCAGCAACAAGAACAGCTGAAAAAACAGCAGCAAATACAACAGCAGCAGAAGAAGCAGCAAGCAATTAAACAACTACCGCAGCAGAAGCAGAAACAACTGCAGCAGAAACTGCAGCAACAGCAGCAGAAACAACAGCAACAACAACAGCAGCAGAAGCAACAGCAACAGAAGACGATGACAAAAGCGAGGGTACCGCCAATAAATACCTACAAAATTGAGCTGAAGGATACCATCGAACTATGTAAGTCGGCCATAGGGAATAATTTAATTATTAAAAGACTAAATGAAAATAGGCATGCTATCCACTGTAATACAGTGGAAGAATATAAAAAAATTAAAGAATTACTTAGGGACACGACGACGGAGTTCTTCTCCTTCACCCCGAATGGGGAAAAGCTGCAAACTGTGCTGTTGAGGGGGATAGATCCGTCTATTGATCCGGAGACGCTCCTTGTGCTGCTTAAAGAGAAAGAGTGCAACGAGCTTGAATTCGTAGGGGTCAAACCATTCACCACAGCTAGGGCCAAAAAGGAGAAGCGGAAACTGCCGTTCTTCCTAGTTCAGCTTCCACCCAATAGCAAACTGGATGGTCTAAGGAGTATTAAAGTCCTAGATTACTAAAATTAAGAAGGAGCGAAAACATTTTACAATGTGTTCGCTGCCAAAGGTTCGGTCACGCCGCGTCGAACTGCGAAATGCAGCCTCGATGTGTCAAGTGTGGAAAGAACTACAAAGCAGAGGAATGCACTCTGGGTAAGGATGGAGTGGCAGATAAGAGCCAGCTCTCGTGTGCTTTATGCAGGAACTCGGGACACACCGCAAACTATCGGGGATGTCCTAAGTTCCAGTATATTAAGAAAGTAAATCTGATTCGTCAGGAGAAGGTTGTAGTGAAACCTCCACCTGCTCCAATTCAAACACATACCGTGACTCCCCAAGTGACCTACGCCCAAATGGCGGCAGGTCGGGGATACGCGGAACAGAAAAGACCGAAGGTTACTTCTCGGAACCCTGCGCCTAGAGCACCGGAGGCTCAAACTGACTTGCTGGCCATCTTGCTCTCTATCCAAGGGCAGATGGAGCAGCTTCAGTGTCAGGTTCAGGAGCAGGCGAAGCGGGTGGACCAGATCTACGCACTTCTGCCGGGCCTAACGCACCTGCAGTCGTAATAGGTACGAACATGGAGGAGCAGCCCTTGAAGATCCTTGCGGTGAATGTGAATTCACTGATTAGGATCGAGCGAAGAGCCGTATTGTTTAAGTTGCTAGAAGACCAAACCCCTGATGTGCTTATGGTTAGCGAAACAAAGCTATCCCAGAAGCACAAATTGGGGCACAATAAATACAATATTGTCAGAAGAGACCGACCCAACTCCACACAAGGAGGAGGTGTTGCGATCTTCATACGCAAACAACTGCAATTTAAAGTTATGTACAGCGGTGAAGTGCGAAGGTTCCAGGAGCTGGAAGCGTGTATCGTGTGCATCCCTCTCCGTAGTGGAAAGAGGATGTACATGATAGCACTCTATGCACCTGAAGCTACTCAATCTACTTTATTTATTTCAGAGCTCGAGACACTTTCGATACCTAAGGCTGGAGTCGGAGAAGAATTATTTCATCATGGCCGGAGATATAAACGCCAAACATAGAGATTGGGGAAATAACACACCTAATCCTAGAGGGAACCTACTATTCAATTGGTGGGGTCGGCACAGTGTCGAGTATAAACTCGATTTGAAAGCTACAGATAGTCCGTCATTTCCTAGAAGCGGCTCTTATCTGGGTCTTATGCTGTTCGACGTACGGTTACAACTGACCAACATGGACCGACAAACTATAAACTGCCTGCACACATTTGTGTATGACAGCGATCATTGCGGACTTAGTGCCGTAATAACGATTCCCAACGAAATTGCGGAGTTGGAGGAGTTTGTCCAAACGTACTCCTACAATTATAGTAGGACGCGTTGGACTCGCTTCTCAAGAACTTTGACAAGAGCACTCTCCTCGAATTCACTCTACCCACCGTCCAATAGGAATCTGTCAAACGAGGAGATTGACTGGTACCTAAAACAAATGGACGAAACAATTAAACGAACTATGGACAATACGATACCTCGGTATCAACATACTGACAACGCAGACATATTCCGCAATGCAACAATTGACGTACTACACCAACACAAAAGTAGACTGCTGTCGAGACTAAAAACCTTGTACAGACAGTTTACTGACAGACAAAACTCTGAGGTTAGGACGCTGAAGTCGTTGATTAAAAACCTCCAGAAATTAATTAGAGAAAATTACAGACTTTCTGTAAATTTGCATTGGAACAACAAAATTCGGGCTGTAAAATCCAACAACCCGAGTATGTTCCCGCAAATAAATAAAATATTTCGGAGGAATAATCAAAACGACCTTCCGTGTCTTAAGATCCCCCGAACGACGAACAATGGACGAATACTTATAACAGCAGGTATAGATCCAGATAACGCAGTAGAGGATGACAACTTCTTTGTGATCGAAGATCCGCAGGAGAAGGTAGAGGCTATTGGAACGACTTTCCAGGAAGTGTACAAGGTGAATGATACCATTTGCCCGAACCACGACCTGGAAAATCGCGTCCTTGTGCACAACTTCTATTTTCGAAATGATATAGAGCACTGGCGATCCGAGAACATAGGTTTTACCGAGTTCAATGACGATAACATGACAAACAATGTCATCGCCGATGAAAGGGTACATCCCCCGTATATATCAAAGGTAGAGCTCCAAGCAATTTTCGACTCATTAAGGAGGAAGAAATCTGCAGGAATCGATGGAGTATCGAACATTGTGCTTCGACATCTCCCTCTAGAAGCGGTGAACATTTACACCACTCTGTTTAACAATGCACTGAATAATGCACATTATCCAGCGCATTAGAAAACAGCAGTGATACAACCCATCCCCAAAAGGGGTAAGGACACTTCCAATCCGGCAAATCTCCGGTCGATAAGTCTCCTTCCGAACATGAGCAAGGTATTCGAGAAAGTGATCAATAGAGCCCTGCTTAAGTGGACTGAGAACAGTAATCATCGGACCAAAATCGGACCAAAAATCGCGTACAGATCAGGACCAAAAATCGAGGTCATTGCAATTCTCTTGCAACGTGACTTCGATAAGATTCAGCGATATTGCGATGACTGGAAGTTGAAGATCAACTTCCAGAAATCGGAAACCATTCTTTTTAGGACGCCGTTGTCTGGGGCCTCTAAGGATACCAGAAAGAATTGGCGAAAGTTCTCAATCGTGGGACCGCACGGACAGCCATTTGCGAGTCGAAGTGTAGTCAGATACCTGCTGCTCTGGTTAGACCAATACTTATATTTTAACAAGCATATAGATGCTGCTCTGGCCAGAGCCAAAGGTGCTTTTGCCCTTACAAAGAGACTTTTTTATAGCAAGCAACTCGATGCAAGGGTAAAGGTAATCTGCTACATGGCCCTCGTTAGGCCCATGCTCGTATATGGATGCCCCGTGTGGTTCAACGTGGGAGCAAACTTGTTGGAAAAGATGCGGGTGTTTGAGAGGGCTTGCCTTCATTTATACAGAACACCAGAGTCCCAGTACGTAAAATTCTATCCCAATGAGGTCCTATACAACAGGGCTAACCTAATAAGAGTGGATAATTTCATTATCAAGCTGATTCGAAGGCACATTGCAAGAGCAATGAGCTCGACGAACAACCTGATCTCCGGGGCTTATTACCCCAATTACGAGTATCACGAGAGAGTGCGCCTTAACGGCTTTGTTCCCCCAGAGGCGTTCCTCTATTTTGATGAGAAGGATCTGATCCAGGACAGATTAGCAGTGCCGCTAATCTTCCACGTTGCTCGGGCAGTTGTGGATAGGCGACTCAACTACGACAGAGACGTTGCACACGGCAGTGTGGAGCGTCTCCGGTTTAGTAGGGCAGAATCGGGTCGCGATGTTGAGGACGTACAACGTCAGTACGGTCATTTCTGGAGCCTAGCCGAAAGAGAGGAAACTCCTTCGTCGTTTCCCCCCAATCCGGGGTAGCCTGTTTGAGATTTAAAGTTGGCTGTTCTTGCCCATGGCCGATTTACATAGTTTTAGGTTTAGGTATTTTATATATAGTGTATAGGTAAAAAAAAAAAATAAAAAAATAAAAAAAAAAAAATATAAGTTCATCATCACAGCACTTCGATGGAAAAAAGAAAAAAAAAAAAAAAATAAACAGCACTTGATAAAAAAAAAAAAAAAAGTACGTATATAATTACGTAAGGTAGAGTAAGATAAATTAAGGTAGAATAAGATAGTTTAAGATTTATTTTAAGGTAGCTTGTTAAGTTGTATACATATATAAGAATACAAAAAAAATAAGTTCATTTACTAAGTTTTTTGTAAGTTTTAGTAAAAATTAAAATTAAATTATTAAAATTAAAAAGAAAAACTAAATAAACAACCAATTTTCAAGTTCGTTACGTCGAAAGACATAGTTTTAAGTGTTAGGTTTAGCTTAGAGCGCCCGCATAGGGCCAGTAAGTTAGAATAAGAGTAGTTAAGTTAGTTAAGCTAGTTTTAAACGTTTTTTTGTCTAGCAATTAAGTTATAATTAATTTAAAAATAAAAATGAATGAGATGATGCGTATTGCGTGTGCAATTTTGAAGGGGAGGAATGCAACTGGCTATTTCGCTGGACCTTTTTTTATGAAAACAACGATAAAATATGGGTAGGCACGAGACATTTCTCCGATGTTCAAGTGAATGTATGGAATTCACAATGTCTCTATCACCCATAAGTTTTAACGCGCGATTCTGTACCCTGTCTAGAGTGTGCAGAACGGTCTTGGGTGCACCAGACCAGATATGGGCGTGATTTGTTATCTTTCCTCTGTTTCAGGTTGTCTTGATAAAGTCTTGACGTGTGTTTAGGGTCGTTGTCCTGTTGAAATACGAATCCTTCGCCAATTAATCTTAGTCCAGAGGTCACAGCGTTTTCTTCCAATATTGTTTTGTATGCTTCCTTTTTCATTTTGTCAATCACTCGAACCAGATCTCCCACATCACTTAAAGAAAAACGTCCACAGACCAGAACCGACTCCATGTTTGACTGTAGGAACTACACAGTCTGGTAGCATTTTTTGTTCCTCGCTGCGTCGAACGGAAACTCTCCGTTTTGTGCCAAATACCTCGACTTTGGATTTATCGCTTCATAAAAATCTTCTTCCGTCCACTCTTTATACTTTTTGGCCCATTCTAACCTTTTCTGCTTGTTTTGTGGTCATAGCAAGGGTTTTCGAGCAGCAACTCGCCCAAATAGTCCTGCATGCCTTAATTTTCGTTTGGCCGTTGGCAGGGACAGCGGCTTATTCTGTGTTTCATTTATTTCGGAACGTATTTCGAGTGCTGTTTTTCGTCTACTTCATTTGCTTGTTGTGACTATTAGCCGATCCTCGTGTTTAGTTGTAGCTCTAGGCCGTACTGACCGTGGTTTATCCTCAAGACTTCCGGTTTGAGCGTGTCGTTCAATGGTACGTTGAACGCAGTACCTTGATACCTTCAACTACAAAGCAACTTCCCGTTGCGATTTGCCTTTTTTAAGAAGGGTGATGATTGCAGATCTTTTCTCGATTCTTGTTTCCGAGACTTTTTCCATTTTTAACGAGTTATTTACTCAAAAGGTGAAGAATCTCAAATAAATTCTTATGACTTCAAAGTGTGGCTTTTATGTAAGACCCTTTTGATGTAAGGAGTCATAAACAAGTGCTGAATCAACAACGAAAAGTCATAAAATTTTATAATTATGAAAAACCTAAACACTTCTTAATAAACCACAAAAGCGATTTTTTCCACATTTGTAAACGTGGTTGTTAAATTCGACTTTTATTATCTGAATGTGTTGTGTATTGTTCAGGTAGAACATTTAAGTAAAAAAACTCAATGTAATTCATAGAATTCAATCTGCATGCATGTTGTCTAGGTAGGCCTCAAACTTTTGGCCTGTAGTGTATGTCTGACGTAGTATTTAATACTCCAGTGTCCCATACTGTTGATTATTTGCTGACATCTACGCTGACAACTTTCGGCTAATTTTGTTCGCGTAGTCTGCAGTTAATGAACTCCATATTTTGTTTACCTATGTGTGGATTTAACCGTAGTTATTAATTTTGTCCCGGCTATCGTAAGCTTCATTAGAGCCCACACATTTTCTTTTGGATGGCATCCGGTGACTTTAATGCCAATCCATGGTAATGATGCCATTTTGCTTTTCATCATTTTTGCTTTGGATCATTATCCCCTTGGAGCTCCCAATTCCTATTGTTTGTCCCGTAGAGTTTTTCTGCAGACTTTAACAAACCAGGCTTCTACAGTTTCAACATCCGATTTGCATTTAGAATTTCCGTAATGCAGACCAAACGTCCTTTTGCCGAGAAGCACTCATAAACGTGCTCGTTTGCGGGATATTCAACAATGCGTTTACACGTCCTTTTTTGACCAAACCATGAAAACCAAGAAGAAGACACATCTGTGAAGTTAATTTTGCTCCAATCATGATCGAAATTCTCCTGAGCCCACTGAAATTGTTTTTGAATGTTCTTCTTCTTTACTGTACTCTCAAAAGAGACACTAAGTTCTTCTGCTCAAACATTTCGACGATCATCTTGTTTTGCCGTTTTGTGGTTGTCCATTTTGATCCTCTACCTGATTCATCATCGACATTTCCAATTTCGCCGCAGCGCCTAGACTATCTTGTAATGAAGTTGTTTGTAGCTCTCAGGTACTTTGCTGCCTTTGATGTGCTTC
Organism: Pocota personata; assembly: GCA_963082735.1. Taxonomy (NCBI): domain Eukaryota; kingdom Metazoa; phylum Arthropoda; class Insecta; order Diptera; family Syrphidae; genus Pocota; species Pocota personata. The sequence goes on from OY720429.1 coordinate 155,235,042, forward strand.
ATGTTGATCTCTTGGAATGGTGTATTAGAAAGTAAGGCTGAAATCATTCCTTGTTGCTTAACTGAAGGCGTGAAAGAAACAGAAATGAAGAGTACCTCTCAGGATTCGAAATGAACCCATTCATATATGCATAAGATACCGTTATTTTTTACGTGAGAATGAGTAGTAATCGATTACCGTTTTTTATTTAACACCGTGTGTAGGGCTCTACGCTCTATTCAGCATGTTAAATAGAGTTTAGAGACGTAGAGCGCTCTACCGTTTACACTACATACAAATCTCACCTACACTCTCGCTCTACATGGCGTTTACACTTTTCTAGCGAACATTTTCTCTAACTCTACCGCTTTTTCACTATACTCGTATGTAGGCGTAAACTTTACGGCAGGTTGTATTTCAATAGCAATACTGTTTTGCTGCCAAATTCGTAGAAAAATTGTGTAAAAAGTCAAAGGAAAGTAGAGAACCACACTATGTCTCTTGCAAAGAAATTATGTTAGGAGAGAAGATTTTAATTAAGATGTTAACCTCTGAATATGTCGAAGTAGTTTGTATAAGATATCCGCTATACTCACTGTCCTTCTTCTAACTCTTGTTAGACTTCTGAGACGCAAATTTCAGCCGATCAGGTCAAGAAGAGATGCCTCGTCCAGTTTGATACATGTATGCTGCAGTTCACTCAGCTGTGCTTGCGCTGATACTATTTTTTTTCCTTAAAAGTACGACCAGTGAGCGCAACTGGAAACTAAAGAAAACAAAGCAATCAAATGTTAACTGTGATCTTAAGAGCTATTAATAGTCTTAACTGTCCTTTTTCTTAATTATCCCTACTATTATAAAAGTAAATTGATATTTTCTTTGTTGCCGGCTACACTGAAAACGGCTAAACGGATTTTAATGATTTTTAATGATTTTTTTTCATTGATTAGGAAACTTCCTGCAGCAGGTTTGTATTATATAATGCTCCTTATTGGGTTTTGAGTTCGAGAGACCATGAAATGAGAAGATAACTTCGAAATTTGACATCAAGTAGTACCTGAACTGTACACCATTGCGAAATGAATGCACTGGTCCGCTTTTAAATAGTCAGACAGTCAAAACTCGTGCAACTCTATACAATTCTTCTGATTTTGTATATTGATAGAATGAGAGATAATACCCCAGGAACACTGTATGAAAGTTTGACTAAAAGGTAAAAAGAACGTCCAGTCAACAAGACCCGTACAGAAACCTGAAGAGATGAAGAAGGAAATCTTGTAATAGAGTCACAGTCTGAACATATGGAAACACTTTTTCTGCAGACTGTATAACGGCGACAAAAACCGTTGTCAGGCAGAATGGTGTACTCCAGAAATTTACATCTTCTTAAGTATCACTGAGGTATGAACTTGACAAAGAATGCAATCTAGTTCATTTTTAGATAGAAAATTGTCAGGCAGTATGTATGCACATATGTATATGAGTAAACGAGGGTGGGTCAATAAGTCCCTGAAAATTAACACAAATTGTGTCGTCACCTTAAATTTAATTTTGTTTTGTCAAGAATCATCTTTCAAAAGAACGCACCCAAATTTTCAGACAGATCTGTCAAATAGTTTTGTTGTGGCAGCCATTTTATATAGACGCCTACTAGCATTTTTGTTAAAATGGAAAAAAGTGAATTTCGAGCGCTCATTGAACACTATTTTTTGCGAGAGAAAACTATCACGCAAACCCAACAAAAGCTTGACAAATATTATGGGGACTCTTCACCATCGATTGGAACCATTCACCACTGGTTTACTCAATTTCGGTGCGGTTGTTCAAGCACAAGTGACGCCGAACGTTCTGGTCGCCCAATTGAGGTCACCCCACCAAAAATTGTCGACGAAATCCATGGTTTGATAGTGGACGATCGGCGGGTGAAAGTGCGCGAGCTTGAAGAGGCCACAGGTTTATCACATGGCTCAGTGATTTCTATTTTACATAAATATTTGGGCATGAAAAAGCTTTCCGCAAGATGGGTGCCACGTTTGCTCACAATCGACAACAACGACAACGCATTCGTTTGACAACTTCAAAGGTGTGTTTGGCGATGTTCCAGAAAAATTCGGCTGAGTTTTTGCGCCGTTTCGTAACCATGGATGAAACCTGGATTCACCACAACACAACAGAAACCAAGGAACAGTCAAAACAATGGACTTCTCCTGGTGAATCGAAGCCGAAGAAGGCCAAGGCGGGTTTGTCAGCAAACATGGCGGCAGTTTTTTGGAATGCGCGCGGTGTTATTCACATCGATTACTTTAAAAGGGTAAAACGATCACCGGCGCATATTGCGCAGAGTTGCTGGATCGATTCCAAGCCTATTTGAAGCAAAAACTGATGCATTTGGCGAAGAAAAAAGTTATTTTTCACCGGGACAACGCACCGGTCATGGCGGCAGTTTTTTGGGATGCGCGCGGTGTTATTCACATCGATTACTTTGAAAAGGGTAAAACGATCACCGGCGCATATTACGCAGAGCTGCTGGATCGATTCCAAGCCTATTTGAAGCAAAAACGGCCGCATTTGGCGAAGAAAAAAGTTATTTTTTACCAGGACAACGCACCGGCGCCCAAGTCCGCAGTTGCAATGACAAAATTGCATGAGTTAGGCTACGAACTCCTCCCTCATCCAGCATATTCCCCAGATTTAGCCCCCTGCAACTATTTCTTGTTTTCAAACATGAAGAAATGGCTCGAAAGTAAGAGATTTGGGTCGAATGAAGAGGTCATCGCTGAAACAAACGCTTATTTTGAGGGGCTCGAGAAATCGTATTATTTGGAGGGCATCAACAAATTGGAGAAACGTTGGATGAAGTGTATAGAGCTAAAAGGAGACTATGTTAAAAAATAAAATGTTTTTATACCGAAAAGAGTGTTCCTTATTTCATTTTTCAGGGACTTATTGACCCACCCTCTTCTTACTCATTCTCATTCAAGGAAAATCCTTGTAAAACAGGAACCCTAAAAAGAGTAAGCGTTCTCAAACAAGTGAAATCGATTGTAATTCCTTATAGCTACAAAGTGACCAAATGACACGAGTTTCATTATTGCAGACCAAAGGTTTATAAAGATTACAAGGGTGGCGCTCATATGGTAGAAATAACTATACTATATGTATATCTCCCCGCTGAGCTTCTTGCAGAACTTTTTTTTAAAAAAACATCATACGCTCTTAACTTTAAATGTATCCTTTTAACTGTTCAACACTTAAATTATTAATAGAATTCCATTATATACCAATACTTTTTTTTAAATCTTCTTTGTAGGTCCTGTTGCAGCTTCACAAATGCATGTGTCTGCTGCTGCTGCCACGGGTCAACCTTTACTTACAGCAGCGCCACTACAACAGTTTATCCATTATCAACAAGCGCCACATCCGCCACATTTTTCGTCGCAACCATATCAACCCATGGTAAAACCATAAATAAAAACTGACTATATGAATTTATTTAAACCAATTTTGTAGATGAGAATGTTTCATGAACAGCCTCCGCCGTCTATACAGTTTTTAGCGCAAACACCTCCATCTACTACTCCTTCACCAGGGCAACCACATCAACAGTTCCATCCACCACCACAACCTTCTCCTGCAGGCGGGGGACCACAAACTGCTTTCGGAGCCACAGCACAACCCTATCATGTAATGTGTCCAGTTATTCACCAGCAATTGGTTCCCAACTATTATCACCAGGGAACACCGCAGAATCCTCATCAGCAATATCAGATATTAATGCCACAGCACCCAGCACAGTGAACTTTTCAATTAAATTCAGTAGTTGTCCGCAGCTGATCAGTTAATACATAAATAATAATAAAATGTAAATAAGAGAAAGCTAGCGGTTTAGTTATTATACGTATATATACATACACCTTTATATATACATATATACATGCAAATATATATACATATATACATCGTTTCCATACCATATATATTTGTATGTATTTCTATATATACGGGTGTTTCTTTAATAGGGGCGCCACTTTGGGATCTGGTAGAGCATCGAATTTCAGTCAAAAAAGTACAGATATGAGGGCGACTTTTGGAGTTACACCGGTTTTTATGTTTTTACAAACCATTTTCTTAACTCGGCGCTTCACTAAATCTGTACGAATTTTAGAAATTGTACATTTAATCGAAATCGAAGTTTAATATTTTTCACTTTAAAGCAATTGTTTGATAGAAACGTAGTTAATTAGCATGTTTGTCCCACACACTTATCCCAACTTATACTTTACAAGAAACATTGAAAAAGAAAAGTTAAACATTTTTTTTGCTTTGAATATTTTGCTCTGGGATTTGTGATTTTTCACTTTTATTTGTTAAAAACTATGCAATCTGCATAAAAAATAATTTGGCAAGATTGGTGGACTTTGGCTGGACAAAAAGAGGTAATTTATTATGCATTCTTTCTCAGCAAATAATGTTAAAATCTAATTTTCAAAGGAATATGTGTGCCTACTATTTTTAGAACTTTTTAGAAGGTTGTGCACTGGGTATTTAGTGTTCGATTCAAAGTACAATTGCTAAAATTTGAACAGATTTGATGAAAATAGACACAAGTTAAGAAGGTAAAAAACATATCATATAAATCGGTATAACTCCTCAATAGTAAAAGCCGGATCTGACACGTTTTGCTTGAAATTCAATGCTACATTCAGAAGTAGCGGCCCTATTTAAGAAGCATCCTGTATATAGGGAGTTTCAAAGGATAGGATTGGCTACATGTAGTCGGTTACCCCTCATCAAGGCAAACAACAATTAAAATGTAATTTTTTGTTCGGATTGCTTACCGTTCTGCAGTTATTGGGGTTTATGTGTTTTGCTACCATCGTCTTCATTTGGCTCCATATCCAACAATTCTTTACCGATTTTAACGATTCTTTTTCAAATCGAACAATAATTGTTCAGTCTTTAAATTAGAACAATATGGTAACATTGGACTTTCAGTTTCTTCATGATTTAAATATAAAATTGATTTCTAATAATTTCTTTCCCACTTTAACATTGGACAAAAAGATGCATAATTAATTACCTCTTTTTGTCCATTTGTAACAAAATATCCGTGATTAAAATGTTCTTACCTCACGTTATAAAAGGTTATTAGAAATGCTAAATGCTTCTGGGCACTATTTTACGTTAGGGTTATATTATATAACAGCAGTTTATGGATGAGCGCCGTGGCTCAGTACACGATCACTGACCGAGAAGTTCGAATCCAAGAAAACACAAAAATAAAATAAACACAGCACGAGTGACTGCGAGAAGCTAGGCCAGGCCCTGTATTGGGTTCTTAGCGCAAAAATATTTATTTTTATTTTATGGACTTGGAGGAAGTAATGAATACTTTAAAGAAACACTCCGAGACATTTAAACATTTTTAACATACAAAAAAAAAAAATTCCTGTAACTTCTATAATATAACCCTAATGTAAAAGTAGTGCTAAAAAAATTTCTTAAGCATTTTGAAAAACCTTTCATAACGCGGAGTCAGAAAATTCACTTAATCACGTATTTTTTGTCATAAAATGATGTAAAAGAGAAACAAAAAAAAAAAAAAAAACATATTAATTTTCAAATTGTGAAAAACTGAAAGTCTAATGTTTCCACATTGTTCTAAGATTTAAAGACTGAACATTTGCTGTTCAATTTAAAAAAAATATAATCGATACAGAGTTGGTGAAGATAAAGCAAGGGGAAGATGATAGTAGAAAAGAAAAAAAAAAAAAACAGCTATATCACCAGAACTGTAAAATTTACAATTCCCAAAAATTTACTTATTATTTTTCGTTTATCTTAATGAAGAAGAAGAAACATGAACAGATAAAGGCAGGCCAAACATTTTGAAACAACCTATATATATGTAGGTATGTACATGCACATATTTCCATGTATACAATCCCTGGCCATTTCAGTATGATTTAAATCTTAAGTTTTTGTTCAAATTATTCTATTATTATTATTATTATTATTATTTTGATAAAAAGATAATTTTCTGTAAGTGTGACACTTAAAGTACTTATTAGTTTTTATTTCATGTTAATAATATTTAAAATGAAGTTGGAGTCAATGCACCAACATAATGCATGTCTGGAGCGACAAAATTAGTTTAAAATCTGATTTTGAGTAAAAATTATTCTGGATTGATTTGTTACATTTATAGCATCTGAAACCTTTTACGTGGTTATACATGCATGAAGTATAACAAATCAATCTAAAATAACTATAACAACAAAAAACTAAATATTTATTAAAATATTCGCCTATTTTGTATTAAGAACCAGATTTCGAACTAAAATTTCAAGGTACTTTTTTCGCTCCAAATATTTGTTATTGACTCAACGCATGCAAATAAAGTCATTTCAAATGCTAATACGAGTAGCGTGAAATAAAAGCTTATACGTATTTTTATGATGCCACACTAAAAGCTAATTACTTTCTTATGAAACAAATAACAATGTACAAATAATTTGGACAGAAACTTATAATTTGTGAATTTGTGACTGTATATGTATTCATGTATATAAATTGGTAAGCATTTGTACGTATGGTTATTATATATGTATGTATATATATTAAATAAATGTATTTATGTATGCATATCTTTTTATACTATATATATATATATATATGGCCCGAATGCAGAATAAGTCTCTGTTTTGAAATCATCACCACACTAAAATGAAAAAAAAAATATTCTGTGAGCTAAACTGCATTCGTGCCATATATATATATATATATATATATATGTATACATAAATATATGGATATATAAATTGTTGGCAAAACTAAAGTAACTTAACCAAGATGGCTTCTTTTTTTTAAGTATCTATCATTTTCTAAGTGAAAATAAAAAAATTTAGGAATTCTCTGAGGCTGAAATGGTAAACAAAGCAAGAAAAAAGAATATTGGAATTGAACACAAGGACAAATAAAGCAAATACCAAATGGGAAGTTAAATCCGTGTTGTCGCACTTTGACCTAATTTGTTTGAAAGGCGGACAACTTATTTCTTTTAAAAGGTACACTGATCAAAAGTTAAGTATATCATCCCGAGAAAAGTAAATGACAATTTATTGTCCAAAAAACCGCAGTAACCAACGCAAGAAAGGCAAATAAAAAAAGTTTGTTTGTTTTGCTTTTATTTATATCAAGTGACCAGTGACGGCACACTGTCGCCCTCAGCTGTGTTTCGTGTGCCAGACGAAAAAAGGGAGTGAAAGAAAAAAAAAGTGTGTTTATCTTATCTCTCCTTGAGTAAAGAAATATCAAACGCGTTTTTCTATATATGTAGTTCGAATAGAGGGGTGTGCTGAGAAACAAGCGGAATTGAATAATGCCAGACCTGTAAAGTACTTAAGTATTTCAGGAATTCAGTACTCTTAAGTACAAGTACTAGATACTGGTACTTTTACTTCAGTACCCTGGTACTGGTACTTGAAAAAAGGCAAGTACCAATATTTTTCAAGTATTTGGGAACAAGTACCAAGTATCACGTACTTAAGTACCAAAGTACTTGAGCAGTACTTCCAAGTACTTGACCAGTACTTCAAGTACTTGACCAGTACTTTCAAGTACTTTCTAGGATATTGAGTAATGTTTGCTTCAACGTCAATTTATAAAGGATAATTATTATGTATTTCATCAGAAGAAAGTGTTTCTTTGATCAGCAGACCATAAACTGTAAGCCCAGTTGTTGTTATAGCAATCATAAGCGAGCAATTTGCCGGAAAATAATCTATTCGAAATTTTAAAACCCTTGAGCCAGCGATCGAAGTAAAAACTTTAAAACTATTTACAATGTATTCTACAAGAAAGGTTCAAATTCCGGTAATTCATTAATCACTTAGTTTCTAATAGAAATCTCTATAAAATTACTAGACCGTATGCAATTAAAAACCTAAACATTTATTTGGGGAAATTAATAATGAATGTTTTCAACGCGCCTGTTCTCTCTTTAGCCATGTCATATGTAAACGTAATACGTAGACGTAAGTATCTGTATGCAGAAAATGGGAATTTACATTTGCCATCACGTTTTCAATTACATAATCATAATATGTATTTGTCTCCACTTAAATATATACATATGTATGATTTCAATTGAATGAAAACTTATGCATAACAGGTCACATCTGTTATACAGATTAGTTCTTGATCTTGTTCGGTTTTCTCCTAGATAAGAGTACTTTGTTTAAAACGTGTAAGTTATTACGGCCTGTTTTGACAACTTGGTAAGTGGGGTTATATTCGAATTTAAAATCTGAAAAAAAAAACAAGTATAATTTGCATTGCTTCTTAGGAAGGCTTATTAGGATAGGACATGGATATGGAAGAAATCCGATATCCTAGCAATCGAAAGGAAGATTCAATAGATGTTGACTTTTCATCCGATGATTTCATTACTGATCCTTCCTTTTCACCTTCAAAATTTAATGCGGAATCAAGAAAGAGATTACTTTCCCAAAGTACTTCAAATGGAAGCACAAAACGAATGAAGTTGGATGAATTACGAGAAAAAAAATTTCTATTTAATGGCACTTTTTATAGTGAAGTGAAGGTATGTACAGTAAAACAACAGTATTTGCAAAAAAAGATGAAATTAATCATCATCGTACCATCGATGACATTCATGCATTACTACGGAGTAAAGCTGAACAAGAGGCCGAGGTAACTGGAATTTTAGAAGGCGATGAGGGGATTTATACTGAAAGTACGGTAGGCGGTGTTTTCCGTGAAAACGACGATTTTTATGATTTTGATGAGTGTTTATGTGAATTAGAATAGTATTGAGGTCAATCCTTGTCAGATGATCAAACTTCGGAGTGTGGTAGGTCATATAAGACACAAAACACAAAATAGAAGTAGATTCCATTAAGATTTGTTAAAACACTTTAAGAGTATCCTTGACTCTTTGAACGCGCGCAAATTACAAAAAAAAAACACAATTTCAAAATTTGGTCAACCGAAATGGAATCACCCTGCATTTATGTATAAACTCTATGCATTTTTTTCAGATTCTACTTCATTGCCAGCTGCCACATCAAGTAGTAAATTGTCATTGTCCAGAAAAATTGAGTATGAATATTCGACCTATATAAAAGATCCGAGCGTTGGAAATGGAATGACTATGCTGGACAAATATTCCGTTCTGAAAAAATTGTCTTTGAAGTTGAATACGCCGCTGACTTCTTCAGCGCCTGTAGAAAGACTTTTCTCATTCGCTGGTCTTGTTAATTCTCCAAGACGTCATGCCCTTACTGACCAACATTTTGAGAAATTAGTTTTGTTAAAAGCTAACTCGACTTTCTTAAAAAGTATTAATCCAAAATAATTAATAAACAAATTTTTAAACAGTATGACACAAACAATGTTTTTTCCTGAATTCTTCTAAAAATGTTAACATCTCTATCTATAAAAATTGTGCAAAAGACTAAAATTAAGTAAGTACTTTGAATCGAAGAACTGATCAATTACTTGAAAGTACTGGTCAAGTACTTGAAAGTACTGGTCAAGTGCTTGAAAGTACTGGTCAAGTGCTTGAAAGTACTGGTCAAGTACTTTGGAACTTAAGTACCCGATACTTGGTACTTGCGACGAAGTACTTGAAAAATACTGGTACTTGGGTTTTTCAAGTACCAGTATCCGAGTACTGAAGTACAAGTACAAGTCCCGGACTGGTACTGGTACTGGTACTTGTACTTGGAATTTTACAGCTCTGAATAATGCAAACATTTTGACTTTTTCATTTCGGTGGTTTATTTGTTGGTGAAATTGAATCCGCAAAATAGAAAATGTAAGTTTTATAAAGAAAATAAGTTATAAATTAATAATTTTGCTCGACAAATTTAGGGAAAAACACACCAATACTCTGCAGTTTGCCACACTGGAAAAAGTTCATCGACAAAAAAAAACGGATATTGCTAGGGATACCTAAAAACCCAAATTAACTGTGGAGATGTTTAACAAGCGAATTAAATAGTTTGGCACCACCCAGTAAGGATGTCACTGGGTGGAAAAAAGTATGTTTATTCATTTTGTGTCAATTAATTGAGAAATAATTTATCTTTTCTATCTTTCACAACAAAAAGAGATTAGAAGTACTAGAAGAGGAGGAAACCATTAAATAATTAAATCACCCATGGAAGAGTCTATATTGAGAATAACTGTCATCGAAAAGTCATTAAATGGGATAGAAAATGCTAGACCATTTGGAGTTTTGGTGAAAAAAAATTCCGGCGAAGTAAATTCAAAGTTAAATTATAAAACCATTTTTTTCACAGTGTTCTGTCTTTTAGAGAAAATATACTCCCATCACCAACACTGACATTAACATCCCTGACATTGACACCAGTCGTATACTTCAAATACATCAATAAATTAACACCTCTAAGTCAACACCGCTTTCCATTTTCATAGAAAATGACGAATTGAAGGTACTGTAAGATTTAGAAGATATTGAGAACGCCAATCCGAGCAACTCCAGTTTTATACCAACTTCAAAGGACATTGGTAGACCGTTACCAAAGCGTGGAAACAATGAAACATTAAAGATCCTAGAACACCAAGTTACGATGACTGAAATATACGACAAAGAACAGTTGAAAAAGATGGACGAATTGATAGTTTCTGATAGCCCAGAAGCCATGAGTCTCTTATTCAACATTGACTTTGCTCTTGCAAATAAAGTCTCACAGTTGTTGCGCTCCAAATAGCAACGTCATGACATTATCCCGGCTGAATTGCATCTATTTCCGTGATTTCTTCATCGCAAACCTAAATAGAATTATTTTTAACGAAATTAGTCGGTTATTAGATTGATATATCAGATACTTGCAATCATTATATTCACGCTGTAATATCCTTTCTAGTTTAAATATACATAGGTGTTGGTCGTCAACAGGTTGTACTAGTTTAGCATGCATCTCATCCACACACCCTGTTTTGGTTTTCCTCTTCCGATTTGTTGAATTGATATCCATTTGGGGCACAGACAGTTTCCTGCTTTAATTAAAAAGTATTTTAGAAATTTGTTGAATGTTGTTCTGCGCAATGCTGTCCCCAAATCATTTCCAACTCCACGTTCATAGTTAGCTTCGGCGAAAAAATGAAGTCAAGAGGCTAACTTTAATATGGGTGAAATTGTGTTAGTACTTGCTGTTGTAGATAAAATCTACTCAATTGCACCCAGGACATATTTAAGTGCATCTTTGTTGAGTCTGTAAAGCGGAATAAACCTGAAAAGTAGTTTTTCATCAAAATTTCTGAAACGGAAACTGAAAATTACTTATAATTCTTCTTATAAATTTAAAGGATTCGAATGTTTTCTTGACGTTCTCCTGTACCTTTGAACTGAAGTAAGATTATTAGGTCTAGTATTTTCCTTTTCTTAAACAATAATTATAAATAATAATAGTAATTGTAGTCCCCAAATGCATTTTTAAACACGTTTTCACAACGATAACAAAAAAAAAAATCCATTTGACAGCTAGCTTTTCGCAAAGACCAGCTATTTTCCAACTTGCATTTGTAAAGTTTTTCATTTTGTTCGAATTTAGTAATTCCATGTAAACTTCATCCTGCAAATCGCCATTAAGAAACGCGGTTTTAATGTTGAATTGCTTCAAGGACATATTTTTACTGGCCGCAATAGTAAGAATTGCTCTAATTGAAACAAATTTGGCTACAGGGCTAAACGTTTCTTTGTAATCAATTGCGTATATAACAACTAACCTTGCTTTGTACCTTTCGGGTTCATTGATATTCGCGTGCTTTATTTTGAACACCCAATGATTATCAATCAGCTTTTTTTCGAGGCAGGAGATCGACCAGTTCCCAGGTATTATTTTTATTGAGTGCCCTGATTTCTTCCTCCATTGCTGCTTGCCACTACCTTATCTTTTGATTCAAGAACTTTCTCATAACTTCGTGGTTCACAGACTGGAATTGTTTTTTTTTTTCATTTTGAGCGCCTCTCAAACGTTTACTTATCAGCTCTACAGGACTTAATTCTACTTTATTTACCTCTACTGAGGATAAATCTTCTACATCCCACTGCTCGTCTTCGTCCAATAAAGTCTCTTCTTTCGCAGGAGTGATTCAGGTTTGAGATGCTTTTCTTTCTTATCATTTTTCTTCTTTGCACTCTGGATGCTTTACTTAACTGCATAATCACCGTTTCTGAAATAAGCACATTTTTAAAGACAACATCACTATCTGCCTCAATTTTATTGCTCGCAGGAAAATAAACACAGTTTCCTGTAGTAGTATATAAATAACTTCGAGCATTACGTGCACCCTGTACTTTTTGACAATTGACAGCTGAGGTTAACTGATTTCGGCCGCCGTCGTTCACTAGCCATCGCCTTTTGCCAACACACACGTGGTTGTTCATCAAAATTCAATATTAACTTTAAATAAAGAATCAGAAATATTACAGTGGCGACGAGGAAAACTTTTATAAGTGTGCAAAGTGCATGGAATCAGAAAGAAAAAGGATTGCAGTGGTGGAAAGCGAAAAAGTGGCAAAAGAAGATACAAAGGCAGAAGTAGTTGCAGCGCAGATAATTGGCAACGCACCACGTTTCGACCACATTAATGACAATTGGAGTGTGTTTAAATAGCAGCTGGAGCAATTTTTCATTGCGAATGGAATTACGGGTGAAATAAAGAAGAAGGGAGTACTTTTGACATCAATGACTGAACGTTCGTATTGTAATATGCGAGCTACGGCTCGAGTAGATAAAACGATATTCTGTGAAATTTATTTCTTTATTTTCTAGTCTATAAAATAATTCAAGTTCACACTATACTATTCTTCGCAAATTCTTTTCTTACAAGGTCTCTTTCCTCTCAAATCACTTTATCTCCTTTCAATTACTTAATTCACAAATCCAAACTAATACTTTATCTCCTTTCAATTACTTAATTCACAAATCCAAACTAATTACTAATTTATTTCTTTATTTTCTAGTCTATAAAATAATTCAAGTTCACACTATACTATTCTTCGCAAATTCTTTTCTTACAAGGTCTCTTTCCTCTCAAATCACTTTATCTCCTTTCAATTACTTAATTCACAAATCCAAACTAATACTTTATCTCCTTTCAATTATTTAATTCACAAATCCAAACTAATTACTTAAAAAAAAAAAAAAAATTAAAATTCTTGTTAACTCTCAACTTTCACTTTATCACAAAATTACAACTTCGCCCATTATCACTTTTCCAATCTCTTCGCCACGGTTCTAAACCCACTGCGTGGTCTGGATCGCCATCTGTCCTTATATAGCAGAAGTTTCTGATAGCCAGAAACTTCTAGCAAATTCTTCGACCACTGGAACAAAAAAAATTCTGATGTAATAATTCCAATATGACAATCACTTTGTGCAGTTATAATTCTCTCTTGTTCTCTCTTATCCGTGATATTATCCGAACTGTGGAGACTAATTGCAGACACGAACCTCAAATGAAAAGACACTTCGGAATTTGTTGCCTGTTCGAGGGCGTAGTTATTATGCTACATTATGTTACAGTATGTTCTTCTGAGGGACTTGATCAACCCGCGGAAGATCGAGGTCGCAAGCACATCGTTCAGCAACTGTGTTGAGGTTATGGAGAAAAATTTCAAGCCACTAGCCTCAGGATTTGCAGAACGTTTTAAATTCTACAATGCAACAAAGCAACCAACAGAGTCCACGAACGAGTGGGCAGTTCGAGTACGCTCTTTAGCAGTCAACTGTGAATTTGGTACCTCACAGGAAACGGCGATTAGTGACAAGTTTGTCATGGGTTTGGAAAAGGGTCCAGGTCGTGATAAAATTTTTCTGGAGATTGTGGACAAGTGCGGAGTCGATAGGGAAATTGAAATTGTCAGCACTGCAGATTATATTCGGCACCAATACGATGCTGTAGAGGTGAAGTAGGAGGCATCGGATTCATTTCTGTACATCAGCAAATGCAGCAACAAAAATAAAGGGCAGCAAAGAAAGAGTCAGCAGATGAACGTTGACATACAACGGCAGCGGCAACAACAGCAGATTCAACTAACGAACAGCACATTACAACAGCGACAACAACAACAGCAATGCGGGGTATGCGGTTATACGAACCATACGAGCAGCAATTGTAAGTTTAAAAATTATAAATGTAATTACTGTAAGAGGCGAGGCCATTTGAATAAAATGTGCATCATGAAGGGCAAGGAGTTCAATTATATAGATAACGCAGGTATAAGTTTGTTCATTTTTGAAACGTGTAATAGGCCATTAGCAGAGGGTCCGATTAAATTAGAAGTGTTAACTAATAAGATTCCTTTATTAATGGAATTGGACACAAGGTCGGAATATAGTGTAGTTACTTTAAGTGCATTTCGGGAGATGCAAGCTAGAAAGTACGAATATGGTTTTGATAACTTAGAATGGCAGTACAATAAGCCCTGTAGCAATTTGTGACACGTGGGTGGAATATAATAAGAGCGTAACATCGTTAAACAATTTGATTCATTGTTTGAAAGTAGCTTAGGATGTTTCAAGAAAAGTCAAGCAAAACTGCAAATAAAAGAAGGAACGATTCCGAAATTTTTCAAACCTAGGCCGGTTCCGCTAGCAATTAGAGAGAAAGTTGAGAAAGAAATTGATAAATGAGTAGAAATGAAAGTTTTAGAGCCGGTAGATTTTAGCGATTGGGGAACGTCGATAGTGTCTGTATCGAAGAAAAATGGGGACGTTCGAATTTGCGGAGACTTTAAAGTAACGTTAAATCCACACTTGATTGTCGAAAAGTATCCTTTACTACGGATCGAAGTTATTTTTGCAAAGTTATATTTTGGAATTCACAAAATTGGATTTAAAGATGGCCTTCAGCAAATTGAGTTGGAGAAATCATGCAGAAGTCTGAATACCATTTCTACTAGTAAGGGGTTATTTCAGTACACTCGTCTAATTTACGTGTTAGCCTCAGCTCCAGCAATTTTTCAAAACATTATGGATAAGTTGTTGATGAGCTTCCAGGGCGTTGTAGTTTTTCTCGACGATATCTTAATTACGGCACCAAACAGAAAGTTACATATCGAAAGAGTAGGGTCGGCACTCCGAGTACTAAGAGATGCAGGGTTTAGATTATCCCGAGAAAAGTGTATTTTTTACTGTAAGCAAATCATTTATCTGGGTCATGTTATTATTACAAAAATGAACTCTAGCCCAACCCAGAAAAGATTTCGGAAATTGATAACATGCCATATCCTAAGAATATCAAGGAGTTACATTCTTTCTTATGGGTAGTAAATTTTTATAGACGTTTTTTTACCAAGGGCTTCCATTGTTGGTTCCCTGTTGTACGATTTGCTTAGAGCGGGTGCAGCATTCACGTTAGTTGGCCAAGTCAAAATGAGGACCTGGAAGAAATTGTTAAGGGTTGCAAAGCATGTTTGATGACTCATGGCTTGATGAGCCGTAGTCCAGAATTCATATAGATTTGTTTGGACCATTTATGAATCGTTGGAGCTTAGTAGTTGTCGATAGTTATAGCAAATGGTTCGAGTGTGTAGATATGGGACAGAAGACAACCAGTAGTACGACGATTGCAGTGCTAAGAGAACTATTCGCGCGTTTTGGCTTACTGAAAACATTAGTATCAGACAATTTTTTTTTTTTTTTTTTTTTTTCCGAGGGTAGGTAAAAAATCTTCATGAAGACACTATGAGGATCGGTAGCGCGTGCTCATAGTAGTGTGAGATTTTTACTCACTAAAAAAACCTCCCTTCGTGATAAATTTCTTTGATTACATACTACAACTAAGTTTTGACTTATCCAGCAGTTTTTCTTTCACGTATTGAGATCGTTTGGCAGGTCCCTTTCCATTGAAAGTTCCTGCTTGTTCCGCAAATTAGGCACGGTTTCTTGCTATCGCGTTAAATCGAAAGGTTTAGTCCTTTATAGACGACGCAGTAGATTCCTCTCATCTAGAATTCGAAGGACTTCATTGTTAACGTGTCCTTGTAATCTGTCTTTATGCTTACGCGCGAAGTTTTTGATTTCATATTCGACTGTCGCAATTCCTAAATCTCTATGGATATCGCTATTTCTAATAAACCACGGTGCATTAACTATTGATCTTAGCACTTTATTTTCAAAAGTTTGTAAAGTATTGACATTACTTATTTTGGTACAACCCCAAAGTTGTATTCCATATGTCCATATCGGCTTTAGCACTTGCTTGTATAAAAGCAGTTTGTTCTCTACATTAAGCTTGGAATGTTTTCCAAGTAACCAGTACATTTCTCTGTATTTGGTTTCGAGTTCTTTACGTTTTTTCTTCACGTGCGATTTCCACTTCAGCTTAGCATCAAGTGTCATTCCAAGAAACTTAGCCTCGTTTGCAAACGGAATTTGAACCGAGTTTGAAAAGATGGGCAAATTATTTATTTTCTTATAAGTAAAATTGACATGAACAGATTTGTTTTCGTTTAAAGCTAGTCGCCAAATCTTTGTCCATTCATTTACTTTATTCAATGCTTCTTGCAATTTTTCAGTCGATTCTTCGATCGTTTTACCCGTTGCCAGGATGGCAGTGTCGTCGGCAAATGTAGCTAAGACGGTGCCTTCTTCTTGCGGTATATCGCGAGTATATAATAGGTACAAAAGCGGTCCAAGGACACTTCCCTGCGGCACCCCAGCCCTTATTTCTTTAAATTCCGAATATTCGTTTCCGTGTTTGACTCGGAAAAGTCGATTCGTCAAGTATTTTTCTAGAATATTATATAAGTGTTCCGGCAGAACTTGTCGTAATTTATATTTCAAGCCTTCATGCCAGACCTTGTCAAAAGCTTGAGAAACATCAAGGAATATGCTCGAGCAAATCTTTTTTTCTTCGTAAGCTTTTTCAATTAAATCAGTTATTCTATGCACTTGGTCTATTGTTGAGTGCTTGGTTCTAAACCCAAACTGGTGATTGGGAATAAGAGATCCTTCTTCTATAACCGGCTGTAATCGCTTAAGTACTATTCTTTCGAAAACTTTAGACATAATCGGCAGCAGCGAAATAGGTCTATACGATTTTTTATCATTCGGTGGTTTTCCTGGCTTCAGAATCATTATTACTTCCGCGACTTTCCATTGACTCGGAACATATTCTAATCTTATCGCTGCGTTTATAATGTAAAGAAACTTAACTAACGCTTTTCTAGGTAACGATTTAAGAAGCTCTCCTGTGATTAGGTCGTATCCAGGAGCTTTATTCGGTTTCAGTTTCTTTATTTCTTGTTGAAGTTCGGTCAGCCTTGCATTTCTTACTGTGTAATTGTGAAATGCTATATCCGACGCATTATCATTTTCAGCAAGCGCTTGCCCATCAAATGGTTTAAATGTTTCTTCTAAATGGGCGGCAAAGACTTCTGCTTTGTCTTTATCATTCTTGGCCCATTCGTTGTCATTTTTCTTGATTGGGGCCGCTTGTATTTTCGGTTTTTTAATGCCTTTTATAGCTTTCCAGAGCGAATAATTGGAATCTTTGTCCGCTGTTAAGCTTTCAATGCTGGTTTGTATTGTCCGGTTTTTAAAATCAATAATGGCCTTTTTTAGCAAGTTACACAAGTGATTCAAATGCGATTTATGTTGCGGAGCACGAGTTTGTTGCCATTTTTTACGCGCTTTTCTCTTCTCCCTTACCATTTCTTTTATTTCCGGTGGATATTTTTGGGCATGATTGATTGGCGTTTTCCTTTGATAGGGAGTATTTTTCCACGCGGCGCGCTGCAGAACTTCAACAAAACGATCAATTTCGATTTCGAGTTCAGAAAACGTCCTAAGTGATACTCTCAGTTCGTTTCCGTGTTTGACTCGGAAAAGTCGATTCGTCAAGTATTTTTCTAGAATATTATATAAGTGTTCCGGCAGAACTTGTCGTAATTTATATTTCAAGCCTTCATGCCAGACCTTGTCAAAAGCTTGAGAAACATCAAGGAATATGCTCGAGCAAATCTTTTTTTCTTCGTAAGCTTTTTCAATTAAATCAGTTATTCTATGCACTTGGTCTATTGTTGAGTGCTTGGTTCTAAACCCAAACTGGTGATTGGGAATAAGAGATCCTTCTTCTATAACCGGCTGTAATCGCTTAAGTACTATTCTTTCGAAAACTTTAGACATAATCGGCAGCAGCGAAATAGGTCTATACGATTTTTTATCATTCGGTGGTTTTCCTGGCTTCAGAATCATTATTACTTCCGCGACTTTCCATTGACTCGGAACATATTCTAATCTTATCGCTGCGTTTATAATGTAAAGAAACTTAACTAACGCTTTTCTAGGTAACGATTTAAGAAGCTCTCCTGTGATTAGGTCGTATCCAGGAGCTTTATTCGGTTTCAGTTTCTTTATTTCTTGTTGAAGTTCGGTCAGCCTTGCATTTCTTACTGTGTAATTGTGAAATGCTATATCCGACGCATTATCATTTTCAGCAAGCGCTTGCCCATCAAATGGTTTAAATGTTTCTTCTAAATGGGCGGCAAAGACTTCTGCTTTGTCTTTATCATTCTTGGCCCATTCGTTGTCATTTTTCTTGATTGGGGCCGCTTGTATTTTCGGTTTTTTAATGCCTTTTATAGCTTTCCAGAGCGAATAATTGGAATCTTTGTCCGCTGTTAAGCTTTCAATGCTGGTTTGTATTGTTCGGTTTTTAAAATCAATAATGGCCTTTTTTAGCAAGTTACACAAGTGATTCAAATGCGATTTATGTTGCGGAGCACGAGTTTGTTGCCATTTTTTACGCGCTTTTCTCTTCTCCCTTACCATTTCTTTTATTTCCGGTGGATATTTTTGGGCATGATTGATTGGCGTTTTCCTTTGATAGGGAGTATTTTTCCACGCGGCGCGCTGCAGAACTTCAACAAAACGATCAATTTCGATTTCGAGTTCAGAAAACGTCCTAAGTGATACTCTCAGTTCGGTATGTTCTTCAACGTCTTTTTTAAAGCCTTCCCAATCAGTTTTTCTGCTAGTTAGTCTAGCAGGTACATCTTTTTTAATTGGGCGTTCGCTCATCGTTAGAATGATAGGGGAATGATCGGAAGAGAGATCAAAACTTTCATCAATTTTAATACATTTGTCTGGTATTCCTTTTACAACAAAGAAATCGATCAGATCGGGTATTTTGTTGTTATCAGTCGGCCAATATGTTGGTTTACCAGTCGAGTGAAAGTCGCATCTGTGTTGCATGCAGGCGTTGTAAAGTGCTCTGCCTTTTTGTGAGACACATCTTGAACCCCAGAAGGTGTGTTTTGCATTAAAATCAGACAATGCGACGGCATTCGTATCTAAAGAATTTGAAAAGTTTTTAACGGTTCACGGGATAGAACATGTCAATTCGATTGGGCCACCCAGCCACTAACGGTTAGGCTGAAAATTCAGTGAGGATAATTAAAAACGCGTTAAAAAGAAGCTTGCATCAAACCGAGATCTCGCAATTTAATAATGTATTAAATAGATTTTTGCTAGATTATAGAAACACGAAGCATGCCAGTACGGGAGTACCACCAGCTCAACTTTTATTCAATAGAAAGTTGAGAACCCGCTTAGATTTATTAAATCGAAAAAGGCACATTGAAATACAAGAAAATAACGTAGTTAGAAAAACAGTTGAACTGCAACAGAGAAACCAAAAAAATACCATCGGGGTTGTAAAAGTAATTCTATTAAAATAAATGACATAGTCATGGTGAAGGATTCCTCTAGTTCTGGCAAGGTTTCGTGGATAAAAGGTACAATCATTAAAATAATGGGTAGACAAACATTTGTAGTAAGGATTAAGAGCACAGATAAGACCTGGAAAAGGCATGCAAATCAAATGATATTATGTAACGACAGTAATTGTCAAGGCAAATATGTTCCAAATATTTTATTAGATTATACGCAAAAAAATCCTGTACAAGATAAGGTGCAAAATGATCTAAGCAATGAAAAGCATGTAGAAGTTACAAACCAAACACAAAGTAGATATAATTTAAGAAATAAAAAACTAAATGTTAATAATTAAGCGTTACGATAGGAAAAAGAATTCAAATTACCACAAACAACTGCAAGCAAATGTATTTCGCATTGTATAATATTGTAATATGCGAGCTACGGCTCGAGTAGATAAAACGATATTCTGTGAAATTATTTCTTTATTTTCTAGTCTATAGAACAATTCAAGTTCTCACTATACTATTCTTCGCAAACTCCTTCCTTACAAGGTCTCTTTCTTCTCAAATCACTTTATCTCCTTTCAATTACTTAATTCACAAATCCAAACTAATTACTTCTTCTTGTTAACTCTCAACTTTCAATTTTCACAAAATTACAACTTCGGCTGTTATCACTTTTCCAATCTCCTCGTGCGGTTCAAAACCAACTGCCTGGTCTCGATCGCCATCTGTCCTTATATAGCAGAAGTTTCTGATAGCCAGAAACTTCTAGCAAATTCTTCGACCACTGGAACAAGAAAATTCTGATGTAATAATTCCAGGATGACAGCTGCAGCCAATAATCTCTTGTTCTCTCTTATCCGTGATATTATCCGTCTCTTATCGTGGACACGAACTGTGGAGACTAATTGCAGACACGAACCTCGAATGAAAAGACACTTCGGAACAAAATTATGCCAGAATGAAAAGGCACTTCGGAATTTGTTGCATTATGCTACATTATGCTACAATATTGTAAAATAATGTAGCATAATAACAACGCTCCAAAAGTATGCAACACATTCCGAAGTGTCTTTTCATTCGAGGTTCGTGTACGGATTATGTCTAAGACGACGTCGCAGAATTAAGAGAGAATTATAACCGCAAGAGATTATTGGCTGCGGCTGTCATCTTGGAATTATTACATCAGAATTTTCTTGTTCCAGTGGTCGAAGAATTTGCTAGAAGTTTCTGGCTATAGAGATTGGAAAAGTGATAATCGGCGAAGTTGTAATTTTGTGATAAATTGAAAGTTAAGAGTTAACAAGAAGAAGTAATTAGTTCGGATTTGTGAATTAAGTAATTGGAATGAGATAAAGTGATTTGAGAAGAAAGAGACCTTGTAAGGAAAGAATTTGCGAAGAATAGTATAGTGTGAACTTGAATTGTTCTATAGACTTGAAAATAAAGAAATAATCTCACAGAATAACGTTTTACCTACTCGAGCCGTAGCTCGCATATTACATTGGTGTCAGAAGTGGGATAAAACTTATTCTGTGAATAACTATTTCCGTGGTGTGAAATTGCACAAAAAAAAAAATACCATTTCTGTGTTGTGTTAATTAGTTGCGCAAAGTTCGCAAATTGGGAAAACTAACTATAATTCAACTAAAGGCAGAACTCAGTAAGCGGAATCTCGACACAACTGGAGGAAAAGATGCCCTACTGATTCGTCTGGAAGAAGCAGTAAAGTAGGAAGGTGAAAATCCGCATGACGTAGAGTTTGACGTGGAAGAGGAACCAGCAAGTACAATAGCCGACCCGGGTATAACAAGTCTGCTCTTGCAACTTAAGTTAGTCATGGACGAACAAAGGAAAGCAATAGAAGACCAAAAGGAGTCTCTGGAACTTAAGCTCGATGACCAAAAGAAAGCAATAGACGACCAAAAGAATTCTCTAGAACTTAAGCTGGTCGAACAAAAGAAAGCAATGGACGACCAAAACAATTCTCTAGAACTTAAGCTGGACGAACAAAAGAAAGCAATGGACGAACAAAAGAATTCTCTAGAACTTAAGCTGGACGAACAAAAGAAAGCAACGGGCGAACAAAAGAAAGCAATGGACGAACAAAAGAATTCTCTAGATGCTGTGGAAAGCAAACTTGATGAGCAAAACAAGAACTTGGAATCCAAATTCGAAGCCATCGAAGAGAAAATCGAGAAGGTCGAGACGCAACTCAAAAAAGTCGAAACTAGATTCGATGAAAACTTTGAGAAGCATGAAACTCAGTTCGGGAAGATAAAGACTCAGTTTGAAAAAGTAGGAAAGAAAGTCGAAAATCTTGCTAAGGAACTCAGCAACGTGAAGAGACAGAAAGCACGGGTATATTCCACTGACGGTCTGAGAAGAAAGGAGATGCAGCCTCCTATCTTCGATGGTCAAACATCATGGCCAATTTATAAGAGGCAATTCGAAGCGGTCGCAATGACCAATAGCTGGGACGATGAAGAGAAGTCTATTGCACTCACGCTTGTACTGAGGGGTCCAGCTGCGGAGCTCTTGCAGACCATCCCGGAAGATAAACAGCAGAACTACGACTCTCTGGTTCAGGCTATCGAGATGCGGCAGCAGGTGTACAGGGTTCAGCTGCGTAGTCGAGTCCAGAAAAGGGGGGAAACGCTCCAACAGTTGCAAGCGGATATAGAGCGACTAGCCCATCTTTCATACCCTAAAGCCGGTGAGGAGCTTATCAACGAAATGGCGGTGGAAGCTTATATTCAGGCCATAGAGGACAGACAACTGCAAATGGCTGTAAGGATGGCTGAAAAGCGAACACTCCCCGAGGCATTTTCATTCGCTTTGCCAATGAAGGCTGCGAACCAAGCATACCAGGGAATACACCGTGTCAGGGAAATGTCCGTCGTGGAATGCTCATGCCAGAGAACAGCCGTCATGGATGAAGACAAAGCTCGCGGAAGTCAAATCCGTTCCTGGAATTGCAACCAAACCGGACACCTACAACGGCAGTGCAGAAGTGCACCTAGACGAGGAAATTGTCCACATTGCGGAAGTAGGAGAAGCAGAGAGGAAGCATCCTGTCGATCAGACTTCCCAAAACCAGCAGTCAGGAAATGCGTAAGGACCATCTTCGCGGGGCAGAAGTTGGTTACTGGAATCGAGGCCCCCAGGACCACCATTCAAGTTTCGCAAACCAAACGGGGTAACAAGAGCCTGACAGTGGAGGCACTAATCAACAAAAAGAAGTGCGTGGCCACCATCGACACAGGTGCCACTGCCTCCATTGTAAGAAGAGATATCGTCAGAAGCTCATGGCTGCACAACACCAACAGCTACTGCCTGAAGACTGCAACGGGGGAAATGTCGAAGGTGTTTGGAGAAGTTCGTCTTACGATTACTCTGGCGGGACTGACGTTCTCCCATGCGTTTCTGGTGGCAGATATATGCGACGAGTGCATCATCGGAATAGACTTAATGAAAGCAAATGAAGTAATCTTGGACATTGGGATGCAAGCACTGAGGTATCGAAATGTGGAGATTCTGATTGTGTACGGAAACGAGAATGCCGTAACTCTCAGGACAGTCATCAGCAAAGACGAAGTTCTGCCGCCGTCTTCAGAGACAATCATTTGGACGAAGCTGGAAGGTGATCTTGGGAGCCACCGATTCTACATAGTAGAACCAGATCCAGAGAAGCATTCTCAAAACTACATCGTGGGAAAGACGCTAGTCGAACCAAAAAACATCATGGTTCCAGTGAGAGTTTTGAACGCGAGGCCACGCACTGTCAAACTAAGGTGAGAGGAGGTGACTGGAAAATGCACGCCGATTACCGCCGTCGCAACAATATCTGAACGTGATGCTCCAAAACCTCTCCCATCACCTTGGACAGCGGAAACGAAAGAGACGATGTATTTGCCTCACAGGACGGAGAATACGGCCGAACACACCTGGTATAACATCGAATAGACACTGGTGATATTACACCAATTCGTCAGCCTGCTAGGCGCCTTCCATTGGCAAAGCTGACAGAAGTTGCAGAGATGGTGTCAGCAATGGAGAAAGAAGGTCTGATTGAAAGTTCCAAAAGTCCGTGGGCATCACCGGTTGTACTGGTTAAGAAGAAAGATGGCAACACTCGGTTCTGCGTGGGCTATCGGCAGCTCAATTACGTCACCAAGAAAGAATGCTATCCTCTGCCGCGGATTGACGACACGCTGGACACTATCAGCCCAATGATTTTCCACCCTCGACTTGAAGAGTGGTTACTGGCAGGTACAGATCCATCCAGAAGACCGGGAGAAAACTGCCTTCACCGCAGGAAATGGGCTGTCACAATTCACGGTAATGCCATTCGGTCTGTGCAATGCTCCGGCGACTTTCGAGCGCTTGATGGAATGTGTCCTGCAAGGGTTAACATGGAAAACCTGTTTGGTGTACTTGGATGATGTCATCGTCGTAGGAAAAACGTTTGCGCAACACCGAGACAATCTAAGGGATGTGTTTCAAAGGCTTCGAATTGCCCACCTGAAGCTCAACCCCAAGAAGTGCGCCCTGTTTAGAGCGGAAGTCAAGTACTTGGGGCACATAATTTCAGCAAAAGGAGTGAGAACCGATCTAGAGAAGGTCGAAGCGGTGAAAAACTGGCCAGTCCCCAAAGATAAACACCAACTAAGGAGCTTCCTGGGCCTAGCCACCTACTACAGACGGTTCGTGAAGGACTTTGCCGGGATCGCAAAGAGCCTGCACCAGTTGACGGAAAAGGGAAAACAATTCAAATGGTCAATTGAGTGCGAGAAGAGCTTCAAGGCACTTAAACAACGGCTATGCGATGCCCCGATACTAGCTTACCCCACTCCCGGGGAAACGTTCATCGTGGATGCAGATGCTAGTAATGTCGGGGTAGGAGCCGTACTCTCCCAGGTGCATGATAGCCAAGAGGAGGTGGTTGCGTACTTCAGCAAGGTGCTCTCTAAGCCAGAAAGGAACTACTGCGTGACAAGGCGGGAACTTCTAGCTTTGATCTTGGCTACGAAGCATTTTCACAAATACCTCTATGGGAGGAAGTTCGTTCTTCGCACAGACCATGCAGCCTTAAAATGGCTATTACAGTTCAAGAGTCCTGAGGGTCAGGTCGCAAGATGGATCGAAAGGCTGCAAATATACGACTACGAAATACAGCATCGTAAAGGAAAACTCCACTCTAATGCGGATGCACTGTCCCGGCGACCATGCAGAACGGATTGTAAACACTGTGCGCGTCAGGAAGAACGGGAACTGGTTTCCATCCAAAGACTGAGAGCCGAACCTATCGCCGGCTGGAGCGTAGACGAGATCCGGAACGCTCAGAAGGAAGAGCCGTATATCGAGCCGATTCTGGCCTGGAAGGAGAACATGGAGAAACCGGATCATCAGAACATCTCTCACAGAAGCCCGACCTTAAAGGCATATTTTCCATGTCCAAGGTGTTCTGAGAAGAAAATGGGAATCCTCCGACGGAAAGTCATTTGTAATGCAGCTTGTCGTGCCGCGGAAAAGGGTCAACGAGGTGTTACAGGAAATGCATGGGAGGGCGTCCGGAGGCCACTTGGGAGTGAATAAGACGATAGAAAAGGTAGGAGAACGTTTTTATTGGTTAAAAGCGAAGGAAGATGTCGAAGACTGGTGCAGAAAATGCGACGTGTGTGCAGCTAGCAAGGGTCCGAGAATCAAAACTCGAGGTAAGATGCACCAATACAACGTGGGAGCACCTTTCGAACGAATCGCCATTGACATCGCAGGGCCCTTTCCGGAAACCGACAATGGTAATCGGTATATACTCGTAGTAATGGACTACTTCAGTATGTGGCCGGAAGCGTTTCCGATCCCTAACCAGGAAGCCAGAACCATGGCGGAGCAGATCGTCTACAATTGGGTGAGCAGATTCGGTGTGCCCTTGGAATTGCATTCTGACCAAGGGCGGAACTTCGAGTCAAGTATCTTCCAAGAGATGTGTCAACTACTCGGAATCAAAAAGACACGGACAACCCTGCTTCATCCACAGTCGGACGGTATGGTGGAGCGTTTCAATAGGACTTTGGACGAACATCTCTCGAAGGTCGTAGGGACCGGCAGATTCCCTTGTTTTTGATGGCGTACTCGCTTGTACGTGGCGGACCTTAGGGAAAGGCTTAGGGATATACACCAAAGGACCGGAAGCCAGATTAAGATAATGAGCGACCGCATGAACACCGGGTATGGTGCCAAGGCAACAACGTCGGGATTCTAGGAAGGAGATCTAGTGTGGCTGTATAATCCCCATCGCTAAAAGGGGAAGTCACCTAAATTGCAGCAGAACTGGGAGGGTCCCTACAGAATAGTAACCCGCATCAACGATGTTGTTTACCCCATCCAGCGAGGACCAAGGGCCAAAATGAAAGTGGTTCATGTGGACCGACTGAGTCGATACAATGGCCGAAGTGAGGACGCACTTGTTCGGGACGAACAAGTCTAAGAGGGTGGCAGTGTAACATAATGTAGCATAATAACTACCCTCCAAAAGTATGCAACACATTCCGAAGTGTCTTTTCATTCTAGGTTCGTGTACGGATTATGTCTAAGACGACGTCGCGGGATTAAGAGAGAATTATAGCCGCAAGAGATTATTGGCTGCGGCTGTCATCTTGGAATTATTACATCAGAATTTTCTTGTTCCAGTGGTCGAAGAATTTGCTAGAAGTTTCTGGCTAGCGGAAATGCGACTGTATATAGCGACAGATGGCGATCGAGGCAAGGCAGTTGGTTTTCGAATCGCACGAAGTGATAATTGGCGAAGTTGTAATTTTTGTGATAAATTTAAAGTTAAGAGTTAGCAAGAAGAAGTAATTAGTTTGGATTTGTAAATTAAGTAACTGGAATGAGATAAAGTGATTTGAGAAGAAAGAGACCTTGTAAGGAAAGAATTTGCGAAGAATAGTATAGTGTGAACTTGAATTGTTCTATAGACTAGAAAATAAAGAAATAATCTCACAGAATAACGTTTTATCTACTCGAGCCGTAGCTCGCATATTACAATATGTTATGGAATATAATTAAACATATAATGTAAAAAATAAATAATGAATCTTGTACTGGTAAAGGCTAAGGAATGAGCGATTGGAAGGGGGTATATGTAGTATATAAATTACGAGCATTACGTGCACCCTGTACCTTTTAACAATTGACAGCTGAGGTTAACTGACTTCGGTCGCCGCTCGCAGTCGTTCACTAGCCATCGCCTTTTATCAACACACACGTGGTTGTTCATCAATATTCAATATTAACTTTAAGTAAAGAATCAGAAATATTACAAGAATCATCCCGTATATATGGCGTTTTAAAAGATAGGACTTTTTATATGTAGTCGGGTACCCCTCATCAAGACAAACAACAATTAAAATGTAATTTTTTGTTCGGATTGCTAACCGTTCTGCAGTTATATAGGGGTTTATGTGTTTTGCTACCATCGTCTTCATTTGGCTCTATCTCCAACAATTCTTTATCGATTTTAACGATTCTTTATCAAATCGAATAATAATTGTTCAGTCTTTAAATTAGAACAATATATAAACATTGGACTTTCAGTTTCTTCATAATTTGAATATAAAATTGATTTCTAATAATTTCTTTCCCACTTTAACAACATTTGTAACAATATTAGAAATGCTAAATGTTTCTGAGCACTATTTTACATTAGGGTTATATTATATAACAGCAGTTTATGGATGAGCGCCGTGGCTCAGTACACGATCACTGACCGAGAAGTTCGAATCCAAGAAAACACAAAAATAAAATAAAAAAAAATATTTCTCACTGTCCATCCCACCTCTCTCTAACGTCTGACAAACATGCGAGAGTAAAATTGTCATGAGAAGCTTCTCTCAATCGAAAAATTTGCCCTTCGAAAACGGCATAAAACTGTAGGTCCCAACCGTTCGTAAGGCGCACAGCACGAGTGACTGCGAGAAGCTAGACCAGGCCCTGCATTGGGTTGTTAGCGCAAAAATATTTATTTTTATTTTATGGAAAGCATAATGGTGGTCATTTTGAAGCTTTTTCTGCAAAAAGTGTATTGTTACTAATTTTTGAATTGGAGGAAGTAATGAATACTTTAAAGAAAAACTTTCCATTTCAAATACGTACCTTTCGATAAATTGCTGTAACTTCTATAATATAACCCTAATGTAAAAATTGTGCTAAAAAAATTTCTTAAGCATTTCGAAAAATCACGTATTTTTTGTCACTAATTACATCATTAAAGTGAATAAAAAACACAAAAATCATATTAATTTTCAAATTGTGAAAAACTGAAAGTCCAGTGTTTCCATATTGTTCTAAGATTTAAAGACTGAACATTTGCCGTTCGATTTAAAAATTTAAAATCGATACAGAGTTGGTGAAGATAAAGCAAAGGGAAGATGATAGTAGAAAAAAAAAAAAAACAACTATATCACCGAACAGTAAGCAATTCCTAAAAATTTACTTAATATTCTTCGTTTATCTTAATGAAAGAAACATGGAAGATAAAGGCAGCCCAAACATTTTGAAACAACCTATATATGTGTAGGTATGTACATGCACATATTTCGATGTACACAGTCCCTGGCCATTTCAGTATGACCACTTTTTTTTTTTTTTTTTTCAAATTATTCTTATTTTGATTTTTTTTTTTTTAAGTGACATTATTTAAAGTACTTATTAGTTTTTATTTCCTGTTATTAATATTAAATGAAGTTGGAGTAAATGCACCAACATAACGCATGTGTGGAGCGTTTGTTCAAATTATTCTTATTTTGATTTCTTTTTTTTTTTTGATAAAAAAGTAATTTGCTATAAGTGACATTATTTAAAGTACCTATTAGTTTTTATTTCATGTTATTAATATTAAATGAAGTTGGAGTAAATGCACCAACATAACGCATGTGTGGAGCGACAAAATTAGTTTAAAATCTGAATTTAAGTAAAAATTATCCCGGATTGATTTGTTACATTTTTTCATTCATATGTTTTTCATGTTGTTCCATATTTTATTGGTATTTTTAATAATTCTGTGTAAAGTTGAAGATACTTTTCATACTAAACTTGAACTACTATAACCAGGAGCATGGGAAACGTATGAATAGCACTTTTTCGTGGTTACAAATGCATGAACTTATTTTTGTAATGCCACACTAAAAACTAATTACTCTCTTATGAAACAAATGATCAATGTACAAATATTTTGGACAAAAACTTATAATTTTAAAGACGATGAAGAAAGAGTGAGTCTACTAGAAGTAGTGAAGGAATATAGTGACATATTCAGCGTAGAGAATGAAAAGTTGACTAGGACGTCAGTAACAAAACATAAGATACGAACAGATGCCGGGTGCGAGCCTACATTCACCAAAAACTATAGGTACCCGAAGGTTCACGAGGAGGAAGTCTGTGAACAAGCCAGTAAATTGAAGAAAGATGGGATAGTTCGCGACAGTAGTTTTCGCTGGAGTTCACCGCTGTGGATCGTTACAAAAAAGGCGGACGCCAGCGGAAAGAGAAAATGGCGTATGGTAATTGATTACTGCAAGTTAAACGAGCTAACGATTGCAGACAACTATTCTTTGCCAAATATTACGGAAATAATTGATCAGCTAAGAAAAGCCAAGTACTTTTCCACCCTGGACTTAACGTCCGGTTTTCCATACGGTTTGAACTCACCAGAATGCCGTTTGGACTGAAGTATGCTCCAGCCTGCTTCCAGAGATTGATGAACACAGTATTAGCTTGATTACAAGGAATCAGACGTTTCGTCTACCTAGACGACATTATGGCAAAAACCTACAAGAACATAAAGAAAAACTGGTTAAAGTATTCGAACAACTCAGAAAGGCTAATTTAAAACTCCAGCCAGATAAATGTGAATTTCTGAGAAAGGAAGTATCTTACCTAGGACACATTATTACTAACAAAGGGTTAAAACCAGACCCGAGGAAAATAGAATGCATTGTGCAAATGGATGCACCAAAAAAATCCAAAAGGTATAAAATCATTCCTTGGAATGATCGTGAAGAATTTCAGTCAAATTGCGGAATCATTAAATCGTCTTCTCAAAAAGGACGCTATATGGAATAATGACCAGCAACAAAGTTTTGAAAAATTAAAGGAAGTTATAACCCGAGATCCTATCTTGCAATACCCTGATTTCAGTAAGACATTCATTATAACAACAGATGCCTCCAACCGAGGAATTGGTGCGGTGCTCAGCCAAGAACACAATGGGAAAGACTTGCCTATTCATTTTGCAAGTCGTACGTTAAACAAGGCCGAGGTGAATTACAGCACCACCGAAAAAGAGTGCCTGGCAATTGTATGGGCCACTAAGCAATTCAGGCCATACATCTATGGCACTAAATTTATAATAGAAACAGACCATAGACCGTTAACCTGGCTGTTTAACGTAAAGGATCCCGGCAGCCGATTGGTAAGGTGGCGACTCAAACTTGAGCAGTTTGATTATGTCATAATCTATAAAAAAGGAAAAGAAAATGTTGTCGCTGACGAACTTAGTAGGACCGTAAGAATAACAGAAGGAAAGGGAAGAAACCTGGCAGGACTTATTGAGTCTGATAGAAGAAGAAGGAATTGAAATCAGCAATGAAACTAGGGAAGGCAGAGAATTAAGAGACGAGGCTATAGAAACAAACATGGGAAATAGTAACAACGAAATTTCCACAGAAGCTGTAGAGAACATCGCTGAAGAAGATACAGCTGTGGAGAGTGAAACTTCTAGTATTATAGAAGAAGAGGTGTTGACAAGGGATAAGGAACTAGTCAGTGATATAGAGAAAAACAACGCCATAATGAAGGAATACCACGAAGGGTTAATAGGTGGAAACACGGGTCAAAAAGCCACATATGCGAAAATAAGAAAAAAAATTCAATGGAAGGGTATGCAAAAACAGATCGAAGATTTCGTGAGAAATTGCCCTCAGTGCCAGACAGAGAAAGTAAACAGAGCGCCAACTAGAAACCCTATGAAGATCATTACATCAGCTGACAAAGCCATGGAAAAGACCATGATTGACGTGATTGGATCCCTTGAGGAAACTGAAGAAGGTTACAAGTTCGGATTGATTATTCAAGACGATCTATCAAAATTCATCAAATTTATACCGGTAAAGACTAATGATATGCGGACGATAGCGCGAGCTGTAATGGAAGATTGGATTATGAATTTCGGGATGCCAAAGTTGATTTTATCTGATAACGGATCAGAATTTTGCAATAAGTTGTTTGAAGAGTTTTGCGAACTTCTAAATATAAAACACATATGTAACCACTAGTGTAGCCTATTCACAGGCCAACGGTAGTATTGAAAGAGGTCACTGCAGACTCCTAGAGTACCTTAAATCTACAGCACGCGAATTAAATCAACTTAAAGATTGGCATAAGAGAATGTCTTATACAGAATTCTGTTACAATGGAATTAAGCATACTACTACAGGATACACTCCATACGAATTGGTATTTGGCTTTGAAGTTAATAGGCCTAGTGGCGTAGACCCGCATGATGAAAAATCTATTTTCGATTATGTGGACGAACTTCGAGCCAATCTCTTAGAAAAACAGGAAAATGCCAAGGAAAACACGAGAAAATGTAGGGAAAAGTCTAAAGTTAGATATGACAAGAAATTAGGAAGAACTATGGAATACAAAGTTGGTCAGAAGGTCTTAGTTAGAAATGAAAGAAAAGGAAAACCAAAAAGCCAGCATAAGGGACCATTTACGATTTTAGAAGTTAATGAAAATAATTTAGTCAAACAAATGAATAACAAGAAACAAAAGTTTCACAATGTTAATGTTAAGCCATGTATTTCAGGTCACTGTATTACAAAATAATACTGGAATATATTTTGATCACTTAGGAGAAGCAAACAAAATTAATAATTATATAGCATTAGTGATAGAATTAGATATTAATGGATTAGAACATGCAAGTATAAACATTAGAAACATGATTAACACTATGAACGTCGTTTGCCTAGAATCAAAAATTGAATGTTAAGAATTCCAGCGAATAGCCAAAAGGGAAATTTTAAAGAAGACAATAGAATCAGGATTATTTCAGGAATTATGGGTAGTCCAAGAAGACAGAAAAATGGGATAGTTAATATGATAGGTTCAGGATTCAAAGTCCTCTTTGGTACAATGGACAATGAGGACGTAGAATACTACTATAACGTTATTCAAAATATAAATAATAACGAGCAGCAAATTAAAAATGGCATGGAAGATAATGTAAAGATTCTTAGCCAGTTAAATAAACAAGTTGTAGAAAGTATTAAGAACACTAATGTAACTTTTATCAAAATCAATGAATTAATAGATAAAATTAACAAACTTAATACTGTAGAAAGTAATTTAAACCGGTATATTCCAAATAAATAATGATGGCATCCTCGAAATCTATGACATGATGATAAAGACGGTCGGTACTGGAGAAGACTGCTGCTTAAACGCTAAATTGAAAGATATTGTAATAAATCAAGAACCAATATCAAAGATCACTGGCAAAGATATCCACAAGCTGCAAGACCTGTCAACTCAGATTCAAAATCATAAAAATTTTTGGACACGAACCTTGAAGAAAATACAAGAACGATCACAGGGGATTATAATTTTAACATTTGGAATCCTGAGTTTACTAGCGATAGCATTCATCGTCCAGAAATGTAGCTGCGGTCGAAGTAAGACAACAGTAACCATATTTAACAAATGCTTCAACAGAAAATATTGAGTTAACCCGGAAGTATCCATGAGAATGACCAGTTCAGCAAATACCTCAATCGAATTCAGAGAGATAGAAAATCCAAAATACAATCTAATAATTAAATATCCTTAGATGTGTCTTAAGGAGGGACGTGGTATGGATGCGGATCACTTGACGCGTGAGAACAGTAGCCTCATTCGACCCAGTGCGACATGCGACCGGCAACCAGACGCAACATCAGCGAAATTAATCAAACAACAGGAAATGTGTTTAGGTGTAAACGTAGCTTAATATCTAGTTGCTATTTTTTAGTAGTTATTTGCATATTCAGAAGCTAGAGGTCTCTTCTGTACCTACATAAATTTGTTAAAGCGGAACCCACTCAGCCATTTTGTTAACTTTCACAAAGGCTTCTTGCTGCAACCTTCAACGAGGTAAGACCTCTTCCTCAAGAGATAAATAAAGACGTGTATAAGGAAGCAACATTTCGTCTTTTCTTCCACCGCTTTTACTCAGACCTTCAGACCCCAACATTTGGTCCACACGAGCCAGATAATATTTACGAAAAAAAAGTATTTTTTCTAACTGATCATCTAATCACTGAACCCAAAGATCATCCACGATCATTGATTAGATCGCATCACCAAGATTCCTAAGTCCTACCCCACCGATCACCGAAGATCATTCACGATCATTGATTAGATCGCATCACCAAGATTCTTAAGTCCTGCCCCACCGATCACCGAAGATCATCCCGAAGTTCCTGCATTTCGTTCATCAAATAACCATACGCAAAGATCTCTATCCATATACACATGTATGTAGATCTCCCGCCGTTTATCGATCAACAATCCCATCGCAAAGAGTTTGTTCCATCGATCTCCAAAGATCAGCGAAATCCTCTCTCATCGAACAAAAAATATTCACGTCTTTCCCCTCCACCATCATCGATGGCGTAACAGCAATATCCACTGGACTCTCCAGTCAACCATCGATCGCATTGCAGTTAATATTGCATAATCTAGCCCTACAAGCATTCACCAGCATTTTCAAGAAGCTTATTACTTATCAACAAAAAAAAAACAAATTCATCAAGATCACCACACCGCTACTTCGGTACGAGACAGATCATCATCATCATCATCGTAATTATCAGCATTATCAGCGAAGAACATTCAGCATCATTTTGTCATCAATTCCAAATACAAGAAGCTAAAGTACCGATACCCTACGAAGATTAACGATCATCCACAACAGAAGCTTAGCAATTCAGTTTCAATTGCTTAACAGGTGCGTGCATAACTTTAAGATCAGTGCATTATTATTCAGTAGATATACGTATATATATAATAAAAAAAATAATAATAATAATTTAGTAATCTTACATATATTATATTATTTTCGAAAGTGATTTTAATATTGCAAAGTTTAGTGATTTGGATAGTAATTAGTACGTACAAGTATATACGGATTTATCGTGCAAGTGCCTAGTTAATTTCCTTTGGGGTGAGTCTATTCATTTTCTATTATCAAAATGACTGCGTTAGACGATTTTATTATCGCTGCCGATCAGCTGATAGATTTTTATACAAATTTCCAAGAAATTCCTATAGTTGAGCAAACTTCAAGTTCATTGGAAGCATCAAAAATAGAAGTGAAAGATCTGTGGTGTAATATTAAAAGGTGCTATTCTCTTTGTTTACGTGCGGATGATACCTCATCTGAAGATGATTTGGATGCAATAAAATCCAAATATCGGTTATCTTCTAACACATACATTAATTGTCTAAGTGAAATTATTGAAAGTGCAAAGAAACTAAACTCTATTGAACTGGATGATGCTCAGAGCAATCCATGTGGCATTTCTCATCGTGCTCTGGCACAATATGTTACAGAGTAAGAGTCAGACAATATTCCGAATAATTCGACTGACACTCCTAGCCCCCTGGGACCACCAAAGGGCTCGATGCATATATCGGATGCTACTCAGACCATTTTGGCTGATATTCCTAGCTCTGCTCCATGCATAAAGGTTCCGCCATGTGACACGGAAACTTTTTATGGCGACTATTTAACGTGGCCGTCATTTCGAGATATGTTCACAGCAGTTTATATAAACCATCCGAAATTGTGTTCCGTGCAAAAGTTGTTTCATCTGGGTGCGAAAACAAAGGGAGAAGCTAACAATATAGTTTCCAAGTTTGCCCTTACTGCTGAGCATTTTGAGTTAGCATGGAAAGCATTATCAGATCAATACGAGAACAAGAGAATTTTAGTAAATAACCAATTAAAGAATCTTTTAACCTACCGTCTATTTCATTTGAGTCCGGAAAAAATATTAAAGAACTCCAAAGGGAGGTCAATGACTGCTTGTCAATTCTAAAGGCCCATAATGTGGATACCAATACATGGGATCCTATTCTTGTCTACTTATGTTCCAATCGACTACCAGAACGCACTCTCCCTTTATGGGGACAATCAATTAAAAGCCCTCGCGATATTCCATCATGGACAGAAATGAATCTGTTCTTAACCAACAAATACAGAGTGCTAGAAACTGTGTCTGACATAAGATATTCCTCCAGACCAAAGAGTCAATCACCCAAAAATCAAATTCACAGCTCTAAAAGAGAAAACCAACATAGAGCTTTCCATACAAAAACCAGTAACTTCAGTTGTAAACTTTGCAAAAGTTACCACCCTCTCCGACTTTGTCCAAAATTTGGCCAAATGTCTATCCGAGATAGAATTTCAAAGGTGCGTTCTCTAAAATATTGTACGAATTGCCTATCTTCTGCTCATTTAGCGTCAGATTGCCAAAGTGCCCATACTTGCATGCAATGTAAACAGAGACATCATACGCTGTTACATATGTCTGACAGTCCTGAAACTCGCAATGCTCCTTATATTCCGAGACAAAACGTTTCTCAATTCATTCCAAACTCACACTCTCAAAACGATCAAAACATACAGTCCACTGAAAATCCAAATCCTCTTCAAGTTCAATCATATTTTTCTCGAAATAACAAGCGAGTCCTTTTAGCTACGGCCTTGATAGATGTTCATCACCAAGGAAATACTTTTACATTGCGAGCATTATTAGACCCTGGATCGGAAGTTACCTTCATTTCGGAAGTTTTGCAAAGAAAATTGGGTCTTCCTGTGAAACCAATACATGCTCAGATATCTGGTATGAGTTCGGTAGTAACAGCAACAGCCTCAAAACTATGTACTCTTCGCCTAGGCTCTAAATATATTCCAACATTCTCCATTGTAGCTAACGCAATTGTTTTAAAGCACCTTACAAGTGATTTGCCATCATGTACTATATATCAGGAAGAAATTTCACAACCGATAGATTTTGAGCTAGCCGATCCCTATTTTCATGAAAGCTCAAAAATAGATCTTGTTATCGGTTCCGATTTATACCCTTCAATTATTAAGGAAGGAGTCAAATCTAATGTCTTCGGTTCACTGGTGGCTCAGAATACAGTATTTGGCTGGATACTATCCGGTCCTCTGCCACAAACAAGTGTTAGCTCCTTTTCAACATTCCTTTCGTACTTCAGTGAGACTTCACTGGATCAACAAATTGCTAAATTTTGGGAAATTGAGGAGATTTTAGAACCCAAGCCGCTTTCGGATGCAGATAGAATTTGTGGAGAGCTTTACCAAAAAACAACATCACGAGACTCCAATGGTCGCTATGTTGTATGTCTTCCATTCAAAACCCCTATGCCCGCACTGGGTTATTCAAGGGATATAGTACTCGAGCAATACAGTCGCTTAGAAAGATCTTTACAACGAGATCCTGAGTTACATCCAAAGTATAATCAAGTACTAGAAGAATATTCTACCCTTGGCCACATGGAGGTAGTCTCACCTAAGGAATTAATCCGACACCAAAAGATATGTTCGTACTATCTACCTCACCATGCGGTTACAAAGCCTGATAGTCTCACAACCAAAACCCGAGTGGTTTTCAATGCATCTAATCCATCGAGTAATGGAGTCAGCTTAAATGACGTATTATACACAGGTCCTGTTTTACAAACCGACTTAATGACTTTGATTTTAAAATGGCGTTTTTATCGATTCGTGTTTAAACACGAAAAAATGATATCGAAAAAATGTACCGTCAAATCTTGGTTCATCACGAGGATGTACCCTATCAAAGAATACTGTTTCGCAAACTCGAAAACAGTGATTATCAAGATTATGAACTAGAGACTGTTACGTTTGGCATCAATTGTGCACCATATCTGGTTATACGTACCCTATTGCAATTAACAGATGATGTACAATACACCTTTCCCTTCGCTTCTTCAATACTAAAAAACGACTTCTACGTCGATGATGTCCTTTCTGGAGCCCACGATGTTAAAACGGCATTACAGGCTCAACAGGAATCAAATAAAGCCTTAAGCTCAGCAGGGTTTTCTTTGCGGAAGTGGACGTCGAATTGCTTCGATCTCATAAAGGGATTCCCTTCCTCACAACTTTATGATCAAGATTTCCTAAAGTTGGAAGACAGAAGTATCTCAAAAACCCTTGGTATTCAGTGGAATGCGAAGCAAGTTCTTTTCACTTCTTTTTTAAGAGAGCTGTCTTATCGATCATCTCGCAATTATTCGATCCTGCAGGATAGTAAATTCTCGATAACTTTTTTACCATGCCCTAAGTTCTAAACCGATAAGTATAAATGAAATCTATTTATTGCACTGTTCTTTAATGTATTGCTCGCTTGTTATTTAAGTATCTATTGTATGATTTTTTAAATTTAATTTGTTAATGTATCATTGAAGCTGAAGTGGTGTTTCCGGAATTAAGTAGCTTAATCTGAAATTGTGTGTAAAGTATCTGAATATTAGATTTCTAACTTTTTACAGCCAATGCTGTAAGGCGGCCGGCAATGTTTAGGTGTAAACGTAGCTTAATATCTAGTTGCTATTTTTTAGTAGTTATTTGCATATTCAGAAGCTAGAGGTCTCTTCTGTACCTACATAAATTTGTTAAAGCGGAACCCACTCAGCCATTTTGTTAACTTTCACAAAGGCTTCTTGCTGCAACCTTCAACGAGGTAAGACCTCTTCTTCAAGAGATAAATAAAAACGTGTATAAGGAAGCAATATTTCGTCTTTTCTTCCACCGCTTTTCCTCCCATCCGAATCAACGAGAACCAACAGGAGCCCTACCTTCAGACCCCAACAAAATGCATGTGTCAATAATAAATTATTATTTATAGAGGTAGAAACAAAACCAAGATGGGATTTGTTGGAGAAAAGTGAAACATTAAAGATATTGTAATCTTTTTTCTTAATTTTTAATAAAGTGCATTTTTAATGTAGTAGATTAAAAATAGTGTGTGTTTGTGAAGAAAAGTCACATCAATTAACTGAGTTCGCCTATTGTGCAATTCGTCAAACGTACATATCATTGCATTTGCTTCCATTTGAAACATCGTGGGATTTCTTTCCATTGAATTTGGTGCTACATACACATCGAGGAATTCTAACTCTTTGAATTCTATTGCATACCTGAAGGTAATACCAGCGTCGTGGGACCCCGACACATAACCTGGCCTGACGGTGATATCCCTACTGATGAGATTTAAATTGAAGTGTATAGCCTCAGATAACAACATATGTATGTACACCCATACCTCGGTTAGCGGCCTAGATACGTTCTACAAAATCAGGCCGTAAAGCGAAATGCCGTATAACGAGCCATTTTTTTTGTTGTTGTAACGAAAAATATTGACCGTAAAACGGAAACAAAATAATAAAAAAAGGCAATTATAGCGAAAGGCCGTATAAAGAGATATAGCGAGGTATGAGTGTATACATAAATATATGGATATATGAATTGTTGGCAAAACTAAAGTAACTTAATCTAGATGGCTTCTTTTTTTATATATCTATCATTTTCTAAGTTAAAATAAAAAAAAATTGTGGGAATTCTCTGAAGCTGCAATGGTAAACAAAGCAAGAAAAAATAATATTGGAATTTAGCACAAAGACAAATAAGGCAAATACCAAATGGGAAGTTAGATCTGTGTTGTCGCACTTTGACCTAATTTGTTTGAAAGGCGGACAACTTATTTCTTTTAAAAGGTACAGTTAAAGTATATCATGCCAAGAAAAGTAAGCGACAATTTATTGTTCGAAAATAACGCAGTAACCAACGCAAGAAAGGCAAATAAAAAAGTTTGTATTTATTTGCTTTTATTTATATCAAGTGAAGAGTGACGGCGCCCTGTCGCCCTCAGCTGTGTTTCGTGTGCCAGACGAAAAAAAGGAGTGAAGAAAAAAAAAGTGCGTTTGTCTTATCTCTCCTTGAGTAGAGACATATCAAACGCGTTTTGCTATATAGTTCGAATAGAGGGGTGTGCTGAGAAACAAGCTAGATTGGAAAATGCAAACATTTTGACTTTTTCATTTCGGTGGTTTGTTTGTTGGTGAAATTGAATCCGCAAAATAGAAAATGTAAGTTTTATAAAGAAAAATAAGATATAAATTAATAATTTTGCTCTACAAATCTAGGGAAAAACACACCAATACTCTGCAGTTTGCCACAAAAGTTCATCGACAAAAAAACGGATATTGAGGATATACCTAAAAAGAGGATACCTAAAAACCCAAATTAACTGTGGAGAGGTTTAGCAAGCGAATTAAATAGTTTGGGACCACCTAGTAAGGATGTGACTGGGTGGAAAAAGTACGTTTATTCATTTTGTGGCAATTAATTCAGAAATAATTCATCTTTTCTAAGAAGTTTTGGTCGGATTACAAAGTACTTCTGAAAAAAAAAGATCTTTCACAACAAAAAAGAGATTAGAAGTACTAAAGGAGGAGGAAACCAGTAAATAATTAAATCACCCATGGAAGAGTCTATATTGAGAATAACTGTCATCGAAAAGTCATTAAATGGGATAAAAAATGCTAGAACATTTGGAGTTTTGGTGAAAAAAAAACAACTCCTTATTGCTGCGAAGTAAATTCAAAGTTTAAGTTATAAAACCATCTTCTTCACAGCGTTCTGTCTTTGGAGAAAATATACTCCCTTCACCAACACTGACACTAACATCCCTGACAATAACACCAGTGGTATGTACATATATCCCAAGCACTGACATCGATTTCCCAGATAATCACTTCAAATACACCAATAAATTAACACCTCTAAGTCAACACCGTTTTCCATTTCCATAGAAAATGACGAATTGAAAGTACTGTAAGATTTAGAAGATATTGAGAACGCCAATCCGAGCAACTCCAATTTTATTCCAACTTCAAAGGACATTGGTAGACCGTTACCAAAGCGTGGAAACAATGAAACATTGAAGATTCTAGAACACAAAGTTACGATGACTGAAATATACGGCAAAGAACAGTTGAAAAAGATGGACGAATTGATAGTTTCTGATAGCCCAGAAGCCATGAGTCTCTTATTCAACATTGACTTTGCTCTTGCAAATAAAATCTCACAGTTGTTGCGCTCCAAATAGCAACGTCATGACATTATCCCGGCTGAATTGCATCTATTTCCGTGATTTCTTCATCGCAAACCTAAATAGAATTATTTTTAACGAAATTAGTCGGTTAGTAGATTGATATATCAGACACTTGCAATCATTATATTCACGCTGTAATATCCTTTCCAGTTTAAATATACATAGGTGTTGGTCGTCAACAGGTTGTACTAGTTTAGCATGCATCTCATCCACACACCCTGTTTTGGTGAATATTTTTATTTGCATCTGCCTTTTTCCTCTTCCGATTTGTTGAATTGATATCCATTTGGGGCACAGACAGTTTCCTGCTTTAATTAAAAAGTATTTTAGAAATTTGTTGAATGTTGTTCTGCGCAATGCTGTCCCCAAATCATTTCCAACTCCACGTTCATAGCTAGCTTCGGCGAAAAAATGAAGTCAAGAGGCTAACTTTA
This sequence comes from Pocota personata, assembly GCA_963082735.1. Taxonomy (NCBI): domain Eukaryota; kingdom Metazoa; phylum Arthropoda; class Insecta; order Diptera; family Syrphidae; genus Pocota; species Pocota personata. Next base: position 155,275,454 of record OY720429.1, read on the forward strand.
ATATGGGTGAAATTGTGTTAGTACTTGCTGTTGTAGGTAAAATCTACTCAATTGCACCCAGGATATATTTAAGTGCATCTTTGTTGAGTCTGTAAAGCGGAATAAATCTGAAAAGTAGTTTTTCATCAAAATTTCTGAAACGGAAACCGGAAATTACTTACAATTCTTCTTATAAATTTAAAGGATTAGAATTTTTTCTTGACGTTCTCCTGTACCTTTGAACTGAAGTAAGATTATTAGGTCTAGTATTTTCCTCTTCTTAAACAATAATTATAAATAATAATAGTAATTGTAGTCCCCAAATGCATTCTAAACACGTTTTCACAACGATAACAAAAAAAAAATCCATTTGACAGCTAGCTTTTCGCAAAGACCAGCTATTTTCCAACTTGTATTTGTACAGTTTTTCATTTTGTTCGAATTCAGTAATTTCATATAAACTTCATCCTGCAAATCGCCATTAAGAAACGCTGTTTTAATGTCGAATTGCTTCAAAGACATTTTTACTGGCCGCAATAATAAGAATTGTTCTAATTGAACCAAATTTGGCCAAACGTTTCTTTGTAATCAATTGCGTATTGTTGCGAGAATCCTAACCTTGCTTTGTACCTTTCGGGTTCATTGATATTTGCGTGCTTTATTTTGAACACCCTACGATTATCAATCAGATGTTTTCGAGGTGGGAGATTGACCAGTTCCCAGGTATTATTTTTATTGAGTGCCCTGATTTCTTCCTCCATTGCTGCTTGCCACTACCTTATCTTTGGATTCAAGAACTTTCTCATAACTTCGTGGTTCACAGACTGAAGCCACGAATGCTCCTGCTTCCAGGATAGATACAAAGGAATTGATTTTTTTTTTCATTTTGAGCGCCTCTCAAATGTTTGCTTATCAGCTCTCTAGGACTTAATTCTACTTTATTTACCTCTACTGAGGATAAATCTTCTACATCCCACTGCTTGACTTCGTCCAATAAAGTGATTCAGTTTTGAGATACTTTTCTTTCTTGTCATTTTTTTCTTTGCACTCTGGATGCTTACTGATTGACTGCATAATCACCGTTCCTGAAATAAGTACATTTTTAAATACAACATCACGATTTACCTCAATTTTATTGCTCGTAGGAAAATAAACACGGTATCCTTTAGTATATTCCTTTTTTTGCCTTTGAATCCCATTTCTGGCATTTTTGCGAAGGAATATGAGCATAGCATTCTTCCCGAATACCTTTATATCCATAAGGTTTGCCGTTTGATTACTGCCAATCCACAAATTCATTTTATATATATATATATATATATATATATATAAATATATATATATATATACATATATATATATATACTGTAGCATAATAATAACTACGCTCCTATGACTATGCAGCAAATTCCGAAGTGACTTTTCATTCTGGCAGAATTTTGGTTCGAACTGTCCTTTCATTCGAGGTTCGTGTCTGGGACGAAGTCTCCACAGCTCATGTCAACGAAAGAGACGAATAATATCAGGGATAAAAGGGAATTATAACTGCAAGAATTATTTCTCTTGTTCCAGTGGTCGAAGAATTTGCTAGAAGTTTCTGGCTATCAGAAACTTCTGCTATATAAGGACAGATGGCGATCAAAAAAGAGACAGTTGGTTTAGAACCGTGGCGAAGAGATTGGAAAAGTGATAATGGGCGAAGTTGTAATTTGGTGATAAATTGAAAGTTGAGAGTAAACAAGATAAAGTAATTAGTTTGGATTTGTGAATTAAGTAATTGAAAGGAGATAAAGTGATTTGAGAGGAAAGAGACCTTGTAAGAAAAGAATTTGCGAAGAATAGTATAGTGTGAACTTGAATTGTTCTATAGACTAGAAAATAAAGAAATAAATTTCACAGAATATCGTTTTATCTACTCGAGCCGTAGCCAGCATAGTACATTGGTGTCAGAAGTGGGATGCTCATGCCAGAGAACAGCCGGCATGGATGAAGACAGCTCGCGGAAGTCAAATCCGTTGCTGGAATTGCAACCAAACCGGGCACCTACAACGGCAGTGCAGAAGTGCACCTAGACGAGGAAATTGTTCACATTGCGGAAGTAGGAGAAGCTGAGAGGAAGCATCCTGTCGGTCAGACTTCCCAAAACCAGCAGTCGGAAGATGCGTAAGGACCAACTTCGCGGGGCAGAAGTTGGTTACTGGAATCGAGGCCCCCAGGACCACCATTCATGTTTCGCAAACCAAACGGGGTAACAAGAGCCTGACAGTGGAGGCACTAATCAACGAGAAGAAGTGCGTAGCCACCATCGACACAGGTGCCACTGCCTCCATTGTAAGAAGAGATATCGTCAAAAGCTCCTGGCTGCACAACACCAACAGCTACTGCCTGAAGACTGCAACAGGGGAAATGGCGAAGGTATTTGGAGAAGTTCGTCTTACGATTACTCTGGCAGGACTGACGTTCTCCCATGCGTTTCTGGTGGCAGATATATGCGACGAGTGCATCATCGGAGTAGACTTCATGAAAGCAAATGAAGTAATCTTGGACATCGGGATGCAAGTACTGAGGTATCGAAATGTGGAGATTCCGATGGTGTACGGAAATGAGAATGCCGTAACTCTCAGGACAGTCATCAGCAAAGACGAAGTTTTGCCGCCGTCTTCAGAGACAATCATTTGGACGAAGCTGGAAGGTGATCTTGGGAGCCACCGATTCTACATAGTAGAACCAGACCCAGAGAAGAATTCTCAAGACTACATCGTGGGAAAGACGTTAGTCGAACCAAAGAACACCATGGTTCCAGTGAGGGTTTTGAACGCAAGACCACACACTGTCAAAGTAAGGCGAGGGGAGGTGACTGGAAAATGCACGCCGATTACCGCCGTCGCAACAATATCTGAACGTGATGCTCCAAAACCTCTCCCATCACCTTGGACAGCGGAAACGAGAGAGACGATTCTCCAGTCCAGTGAGCTGAATCAGGAGCAGCGAACTATGGCAGAGAATCTTATCAATGAGTACGCTGATGTATTTGCCTCACAGGACGGGGAATACGGCCGAACACACCTGATACAACATCGAATAGACACTGGTGATACTAGACCAATTCGTCAGCCTGCTAGGCGCCTTCCATTGGCAAAGCAGACAGAAGTTGCAGAGATGGTGTCGGCAATGGAGAAAGAAGGTCTGATTGAAAGTTCCAAAAGTCCGTGGGCATCACCGGTTGTACTGGTTAAGAAGAAAGATGGCAGCACGCGGTTCTGCGTGGACTATCGGCAGCTCAATTACGTCACCAAGAAAGACAGCTACCCTCTGCCACGGATTGACGACACGCTAGACACACTATCAGGAGCCCGATGGTTTTCCACTCTTGACTTGAAGAGTGGCTACTGGCAGGTACAGATCCATCCAGAAGACCGGGAGAAAACCGCCTTCACCGCAGGAAGTGGGCTATGGCAATTCACAGTAATGCCATTCGGGCTGTGCAATGCTCCGGCGACTTTCGAGCGATTGATGGAATGTGTCCTGCAAGGGTTAACATGGAAAACCTGTTTGGTATACTTGGATGATGTCATCGTCGTAGGAAAAACGTTTGCGCAACACCGAGACAATCTAAGGGATGTGTTTCAAAGGCTTCGAAGTGCCCACCTGAAGCTCAACCCCAAGAAGTGCGCCCTGTTTAGAGCGGAAGTCAAGTACCTGGGACACACAATTTCAGCGAAAGGAGTGAGAACCGATCCGGAGAAGGTCGAAGCGGTGAAAAACTGGCCGGTCCCCAAAGACAAACACCAACTAAGGAGCTTCCTGGGCCTAGCCACCTACTACAGACGGTTCGTGAAGGACTTTGCCGGGATCGCAAAGAACCTGCACCAGTTGACGGAAAAGGGAAAACAATTCAAATGGTCAATTGAGTGCGAGAAGAGCTTCAAGGCACTTAAACAACGGCTATGCGATGCCCCGATACTGGCTTACCCCACTCCCGGGGAAACGTTCGTTGTGGATGCAGATGCTAGTAACGTCGGGGTAGGAGCCGTACTCTCCCAGGTGCATGACGGCCAAGAGAAGGTGGTTGCGTACTTCAGCAAGGTGCTCTCTAAGCCAGAAAGGAACTACTGCGTGACAAGGAGAGAACTTCTAGCTTTGATCTTGGCTACGAAGCATTTTCACAAATACCTCTACGGGAGGAAGTTCGTTCTTCGCACAGACCATGCAGCCTTAAAATGGCTATTACAGTTCAAGAGTCCTGAGGGTCAGGTCGCAAGATGGATCGAAAGGCTGCAAATCTACGACTACGAAATACAGCATCGTAAAGGAAAACTCCACTCTAATGCGGATGCACTGTCCCGGAGACCATGCAGAACGGATTGTAAACATTGTGCGCGTCAGGAAGAACGGGAGCTGGTTTCCATCCAAAGAATGAGAGCCGAACCTATCGCCGGCTGGAGCATAGATGAGATCCGGAACGCTCAGAAGGAAGACCCGGATATCGAGCCGATTCTGGCCTGGAAGGAGAACATGGAGAAACCGGATCATCAGAACATCTCTCACAGAAGCCCGACCTTAAAGGCATATTTTGCGCAGTGGGACTCCCTCCATGTCCAAGGAGGTGTTCTGAGAAGAAAATGGGAATCCTCCGACGGAAAGTCGTTTGTAATGCAGCTTGTCGTACCGCGGACGAGGGTCAACGAGGTGTTACAGGAAATGCATGGCGGGGCGTCCGGAGGCCACTTGGGAGTGAATAAGACGCTAGAAAAGGTACGAGAACGTTTTTATTGGTTAAAAGCGAAGGAAGATATCGAAGACTGGTGCAGAAAATGCGACGTGTGTGCAGCTAGCAAGGGTCCGAGAATCAAAACTCGAGGTAAGATGCACCAATACAACGTGGGAGCAGGGTCCTTTCCGGAAACCGACAATGGTAATCGGTATATACTCGTAGTGATGGACTACTTCAGTAAGTGGCCGGAAGCGTTTCCGATCCCTAACCAGGAAGCCAGAACCGTGGCGGAGCAGATCGTCTACAATTGGGTTAGCAGATTCGGTGTGCCGTTGGAATTGCATTCTGACCAAGGGCGGAACTTCGAGTCAAGAATCTTCCAAGAGATGTGTCAACTACTCGGAATCAAAAAGACAAGGACAACCCCGCTTCATCCACAGTCGGACGGTATGGTGGAGCGTTTCAATAGGACTTTGGACGAACATCTCTCGAAGGTCGTAGGTGACTACCAACGGGATTGGGACCGGCAGATTCCTTTGTTTTTGATGGCCTATAGAAGTGCCGTGCATAGCACTACTCGGCATACGCCGTTCGAAATCTTATTTGGTGGAATAGCTCGTTTACCCAGTGAGGTGAAATTTGGATCTCCTACCAATGAGCCCAGAAATGAAGAAGAGTACGTGGCGGACCTTAGGGAAAGGCTTAGGGACATACACCAAAGGACCAGAAGCCAGATTAAGATGACGAGCGACCGCATGAAGACCAGGTATGATGCCAAGGCAACAACGTCAGGATTCCAGGAAGGAGATCTGGTGTGGCTGTATAATCCCCATCGCCAAAAGGGGAAATCACCTAAATTACAGCGGAACTGGGAAGGTCCCTACAGAATAGTAACCCGCATCAACGATGTTGTCTACCGCATCCAACGAGGACCGAGGGCCAAAATGAAAGTGGTTCATGTGGACCGACTGAGTCGATACAATGGCCGAAATGAGGATGCACTTGTTCGGGGCGAACACGTCTAAGAGGGGGGCAGTGTAGCATAATAATAACTACGCTCCTATGACTATGCAGCAAATCCCGAAGTGACTTTTCATTCTGGCAGAATTTTGGTTCGAACTGTCCTTTCATTCGAGGTTCGTGTCTGGGACGAAGTCTCCACAGCTCATGTCAACGAAAGAGACGAATAATATCAGGGATAAAAGGGAATTATAACTGCAAGAATTATTTCTCTTGTTCCAGTGGTCGAAGAATTTGCTAGAAGTTTCTGGCTATCAGAAACTTCTGCTATATAAGGACAGATGGCGATCAAAAAAGAGACAGTTGGTTTAGAACCGTGGCGAAGAGATTGGAAAAGTGATAATGGGCGAAGTTGTAATTTGGTGATAAATTGAAAGTTGAGAGTAAACAAGAAAAAGTAATTAGTTTGGATTTGTGAATTAAGTAATTGAAAGGAGATAAAGTGATTTGAGAGGAAAGAGACCTTGTAAGAAAAGAATTTGCGAAGAATAGTATAGTGTGAACTTGAATTGTTCTATAGACTAGAAAATAAAGAAATAAATTTCACAGAATATCGTTTTATCTACTCGAGCCGTAGCCAGCATAGTACAATATATATAATTTGCGCATTCTTATACTAGTATAATTTGATAGGCGTCATATTCCGTCTTGGAAACAATTTCCAGGCGTAATCTAAGTCGCACTGTCTTAACTCTTGGGAACTAACCCAATCAACGATTCTCAAGAATTCGACAGTATGCACGCGCTTACTAAATTATGTTTGCCTTGCATTTTAGCAGCAAAACGAAATTTTTTTTTTTTTTTATAATTCGCGCGCGCCAAAAGGATTATGAATATCTTTATACTGTTACAGGGTACGGGCTTTTAAGGACAAGGGGAAGAGGAACAGAGGAGAAGCCTATGCACGTTGGCTTTAAATGTTTGAAGATTGTAGTGATGGGGAAATACAGAGCTTGGTAGATCATTCCACAATCGTGTCGTTCGGCTTATAAACGAATCCCTATATTTAACAGTACGACCGAAGTTAGGCTTTAGGGAAAACTGATGTGCATTCGAAACATGTCGCGTATTGCGGGTGAAATTTGGAAGGGGAGGAATGCAACTGGCTATTTCGCTGGAGCATTTTCTGTAGAAGAAACGATAAAACAGGGAGAGACAGGAGACATTTCTCCGATGTTCTAATGAATGAGTGGAATTCACAATGTCTCTATCACCTATAAGTTTTAACGCGCGATTTTGTACCCTATCAAGAATGTGCAGAACGGCCTTGGGTGCACCAGACCAGATATGGGCGTTATATTCCAGCTTAGGGCGGATGAATGCCTTATAAATTGAGGCCAGATCAGACGGGGTAAAATATTTCTTGCACCGTTTAAGGAATCCTAGACATTTTGCAGCATTTTTGGCGACCTCGAATATGTGATCATTCCATCGAAGATGGTTATTAATACACATACCGAGAATGGCAAGTCTTTCGGTTTCAATGATGCAAGCACCATCCATGGATAATGGTTGAGGGTTTTGGTTTCGCTTGAGAGACAGAAGACAGCATTGTGTTTTGGAAGCATTAAATTCCACGCGGTTGGTTGAACCCCATTTAATTATGCTGTCCAGGTCGGAATTTAATGTGTTTAACATACTTTGCCGTTCCCCTTCCACGGCCGAAGAGCAAGGACGTGAGTTAGGGAACGAATATGAAAAACTGAGGGTACTGTCATCAGCGAAGGAATGGATTGGATTAAAAGTTGCAGACAAGAGATCATTTATAAAAATGAGAAGGAGAGTCGGAGACAAAACAGAGCCTTGGGGAACACCAGCATTTATTTGGTGAATTGCAGACTTGAAGCCGTCCAAAACAACTTGTATTGAACGCCCCGAAAGGTAATTTCTAATCCATTGAAGAAGAGACTCATTGATGCCATATGCACGCATTTTCGACAAAAGAGCCGGATGTCAAACTCTGGCAAATGCCTTTAAAATATCAAGCGCAACCATCTTGGATTCGCCGAAGTGATGGAGAGATTGGTTCCACTTCTCGGTGAGATATGCCATCAAATCACCAGTGGACCTGTTGCTACGAAAACCATACTGCCGGTCATTAAGGAGTTTTCGTGAATCGAGATATTTCATAACCTGACGATTTATCAGCGTTTCTATGACCTTGGAACGAAGGGACGTAAGTGCAATGGGTCGGTAATTGGAAGGGAAGGAAGATTCGCCTTTTTTGGGGACGGGCTGGACAAATGCTGTTTTCCATCTACTCGAAAAGAGCCCTGAAAAGTAGGATAGACAGAAAAGCTTACGCAGAGGTTTTGCCAGCGTAGAAGAACACCTCTTCAGAACTATGGATGGGATACCATCTGGACCAGCGGATTTGTGTATGTTAAGACCTTTGAGTACTCCTGCAACTGTAGGAGTGCGAAAGTGGATTTGTCCCATGGAAAATTTGACGCTCTCAAATACAGGTGGAGACGAAGCATTATCTGGCAGCGTGGGGTTCGCTGCAAAGTGAGCAGCAAGCAGATTAGCTTTGTCTAAGAAGCTGGCAGCTGGAATGTCATTGTAAATGAGCGTGAGGATGACAGACGAGGCAGAATTTTTAATATTTTTGACGAATGACCAAAAATTTTTACTACCTTTGGGACATTGTAGGATTTTTTGCCTCAATTTTTGGTCATGTAAGAATTTTACACGTCGAATATGGGCATTGCAGTCTTTTCTGGCTTGTTTAAACTTCTTTCGGTTTTCCTCAGATTTGTTGGCTTTATAAGACCGAAAACTTACTTCTTTCAACCTGATAGCCTCTTTACAGCTCTGGTCAAACCACGAGTTTGCCTTAGGTTTAATGCTCTTTATTCTGTTAGGAATAAAGTCATTCATACCTAAGAGTATAGTGTTAGTGATCATATCAGCAGCGGCATCCACGTCGCTATCGAGGAAGCATAGCGACCAGTTAAAACTCCTAAAGGAGCTATTGAGGCCGCTCCAGTTGGCTTTCTCGTATTGCCCTACTTTTCTTTTAGGAGCTTTTCTTTAACTGTGTGGTCAGAGTACGAGAATTTAGCTGATACGATATTGTGGTCAGACCGACCTAGAGGCGCTAGAACATCAATGGTGTATTTATCAGGGTGAGAAGTAAGAAACAAGTCTAAGGTGTTGGCGGAATGACTTACAATGTCCGGTATACGTGTAGGCTCATTTACAAGCTGAGTCAAATTGTTAATCTCAGCAAAAAGTTCAACATACCTTCCTTCGGGTGTTGTCTGGCCAGAATGTTGAAGCCAATCCGAATTGTGTATATTGAAATCGCCCGCAATGACAATTTCAGTATGAGGATACAAGGAGACAATTCGAGTGATGGAATCAGACAACGCATCAAATTCATCAAAAGTTGAGTTGCTGTCCGCACTAGGGCTTCTGTAAATAAAGCAGTAGTGAATTATTTGCTTACGGACGGTGAATTTTAGCCATTTGAAATTAAATTCAGGGTTGGAACAGTGGCCATACTGTGGTGGAACTTGGTAAGCAATATCACTACGGACATAAATGGCGAGGCCACAGTGGGGAAAGAATAATGACACTAAGTTATATCCAGGCAGTTTCAAATCAGAAGATTCTTCCATTACCTGTGTTTCGCTTAGTGCCAGAACAGCTGGTTTATGGGAATGGGCGTGGGCGTACATATCGAAAAAATTCGTTCGAAGCCCACGAATGTTGGTAAGATCAACCCTAAATTCCCTCATCACTACAACATAGAAACACAAAAAGACACAGCTCTGACGTAACTAAGCAAACCTGTGAAGTGTAGATCCAAAGAATAGTTTTCCAAAACAAACTGTCGCAGGTGCTATGCCCAAACGACAATCAGCTGTATTCACAGTCCGCTATGCATCAAATGTTACACTCTCTCAGTCATCGCAACTGGAAGTATATACATATATAGCACATGCTCCAATTGCGATAACGAAGAAGCGCAACAGCGAGTGAGTGGGGGTGGTAAGATGGAATGCACCGGCACTGAATTGTGTTTGTATAATTTGCAATGCAATGAATATGCGACAGAGAACGTCGCAGTCGGTGATTGAATTTTAAACGATATAGTTGTGTTCTATCTTATTGCAAGAAGTAAGGTCATAATTTTTACACAGGCACGAATTACGGATTTTCTAACGGTACTTAATCCACTGACCAATCCATACGAAATATCATGTGGTTGTTTGCTCCAGAATCAAGAAACCATTCGTTGGATTCCCCTTCAATAGAAGTAACCATTGTGCATGTGCAGACAAAAGCGTTGCCATGAGAATCCTTTTGGGCAACATGTCCATATTCATACCTTGATGGACAATCCTTTTTGGCCCGGCTTCTTGCAGGAAAAACATTTCCCCGACTTACCCTTGGATTTAATTTGGTTCTTTGGAAAAAATGATCCCCTTTTAGCAACTAATTGCACTTGTTGTCGTCGCTGTTTCAACATGAACCTGCGAACTTAAGCGTGACACTTCCATTATTAAACGAGATGTTAGATTCTCAATAGTCTTCTCGCTTGATGTCGTTTCCATGCAATAAAGAAGTGGTTATATTCTGGTGGCAAAGTCATAAGAATTTTGGTAATTAGCATTGTCACCGATATCCATTCACCGCATTCCTTTAACTGATGTGCAATTGATTCGAGTTTTGTTATATGTGTAGCAATATCATCAGATGAATCTTTTGAAAAACTATAAAATCTTTGTTGAATCAGATGTACTCGTATATTAGTTTCTGCTTTTTGCTCATATACCAATTCTAATTTCTTCTACATGGCAAGTGACGTGGCACAGTTCATTATATGAACAAGTGCTTATGGATCCACGCTCATCACAATCATTTTTTGTGCTCTTCTATCTAGCTTTTCCCATTCCTGCAATTTTAAAGTCTCCTCCACCTTCGGCATCTTCTTTTTCCCATTGACAATATCACACATATCGCTGGCACTTAGCATGACTCTAATCTGGAACTCCACTAGTCTGCACTCAACAGCTTATTAATTTAAAATAAATCGCCCTCCATTTCCAAAATACGAAAAGCCTACGCAAACTAAACTTACTGCGCCTACGAATATTCACTTCCCGCTATATGAACTTAAATTGCAAAAAAAATTGTTAGCAACCAAAAAAAAAAAAAAAACTACCGCGAGGAAGACTATTCTACGCTTTAGTTAAACTGTACAAAAAAAAAAAAAAACGGTAATTCAATGGACTTGGGCCTGGGCTCATAACCTGTCAAAATAAAAGGACCGACATCTGTGGAGAACAAAACTAGAGTGAGTGTTTATATAATTTGTTAGACTTCATCTAGAACACAGTAATATATAGGTATATGATAAGCAATTGGTATATGTTACGTACATACAGGGCCGGTCCGAGCCAAATGAGCGACCTGTGCAAGCCCTACGTTTAGCGCCCCATTCTTCAGTTTTGGCAGCATAAGTTCTTTCCACATTACCCAAGAGGTAGACTTTCAATGCGTTTTGTAATTAATATTAATATAATTATATATACATATTTGTTAAAATATAAAAAAAATAAGAAAAATAAAAATATAAAATATGTACAAAATATGTACAAATAAAAATTATTACTTCAAGGAACTTAAGTTAATTTTTTTAAGGTGAAAAAAAGTAAAAACCGATGTTAAACTTAATAGTTATAATAATTTTAAATAAATTAAAAAAATTGAAATGCAACGAAGACATGTGCAGAGAGGAAAAGTTCAATCTAGAAAACTAACTTTTCTGGCCTTAGCTTTAGTAAATTTTGTTATAAGGTCGTCATAGTCTAAAAACTTTAATAACTCCCTTTCTAGTGACATTATAGACAAACCTACCAATCTTTCTTGAGTCATGTTTGTCCTAAGGTAATTTTTTATTATCTTGAGTTTAGAAAAACTACGTTCTCCTGAAGCTACTGTGATTGGCAGTGTGTTTAAAATTTGGAGGGCAATAACTACATTGGGAGTAAGATCTTCTATGCTTGAACTAAATATAAAATTGAACACCTCTAAACATGAGCTTTCTGGTTTTACAAGTAGCGATAATACTGTTAACTCTTGATACAATTCTGAGCCACCTAAATCTTTAAAACCTCCAAAAGTTAAAACGCTTTGCAAATTAAGGTATGAAGAACGTAAATTGTTATTTTTCAAACATTCGCTTATGTTATTTAAAAATAAAAAAATTGTGTTGTATGCTTCAAGCTGCTCGAACCTTTCTGTAATTGATTGAATCGCTTGATCTAGTATTTTGAAATAAAACTCTACCTTAAATATTTGTTTCGGTTCTAAAATAGTTTCGGAACATTCATCAGCATAAAGTCTTTTTCGCCGACGAGATCGTAAGGAAGATGTTTCTGGAAATTTAGATGGTATTTCAAGACTACTAGCAATACGCTCAGTTAATTGAACATAATCATTCAATTTTTCATCTGAATGCATTTCAACCAAAGTATGTTTAGTATTTTCTAAAACCTTAACACTTGCTGACAAATTAACGGGACGGACTTTGCAAATATTTACTGGTTATGTTTATTTTTTCTACTATATCAAACTAAATCAATAAGCAACATATAAATGCAAAATCGAAAGTTTTGTTTCCTGGCGACACTGCAAAGTTTTTTGCTTCAGGATTTCCTCTCTGAGATATTTCTATAAGGGCTTCATATATATCTCCTAAGTTTGTTTTTAAGGGTTTTAATGCATTTAGCCTGCTTTGCCATCTTATTTCTGAAAGAGGTTTGAAAGTAAGGTTAGGCACATTTTTTTTATAAATGTCCCACCGCGTTGTAGAACTTGAGACAAAGCTATATAAGCATTGAACTGTGTCAAAAAACTTAACAGCATCTAATGAGCACCAAGCTGAATCATTGACTACTAAATTCAAGGAATGCGAGCAGCATGGGTCGAAAAATGCTCTTCAAGGGTTCGAATTCTATCCTGAACACCAGCTTCTTTTCCCTTCATATTTGAACCATTATCGTAACTTTGACCTTGACAGTTCCTTATTGAAATTCCATGGAATTCGAGTTTGTCTAAAATTAACTTTGTAAAAGTGTTTGGCCTCTTTTAGCATTAACACAATTTTATTGGTAACAGTTGTGGAAAAGATACTTATTATTTCATTCTGTATATTTTTGCTCAAATATTTATTTTGGGTTTCTTGATTTGTTATTCTCCTCAAGTGCTCTCCTAGAACCAAATCAAATGAGGCTACTTCCTCAACAAGCTGTAAAAGGTTATTGAACTCAAACAACACGTCAGAAGATCCTCAAAGCTAATGCTTGAGAATCGAGAAATTTAACTAAACTAAATAGTCTTTTCAAAACAGCTCTCCAATGCTTTGTTTCAGTTTGGACTGAGCTATCAAAAATTGAGTCTATCGTTGTGCCTGACCTCAAACTTTTTCGAAAAATTTCCACGATTTAAAATTTTGCATGTGAAATAAACTATTATGATTTTTTAAAACTGCGCTTAAATGTGGCCAGTCGGAACATCCTGTACTTGTGTTTGACAAAGCTTGAGGATTTTTGTTCGTGCAAACAAAACACAACAGAAACAAAACACAGAATCTATTGAATTCGAATAAATCAGCCAAACCCTCGGAACTACCTTGCCATTTGCTAAGGTTCGTTGATAACTGGAAGTTGTAAATCTTCTGTTATTAGTTTTTAGAAAAGAATGATCCTGAACTGGAATTGGGCCCTTTCCTACGATTTTTTTTATATCATCGCCTGATAAATTTGTCCAGTTACTTGGATCTTCAAAAAACTCCTCCGAATTTACTAGAGCTCCTACCTTAACTGTACCTAAACTACTTTCTGCTTCTACTGTATCGACATAGCTATTTACATTACATAATTGTGTTTCCCAAAGAACTTACCTCAACTGCATATTCAGCGCTGCATTTCAAAAATGTATTCTGTCTTTTTTCTTGTTTTTTATTTTCGGCTTCAACAAGTCTACGCCTTTTCCTATTTTCTGCCCCCGAAGGCTCTTTTTTGTCCATTTTCTTTGCTAATTATGAACAACACAAAAAACTGTTCGTTTTCAGAATAGGCACTTCCACAGTTCAACCTTTCACTTAACTTTCTTAAAATATAAAATCGCGACTTTGAAAAGAAATATGTTATGTATTATTTATTTTATTATTATTATTTTCAATTGAATCGCGTATTCCTTAATTACACAACAGCTCAACATCGAAAAACAATCCAAATCATCTGGGCTAACTCAAAAATAATAACAAGTGCAACAAGAACAATAATGCACCGTTATTTGTTCATTTTTCTCTTTTTGCTTGTTTTTGAGTGTAAGAACGAGTCGAAACTATACCTATCTTATCCATTCTCTTTTCAAACAATATGTCAAATGAGTAAATCTCATACGTGCAGAAATAAAATCTGCACGTTTTCACTCAAATGATTCCATATGAATTGAGGATTGAGTTTATTATTTTGAGATTTTTTCCTATTGAAATTTTTTAGTGTTTGAGCAAGAAATTACCCGCGCTTGGCGACCTGTGCATTTGCACATCCTGCACATATGGTGGGTTCGACTCTGCGTACATAGCTTACAAAAGAGAACGAGAGTTTGCAAACAAGTTAGACTCTAGAAGAGCACAGAATAAATTATAAATATTGCTGAATTGCTCTTAATAGATTTGATATTCTGTCACTTTTCCATCGAACCGACGAGTAGTCCAATTTACGAGTATTGCAGTCGAACTTCCCCAAGTTAAAATCGCAGGAAAGCAGGAAAAAATGAGAGTAAAGGAGAATTTCGACTAAGGGAGAATCAATTCCATATTAATAATTAAGTAAAGTAATAAAAATAAATAATTAATCAAGCAAGCAAAAAATCATTCTATTTAGAAGCACTTCTATATTTTTGATTATTTCACGACTCATTTTATTATTATTATTATTATTATAATTTATTAGAGACATAATTACAAATTAATATCCTAATACTAAAGAATACAAGCTACTACTATCTAACTAGCTTAAACACCGCCCTCTTCGCCAGGCATTAAAAAAAAACTGTTGTTGTACTCAGCTGTATGTACCACAACGGTATCGCATAAAAAAATGTTTTTGTAATTTTTTTTAAAAAATTTAAAAAAAAACAACTAAATTGGTTGAAAATTACGGGCGGTAGAGGAAAACATACGCATTTTGCCACTTAATTTTATATATGTATATACTCGTAGATTGGATTAAATGACATATAAGTTATTAACAATGTATATGTTTTGTTAAGAAGGGTTTCGAAGGGAGATGTTTTGGTGGTTAAAGTTTGTATATTTGATGTGCAGGTTCCAGGTGCTCCTATGCCTAGAACGTGGTTGATTTTCTTTCCTGAGAAGATGTTAGTGTGTAACTCAACACATAATTAAAGTACAATTATTCACTCTGGTGTTTAAGTTGAACGACTCGTGTCGTTTTTTGATTCGTGGCGTTTTAGTGTCGGTATTACGGGAGCGAAACGCTTTGAGTGTCGTTTTACTTACCTTCCACAGAAAAAAACTGACATTGACAGTTGCCTGTCTACATCTTTTATTAATCACCCTTATAATTCTTATACTTGAGTCTCTAAGTACGTCGGTTTTAGTGAAACATAAAATTTGGTGAAACAAAATATGGAATATTAGATTCAAAATGTTCTTTTGGCTAAACGAAGAGGCATTTGTTTATTTTCTTAATGAAGTGCAGAAACGGGGTCCAGAAACAATAATGCCGTTTTGTTTTTGGTTTAGCACAACCTACCGTAAGCAAGATTTTGAATTCCAAAGCACGGAGGAAGAAAAGCTGGAGTTCCAGAGGTAATTGGATGTGCCGACGGTACTCACATACAGATTTTGGCTCCAAAAAAGCAGAAGGTAGGTACTACAATAGGAAAGGTTTCTTTAGTATAAATGCTATGATTGTAAGTTGAAAATCCTAAATTGTATGCTTCATTTTGTCATTTCTGTAAATTATAATACATTTTAAGTCTGTGATGTATTGTATGTAAGATTCGTTGATGCCAGGCATGCTGGAACCAGCCGTGGTTCTCATGTTTGGAATTCAAATGAGCTAAGGGGAATATTGAAAAGGCGCTTTGACAGAGGCGAACGAAATACTTGTTTGTTGGGTTAGTACGAGTATGTTTTAATTTTTCTTTTGATATGATTTAACGTCTCTGCAAAAAAGATAGATTTAACGTCTGCTATTGCTGTGGATGTTGATGGAAGTGTTGTTGGTGTTAATGGTGTCCATCCTAATGCAAATGTACTTTATGCACTTTGTGTAGTTTGCATTTCGCCAAACACTTTTCCCACAGGGTCGACTGGTCATTCAGGGCAAGAAGTGTTACTATTGCTTCTTATGTTTTATTCAAGTACTTTTGACTGAAAGATTCTCTCCCTGTGGCTCCTACTTCTTTTTTGTTGAATATAAGCTTCTTTTTCACTTTGAATTTGGCATCGAACCAAACCTATAATTATATAATAGTTAGTGGTTCTGTCTAACTTTACATTTAGTATATGTGCTTTTTGCCATTTTGTATCGTTCAGCATTGGTGGTCCTAAGCCATTTAATGTAGAAGCTACCTCTTCTCACCCAGTTTTCTGCGAAGCCGTTTGTGGCACACCTCTTTTGTTTATTGTTATTTTTACCCTTAATAAATATAAATTAGACTAAATGTATGGAGAAATTTAACAAAACTTACATTTTAAACTAATTTTTAATGTCTGGAGTTTACCTATTCCTCTACGACAAAAACAGGCGTTTAATTAAGCTTTTAGCCACACTTAAACGACAGATAAAATACCGGTAAAGACTTAAACGCTAACTGTCGAAACTGTCGAACAAGAATTACGTTCCACAAAACATAAAATGACAGCTGTTGGAAATGACGTTAAACGAGTGGCGTAACGCCAGCTATAATGCCGAGTTCGCACTGTCTTTTTTTGACGACGCGTTTAACGCCACTCATAATAAGGGTGATTGAAATCATCAGCAAAAAGCCATATATTAAGTTTTATTGCGAACATTATTATTAAAGTGTGTGTGAGATATCATCGAAACTTTGCATTCGTTTGAAAGGCCTATCGATGCCATTATGTATGGAATATAATATCGTTCAAATGTCCGCCGCAGCTTCTCTGGGTGGCGCGCATTCGAAATGTCCAATTTTCCATGACTATGGCGCGTATATTAAGCTGAATTTGACCGATGGCATGGGTTATATTGGCTTTGAGGGCCGCTGGGGTTTGTGGCTTATTCGCATAGACTTGCCACTTCAGAAAACCCCACAAGAAAAAGTCTGACGGGGTCAAATCGCACGATCTCGGTGGCCAGTTCACATCACCTCCACGTGAGATGACCACGCCCTCGAATCGCTTGTGCAGAATTTCCAATGTGACGTATGGCACGTAGCGCCGTCTTGTTGAAACCACATGTCGTTGGTGTTCATATGATCCAATTCAGACCAAAAGAAGTTGGTAATCATCGACCTATAGCGCTCGCCGTTGACGGTGATGGCCTGGCCAACGTCGTTCTCAAAGAAATATGGACCGATGACGCCGCCAGCCCAAAATCCACACCAAAAATTTACTTTTTTGGGATGCATTGATCGTCTTGGATCTCATATGGATTGGTATCGTCCCAAATTCGACAATTTTGTTTGTTGACGTTCCCATTCATCCAGAAATGGGCTTCATCGCTAAAGATGATTTTTCAATGAAAATTAGTGTCAGTTTCTAACTGCTCAAGAGCCCATTCAGCGAACACACGTGGTTATCTATGGTCGTTTACATTCAGCTCCTGGGTCAGTTGAATTTTGTACGGGTGCAGGCCAAAGTCACGACGCAAAATTCTTCAAGTTGCGAAAAGGCCGAGTTCTTGTGAGCGATGCGAAATCGGCTGCCTCGGATTCTCCTGCACACTTTCACGGACAGAGGCGATGTTTTCGGCAGATCTTGCGTTCTGTCGACGTACGGGTGTTGGTTGATCGTTTACTGAACCAGTGGACTCAAATTTATCCACCATACTGCGAATAGACCTCGGAAGGACGATTATGGCGACCGTAAAATGCGCGAAGTGCACGAGACGTTGCCCGAACAGAACACCCATTTTGATAAAAAATTTTTATTATTTGCAAGTGTTGTTGATCGCTATATCCGTTCATGGTGATTTGGCAAAAGAGACTGAAAAAATGACAGTTAATTTGACAGATGTAGCTTCAACAATATGGCCGCTATCAACTGTCAAAGTTCGGAAGTCCCTATTGGAAGAATTATAATCACGGAAAATGAACGGGGACATATATGAAACCAAAATAAGAAGCAAAATATTTCCATTTTGTTGTTAACATAAAAGAATTTATTAAAAAGAAGAAAAAATGACAAACCGAATTTTCGAATCCTTCGGCTCAGCGATTTCCTCCAATATTATTTTGTATGCCTCCTTATTCATTTTTCGAATCACTCGAACCATATCTCCCACTCCACTTGAAGAGAAACATACCAGACCATAACAGAACCACCTCCATGCTTGATGGTAGAAACCACTTAGTCTGGTAGCATCTTTTGTTCAGCGCTGTGTCGAACGAAAACTCTGTTTTGTGCCAAATACCTCGAACTTGGATTCATCGCTCCATAAAACTCTGTTGAAATCTTTTTTCCAGTTTTTTTTCGCCCTTCTAATCTTTTCTGCTTGTTTTGTGGTCGCAGCCGGGGTTTTTAAATAACAACTCGCCCAAATAGTCCATAATGTCTTATCGTTCGTTTGACCGTTGTCAAAGACAGCAGTTTATTCTTTTATTGTAACAAAATACAACTTTATTTCGTCTTCTAAATTACTGATCTTTTCGATCTTTTTAGATTTTAGCTTCCTATTCCGACCACTCTGTCGCTGTTTTTTCGCCCTCCTCGTTTTTCTCTTCTTTCTTTTTCGTCTTCCTTTTCTTTTTTTCCCGCTCTTTTTCTGGTTGCCAACAGATGGTGGTTTAAAAACGTTTGTGATGTATTCGCCACCGGATAGCATTCTAGATAAATGTCTTAGGAGTATCACGAACTTCTGTCAGAACTGTACAGAGTTCTACTACTCTACAGCTGGAATCTAAATATAAGTTTGTTCCGCTCGCACTTTGCAACCATCTTGCACAAATCTGCTGACAGCTATGTAACTCGTCATGACTTTGATTCACTCTCTTTCTTCTCGTACCTTCCTGCTAAGCAACTAGAAACCGACGAATAATTGAGATCACGTTTGTAATTCATATTTAATTGATTAAAAATAAATACTTGAAGTTTCGAAAACTTTGTGATTTATTTGCTACATGTGGGATTTTCAATCCCCACATATTGGTGACCCCTTCGTGATCCGAACAGATTGAAATTACTAACCAACATGCCAGTTTGAACTCATTTACGCTGACTCATCCAAATTCCAAAGTGTGATAAGCAAGCTGACTTATAAAGACAATCAAGATCCATCTTTACCGAACGTTAATTTGTTGATGTTCGAGTCACGATGACGTCACGAAGACCTCACATGTGACATACCTTGGTGATCAACGCCCCCACAGCCTAAATGTCAAACATATCAGTGACAAAATAAATGTCAAAATTGTATATAATGTTTCTATATAAAAGAACAAAGAAGTTTTGCTAATAAATTACTACAGTTTATAACGTGGAATAAGACAGGTTGTTATTGGCAAACAGCCCTTTTTTTCCAGTGTTTTTTCCAGTTTTGAGATACAGCTTTCTTAGGACAACGTTTGTACTTGCCAACCGAACTTTTAGCCTTTGTTTTGAATATTTTCTTGTGGCACAGACGCCAACATTTGGCCCTTCACAAGTCTAAAACAAAAAAAAGGACAATATTAGTATGTGAAGTGTGTGTTAGAAATAAAATAAATAATTCGAAATTCACCTGTGGACTTTTTCGAGCCTAAAAGTATAATAAAAAAGACAGTATTAATGTGTCAAGTGTACTTCAAATAAAGGAAAAAAGCAAATTGTAATTAACCTGCGGACATTTAACCTGCAAACCAGACAATTACATCCAGGAGCGATTCAATCATCACAGAAGTCAGTTGGAAGGATTGCGGAGCCGCTGAAATTGCCAAGAAGCTACGAGTGGACGTTTACTTCATTCTACAAGTAAGTGGAATATTTTTTTCTTACTTTTTTTTCGTACATACATATAAATAAAGTAACATAAAATACAAACGTAATGAGTAAGGGTTTGTTGTCGAGTACGCTGAAACAGCTGGAGAAGGACATCGTCAACTTCAATAAGACCGGCTCAAGTAAGCGCACTCGTACTATTTGGCAGGCAGCCTGTCACTGCTGGAAAAGACAATGGCATCAGATACTATCCAGTTTCAGGGCCGGCATAGGTGACGACGATGCTCAAAATGTAGAAGTCGAGGCTATTTTCGAGAATATAAGAGAGAATTACTTTGACTACTGCAGCAGCTTGCTAGATGCTGTCGATAAAACCCAGCCTGCTGCAAAAAAGGAAGAATTCAAGCCCCTAGAATCAACTACGAATACATGCAGGAGGTCGGACATCAAGCTGCCTAAAATAAATTTGCCAGTTTTCTCGGGAACTTATGAAACGTGGCGTGCCTTTCACGATCCCTTCTCCTCGTTGCATTATTTAAAGTCGACTGTGTCTGACGAAGCTGAAAAACTTTTGGCTCACCTGAAGATCGACGAAGGCAATTACGTTAAGGCTTGGAGTATCCTAACTGACAGGTATGACCACACACGTTTTCTCGTCAACACGCAGCTTAAGTGCCTGTTCAACCAGCCGTCAGTGACACAGGAACGATCAGAGCCCATCAAGGGGCTGTTGGATACGTCGACAGAGGTGATTCGTAGCTTGACGAACTAGAAGGTGCCCGTTGAGAACTGGGATGTGGTGCTTATTTTCGTGCTGCTGCAGAAACTGCCCACGAAAACTCAGCAGCTTTGGGAGGAGAATCTAGGCACCAAGAAAAACAGCAAGGAACTGCCGACGTTTGTGGAATTCAAGGCAGTTTCTAGAAACCAGGTTCTGCACTTTAGAGGCTGTCACCTATCAGCAAGTCAGACCATCAGCAGAAGTCAGACCATCAGCAGAAGTCAGACCACCCAGAAGCACGTTGCAACGAAACGCGTTCCACTCGCAGACCAACTCAACCAAATTTTCCTGCAAGGTTTGCAGCAAGGGTCAGCATGCGATTCGGAAGTGCGGTTGCTTTCTGAAAATGAGCATCTCAGACCGATGGCAGTGTGTGGGTAGATTAGGCCTTTGCAGAAATTGCTTGGCATATATCCATACGTCAGAGCAATGCCCAAGCGCTCGTAGGTGTTACTATTGCCAGCAACAACATCATTCCCTTCTGCACAACACACCAAACGCTATCCTTCCTCCACCTTCAAATTCACAGGCTCAAAAACGTAATAATTTTTCAGCATCCACCATGAACGCCAATGCTCCAAATTTTCAGCCAGCTCAAAAGGAACAGCCGTCAACTAGTTCAGCCGTTAATGCGTTCCACGCAGCATCCACAACCAACACGCAAGTTCTATTAGCAACAGCTATAGTGAACGTCAAGACGTCGTCAGGGGAGATGTTTCCACTTCGAGCCCTACTGGACTCGGGCTCTGAAGCTACCTTCATTACGGAGTCAGCCGTAAAACTGCTTCGCTTGAGAGCGACATCCACGATGGTCAACAGTGGCACATGCAGAAGATGCATGCATTCGACCTTTGCAACAACCACACAGGCCTTCATTTTCAAGTAGCTGTCTGGGCATTTCCCGGCCCGAACTCCGTCCGTCGGAAGGTGGAAGCAATTTTAATCAACTAACCAATCGCGGCGATGCTCTGGAAGAATTTGCTGCTGAATTCCATGCACTGAGGGTTGATGTAAACAAACTAAAAACATTGGTAGATGATCCCACAACCAAGCATTTGATGAGTATAAGAAAAATTAAATACTGAAATCGCACATCTTCAAGCACATATCGAGGACTAAAAAGTTGATAGATTATCGACCGATGCTATCTTAGTTGGAATACCATTTATCCCTAACGAGAACTTAAAAATCATATTTAACCATCTTAGCCATAAAATAGATTTCCAACCGCCCGCACTTGGCAGAATCTTCCGCTCCAAACCTGGAGAAGACTCTGTCATTATCATTAAATTTCTCTCTACGCATGACAAGAGCAAAACTTTAATTGCGCTAACAAAATTTCGTAAAACAAACTCGCGACAACTGGGCGACATATTCGTTGAAGGTTCAAGTAAACAAATCTACCTACACGAGAGCTTAACCGCACATAATCGTACAATACTCCGTCATGCAATTCGCCTCAAACGTCAGCACTTGCTCTCTTCTGCATTCACCGCCCGTGGCTACGTGTGCGTAAAAGTGAAACAAGAAGAAAAACCTGTCTGCGTTCGATCACTTGCGGAATTGAATTATTGCTCATACGCACACACATTTTACCATCAATCCCCATCGTGAGCAGCATGAACAAAATATAGATGTCAATTCGCCAGTTGCTGTGATTCAACTAGAGTTGCCAAATGTCGGAAATAAACAAGAAGACTAGCTTATCATTAGTTTCTATACACGATTTTTTAATTTTTTTATTATTTATTATTTTCTATTTTTTATTATTTATTATTTTCTATTTTTTATTATTTATTATTTTCTATTTTTTATTTTTTCTATTCTCGTTATTAATATTATTTTTGAATATTGCACTTTTTTCCTTAAATTAATGTAACATAAAAATGTGAAGTTATTCCGAAATAACCGTGACTGTTCTTTTTTCCTCAAATGGCATTTTTTATACTTGAAAGCAAACGGACACTCAGTGGTGGGTAATAGTGTAATTCCTGTGACCGGTAGCATATCCAGAGTTAATAATACGCATGTTATATTGAACATTCTGCGGAGGAGATATGATGGTTTATGGATCTCATATTAATACACAAAGCCTAGGAAAGCATATAGATGAGTTTAAGGCTACTTTCTCTGAACCGGTAATAGATATAGTGCGTCTGTCGGAAACGTGGTTAAAGGATAAAACTGTAAACAGTTTATTAAAGACGGGAGAGTACAAAATTTTCCGCGCGGATCGAGATTGTCGCAGGGCGGGTTGTGTTGCCATGTTTATTAAAAGTAGCCTAACTGCTAAGGTGGTCTACTCGTCGAACACAGATAGTGTAATTGAGTTTTTGTTTTTTGAAGTATTGTGCGGAGGGGACAAATGCTTGGCGGGAGTAATTTATAAACCACCCAGAGTAACTGATACGAGTACAATAACGGATGTTCTTGAAGAAATAACATCCAATTATAATCACATCCTCGTTACTGGAGATTTTAATGCTAATCTTCTCGACATCAGTAACAAGAGATTCTACGATAGTTTACTCTCGCTAAACCTTATCCCTGTTAATAAGACCAGTCCCACACATTTTACAGCTACAAACTCCACTCTCTTGGATATCTTACTGGTGAGTCAGCCCGACTACGTGAATTATTACGGACATTTAGACGTTCCTAGATTTTCGAAACACGACCTTATTATTGAGTTTTATGACCTTCCTGTAAACCGTTCAATAGAAACTAAAATAATTCAGTTTAGAGATTTCAAGGCACGAACTGGGATGGGGTTTTCCTTGTCTCATCAGTCGATGAACAAGTTGACTTTTTTACGATTAAAATTAACCATTTGTTTGACATTCATGTGCCAACTAAAACCATAACGGTCCGGTATGGGAGCAATGAATGGTATACCAACCTAATTGAAACACTTATCTGTCAAAGGAATGCCGCCTATAAAAAGATGGAAGCGTTATCGGATCCCGAGCTTCCATGCTGATTTTAAGAATCTGCGCAACGCTGTTAACGTAGCGATATGTAGATCGAAGCGTAGATTCTTTGTCTCTAACTTCGGTAGTTTATCCTCGAGCAAATTGTGGAAAAATATTAAGTCTCTCGGATTATCAAAACAAAAGAGTAATTCAGATGTGCAATGTGATGTTATTGATCTAAATAGACGGTTTTTAACTGCATCTTTATCTGATAACACCCAGATTGGTATGATGCCTCCAGTCAGTGGTGCCCCCTGGAAGCATTTTTGACATCAGTTTCAGTTTCTCAAGAGCGGATCAGTTTCAGCGAGCGTCCTTCTCTGGTCAAAACAAAATCAGCTGAGGGTTAACGCTGGGAAAAGTCAAGCTATTGTTGTGAGTAGGAATGCTATGGATACCTCATGTTTTCCAACAGTCGAGTTAGGTGGCACCAATCTAAAATATGTTGATAAGGTGAAGAACTTAGGCATTATATTAAACCAAACCCTTACGTGGGATGATCACGTGTCCTTCACATTGGGTAAAACGTACGGAGCTTTACGTGTTCTCCACTTAGCTGGAAGCTGCCTGCCAACTAAGGTGAAACTAGTATTAGCAAAAACACTCGTTCTGCCGATCTTGCTCTACGGTAGCTTTGTTTCCTGCTGTCCCGACAGCGTCAGCCAGCGAAAATTTAACGTTGCGTTTAACAATATCGTCCGATTTATCTATGGCTTGCGCAGATATGACCATGGTTTTTTCCATGCCTCTGCAAAAGTACTTAGACCTTCAAGTATTACTGTTTCTATTTAAATTACGACAAACAAAAACACCTCAATATCTCTTCGATAAGCTGGTGCCTGCGACATCGCAAAGAAGCAGAGTTCTAATTGTTCCCACATTTAGATATGAAGTTACTAAACGACAATTTTCTGTATATGCTGCTGGTCTATGGAATTCACTCCCAGCCAATTTACCTCGATGGCCTGGTCTTAGCTGATCCATACTTCTACAGACCAGCCAAAGTAGATCTGTTGCTAGGTAGCGATGTTTTCGCAGAGATATTGTTGCCAAACGTCATTAGGTCCCAGGAAAAAGAAATGCCCGTCCTCCAGAAAACAAAGTTAGGTTGGATCTTGTTCGGAAGAGCACCAGTAGAACCGGAACCCATCAGAGCCTTCTTTCAATCAGCAGACAGCGATGCACAACTTCACAAGTTCTGGGAACTGGAAGAGTTGCCGTTCGAAGATGTTGAAACCGCCGAGGACATCGCTTGCGAGGACCATTTCGCTAAGAACACCCGACGTTTGAGTGATGGACGTTATCAAGTAGCGCCGCCATTTAAAGGTAACGTACATCCGGTTTTAGGTAGGACCGAGAAGGTGCTTTATAGCGTTTTGCAGAGCTCTAGAGGCGTCTGGCGGCAAACCCACAATTACGGGATCAGTATGCAGCTTGCATATGGAGGAAGTAGAAGGATCCTCTGTGACCAACAACGGACACTACTTCCTGCCACATCATGCCGTTATGAAGGAAAGTAGCTCCACAACCAAGCTGAGGGTGGTCTTCGGCGCTTCTTTTAAGACAGGTGATGGAGTTTTATTAAATGATCAGCTGATGGTAGGCCCTAGTCTTCAAAACAATGTGACGGCCATTATTCTTCGGTGGAGGTTTTACCACTTCACATTTTTGGCCGACATCGAAAAAATGTACCGACAAATATGAGTGACGGAGCAGGACTCGAGGTATCAGCTGATATTTTGGCGTAAGGTTCCCACCGCGCCACTAGCTGACGACACAGAGGCTCAATATCCGGGAGCCGCGAAGATGATTCGGAAAGAGATGTACGTAGACGATCTCATCTCTGGTGCAGACACCATAGCTGAAGCTAAAAGAAAAAGGAAGAGACAGGCGGTTTTAACTTACGCAAATGGACGTCCAACGCAGAAGAACTGCTCAAAGAGATTCCAGACCAAGACCGTGAGTTGACGTTTTCACTGCCGTCCGAGGGCTCAGACAGAGTCAAAACACTCGGCATCCATTGGCTTCCTATTGACGATCACTTTTCTTTTCGCTACACTCCGCCAAGCGGTTCACAGCCAACGAAGAGGTTCGTGCTTTCGACAATTGCGCGCTTGTTTGACCCCATAGCATGGATCTCGCCTTGTATCCTTAAGGCGAAACATGTCATGCAGCTGCTCTGGGTCCACAAAATATCTTGGGATGAGCCTTTTGAGTCGGAGATCCTGGAAGAGTGGAACACATTTTACGAGGAATTAAGGATCATTAACGAAATACGGCTGCCAAAATGGATTCAGACAGCTATAAGGTCAAATCGCGTCGAATTGCACGGATTCAGCAACATCAGAAAAGGCGTATGGAGCAGCAGTCTATCTACGGGTTAAGGACGAGGTAAAGGTAAAGTTCACATGCACAGGTGTACTCCCATCAGCACTAGAATGGTCTACTCTATGGTGGAATGGACCCTCTTTCCTACAGTCGGTGTGGAATTTCGAGCTTCCAACACAACCATCCGATCTCACTACAGACGAAGGCAGGAAGAAAACCCTACGTGTTTATCGTACAGTCGTCACAGAAAATGAGATCAACCAGCTGATGCAACTCAAGGGACCAACGCTCTAAAAGGGCTTTTGGATCCCTTAGCACCACGGAACTCGTCGCTGCAATAAAAACTATTGCTCGATGCGCCCAGCAAGAGATGTTTTCAGGAGGGATCCCTAAGTCCAGAGGTATGGGGCCCTTGAATCCATTTGTGGACGGAGCAGGCATCGTTAGAGTGGGGGAAGGCTTCAGCACGCTGATCTGCCTTACGATCAGAGGCATCCCATTATTTTGGAGCCAGGACACCATCTTACAACGCTCATCATCCGAGATGCACACCAAAGGACGTTGCATGGAGGAATCCAAAAGATGATGGGCTATTTACGCACAAGGTTCTGGATATTTGGAATAAAGAGAGCTGTTAAAAAACACCTACACAGCTGCACCATTTGTTTTAGGTTCCGGAGCAAGGCAGCCCATCAGCTAATGGGAGGACTACCTGCACCCAGGGTCAAAAGATCAAAACCTTTTTTGCACATGGACGTAGACTACACAGGGCCAATAAATATACGGGCATGGAAAGGTCGCGGAGCCAAGTGCTACAAGGGCTATTTGGCGATATTCGTCTGCCTAGCCACCAAGGTCATACATTGAGAAGCGGTGAGTGACCTGACCACTCAAGCCTTTCTAGCTGCGTTTCGACGATTTGCTGCACGGAGAGGAACCTGCAGCCAAGTCTATAGTGACTGTGGCACGAACTTTGTGGGAGCTGAGGCGGAACTGCTTCGCCTTATAAAGGACGCTGCCTATGTTTGGAAGGAGATAGCTGACATGTTAGCTTCAGAGGGAACTAAGTGGAACTTTATTCCCCCCGCTTCTCCCCACTTCGGAGGCTTGTGAAGAGTGTAAAGCATCACTTCAGAAGGATTGTTGGGAACGGAACTCTCACATACTAGAAGCTCGCCACGCTTCTGACCCAAATTGAAACGTGTCTCAATTCGAGACCCCTTTGTCCTTTGTCTGAGGATCCCGACGACTTCCAAACCCTAACTCCAGCACACTTCTTAATCGGAGAAGCAATGTTCACCGTGCCAGAACCAGATGTCACTATAGGCAAACAAGGGTACCTCGATCGATGGAAGGCAATCCAAAATCATCTGCAGGTATTCTGGAAGCAGTGGCAGCAGGACTACCTGACACGTTTGCAGCAGCTACCGAAATGGCTGGAACCACAACCTCAGCTGAAGGTAGGAGATTTAGTGTTGCTGAAAGACCAACGACTTCCCCCTGCCAAATGGAGCCTCGGCCGAATTCAGGAGACATACTCCGGATCAGACAATATAACCCGAGTAGTCAAGATAAAAACCCAGCAAGGAGAACTCAAGCGGCCAATCACCAAACTTTGTCCACTACCCATCAACAACTCTCAACCTGAGACTTAAACATAATAATTGCGGTACGCAAAAAATGCACAAAATTACAAAATACAACACATGTATCCGTCCAATGAAATTGAATTTATTCCAAACAAACAACAATTACAGTCCATTCAAAATCTACGTAAATAGTGCTAAGAATAATACTTATATGATCTGAAAGTCAAAACACAAGCACTGAACTAGTGCCATTCTCCCAATTGACACCAAAATCAAATTTCACACATACTTCATACACGCTACCCAAAGGCAAATTCATACACACATCAATGACACTCACTCAAGTCTCATACTCGCGTTTCCAACCATACACATATTCATACACACAAACACACAAGTCACATAAACAAAACAAATATTAAAATTCAACACGTGAAAGAAATGAAATTCAATGAATCTAATGATAACAACAATAGCTGTGTTTTTTTGAAAGCTAGCTGGGCAGTAGTTGGCAGTAAAGTCGAATTTCACACGCAAAACAAATACAACAACCGACTGCCTACAACTCTTGATTTTCTCAGCAGTCAAATGCGACTGGCTAGGAATTTTATGATACCTCATGGCCAGGCAGTGCTGAAAAGAAATTTTGTTATATATAGATGTTGGTGCCACTGCGAAATTGTTCGGTTCCATAGGGATATGTTCGTAAAGCTATGTGTAATGCATAAAATGCTCCTGATCGGCCGAAAAATGAATTGGATTTAATATCGTATTAATTTAATAAATGCTATGAATTCTTTTATTGTTTTATTTTAGTTATATCACTTTGCATGTTAAGCATGCAAAATATGAGGTTCAACTCATTTTTAGAAAAACTGTATTGTAATATCCATTTCGAAAAGTTTTAATTAACTCCGGCGCATGCATTTCCTTTTCATGGAAGTGATCCTCGAATTACCCTAATTATTTTATGGCATCAAGTAATTAGTAATAAGTAATTAAAGCGCATAAAAAATGCCCTGATATTTTTTTTGGAAATTTGAACAATAAAAAACGCATTTCCTTGTTGATTATTCGGCATTCAACCATCTGTGCATGGCGTGTATTTGTTAGACTATTTCATTTGTTGTGAAAATCATATTTTGGAGAATTTATTGAATGAATAATTTACAAAAAGAGGTATGAAATTATAACATAGTTGATTATATATGTGAAACATCATTTAATAATTCAAATTACATATTTTATGTGGAATGCTTGGTTCCTCCAGTGAGGAGGAATCAGAAATCTTTGAAAACTTTTTCTCACCTCCGAAGATTTAGCAGAAGAGACGAAAAGCATGCGTCAATTACTAATTTTATGGATGTAATCGATGAGATTGCAGGGTTCAACTATAGACCACACATGTAAGTTTTTGTTATATTCTTTACTAGGGGAAGGTATTATATTTATCCGTATATTTCAGTATCCTACACTTAATCTGGATTTTATCCAAATTTAAACCGTGGAGGCAAATGTAGGATTGGCTCAAGGAGAGTTCTACATGTAAAATGTGTGGTATATTAGCAATACCATCACTTTCAGACAACTGGGGAACTTGTTTGGAGTGCCAAAGTCTTTCGCATGGATAGCTGTTCGTCGTGTTTGCAACTGGCTTTATGGAGACCAGAAGACAGTATGTTAAATGGCCTCAAGGGGATGCTGTGGCATACAACTGCAGTAAATTTGAGGAAAAATTAAAATTCTCTGTGTAATCGATTGCACGCACATTGCGATTACAGCTCCAAAATTGAATAAAGAGTGCTACAACAACCGAAAGTACAACTTCACAATAATTCTGCAAGCAGTCGTTGATGCAGACAAAAAATTCATCGACATTTTTTGTGGTGAACCTGGATCCTTGCATGACCAAAGTGCTTCGAAGATCAGCCTTATACAGAATAACCGACTCACATTATACGCAGCTGTTTCCTTAAAATACTTTCATCCTAGGTGACTCAGCGTATCCTTCTACTAACTGGTTAGTGCCACCATTTAAAGATAATGGAAGACTTACGGAGCAACAACGGTCTTTTAACCATCTGCATTCTAGAACCCGAATTGTAGTGGAGAATGCTTTTTGGTTGCTGAAAGGAAGATTCAGAAGATTTTTAAAGTTTACTGAACAAAAGGACTTGCGTTCGGTGACAAAAATTGTTTTAAGTGCATGTATTATGCACAACATATGCATCACAATGGACGGTGAATACTCAGCAGAAGTTTCTGGAAAAAATATTATTGGTGCGGAAATTAATTTAGAAGATTCTGTACCTGGTGCAACTAGAAAATGCGTTTTTTATTGCTCAAATTCCCAAGACAAAATATCAGGTTATTTTTCATACGCTTTAATTACTTATTACTAATTACTTGATGCCATAAAATAAATAGGGTAATTCGAGGATCACTTCCATGAAAAGGAAATGTATGCGCCGGAGTTAATTAAAACTTTTCGGAATGGATATTACAATACAGTTTTTCTAAAAATGAGTTGAACCTCATATTTTGCATGCTTAACATGCAAAGTGATATAACTAAAATAAAACAATAAAAGAATTCACAGCATTTATTAAATTTATACGATATTAAATCCCATTTATTTGTCGGCCAATCAGGAGCATTTCATGCATTACACATAGCTTTACGAACACATCCCTATAGAACCTAACAATTTCGCAGTGGCACCAACGTCTTCATATACACCAAATCAACTGCCTTTGACTGCCTGCGAACTATTTAAATGGACGACTGGCCAGCTAATTTTCAAAAAAACACAGCTAATAATCAAATAATAATACTCACTTGGATTAATACACAATAAAGAAAAATTTTAATTGTAAATTTTAAATCAAATCCATCACGCTTAAAATCCCGCACAACACCAAACTTTCAACAGACGGTCGATTGCTTCAGTGGTAAACAAGCCACCGTCAGCGAAAAAGAGAGAAAAAAAAAAAAAAAAAAAAAAAACGAGAGCACAACGGGAACGTGCGTAGCACACATCTGCTGCGTTCATTGTTTCGGTCTCTGTCGTGGTCGTTCGTTCTATGTTCTGTTGTTGTACCCAATGCAGAAATATTAATCCGTTCTCTCTTTACAGGTAAATATGAGACATTTTTCACGAACGGGGTTGCCAACTTCAACTAAAATTGCCAAACCATCTACAAGTTGATGCTAAGATGAAACGTATGCCGAAAGTGAAGACGATAACTTGCGAACTTCGTTCACCGGGGCCGAATGTTCGAGTCATGATGACGTCACCAGTCACGAGGATCTCACATGTGACATACCTTGGTGATCAACGCCCCCACATCCTAAATGTCAAACATGTCAGTGACAAAATAAATGTAAAAATTTTATATAATGTTTTTATATAAAAGAACAAAGAAGTTTTGCTAATAAATTACTACAAACGTGGAATAAGACAGGTTGTTATTGGCAAACAGCACTTTTTTTTCCAGTTTTGAGATACAGCCTTCTTAGGACAACGTTTGTACTTGCCAACCGAACTTGCATTTTCTTGTGCCACAGATGCCAACAGTTGAAATACATTTCAGATTTGGAAAACAATAAACCAATTTCCAAAAAAAGACTTTAATACAAACATCTTCAAATTGTTTTAAGTTTCATTGAAAAAAAGAAGTGAGTAAATATGTAAGCATAGTTTTTATTGCTATTAGAGTTTATGATTTTTATTACAGGAAACGGGCTTCTCAAACTTCCGAGAACTGAAGATGTTAATACTTTGTAGTCCCTCCTTTTTTATTTATTACGTTTTTTATCCGATCGGGCATTGATGTAATCAGGCTGTGTAAAGTATCCAGTGCGATTTCCTCATTCCACTACCTGAGTCTTAATTATGGACCAAAGGTTCTCAATCGGGTTCAGGTCAATTCTGTTTCCAGGCCACTACAATCTTGCAATACTATTCTCGGTTAGAAATTGACCTGGAATGAAAATATGCATTTACAATAATAAAACTTTAGGAACGTTTTGCTAATATTTTGGGGAAGGTAAAAAAATGGCACTTACCAATTTCGCGCGGTGACAAGGCGCAGAATCCTTTTGGAAAATCAGCTTATCTGAGTATGATAAGTGTTCTTCTAAAGCAGATTATCTTCCAATATTTTTTATATTTTTCTGCGTTCACCGTTCCGTTTATTAGAGCCAGCCGTCCAACGCCGTTAAAGGAAAAGCATCCCCAAATCATACTTAAGCCTACTTGTTTCGCGGTTGTTGTCACGCACTCATCATTGAATCTTTCTCCAGTTCTTCGCCTCACGTACTGTATTCCGTCAGAGGCGTTGAACTTGGACTCATTTGAGAACATCACATTTTTCGAATACGTTATGGTCCAGTTTTCATGATCTTTGGCCCACTGGAGACGTTTTAGACGCATTTGTTTATTTAGAAATGGTTTTTTGGCAGGTCTTCTTGCATTCAAGCTAGCTTCTTAAAGCCTTCGTTTTACAGTCCGTGAGCTTATCTCTGATCCTCCAGCCTCTGCAAAGTCTGCCCTTAAATCTTCAGCACTTTGAATCGATCACGCAGACTTATTCGTTTTAAAAGACGATCTTCAGCGTTGGTGGTCTTTCTTCTGCGACCCGTCCCCTTTTTTCTTTGCAATGAGCCCGTTGTCTCGAACTTTTTGATGAATTCAGCCACTGACGACTTGCTGAATCTCACTTTTCACGCAATATCACGAACTTTCGACTTTTGTTTTTTCACTCATATTCTTTTTATTTTCCATATTAATAAAATTATTTCCACTTTCACTCAAACTAATTCTTTTTCCAATGAACTATTACAAAGTGAACTAGAATCACGTCATCAAAACTGTTAAAATGCACAACTCTGTTAAAATAATTTTTACTTTATTTTTCTATTTTGTCTATATAAAATGTATTTTAATTAATGGCGAGGATGTGCCACGACGACGACCAGAGCAAAAGAGACACAAGACCAAATCCTTATTCGGAAAAACCGGAAAAACACACATTGAGATGGCGCTCAATAATAGCGCTGATAAAGTCACCACCAGAGGGGTGCTTCTTTCGCTTGAGAGTTTGCCTTAGGGTCCCTTCACATGATCATAACAACTCGGCCGCGCTATCATGGTGACGTCCTCGTCATCTAACATTTGTATTTTTGTATTCTAAGCAAAAATAATACAGATTTATTTTAAAAAAATTATACAGATAATTCAAAGTGAGAGTAGATAAAAATATAAAACTATACATACTTGTATATATATAAAACAAGAAAATAATCGTTATATTTAATCTTGGAAAAAAAAAATTTAAAATTGGAAATACGCCTTCGCGCTCCCACTGACCATTAGCCCGGGGTGTAGCGGTAGCTATCTTTATGTCTTGTATGCTGTGATCCTTGCAAAATGTTTCAAAAATATTGGCCGTGAAAGCCGTCCCTCTGCCCGTTATTATTCGAATAGGCTTCCCGTAGTGAGAAATAAAATCATTTATGCATAATATTGTTTCTTTAGCATCTACACCAGCTACAGATTTTAAAAAGCAGTATTTACTAAAAACATCTATTAATACAAAAACATATTTATGCTAGCCTTGTTTGTTTTTTGTCACTTTGTACACTCGACCATTAATCAATGTAAATTTACTGTGGGTTTTTCATCGCCATATTCTAATTTGTT
Organism: Pocota personata; assembly: GCA_963082735.1. Lineage (NCBI taxonomy): Eukaryota > Metazoa > Arthropoda > Insecta > Diptera > Syrphidae > Pocota > Pocota personata. The sequence goes on from OY720429.1 coordinate 155,308,693, forward strand.
TCGTACTTCTAGTATTTCCTCACTCTGTCGCTGCATGGCAGCAACCCAATCCGTAGTGATATTAATCCCTAATGGCAATCCTGCAATATCTTGCTCTTTCTGTGGTTCTACTGGATTTCGACTCAAACAGTCTGCGACAACATTCTGGCTACCTTTATAATATTCGATTTCGTAGTCGAACTCGCTGAACTTTTTTTCAGCCATCTGACAATTCGGGAACTAACATCTCAGTTGTTATCTAAAAGCCTCAAACTATTACAGTCGGTTTTTATGGTGAATCTATTACCTAATAGATAAACTCGAAATCGCTCCAAAGTGCTTACTATCGCTAAGGCCTCAAATTCTATCGCGGAGTACTTAGGTTAGGTTAGGTTTGATGGGTTGACGTAGAGTGTGAAACAAACTACGCCACACTTAGATCAGTATAGATCCATTGTGATGCCCAAGGAGTGAAGCTTCCCCAGTCGTGAACTCTGTGGGTTCTTAAACCAACCCGATGCATTTAAAAATTTGGTAATCTTATTTACCGATACATTTGAAAGTTCACTTCTAAGTCTTGGAAGAAATATTTCCCTAGTATTTGGAATCTAAGGTGGTAGAGTCCTGGACAATGGCACAGGAAGTGAGGTATATCTTCGTGTACGTCCTCATTGTCACAGCCTCTAAATATATCTTCTTCGCTAATTCCCAATTTCTTTGTGTGAGTACGTAAAAAGTTGTGTCCAGTTATCATCCCCACTAAACCAGATAAGATATATCTGTTGAAGTGTAGGATTTGCTCGGTAAGATTTTTATCGTAGAGCGGCCAGAGTTTTCTTTTAATTACACAGGAATGATCTTCATCTACTATTTGCTATGGCAATCATTTTATTTCTAACTTCTAGGTTCAGGTTGCAGGGTGGTGTCTTAACTGACGGGTCAGTTCGTTCAGGATTTAGAGCTGAACCCTCCCTTGCCAGCTCGTCAGCTTTCTCATTTCCTGAAACGCCATTATGTCCGGGTACCCAGCAGAGCTTTACATTGTGTTGCGTGCCAAGAACCCGCAGCTCTTCGCGATAGCAGCGCACAAGCTTCGATTTTATTTGCGTGGCGGAAATCGATTTTATCGCTGCCTGGCTGTCAATGAAAAATGTAATATCATCTGGTGGTATAGCTTTCATTGCAGCGTCCCGGGCAGCAGTTGCCACCGCCAAGACCTCCGCTTGAAAAACACTGCTATAGTCTAGAAGACGAATTGACTTGTTTTTGAGAAAAAATCCCTGCACCTACTCCCACGTCCATCTTGGATCCACCAGTGTAGATGGAGATGGACTTGTCATTTAGCGGGATATTAGTTTCCCATTCCTCTCGACTCGGAAATTAACTAGAAAACGGCTTATGAAAGTCTAAATAGGGCACCATGTAGTCTGTGCTAACATCTCCGCCCATGTATTTGTGCAAAATCTGCGCATGCCCCGTCAGGCTTGACCTCCAACCTTCAGATTAGCTTAATCTTAGAGCACTTCTAGCTGCAGATTCCTGCATAAATAGGTCTAAAGGTAATAGATTAAGTATGGTCTCTAATCCTGCAGTTGGTGTGGTTCTCATAGCTCCTGTGACACCAATGCACGCCATTCTTTATACTCTGGTTAGTATCTTGAGGTTTGTGCCCTTACTTGCGGCTGGCCTCCATACTAGGCTGCCGTATGTCAGTATAGGTCTCACAACTGCTGTGTAGAGCCAGAAAATGACTTTTGGTTTGGGCCCCCAAGTTTTTCCAAATATTCTGCTACAAGTATAGAGAGCTATCATAGCTTTCCTTGCTCTCTCCCTTGTGTTTAGTCCCCAGTTTAGTTTCTGGTCTAGTATTAACCCTAGATATTTAGCTCTATCAGAAATTTCAAGAGGAGTGCTTTCAATGGATGGAATTTTGAATTCTGGTATTTTCCTCTTTGGCAGCTCCGTTTTTAGTGGATTTATTGCGAGTCCACTTCTTTTAGTCCAGTTGGTGACTATCTTAAGGGCGCCTTCCATTTGGTCGCTTGGGGTTGGAAGGAATTTACCCGTGGCCAGTAACGCCACATCGTCTGTGTACGCTACGGTCTTAACCCCACTGATTCTAACTTTTATTAGTACTTCATTTATCACAATAACCCAGAGTAGAGGAGAGAGAACACCTCCTTGCGGAGTGCCTCTACCAGCTGATACTCTTATTCTCGCATCACCTAGCTCTGAGTTTATGTACCTATTTCTTAGCATGGAAACTATCCATCTGATTAGAGTGTCCTCAATATAAACTGACTGAATCTGCCGTGACATTATTAAAGGCACCTTCAATGCCTAAGAATGCAGCCAGGGTGTACTCTTTATCATTCAATGATTTTTCAATCGTACTGACAACACTATGAAGTGCAGTTTCAACACTTTTACCTTTCGTATAAGCATGCTGTGCCGGAGATATGATACTGGGGTTCAGCCTGCTGCGTATGTGTAAGGTTTTCAGAATAAAGGTGTCAAGTTACCTTTGTTACCTACTAACAGGTTATGTTCGATTAAAAATTCGAAAAACAACTCACCTCGTTTGTTGATGTCTTTACTGCCCCATTGGAAGTGATGGGAGTTCGCGTCGCATCTCATCAGTATATCCCACTTTTCCTGCTCTAGTTTTCTGACGAGTGATGCAGTAAGTTCAGGGGGTGGTCCCTCTGTCGCATTAAATGGCATGTACACAGACGAGACAATCAGTGGAGGAAAGCTGTATGCAGATAGAAAGAAAAGTTTTATTTGTTTTCTAGCTACGATACATTTTCTATATTTTTTATTCGAGTTTACCTCTGTCGTTTTATACAATACCAGATCTTTGGCATGTAGACCCATAATTTTGCCTCCTGATACCCAGAGTTCTTGTATAGGGGCGATGTCTATGTGTCTAACTCCCATGAGGTAGACGAGGTTTGCGCTGGCAGCTTTACTGTGGTGAAGATTTATTTGCACAATCTTAATCATTTAAATTTTTAACACCACCTACCTCTTTCTTTCCTTCAGTTCCAGCTGTGCCTGCGATCGGCCTAATTTTGCATCGGGTTATACCGATACGGACCTTATAATTTATGGCTCGCAGTAATGGCATCGAACGGTGGTTGAACAGTAACACAACCTCCGTTCCTTCCTCCGTATGTCCCCCCTTACTTACGGCTAAACATTTCCGTATTGAGATGCTGAAGGTTTCTCTCCAGTCTGTCTTTTGGGATGTATGGGCCCGATATGAGTAGACGTTAGGTTTACTAACACCTGCCGTTCGATTAATCGAAGTTCGGCGTTCGGCTATGGGGCTTCCGTTTTTCCGATGAATTCCTTTAGCCATGTGAGAGTGAACTCATCTTCACATGTCATCACTTTGAATCCCCTTACGGTGGTTAGCTGTTCTAAATGTGGGATTGAACCTGCGCATTTCAGGATAGCATCATTCACACCATCGAGAATTCATCTCTAAAAGTCTCCACTGATCATTAGTCAGCTTGCGCTCTGGGTTACCGAAGTCTACTATCGCAACCTGACGGCCGTTTACAATGACTAAGGAGGTCTTAGCTCTCTTAACTGCCCTTCTTGTTTGAGGAGACGGCGTATTGTCCGTATGTCGGTATCTTTTTGAACATTCCGTAACCGGCTCGGAGTTGGATTGAGGGTCCAGCTGCGGGGGGGGGGGGGGGATAATCTTAAGTCTATCCGCGGCTAAGGTGGAGAGCTTAAAACCATCCTTCCTTGCTACAGACAGTCTTCTTGATACTGTCCAGGTCTTCGTCGTAGTCCTATTTGTATTGTTGTTTTGTCTTATCTCGTTTCTGTTCGTGGTACTGGCCAGCGAGAGACATGTAGCTCTCTTCAGAGCTTGCTGCTCCTTCACCGTGTAGGTTTCAGGATCACGTCCGCTTAGCCTTTTAATGCATCTGGTCGCGTTGCGTCATATTCTGTTTTCTATCGCTTTCGGCCCCATAGACCGCTGCGGTTTGGTTACTTTGGTAGGTTTCCTAGTGTTTGTAGTTTTGGAGACGTCCGGATTAGCCTCCCCAAGTGGGGGAGAGGTTCTCACATCTTCCTTGCATGATGAGCTATGGCTCAGGATGTTCGTTGGATTTGAGTTCCACTCCTCTACTCTCCGATGAACTTCCTACCGTTTCCGATATCAGCGTCAATCGTAGCATTGCTTTCTGCACAAGAGTCAGAGGGATTTAGGAGACGGTTTTCGTCCTCATCCATTAGGTTTTGTTTTGTTGTATTTTTGTTGTTGTTGTTCATGTTTGAGTCCCACGAGTAAGGGGGAAGAACTGTCCATCTGCACTCACCCCCAGTATGCAGATAAGGCAGGGTTAATTCGGAGGGTGCCTGACCTCCGAATACTCTGTTCGCTACTGAGCTATTCTGGGCGGGCTCTCAGCCAGGTTGATTCTCGGCACGGGTCGTATAACACCTTAATCCAGCCCGGGGAAATAATTGGAGGGGGAAGAATGAATGGGAAAAGGGTGGATTAGGATGACTACCCTTTAGTTTCAGGACTCCTCTGGGGGAAGTCCCTGAGAGTCATTGACCTTACTCGGCCCCTACAACACGACGAGGTTGGCAGTCAGGTAGGGGATCGCGGAGTACTTACTTCTTTTGAAGTTTTTTGACTATACTCGTGATAAGAGGTTGGGTGGAATTTTCGATCCGACTGTTGCTGTGCTAAGACGGCTCCAAAACCCAAAGAGCTAGCGTCGGTATACAGCTCCGTCTTCGCATGCGGATTTTAAATGCGAAGTATAGGCTATTCCACCAGCAATTCCTTTATTTTGTTAAATGATTTGTCCTGTTCTACGTCCCAATGAAAAGAAACATCTTTCTTTAGAAGATCCGTCAAGTGTTTTATAACGATTGAGAAATTCTTAACAAACCGCATGTAGTAGCTAGCTAGACCTATGAAACTCCTTAATTGAGTGATGCTTTTTGGGGTGCTAAAATTATGAATAGCAAGTATTTTCCGCTTCCTGGGTCCAATAGAATTAGCCGAAACTTCAAACCCTAAATAGTCTATTTTCTTGCACAGAAACCGGCATTTATCTAACCGAACTTTTAGCCCAGAATCTCGTATAAGCTGAAGCACAATTCTCAACTTCGCTAGTCCTTCTCCAATTGTTTCGATAGAAATCAAAATATCGTCTAAGTATGCCATTGCTAACCCATAGGGCAACTTTCTTAAAAGAAGATTGACTAAACGCTAAAATACCGGGGGGCGTTGCCTAAACAGAATGGCATTCTTTTAAATTGGAAGTGCCCACTGGCACTTGGTAGTACCCACTAAACAAATCTAAGCTAGTAAAACAAAGTTTACTGTGTAAGGAATCCAACTGATCATCTATTCTCGGAAGCGGAAATTTTTCTTTTCCGTATTCCTATTTAAAGCGCGTTAGTCAACACATAATCGTAACTCACCCGTTTTCTTCCGTACTAGCACAACAGGACTTGTATAAGGGGAGACGCTATCCTCAACGACATCACCATCCTTCAGGTCTTGTATCATTTTCTGCAATTGTTTTCTCTCAACATAAGGCATTCCATAAGGTTGGTAACAAATTGGCTTCTCAGTTGTGAGTTCGATCTGCATTTCGACTTCTTTCGTACAGCCCATCTGCAAAATATTATTACAAATTATATCACAAAATTCATATACTGTATTTAAAAGTTTATCTTTTTCACTTCTATCTAGGTCTTTTTTGATGTCCGCTACTGTAAACTTTGTTTCCTCCATAAGTTTGGGTTGAACATTCTCCGGCATAGTTATATCTGCGAAGTCTTGCCCTTTGTCCAGCAGCTGACCTTTCTCCACATTGAAGTCTCCTTTGGATAGACTCCGGACTTGAACGGATGTTAAACCTTCTTGACAGACTGCACGATACACCTCGGCGCACCAGTTTCGACAATCACATGACCAACGTAGTTTTGTGGAATGGTGTTTCTTTCAGCAATCAGGAATTTTGTTCCTTTTGTAGCATCACTGTCGGTGTCACCAACATCAAACGCTTGACTATGTTCGACTCTCAGCCCGGTTGCATTACTGATGATAGACACATGATGTTGCTCCGTGAATGGATGTCCCACCAAAAGTGGTATGGTTTGAAGAGTAGCTGGTACGATATGGATGTCAACCTCAGCGCTAACTCCGTCGATTTCCATGATGGCTGTCAGCAACCCTACTAGTTTAACCACGCCATTACCGTAACCATCTAAGTTAGGTAAGCAATCGCTTTGGTAGTAAGTTAAATTCATTTCATCGGCTACGTCGTTGCGCATAGTGACACAACTGCTACCCAAATCAATGTAGCAATCTAGTTCGCGCCCGTTGATCTTCGCCTTTTTCATGTATTTCTGATGACTTCCGCCTTGAATATGCAAACCTTTCGGTGGTGCAGGTGTTGGTATATTTTGCTGCCTAGATTTCCCACAATCACGAGCGTAATGTCCGACCATGCCGCACTTAAAGCAAGTTACGCTTTTGTTGACCCGCGGTTCGTTTGCCTTACGAATTGCAGTGGATTGGGAACCAGAAGCTAACGATTGTGTCTCTTTTAGATAACTAGTCGGCTTTTTGTATCTGTTTAATGGACCCAACAATCACGGAATCTGCTGTTATGCAAGCCATCAACTATCCACTCAATTATTTCTGAATTATCCATCCCCGCTTTCATGCACCTAGATAGTTTTTCGAAATAATATTCGGTCGTATTTTGGTACACACCCTTCCTGTAGTTTTGTGCTTCTATTCTTAGTTTCATTTTGCTCTTTTGCACAGGGAATGTTTCTGTCAGTAGCTCTTTCCAGTCAGCCCATGATCTATCGAGCCATCGTTTTAGAACTCCGGTTAGATGTGGTAAAGCGTGATGAATCATGGTCGTCTCGTCTCTATCATATAAGGTCCTAAATTCTTCTAACCTCTCTATCCATAGAGTGGTATCTAAATTATCTCCTGCAACTGGATCAAAGGCAGGAAGTACAATTCTAAAATTTAGATAGCTGCTTTCTGTACAACCTGACGATAATTCGACTCCGCTCCCAATGCACCTTCGGGTACCTTCTCTCCGTCTAGAGTCATCTTCCACTTGGACTACGATCCAATTTATGATTCTAGAAAAAGAAATCTTCTCCAGTGCACGCGAAATCAACTCTCATCCACGTCAGCAGCGTTCACAGGTTAATCTCACTTCTGAGATGTTAAAACGCAAAACTCTGTTAAAACAACTGTTACTTTATTTTTCTATTTTGTCTATGTAATATGTATTTTAATTAATGGCGAGGTTGTGCCAGGATGACGACCAGAGCAAAAGAGACACAAGACCAAATCTTTAGGTGGAAAAACCGGAAAAACACAAATCAAAATCCTAAAAAAACTACCTGCTAGTTCTCAAGATAATTGAAGTTAAAGAATTTGTTTACCTTGTCCGGATTTCTATGTCCGTTACTCTAAATGGAGGATCATCAAACGTAAGCATCGAAAAACTGAAATCCAGCAGGTGTGCCCAAACAACGTCATTCAAGAGCAAGAATACACAGAGCCAGCAACCGTGTCCCAACCGAATCCAGTGACCCAATAACAAGACAACAGGCCAACGCATCGTCACACCTTTCATTATTGTAGGAACCAAAAGCGGTAACGTTTTCTGCAGCCGATCTATTGCGAGTTTAATCAATTGCTAAATCTTTCCACTTTCGGATGTGGTAAGAGTCAATAACTCCGTTGTACGGAAGCTGGGTTGCTTGACAATTTTCGATATCACTCACTATTCTAAGGTTCGAGTTTTTTAAAAATAATATATGGACCCTTAAATTTCGGTATGCATTTTTTATTAACTGGTGAAACATCTAAATTTTTTACTCCTCCCCCACAAAAGCTTCGACGGAGTCTGGTGAGTTGTGCTGTGAACCGAATTGTTAAGGGCGAATTCGACTTCGTTTAACTTACTAACCCAATCGGAATGCTCAATTGGCTCAGAAAGTTTACTAAGCATCGGAGTTAGGACTCGGTTAGTTCTATCGACCTGCCCATTAGCTTGGGGGGGGGATCCTACCGCTACCTTTATGTGATTTATATTCCGTTCCAAGCGAAACTTGCTGAATTCAAGTGACGTGAAACATGGACCTCTTGCAGGTCTATTATACTCGTAACACTCGAAAAATTTTTTCAGTTAAGAGATTACTTCCTTTGAACTGGTCGAGTTTACTAGGTAAAGCTCTACGAACTTAGTAAATGCCGAGGTGTAGTGGTAACATCATCGCTTGTCAGGCTACAGGTTCTCGGTTCGAATCCTGATGTCAATAATCATCTATTTATTTATATAATAAATATAAAGTCGATCAATTGCGAAAGCTTATGCCAACACTACTGCGAAGGCATAACACTGGCAGTAGGGCGGTCATATGGCTAAAATGCAACCTGATCGTGATGATCATCAGGAGGACGGAAAAAAAAACTATGAATCATGAGCAACGACAAAAGCAAAAATAAACAAGCTTCCCAGTTATCTGGACAGCCACCCTTGGAGTTCACTGAAACTTAATACCAGCTGAGTTTCAAACCAACTACACCAATCTGTCTTTCTCTCTGTCTCTTCCCCTTTCCTCAAAAACGCCCGTGTCCTAAAAATTAGTATAAGGGTATTCATAACCCCTTTCACACGTGCAAATTATAAAAAAAAATCAATTACTACAAGAATGTGCTTGCGTTTGAATGATCAACGTGTTTGGTGTCGAATGGCACCGGTTTTTTTGGGATACTGTATAGATGCCTCTGATTAGACCTAGCAAGTGCTGAGTACATTATATACTTTAAGCAATTTCTGATGTGCCTTTCGATTTTTGTTTCCATCTCTGGCAACCAGTAACAATGTCTTATTTGATCATAACACTTAGAAACTCCTTCCATTTCATTTGGAACATAAAAGCATAAATTGCCATGCATATCCTTTTTATTAACTTTATTTATTATTTTAATTCAAAAAAGAAAAAAAACATAATTTCCTTTCTCTAGCTTATCACGTATATTCAAAATATTGGGATCTCTACTCTGAGTTGCTTCCAGTTGAAACTCTATGTCTTCGTCATTAATGGCTAAAACAATTTCACTACGGCTCAATGCATCTATGTACGTAACCCATGTTTCCCCCACCTCGGTGCTGAATTGTATAATTGAAATTCTGGAGCTCTAAGGCCCACCGAGCAATTACCGGGTTTAAATTTTTCTTATTTACTCGTAAGGTGAGCGTAAGAGAATTGCAGTCAGTAATAATCTTGAAACTAATTCCCTCTAAGTAAACACGAAATCGTCTAAGAGCATATATGACGGCGAGTGTTTCAGACTCAAAACTATGGTACTTACTTTTGGAGGGAGTCGTTCTTTTAGTATATCACAGGATGGAAGTTGTTGTCCGACTGTCTTTGTAGTAGAACGGTGCCAAAGCCGGTAGCACTTGCATCGCAGTGCAGTTCTGTTTCCTCATGCGGCTCATATATTACTAGCACAGGGGGATTCGTCAATCGGTTCTTCAATTCTTCATAGGCACGTTTGTAATTTTTATCAAATATAAACTGGCAATCTTTTTTAAGCAAATCGTATAAAGGCTTTGCGGTATGGACAAAATGATGAACAAATTTTCTAAAGTATGCACAGAGCCCTATAAATGAGTGTAACTGTTTTACGGCCTTCGGTACTTGGTATTTAAGAATAGCTTCTTTATGGCCTTCATTTGGCCGTATCCCCTGGCTACTTATGCTATAACCTAGGTAATCTAATTCAGTGTAACAAAACTTGCATTTGTTCAGTTTCAGCTCTAAACCACACTTTGCTAGGCGGTCTAAGGCATTTTTTAATATTTCAAGTTGCTCTTCGACAGTGCGTGTAGAAATCAATATATAATCGATATAGACGATGATGAGCCCTACTTCAATAAAATCTTTCAAAATTAAAGAGATAAATCGCTGAAAGACGGAAAGGTTGTTCTTTAACCCGAATGGCATCTTAATGTATTCAAATTGTCCACTGGGAGTCATGAATGATGCTAACTTTTTAAATCGAGAAGTCTGAAATAATTCTTGTTTCCTAAGTATTCCAGGCAGTATCCGATTAATGGTAAAGGGTAATTATTTCGTATAGTTATTTTTATTGAACTCCCTATTATCCACTCACATTTGAGTCTCACCGTTTTTTTTTTTTTACTATCCAGAATTATAGGTGAAGCGTAAGGAGAGTCACTGGGTTTGATATTATTTTCCAATAATTCGATTTAATAATGTAAAATCATAAGCCGAATGAGACGTTGAACATTTTTACTTAATACAGGGTTAATATTAAACTCATGTAGTTGTTCGAAACATGATTCATTTAGGCCAATAAAAAAATGTAAGGGACCGTATCGTCGTTAAGACTAACTGATGGTTTTCCCAAAGTGATTTCACTGGAAAAACAATTCTGTTTGGTCACTTTTTCAATATCATCTCCAATGGTTTTTACAATCACAATATTCTCTATTGACGCTACAATATTCACTATCAATGGTATGAGGGTCACTATCAATTGTATGAGGGTCACTATCAGCAATACAATCCTTAAACACTCAAGGACAATCAATAAAACCCGTACTTTACGTAACATTTACACTTCATCATCGCTACAATTTATATCTAAGGAACCGACGTCACATTTTGCTATATATTTAATTTCATTCTGTTTCTCCGAATTATTTGTTTTATTTTCACTACTTAGTTTCGCATTAGGAATGTAATTACTTTCATATACCTGTTGGATATTTTGAGTGGTACCATTAGACAAAAGAAAACAACAGTTAGCTTCGAAGGTCCGAACTAGACTCAACGATCTAAGTATATTTATTCTTCATATGAGTAGTGGGATTTACAATAAATTCCACATTAAAATCTAGTAAAGGTTTTAGTAAGATATTTGATTCTACAATGAAAAGAGCTAGGGTATTTGTTCTATTGAAAATTGAAATGTGGCAGTCAGTTTTTCTGTATGTCTTTAGTTCGGTACCAGTGATACTAATTAGGTTGGACTGGACTAATTCTGCATTGTGGACATCACAAAGCTAACCGGGCTCCCACTATCAATTAATGAATCAAAATTAAGAAAGGGCTCACTCAAAATACTGCAGCATAATAATAACTACGCTCCCTTAAAGTATGACGCAACAAATTCCGAAGTGACGTTTCATTCTGGCAGAATTTTGGTTCGAACTGTCCTTTCATTCGAGGTTCGTGTCTGGGATGAAGTCTCCACAGCTCATGTCAACGAAAGAGACGAATAATATCAGGGATAAAAGGGAATTATAACTGCAAGAATTATTTCTCTTGTTCCAGTGGTCGAAGAATTTGCTAGAAGTTTCTGGCTATCAGAAACTTCTGCTATATAAGGACAGATGGCGATTGAGAAAGCAGCAGTAGTTCTTAAACTGTGGCGAAGAGATTAGAAAAGTGATAATGGGCGAAGTTGTAATTTTGTGATAAATAGAAAGTTGATATTTAACAAGAAGAAGTAATTAGTTTGGATTTGTGAATTAAGTAATTGAAAGGAGATAAAGTGATTTGAGAGGACAGAGACCTTGTAAGAAAAGGATTGCGAAGAATAGTATAGTGTGAACCTGAATTGTTCTATAGACTAGAAAATAAAGAAATAATTTCACAGAATAATTGTTTTATCTACTCGAGCCGTAGCTCGCATATTACAACACGTTCACGAAAGCTAATACCTACATTTTGGAACGGCTGCAATCTACGTTGACTAATCTCTGTGTTTCTTTCCTCTCTGGCGTCGTAGTCCTCATTGACTAGATGTACCGCTGTTGGCAATCCTTTAACATGTGCTTGATGCTGCCACAACTTAAACAAGCACCTGTCTATCGTCTGTGTTTTGTGCACTGGGACGAAAATTGTCCATGCTCTGAACAATTGAAGCACCGGACTGTTGATATCGGCTTAGGTGTGTTGGCGGTATTTTGGTTTGCTTGCCACTCAATCGTTTTTTGTCGTATTTTAACAAAAGCTCTTTCAATTGGTCCAATGTTGATACGGTGTGCAGCATAGATGTATACGCAGAGCGGGCGCGTAGTCCTTCAGTAATGGAGTTGATAATTTCGTGTTCGCTTACATCAGATTCGGCAACGATTTTTTGTTGTGTTTGAACTGTTTGAGTAAGCCTGCTTTTAGTTTGCACTGCAGGCATGTAAGTATACAGTGGCAGTTCCTTTCAGTAACCGACGCATAGACATGAATTTGATGGTCACTACATTTCCCATTTACCGTAACGCTTTCGAAGTCGTTGATCCATTTATCTACCATCGTCTCAGTAAACGATTTTATATTGAATCGAAAATAAAAAATATTTTTTACGGAGACCAACGTCTCTTTATTGACTGCCAAACTTAAAATCTAAATACAAATTCTCTTATGTTCTATTTATAATGAAATATTGTTTATGTTTATAATAAAGTATTGCTTATGAATGTAATTCGAATGCCGGCACATGCGCCCGAATTAATATCTTAGCTTTGCACAAAGCAATCCATTTGAACCGGCGCACCCCTTTTTTTTTACACATAATATTATACATAATAATAAAATCAAAGTGCAACAACACGTGATGGGAGATAATGGGAAGTCCGCTCTCCCAATAGCGGAAGTGGCGGACCAACAAGCATCAGCCGATGAGGCAGTTACGTCAGGCCACCCAACAACGGTGGCCACAGAAGGTACACGAAAGAAGAGGAGGAAGATAAAACCAACTCCCTTGGTAAAGAGTCCCTCCATATCAGCTTCAACTGAAAAGCTGCCGGTTGGAGTGAAGGAAGGGGCGCCTGAGACCGCAACAGAAGTAGCAGTAAAGAAACGTCTGAGGTCAGATGACTGTGACGAATTTCCATATGTCTCCGACGGTGGAGAAGGTCGCTACACGGGGGAGAGCAATAGTTTTGCCTCTCTAGCAGGCTCAGAGTCCGACGATGAAGAGGAAGAGGTGGAACAGCTGAACAGCAGCATTAAACAGCTGCAGCAAAAGGTGCTCCATCAAAGCCAAGCAAATGGCACGAAGGGAGAAGGAACGCCAATTAGAGGTGCAACTCTCACAGCAAGTGCAACAACAACAACCACAACCTCAACCACAACCACAAGAAGAAGAACAACAACAAAAGCAGCCAAAGCAGGTACCACAAAAGCAGTTGCAACAACAGCTGAAGAAGAAGCTGAATCAAAATCAGCTAGTACAACAACAGCAACTGAAGATGCAGAAACAACAACAGAAGGAGCAGCCAAAGCAGCAACAGCAACAACAGCAGAAACAGCAGCAACAGCAACAACAACAACAGCAGCAGATGGCAACGAAGACAAAGGTGCCTCCTATAAATACGTACAAAATGGAACTTGAAGAGACAATCGAGCTATGTAAGTCGGCCATAGGCAATAATCTTTATATTAAAAGACTTAATAACTATAGGCATGCTATCCACTGCAGTACAGTGGAACAGTATAAAACAATAAAAAATCTATTGAGGGACTCGACGACGTAAAGTTCTTCTCCTTCACCCCGAAGGGGGAAAAACTGCAAACAATGCTGCTGAGGGGGTTGGATCTGTCTACTGATCCGGAGACGCTCCTTGCGCTGCTCAAAGAGAAAGAGTGCGACGATCTCAACTTCGTAGGGGTAAAGCCATTCACTACAGCTAGGGCCAAAAGGGAGAAGCGGAAACTGCCGTTCTTCCTCGTTCAATTCTCACCCAACAGCAAACTGGATGGTCTAAGGAGTATTAAAGTCCTAGACTACCAGGTTGTCGCATGGGAAAAATTAAAAAGGAGCGAAAACATTTTACAATGTGTTCGCTGCCAAAGGTTCGGGCACACCGCGTCGAACTGCGAAATGCAGCCTCGATGTGTCAAGTGTGGAAAGAACCACAAAGCCGAGGAATGCACTCTGGGTAAGGATGGAGTGGCAGATAAGAGCCAGCTCTCCTGTGCTTTATGCAGGAACTCGGGACACACCGCAAACTATCGGGGTTGTCCTAAGTTCCAGTATATTATGAAATTAAATCTGGTTCGTCAGGAGAAGGTCGTGGTGAAACGTCCACCTGCTCCAATTCAAACACATACCGTGACTCCCCAAGTGACCTACGCCCAAATGGCGGCAGGTCGGGATACGCGGAACAGAAAAGACCGAAGGTTACTTCTCGGGACCCAGCGCCTAGAGCACCGGAGGCTCAAACTGACTTGCTGGCCATCCTGCTGTCAATCCAAGGGAAGATGGAGCAGCTTCAACGTCAGGAACAGGAGCAGGCGAAGCGGGTGGACCAGATCTGCGCACTTCTGCCGAGCCTAACGCACCTAAAGTCGTAATGGGTACAAACATGGAGGAGCAATCCTTGAAGATCCTTGCGGTGAATGTGAATTCACCGATTAGGATCGAGCGAAGAGCCGTATTATTTAAGTTGTTAGAAGACCAAACCCCTGATGTGCTTATGGTTAGCGAAACAAAGCTATCCCAGAAGGACAAATTGGGGCACAGTAAATACAATATTATCAGAAGAGACCGACCCAACTCCACACAAGGAGGAGGTGTTGCGATCTTCATACACAAACAACTGCAAGTTAAGGTAGTGTACAGCGGTGAAGTGCGAAGGTTCCAGGAGCTGGAAGCGTGTATCGTGTGCATTCCTCTCCATAGTGGAAAGAGGATGTACTTGGTCGCACTCTATGCACCTGAAGCGACTCAATCTACTTTATTTCAGAGCTCGAGACACTTTTTCGATGCCTAAGGCTAGAGTCGGAGGAGAATTATTTCATCATGGCCGGAGATCTTAACGCCAAACATAGAGATTGGGGAAATAACACACCTAATCCTAGAGGGAACCTACTATTCAATTGGTGGGGTCGGCACAGTGTCGAGTATAAACTTGATTTGAAAGCTGCAGATAGTCCATCGTTTCCCAGAAGCGGCTCCTATCTGGATCTTATGCTGTTCGACGTACGGTTACAACTGACCGACATGGACCGACAAACTATAAACTGCCTGCACACTTTTGTGTATGACAGTGACCATTGCGGACTCAGTGCCATAATAACGATTCCCAACGAAATTGCGGAGTTTTAGGAGTTTGTCCAAACGTACTCCTACAATAATAGTGGGACATGTTGGACTCGCTTCTCAAGAACTTTGACAAGAGCACTCTCCTCGAATTCGCTCTACCCACCGTCCAATAGGAATCTGTCAAACGAGGAGATTGACTGGTACCTAAAACAAATGGACGAAACAATTAAACGAACTATGGACAATACGATACCTCGGTATCAACATACTGACAACGCAGATATATTCCGTAATGCAACAATTGACGCATTACACCAACACAAAAGTAGACTGCTGTCGAGACTAAAAACCTTGTACAGACAGTTCACTGACAGACAAAACTCGGAGGTTAGGACGCTGAAGTCGTTGATTAAAAACCTCCAGAAATTAATTAGAGAAAATTACAGACTTTCTGTAAAATCCAACAACCCGAGTATGTTCCCGCAAATAAATAAAATATTTCGGAGGAATAATCAAAACGACTTTCCGTGTCTTAAGATCCCCCGAACGACGAACAATGGACGAATACTTATAACAGCAGGTATAGATCCAAATAACGCAGTAGAGGATGACAACTTCTTTGTGATCGAAGATCCGCAGGAGAATGTAGAGGCTATTGGAGCGACTTTCCAGGAAGTGTACAAGGTGAATGATACCATTTGCCCGAACCACGACCTGGAAAATCGCGACCTTGTGCACAACTTCTATCTTCGAAATGATATAGAGCACTGGCGATCCGAGAACATAGGCTTTACCGAGTTCAATGGCGATAACATGACAAACAATGTCATCGCCGATGAAAGGGTACATCCCCCGTATATATCGAAGGTAGAGCTCCAAGCAATGTTCGACTCATTAAGGAGGAAGAAATCTGCAGGAATCGATGGAGTATCGAACATTGTGCTTCAATATCTCCCTCTAGAAGCGGTGAACCTTTACACCACTCTGTTTAACAATGCACTGAATAATGCACATTATCCAGCGCATTGGAAAACATCAGTGATACAACCCATCCCCAAAAGGGGTAAGGACACTTCCAATCCGGCAAATCTCTGGTCGATAAGACTCCTTCCGAACATCAGCAAGGTATTCGAGAAAGTGATCAATAGAGCCCTGCTTAAGTGGACTGAGAACAGTAATATAATTCCGGATAACCAATTCGGTTTTAAGGCGGGGCATGATACAATACATGCCGCGTCTAAACTGGTATCGGATATCCAATGGCACAAAAGCAAGAACCAATGCACGGGTGCCTGCCTGAACTCAAACCTCACCTAATTTGATTTTAACCTCAGCACCCCCTGCCTCAAAACCGAACTCCTTCACCATTCTCCTTAACTTTAAGTCTTAGTTTTAAGTTTTAGTTTTAAGTTTTAGGTTTAAGTTTTAGCCTTAAGTTAGTTGTAGCTTGTAATAAGCCAAATAAATGGGGGCTTTCGCCCCCACCAACAAAATTAAAATGATTGACTTGGAGAAGGCCTTCGACACCGTATGGTTAGAGGGACTCTTCTACAAGCTAAGCAGGCTGGGCATAAGCAAACCACTGCTGTACATTTTTTATAACATGCTCACCAGTAGACAGTTCATTGTCAAAAATGGCAATGTGACTTCTGCTGGAACAACATTTCTAATTAAAAACGGTCTGCGACAAGGTGCGGTTAATTCACCGATCCTTTTCAGCATTTACACAAGCGATCTCATAGGTTCACTTCACCATGCCATAGCGTACGCAGACGACTTGATTGCGTGCAGATCAGGACCAAAAATCGAGGTCATTGCATTTCTCTTACAACGTGACTGCGATGACTGGAAGTTGAAGATCAGCTTCCAGAAATCGGAAACCATACTTTTTAGGACGCCGTTGTCTGGGGCCTCTAGGGATACCAGAAAGAATTGGCGAAAGTTCTCAATAGTGGGACCGCATGGACAGCCACTTGCATGTCGAAGTGTAGTCAGATACCTGGGGCTCTGGTTAGACCAATATCTATATTTGAACAAACATATAGATGCTGCTCTGGCCAGAGCCAAAGGTGCTTTTGCCCTTACAAAGAGACTTTTTTATAGCAAGCAACTCGATGCAAGGGTAAAGGTAATCTGCTACATCGCCCTCATTCGGCCAATGCTCGTATTTGGATGTCCCGTGTGGTTCAACGTGGGAGCAAGCTTGTTGGAAAAGATTCGGGTGTTCGAGAGGGCTTGCCTTCGGGCCTGCCTTCATTTGTACAGAACACCAGAGTCCCAGTACATAAAATTCTATCCCAATGAGGTCCTATACAACAGGGCTAACCTAATAAGAGTGGATAATTTCGTTATCAAACTGATTCGAAGGCACATTGCAAGAGCAATGAGCTCGACGAACAGCCTGATCTCTGGGGCTTATTACCCCAATTACGAGTATCACGAGAGAGTGCGCCTAACGGCTTTGTCCCCCCGGAGGCGTTCCTCTATTTTGATAAGAAAGGTCTGATCCAGGACAGATTGGGGGTACCGCTAATCTTCCATGTTGCTCGGAATGCTGTGGACAGGCGACTCAACTACGACAGAGACGTTGCACACAGCAGTGTGGAGCGTCTCCGGTTCAGTAGGGCGGTATCAAGTCGCGATATTGAGGACGTACAGCGTCAGTACGGACATTTCTGGTGGCTAGCCGAAAGAGGGGAAACTCCTTCGTCGCCCTCCAGGGTAGCCTGTTTGATGTGCAAGGTTGGCTGCACATTGCCCATGGCCGACTTACATATTAGGTTTAGGTAGATTGTAGATAATAATAAAAAAAAAATAAATAAAAAATCCGCCGCACTTGGATGGAAAAAAAAAAATAAAAAAAATAGTACGTAGAGAATTACGTAAGGTAGAATAAGGTAGGTTAAGGTAGAATAAGGTAGCTTAAGATTTATTTTAAGGTGGCTTTGTAAGTTTTATATATAAGAACAATCAAAATAAGTTTGTTTACTAAGTTTTTTCACTTAATTAAAATGTTTTCTTAGTAATAAACAATAAAAAGAAATAATAAAATAAATAAAGAACTAAAGTAAGTTACGTCGAAAGACATAGTTTTAAGTATTAGGGTTAGCTTAGAGCGCCCGCATAGGGCCAGTAAGTTAGAATAGAATAGCATAGTTAAGCTAGTTTTAAGCATTTTTTTTTGTCTAGCACGTAAGGTCTAGCACGCACCAGGGTCAATGTTCTAGCTTGCACAAAGCAATCCAATCGAATCGGCGCATGTGCTGAATTCGCATAATTGAGTGTGTTAACTTCTCCATTGAACGTAGGGACAAGTCCATCGATGTCTGTGATTGTTAGTTGGTGCACTTGAGGTTATGTTCATCCAACAGCTTTAGCTCCTATCGTAATATCAAGGTTCGTTTTGCTTTTCGAGTTGTCTAATTTTGGGCCTGGTGGAGGGTTTGCTTATGAGTTAATAGCTGTTTGATTGGCATCTTGTAGATTATCAGCTAAAGGGACATCAACTGGTGGCTCTTCTGCGGATTTTCGGCTAATCCGTTCTCGTCGACTGATGGATTTTCCACCAGTTTTTTTCCCGTTTTATCGGAATACTGTATAGGTGCTGGTTGCCACCAAATAGTGGTATCGCAACTAGATAGCTTTCTAGATAAATGCCTGATTACATTACTGGTTTCGTTTTGTTTACGACAATTCCGTATTTCATTTATTTCTTCACGTATTTCGGGTGCTATTTTTCGTTCAAGATATGAAGAATCTAATAAAATAAATAAAAAATAAATTCTTATGACTTCAAAGTGTTGCTTTTATGTAAAACCCTTGTAATCCAGGGGATTTGAGAATCCTTTTGATGTAAGGAGTCATAAAGAAGTACTGAATCAACAACGAAAGGCCATAAAATTTAATTATCATGAAAAACCTAAACTCTAAATTAATTGGTTTTTGGCCAAAATTAACTGTCAGAAGTGAAATGAGCTGTCAGAAATCGCGGAGATTTTCCATTTTCAATTATTTATTTTTAATTTGACGCCCTGGGGCCCTACACGAGCGACTTATTGTTGCACGCCATTTTTGTCGATCGATCAGAGGTGGTGTATACAGTATACCACTAATTGTCGTCCGACATTTTTTTAGTCCTTTGGACACATTCAGTTGACCCGCATCGCTGCAACTGCTTGTTGCAATGAAACATAATTTGTTATCGCTTCAATATTTTACAAGCTCAAGTCCACCAATGAAGAAGAGAGTGATAGCTGTGTTTTCTCCCATATCATTCCTGAGGCCGCAGATCGTAGGACAAAGTTTTACGCGACAATGGACTGTATGCATAAAAACTAGTAAATGCTTTTACTAGACAATTTTTAAGTAAATATGCATACAATTTAAGTAAATGCTGGAGAACAAGCATTTACTAGGGGACATAGTACTTCCTAGATACGGATGAATTTCACTAGTAACTACTTTATATCGTATGCATAAAAACTAGTAAGTACTTATTTTTTGTGATATTAGATTGACTTTTTTCAAGTTGCTGAATAGCAACTAAAAAAACTAAAAGTTATTTTTTCTTGCCTTTATTAGCTCAATTAGGTTAATTCACTTTCAGTTAAAATTTTGGTGGTGGGACTATTAGTGGGATATGAATTACATTCTTCTTTGTTATTTTCCTTCCTTTTTTTAATTTCCTCTTGCTGCATCTGTATTAACTTCAATTGCTCGAGCAACACCAAACGTTGAAGTTTTCCATTAGTCAGATTTTTTGTCTCCTCAGTCTCATTGAACTTTAATTTTCTCCGTTTTGTTACTGGTGAATCTCGCGCTAACTCTTCAATTTCATCTGCAGCACTGGGTATATAAGCTGCAATTCCACTTTGCATCCGAATGGGATTATTTGCTCCCACAGATAAACCACCTTTACGTAAACAATGTTAATTAGCTTTAGTGTAATAATTAGCTTTATAAAACAATACAAACCAGGAATGCAAGAGATAGATGAGTTTTTATCAGCATTCAAAAAATCTAAAAAAATCACTTCCCATTCTTTGAGCTTTAGAGGTTTTTGTCCCGTTTTCTTGATGTCTGCCTTCTTCTTAACATCTATCTTAATATTATTGAGTCCCTTCTTAAATTGATCTTTCGGTAGTTGAACACCTGTCGTAGCCTTGTATTCATTAAAAAATAATTGCATAGTTTCGGACTTCTCCTTTTTAATGGACGGTTGTTGTGATTTATTTATAAATACAGTATGCTCTTTTAATATTTGCACAAAAGCTAGTTGCATTTGACTAGCGGGATGGCTGTTTCTTTTGAGTACTCTACGAAATAAACAGCCCAACGAAATTGATTACAAAACAAAAATTAAAGAAACAGTAAATGACGATAAGAGTTACCGGTATAACTTTCAAAACAATTTTTTTGCAATAACTACCAATTTTGGATGAACGGTATTTACTAGAAGTATTTGCTACCAAATCTAGCAAATACTTAAAATATTGGTTTCTACTAGTAGTACTAGTATTTACGTAGACCTTTTACTACTAGTATGTACTTAAGTTTTATGCATACGGACCAATATGTAGTTCGTGTGTCCAGGGCCTCCAATTGTTTTAAGGTAAATAAAATAGAATTAGATCGTTTAAAAATTGTATTCTCTTGCAAACGTTATATTCGGTGGCTGATTGTAATGCATATAGGCCACTAATCAACTACTCAGAAATAAATTGCCATAAAGTTGGAAATGGTCTAAGACGCTTTATTATAGATGATGCGGAAACAACATGTCAATTTGTTCTTCTCTTACAGAGTGTGCGTCCGCACCATTTAGTGTGAACAATAAATATAACAAAGACAATGATCACGAAACGCAACACGCGAAATTCTCGTACGTTATCATCTCGTTTCGAAAAAAAACTTTTTCTATTTAGAGTGGATCTTTCTCTATTCATTTCCAAAACTAAACAAGATGTAATTAACCGAACAATTTAGAAGTAAGGCATAAAGAAGAAATGATTGTTTGGCAAAAAATGAAGAAGGAATGAGAAACGCCAAATAACTAATTGATTGACAAAATTGCATATTATGGAGAATATTTAAAGAAAACAGATATATATGACGGATGTGTTGGGTCAGGTTGGGTCCTGGACGTAAAACCTCCCTTCAGAGATTGTGAACTCTCCGGAGTAACTACATTATTGTACATTTGTTTGATTCTTTAGCAAAATTAATTTTTCCCTTAACTGTAAGAATGCGGATTCATTATTCAAAACTTGTATACAATTTTTTATTTTTTTTTTCATGACAATTATTACACGTACAGATGTGTAGATTTCTTAATTCAACATACTGTGCGTAATTATAAGATTTGTTTTTTTATTTTACTATTTACTGAACTTGAAACATGAATTCTCTGTTTTGATTACTTACAATAGGAACGAGCAGAGTTTTTTAAAGAGCAGTCTCTTTATTTGGGATTCTAATAGCAAATATAATATTTTCATAATCGTCTGTAAGTGTACCAAGCTTTATGTTTCTTAATTTGTGAAGGTCAACTTATACTTATAATAATAATACTTTATTATTTCTGCATTAGTTAAAATGTTGCCGTGTAAAATACCATGTCTATCAGATTAATTTTAACTTGTTTATTAAGATACTCGTAAGCATCGTATTTAGTTGTTTGTAGTAGTCTGTTTACATTTAAATGTTCTTCTATTTCTTGATGATCAGCGTCATCCAATGTGTCAAAAAGGCACTTAAATACTGTTTATTCTGGGTAAAACACACTGTAATGCAATATTCCGTAAATTGATTAATATACAGGATGCGCCATCTTTTATGTCAGTATGTGAATATAGAATAGCTTAAAAAATAAAAAACGATTTCCATATATGAGGTATTTTTATTTAATTTGGTCCTTTACAATTTATTTGGGCTAGTTTCTGAATACAACATCAATCAAGTGGCCGCCTCTATTGACCAAAGCAAAATGCGCCCTTTTTGCTGCGTTTTCCATCACTTTTTCGAGCATCTCGGGCGGTATAGCGGTGGTTTCGGCACGAATATTTACCTTGAGCTCGTCAATGGTCTGAGACTTGCTGGCGTACACTTTTCTTTTTAAATAACCCCATAAAAAGATGTCCGGATGGGCCAAAGCTGGAGATCTGGGTGGCCAGTCAATGTCTCCAATTTTTTACAGCACACGTCCGGGGAATTTTCGTTTCAGAAACTGCATTGTTTGATTTGCAGTGTGGTATGGTGCACCGTCTTGTTGAAATCAGTAACCGTCCCGACTTTTTCATACATTTGTGGGCAGACATAATGAGCCAACATCCACTGACATTGATGCCCATCGGCTGTTTTGCCTTCTCTATAGAAAAATGGCCCAATGATGGTTTTGGCACAAACGACGGCCCAAACAGTCACTTTTTGATCATGGATCTCGTGTGGTTTTTCCGTTCCCCAAATGGCGGTCATCAAAATTTCCAAAAATCAGGTTCAGTGTTAACCATTCGAGCGAGTGTTTGGCCGTATTCCAAGCGACGTGGACGGTCTGTCTGCAATATTCTTTGAGTCAATTGCACTTTATATGGAAACAAATGCAAATCATCCTTCAAAATGCGCCGCGAGGTGGTTCCACTGACGCCAAAATGCTGAGCGTGACGATACGACACAACTGGGTTCTCGGCAACACTCTCTTACCGTTTCAACCAGTTCATTGGAACGTCTTGTGCGTTGATGAACGGGATGCCGACGATCTTTCATTGTCCCGCGCTTAACAAAATTCGGTACCAAACGACGAATAGTGTTGTTAGACGGTGCTTATTGGCCACGATATTTTCGACGATGCACGTTGAGTTAACAGAACTGAACGACTATTTTCAATGTACAGCAGTGGCGTGGGGTGAAATTTCAAGAGAGGGAAGCCGAAAAAATTGTAAGTAAAATGTTTTATTCAAGACATACAATTTTGTTGCTTATTCGAAACACAGACTTAAGATATGCAATCTAAGCCACCTTTGTTATAATTTAAGTCATTGGAATTTACGTAGACAATGAGCTCATCGCATAAAAAAAGTGGCTTCGAAAGAATCTGTTCTAGGCAAAGTAATGTATATAAGTTATTGGTAAAGTTATCAAACATTAAACCGCACCGTCAGCACACGCGCCAAGCATTCGACAGCATTCGGAGCGGATACGGATCAGATATCCGTCTGGCACATTCATCAGTTATGCTGACTCTGTGAGATCCAGAAGAAATATGCTTTCCCATAATATTGTAATTTAGAATCTATAAATAGAAGTGTAAGACTCATTATATGTTAGATTTAGTTCAGCAATAAAGCAATCGAGACACTTGTCTCTGAAAAAAGATTTTTTTATATTCGTAATTAACAGAAGTTAATAACTGGCGCCCGAGCAGGGACACGCGTTTAAATCCATAAGAACAACGTGTGTCGAAGTACACGCGAAAGAGATAGGATTTTTTGACAGTGTGAGAAACAAGTGCGTGAGTGATTCCATACCATTAGTAGGCCTAAACTAAGCCAAAAAGGAACAATACGGGTCATCCGGAAATGTTCTAACCCTCGCTGCTTACTGCTGAACGATCTCAAACAAGGATGAAAATAGCAACTATACTCATGTGAGTACAATTTTCATTACTATAATACTATTTAAGAGCACAAAATTTAAACGAGTTATAAAAATTAAACTTATAAGGGTGTAATTAGAAGATTATAAAAAAGAAAGGTTACTTAAAAAGTAAAATATATAAATTAAATAAAACCAGTAAAATGGAAGATATACATGATGCAATTCGCCAGTTAACTGGAGCAATGAATGCTCAAATCGAGCTCGTAAAAAGAATAGAACTCAAATTAGGTGCATTGGAACTTAAAATTTCCAGCAACACAGACCCAAATCCAAACAATCCTGAAACTCCACTTACCGAACAGGATCTCAAAGAAATAAGCAAACTCCCGGATTGCGTCAGAGAACTGCAAGTTTTTGACAGCAATCCAGTACAATACCTATCCTGGGTACATACCGTAGAAAATATTCTTAGGGACTATGAAGTAGTCCGCAATAAACCAATATATAGATCAATACTTCAAAGCATCCGACAAAAAATTAGAGGACACGCCGATACGGCCCTCATATCATACAATTTATTTGATGAGGACTGGGCGTCAATCAAAAAGTGCCTATCCCTCCATTACGCCGATAAAAGGGATATTAGGACACTCGAACACCAACTAAACACCATGTCGCAAGGTGGATCAACCCTTGATGAATTCTATGCGAGTGTTAACCACCAACTTTCTTTAATTATAAATAAAATAAAAGCTGAAGACTATTCAGCAGAAACTGTAAAAGCACTTACAGAAAATTATAGGAATCGTTCTCTGGATGTATTCATAAGAGGTTTGAATGGTGACCTTTCTAAAATGCTAATCATTCAGAAACCACAAACCTTACCGGAGGCATACACTTCTTGTTTAGAAGTACAGAACCTAAACTTCAGAAATGTATCAATCCATAAAATATTTAGTAGCCAACGAGAGCCTAGTAGACATCCCTTACCTCCAAAACCTCTACCGATACAACAAAGGATTAAAGACTATAACATACAGTATAATAAACAACATCAACGAAATTATCCCGCTCCACCTAGACCTCCTAAGCCTTCGGAGCGGATGGAAGTAGATAGATCTGTCCAGTCGAGACAGGTCAATTACATGAATAGACCGGCAAACCAACCAAATCACTACCACTCCAAACGAGAAAACAATTCGGACAACTACCGTCCAAAGTAGCAAAGGCTTTTCAACATCGTTACGGAAGAAGAAGAGGACCAAAGAGAAGACTACGATGAAGTAGAAGAATACTTGCAAACGTACAGTCAAGTGGATGAAAACGACGAAGAAGAACATCCCTCTGAGGCAAATTTTATGACAGATGCCTCTCTAGCATTCCATACCTAGAGTATGGAACTAGTCAAGGGGAAGTGTTGAATTTCCTGATTGATACGGGGGCAAATAAGAATTTCGTCAGCACTTCTTTAGCTAAAAATGCTGTTCCCGTGAAAAAAGCGGTCAATTTTTCAAAAGTATAGGCAACAATACTACTCTAGACTTCTTTGTTCTACCAGGCTTGAAATCTTTTAATGGAATTGTAGGTGATGACGCTTTAAAAGAATTAGAAGCCGTCATAGACAGGAAGAATAATGTACTTACAATAAGCCCAAAAATAAAAATACAACTGAAGGAAAAACGATCCACCCAGATAAACAATATAGAAATCAGAGATCAGCATTTGCCCGAAAAAACAAGAAAAGCCCTCCAACTTATCATGAAAAGACATAACAAGATCTTTGGTCCAATCAACGACCACGAAGTAATAGATACAAATGTGAAAGCAGAAATAAAAACAACCACAGATGAACCGATATATACAAAATCTTACCCCTATCCTGTAAATCTAAGAGCAGAAGTGGATAAACAAATAAAAAAGATATTGGAAGATGGCATCATAAGACCTTCCAAAAGTCCGTACAACTCTCCTCTTTGGATAGTTCCGAAGAAAATGGACGCTTCGGGAGAAAGAAAATTCAGAATAGTGATAGATTATAAACGTATCAACGCCATCACAATACCTGATACGTATCCAATTCCAGATATTTCAAATACAATAGCCAGTTTAGGAAAATCAAAGTATTTTACAACCCTTGACCTCACGTCAGGGTTTCACCAAATCAAAATGAAAAACTCAGATATACCAAAGACGGCATTTTCCACGATGAATGGCAAGTATGAATTTACTAGACTTCCATTCGGTCTAAGGAATGCCACGGCCATTTTTCAACGGACAATAGACGACGTTTTGCAGGAGGAGATAGGGAAGATTTGCTTTGTGTATATAGACGATATTATTATACTCGGAGAAGATGAAGAGAGACACCTCAAAAATATCGAAACTATATTCACAAAACTAGAACAGGCCAATCTCATAGTTAACTTAGATAAAACGGAGTTCCTAAGAGATGAAACGGAATTTCTGGGATACTTCATAACAAGCGAAGGTATTGTAATATGCTGGCTACGGCTCGAGTAGATAAAACGATATTCTGTGAAATTTATTTCTTTATTTTCTAGTCTATAGAACAATTCAAGTTCACACTATACTATTCTTCGCAAATTCTTTTCTTACAAGGTCTCTTTCCTCTCAAATCACTTTATCTCCTTTCAATTACTTAATTCACAAATCCAAACTAATTACTTTTTCTTGTTCACTCTCAACTTTCAATTTATCACCAAATTACAACTTCACCCATTATCACTTTTCCAATCTCTTCGCCACGGTTCTAAACCAACTGTGTCTCTTTTTTTGATCGCCATCTGTCCTTATATAGCAGAAGTTTCTGATAGCCAGAAACTTCTAGCAAATTCTTCGACCACTGGAACAAGAAAAATTCTGATATAATAATTCCAAGATGACAATCATTTCGTGCAGTTATAATTCTCTCTTGTTCTCTTTTATCCGCGATATTATCCGAGCTGTGGTGACTAATTTCAGACACGAACCTCAGAAGAAGCAATGAAAAGACCCTTCGGAATTTGTTGTCTGTTCGAGGGCGTAGTTATTATGCTACATTATGTTACACTGCCCTCCTCTTAGACTTGTTCGTCCCGAACAAGTGTGTCCTCACTTCGGCCATTGTATCGACTCAATCGGTCCGCATGAACCACTTTCATTTTGGCCCTTGGTCCTCGCTGGATGCGGTAGACAACATCGTTGATGCGGGTTACTATTCTGTATGGACCCTCCCAGTTCCGCTGCAATTTAGGTGATTTCCCCTTTTGGCGATGGGGATTATACAGCCACACTAGATCTCCTTCCTGGAATCCTGACGTTGTTGCCTTGGCATCATACCTGGTCTTCATGCGGTCGCTCGTCATCTTAATCTGGCTTCTGGTCCTTTGGTGTATGTCCCTAAGCCTTTCCCTAAGGTCCGCCACGTACTCTTCTTCATTTCTGGGCTCATTGGTAGGAGATCCAAATTTCACCTCACTGGGTAAACGAGCTATTCCACCAAATAAGATTTCGAACGGCGTATGTCGAGTAGTGCTATGCACGGCACTTCTATAGGCCATCAAAAACAAGGGAATCTGCCGGTCCCAATCCCGTTGGTAGTCACCTACGACCTTCGAGAGATGTTCGTCCAAAGTCCTATTGAAACGCTCCACCATACCGTCCGACTGTGGATGAAGCGGGGTTGTCCTTGTCTTTTTGATTCCGAGTAGTTGACACATCTCTTGGAAGATTCTTGACTCGAAGTTCCTCCCTTGGTCAGAATGCAATTCCAAGGGCACACCGAATCTGCTAACCCAATTGTAGACGATCTGCTCCGCCACGGTTCTGGCTTCCTGGTTAGGGATCGGAAACGCTTCCGGCCACTTACTGAAGTAGTCCATCACTACGAGTATATACCGATTACCATTGTCGGTTTCCGGAAAGGGCCCTGCGATGTCAATGGCGATTCGTTCGAAAGGTGCTCCCACGTTGTATTGGTGCATCTTACCTCGAGTTTTGGTTCTCGGACCCTTACTAGCTGCACACATGTCGCATTCTCTGCACCAGTCTTCGATATCTTCCTTCGCTTTTAACCAATAAAAACGTTCTCGTACCTTTTCTAGCGTCTTATTCACTCCCAAGTGGCCTCCGGACGCCCCGCCATGCATTTCCTGTAACACCTCCTTGACCCTCGTCCGCGGTACTACAAGCTGCATTACAAACGACTTTCCGTCGGAGGATTCCCATTTTCTTCTCAGAACACCTTCTTGGACATGGAGGGAGTCCCACTGCGCAAAATATGCCTTTAAGGTCGGGCTTCTGTGAGAGATGTCCTGATGATCCGGTTTCTCCATGTTCTCCTTCCAGGCCAGAATCGGCTCGATATCCGGGTCTTCCTTCTGAGCGTTCCGGATCTCATCTACGCTCCAGCCGGCGATAGGTTCGGCTCTCATTCTTTGGATGGAAACCAGCTCCCGTTCTTCCTGACGCGCACAATGTTTACAATCCGTTCTGCATGGTCTCCGGGACAGTGCATCCGCATTAGAGTGGAGTTTCCCTTTACGATGCTGTATTTCGTAGTCGTAGATTTGCAGCCTTTCGATCCATCTTGCGACCTGACCCTCAGGACTCTTGAACTGTAATAGCCATTTTAAGGCTGCATGGTCTGTGCGAAGAACGAACTTCCTCCCGTAGAGGTATTTGTGAAAATGCTTCGTAGCCAAGATCAAAGCTAGAAGTTCCCGCCTTGTCACGCAGTAGTTCCTTTCTGGCTTAGAGAGCACCTTGCTGAAGTACGCAACCACCTTCTCTTGGCCGTCATGCACCTGGGAGAGTACGGCTCCTACCCCGACATTACTAGCATCTGCATCCACAACGAATGTTTCCCCGGGAGTGGGATAAGCCAGTATCGGGGCATCGCATAGCCGTTGTTTAAGTGCCTTGAAGCTCTTCTCGCACTCAATTGACCATTTGAATTGTTTTCCCTTTTCCGTCAACTGGTGCAGGTTCTTTGCGATCCCGGCAAAATCCTTCACGAACCGTCTGTAGTAGGTGGCTAGGCCCAGGAAGCTCCTTAGTTGGTGTTTGTCTTTGGGGACTGGCCAGTTTTTCACCGCTTCGACCTTCTCCGGATCGGTTCTCACTCCTTTCGCTGAAATTACGTGTCCCAGGTACTTGACTTCCGCTCTAAACAGGGCGCACTTCTTGGGGTTGAGCTTCAGGTGGGCACTTCGAAGCCTTTGAAACACATCCCTTAGATTGTCTCGGTGTTGCGCAAACGTTTTTCCTACGACGATGACATCATCCAAGTATACCAAACAGGTTTTCCATGTTAACCCTTGCAGGACACATTCCATCAATCGCTCGAAAGTCGCCGGAGCATTGCACAGCCCGAATGGCATTACCGTGAATTGCCATAGCCCATTTCCTGCGGTGAAGGCGGTTTTCTCCCGGTCTTCTGGATGGATCAGTACCTGCCAGTAGCCACTCTTCAAGTCGAGAGTGGAAAACCATCGGGCTCCTGATAGTGTGTCTAGCGTGTCGTCAATCCGTGGCAGAGGATAGCTGTCTTTCTTGGTGACGTAATTGAGCTGCCGATAGTCCACGCAGAACCGCGTGCTGCCATCTTTCTTCTTTACCAGTACAACCGGTGATGCCCACGGACTTTTGGAACTTTCAATCAGACCTTCTTTCTCCATTGCCGACACCATCTCTGCAACTTCTGTCTGCTTTGCCAATGGAAGGCGCCTAGCAGGCTGACGAATTGGTCTAGTATCACCAGTGTCTATTCGATGTTGTACCAGGTGTGTTCGGCCGTATTCTCCGTCCTGTGAGGCAAATACATCAGCGTACTCATTGATAAGATTCTCTGCCATAGTTCGCTGCTCCTGATTCAGCTCACTGGACTGGAGAATCGTCTCTCTCGTTTCCGCTGTCCAAGGTGATGGGAGAGGTTTTGGAGCATCACGTTCAGATATTGTTGCGACGGCGGTAATCGGCGTGCATTTTCCAGTCACATCCCCTCGCCTTAGTTTGACAGTGTGTGGTCTTGCGTTCAAAACCCTCACTGGAACCATGGTGTTCTTTGGTTCGACTAACGTCTTTCCCACGATGTAGTCTTGAGAATTCTTCTCTGGGTCTGGTTCTACTATGTAGAATCGGTGGCTCCCAAGATCACCTTCCAGCTTCGTCCAAATGATTGTCTCTGAAGACGGCGGCAAAACTTCGTCTTTGCTGATGACTGTCCTGAGAGTTACAGCATTCTCATTTCCGTACACCATCGGAATCTCCACATTTCGATACCTCAGTACTTGCATCCCGATGTCCAAGATTACTTCATTTGCTTTCATGAAGTCTATTCCGATGATGCACTCGTCGCATATATCTGCCACCAGAAACGCATGGGAGAACGTCAGTCCCGCCAGGGTAATCGTAAGACGAACTTCTCCAAACACTTTCGCCATTTCCCCTGTTGCAGTCTTCAGGCAGTAGCTGTTGGTGTTGTGCAGCCAGGAGCTTTTGACGATATCTCTTCTTACAATGGAGGCAGTGGCACCTGTGTCGATGGTGGCTACGCACTTCTTCTTGTTGATTAGTGCCTCCACTGTCAGGCTCTTGTTATCCCGTTTGGTTTGCGAAACTTGAATGGTGGTCCTGGGGGCCTCGATTCCAGTAACCAACTTCTGCCCCGCGAAGTTGGTCCTTACGCATTTCCCGACTGCTGGTTTTGGGAAGTCTGACTGACAGGATGGATGTTATCACCTCCAGATGCTTCCTCTCTGCTTCTCCTACTTCCGCAATGTGGACAATTTCCTCGTCTAGGTGCACTTCTGCACTGCCGTTGTAGGTGTCCGGTTTGGTTGCAATTCCAGCAACGGATTTGACTTCCGCGAGCTCTGTCTTCATCCATGACGGCTGTTCTCTGGCATGAGCATTCCACGACGGACATTTCCCTGACACGGTGTATTCCCTGGTATGCTTGGTCCGCAGCCTTCATTGACAAAGCGAATGCCAATGCCTCGGGGAGTGTTCGCTTTTCAGCCATCCTTACAGCCATTTGCAGTTGTCTGTCCTCTATGGCCTGAATAAAAGCTTCCACCGCCATTTCGTTGATAAGCTCCTCACCGGCTTTAGGGTATGAAAGATGGGCTAGTCGCTCTATATCCGCTTGCAACTGTTGGAGCGTTTCCCCCCTTTTTTGGACTCGACTACGCAGCTGAACCCTGTACACCTGCTGCATGTGTTCATCCCCAAACCGCATTTCGATAGCCTGAACCAGAGAGTCGTAGTTCTGCTGTTTATCTTCCGGGATGGTCTGCAAGAGCTCCGCAGCTGGACCCCTCAGTGCAAGTGTGAGTGCAATGGACTTCTCTTCATCGTCCCAGCTATTGGTCATTGCGGCCGCTTCGAATTGCCTTTTATAAATTGGCCATGATGTTTGACCATCGAAGATAGGAGGCTGCATCTCCTTTCTTCTCAGACCGTCAGTGGAATATTCCCGTGCTTTCTGTCTCTTCACGTTGCTGAGCTCCTTAGCAAGATTTTCGACTTGCTTTCCTACTATCTCGAATTTCGTATCCACTTTTTCAAATTGAGTCTCTATCTTCCCGAACTGAGTTTCATGTTTCTCAAAATTTTCATCGAATCTAATTTCGACTTTTTCGAGTTGCGTCTCGACCTTCTCGATTTTCTCTTCGATCACTTCGAATTTGGATTCCAAGTTCTTGTTTTGCTCATCAAGTTTACTTTCCAGAGCATCTAGAGAATTCTTTTGTTCGTCCATTGCTTTCTTTTGTTCGTCCATTGCTTTCTTTTGTTCGTCCAGCTTAAGTTCTAGAGAATTCCTTTGGTCGCCCATTGCTTTCTTTTGTTCGTCCATCGCTTTCTTTTGTTCATCCAGCTTAAGTTCTAGAGAATTCTTTTGTTCGTCCATTGCTTTCTTTTGTTCGTCCATCGCTTTCTTTTGTTCGTCCAGCTTAAGTTCTATAGAATTCCTTTGATCTTCTATTGCTTTCTTTTGTTCGTCCATGACTAACTTAAGTTGCAGGAGCAGACTTGTTATACCCGGGTCGGCTGCTGTACTTGCTGGTTCCTCTTCCACGTCAAACTCTACGTCATGCGGATTTTCACCTTCCTGCGTTACTGCTTCTTCCAAACGAATCAGTAGGGCATCTTTTCCCCCAGTTGTGTCGAGGTTCCGCTTACTGAGTTCTGCCTTTAGTTGAGTTATAGTTAGTTTTCCCAATTTGCGACCCATTTTGCGCAACTAATTAACTCAACACAGAAATCGTTTTTTTTTTTTTTTTTTTTTTTTTTTTAATTGTGCAATTTCACACCGCGGAAATAGTTATTCACAGAATAAGTTTTATCCCGCTTCTGACACCAATGTAATATGCTGGCTACGGCTCGAGTAGATAAAACGATATTCTGTGAAATTTATTTCTTTATTTTCTAGTCTATAGAACAATTCAAGTTCACACTATACTATTCTTCGCAAATTCTTTTCTTACAAGGTCTCTTTCCTCTCAAATCACTTTATCTCCTTTCAATTACTTAATTCACAAATCCAAACTAATTACTTTTTCTTGTTCACTCTCAACTTTCAATTTATCACCAAATTACAACTTCACCCATTATCACTTTTCCAATCTCTTCGCCACGGTTCTAAACCAACTGTGTCTCTTTTTTTGATCGCCATCTGTCCTTATATAGCAGAAGTTTCTGATAGCCAGAAACTTCTAGCAAATTCTTCGACCACTGGAACAAGAAAAATTCTGATATAATAATTCCAAGATGACAATCATTTCGTGCAGTTATAATTCTCTCTTGTTCTCTTTTATCCGCGATATTATCCGAGCTGTGGTGACTAATTTCAGACACGAACCTCAGAAGAAGCAATGAAAAGACCCTTCGGAATTTGTTGTCTGTTCGAGGGCGTAGTTATTATGCTACATTATGTTACAGTATTAAGCCAGACCCCAGAAAAATACAGGCAATAAAAAGAATTCGACCTTCAGAAAACCTAAAAGAACTTAAAGGATTTCTTGGCCTTGCTTCCTACTACAGAAGATTCATAAGAGACTTTGCAAAAGTAGCAAAGCCCTTGACGAATCTTACGAGGGGAGAGAAGGCTCAAATCAGAGCCAACCAATCGAGGAGCTTAAATCGTTTAACAACTTAAAAGAACTCCTTACATCCTCTGAAATACTAATTTTTCCTGATTTCGACCGGCACTTTATTTTAACAACAGACGCCTCAAACACAGAAATCGGTGCGGTATTATCCCAAGGTGATATCGGAAAAGACAAGCCAATCACTTATGTCTCCAGATCACTCAGCAAAACTGAGGAAAATTACGCTACAAATCAAAAGGAGATGTTAGCGATTGTCTGGGCACTAGACAACCTAAGGAACTACTTGTATGGAGCCAAGAAAATTAGGATATTAACCGACCATCAGCCCTTGACATTTGCCTTAAGCAGCAGAAATACTAACGCGAAGCTTAAAAGATGGAAGGCGAGAATCGAGGAATATAATTATGAGCCAGGAAAGACAAATTTAGTAGCTGACGCATTATCAAGACTAAAGATAGAAGTAAACAATCTGAGTTCCTCTAGCGCAGCAACAATGCACAATGCAGAAGAAGACGGCTCAGAATTAATTTCTCACTGCGAAGTTCCACTGAATGTATTTAAAAACCAATTAATCTTCAATGTAGGAACCGAAATGTGCATTCATGAGGAGCCTCACCCAAATTACCATTGGCATTACATCGGCCTTGTTTACCAGTGTTAAACAAGGAGAATCTTACACAGACATTAAAGGAGAAACTTAACCCTAATATTCCCAATGGCTTCAAAATTCCCGAATAGTACATTCAGCTACTGCAGGAAACCTACAGGGAAAACTTTAACAACTACAAAATTCGCATAACACAAAGAGTAGTACAGGACTTGTCAAATGAAAACAACCAATTACGAGTCATCCAAGAGGAACACAGTAGGGCTCATCGAAACCACATGGAAAATAAAGACCAAATATTGGAAAAGTATTACTTCCCGAGAATGAGTAACCTAATAAAGAAATACACCAGGAAATGTGATATTTGTAACTCCAACAAATATGACCGCCATCCTTTGAAGCCAGAATTCCAAGAAACTCCTATCCCCACGTATCCTTCAGAGATTTTGCACGTAGACCTTTTCGAAATAGATCACCAAAAATTTATCACTTGCATCGACAAATTTACTAAATTTACGAAATTTTTCCATATCAAGGAAAAATCCGCCCTATACCTTAGAAGTAAAATAATAAAGGTCCTGCATTATTATTTGTCGGTACCCAAAATTTTAGTCATGGACAACGAAAGTAGTTTTATTAGTCCTATAATTGCTAATTATATCAAAACACTAGGAGTTCAAATATATTTAACACCAACACAAAAAAGCGAGGTCAATGGCACAATTGAAAGAGTCCATTCGACAATAATTGAAATGACCCGGTGCTTGAGGAAAGAATACCCTGATTTTACCACAAAGGAACTGATAAACATCGCAGTTGATCGTTACAACAACTCAATACACTCTGTTACCAAGAAGAAGCCGAGCGATGTATTTCTGGGCAAAATCCAAAGGATTAATTACAAAAACTTAATTGATTTCCAGGAAAAGGTAAACGAGGATTTAACGGAGCTCATCCGTAAAAAACCAAAGGAAAAAGATAAGCAGATGAAACCGTAACAGGAGCAAACCCAGGACATATCAAGAAGGAAAAACAGGTTTTGCAGCTGTTGAGTGCCGTGACGGAAAGCGAAAGCCCCCATTCAAAAAAGAAAAGGTCCTAAAAGATAATCGAGTTACAATTGTAACAGAAAATGGGAAAAGGATTCATAAAAGTCACCAGTAACAAATATCCTTTTTTCTTCTCATTTTAGGTCAATTATAGGATTGGCCACAGCCATCCTGAATATATATGAATACAACACCCCCTTAATTACTATAAAACAAGGAACCGGAAAGTTCATAAATGGTAATTTTAAATTAGTGCACGTAATAAATTTTACATCCTATGACGAAATTGCTAGCACACTTACACCTATAATAGAAAAGCGAGTAAACAAGACTAGTATACTCAGGCCCCAAATTCTCTATCAACTTCATTTGCATGGGAAAGGACTAAGGAGAGCCAGATCTATAAACTGGATAGGATCCGCATGGAAGTGGGTCGCTGGCTCGCCTGATGCTGCAGATTGGGACAGTCTTCTAAAAACTCAGAATGACATGATCGAGAACAATAAAAATCAATACCACATCAATCAACGTATTACTGAGGTAACTCAAGGAATTTTGGACAACTACAACAAGATCATCCAAAGAATCGATAGCACAGGAATGGATCAATACGAACAGATGCTATACAACAAGCTTCCCATAATCAAGGACGAAGTCAACGAAATCGTTCTAGCCGTCCAGTTAGCTAAAAAAGGAATAATCAACACTAACCTTTTGAGCACAGCGGAGATTCGGAAGATACTTGCACAGATGGAAACACTTCCTTACAACAATGAAGTCGAAGCTATTGAGTATGCAGAACCAGTAGTAGTACAGAACGACTCAACCTTACTATATGCTTTAGCGCTACCAAAAACAAAAGCAAAAGAATTTAATCATCTTCAAATCAGATCGACAGTGAAAGAAAATAAAAGAATACATCTGGAGACTAATGAACTACTTGTAAATCATGACGAGCAATATGGAATCAAGGAACGTTGCACTAAAATTCGTGACGTAGTAATATGTCGAGACAACCATCTTCAAAAACTACCTTCAGACCATTGCATCAGTCAGCTGTTAAAAGGAGTGAGTGCCAGATGTGATCACCAGTTCTGCAGAAAAGAGGTCATGGAACTCGTCAACGATAACACCGTCTTTTTGACCAATTTCTACGGAACCCTAAGACATCAGAACGAGACCAAAATTTTGAATGGTACCTTCCTGGTACAATTCTACAATAACTCCATCGCTATAAATGATCAAGATAATTCCAACGAAGAAGTCACCATGTACCAGATATTACCGCCGATCCTTCAGGCTAACCTGACAATTAAGGATATAAAACTAGACCTTGAATACTTACATAGCTTACACCTAGATAACATTAAAAGTTGCATTCATTTTCTCTTATTAATCATGTTTCAATCGTTTCAGATGTTACCATCTTTGTTTTTATCATTATCATTGTAATCTTGCTTGTTAAATGTAGACATAAGAAATAAGAAAAGCAGTTCCAAATAAGGCTATCAGCAGCACCACCACAGGTGAATGACCCCTTGCCGCAGCCCATCAAACTTAAATTCTGATCCACGGGCCGTGGACTTTAAAGGAGGAAAGACTTATCAAACATTAAACCGCACCGTCAGCACACGCGCCAAGCATTCGACAGCATTCGCAGCGGATACGGATCAGATATCCGTCTGGCACATTCATCAGTTATGCTGACTCTGTGAGATCCAGAAGAAATATGCTTTCCCATAACATTGTAATTTAGAATCTATAAATAGAAGTGTAAGACTCATTATATGTTAGATTTAGTTCAGCAATAAAGCAATCGAGACACTTGTCTCTGAAAAAAGATTTTTTTATACTCGTAATTAACAGAAGTTAATAACTGTAACTCGGAGCGTTGTTAAATATAAACAAATTTGCAATTACAATTATGTAAAGCTATCCTATGATTATTTTTTACGAATTCTGCTAAAACTCTTTAATAAAAATTTGAGTTATTTTTAATTCCTAAAGGAAGGTGGTTTTCGATAGATAAAAGTGATAGGTCTGAGAGTCTTTCTTCTTTGTGGGAATTTCTTAAGTGTGGACTATTTTTAAAGTCGAAAAAGATCTTTCGACAGAGGCCACAGTCTTCAAATTTCACACAATGTTAGAGTTTGAGAAAAAGTATCTCTAAACATTTCCATATTAAAATGCTTATAAAGTTGAAAAACCTTAAGCTCTTTAAGTGAAGGGGTAGTGTATAAAACTTTGAGATCATTTTTTAAAGTATTGTAGTAAAATTAAAAATTCCATGAAATAGGGTAATTAAAGAAGATATTTTGTAATCCGGCATTGAATTAGAAAAATATTCATATTTTGATTTATTTAATAAATCAAAGAAAATATATGAACTAAATGAACTATACCTATTCTTAATCTGACTTGTAACATTATCTATAATTGCTACAAAAAATCGGCTATAATTTGTATTTGAATCAATATTAAGTAGTCGGCGTTTGCGTGGAGGTTCTGAGCAGTTACTTACGCTCTAATAGATTGAGTCAAATGAGTTTAAAAATTCAGAATGAATCCATAACTCAAAACCCTCCATCTCATGCTTCGCAAGCTCTATGTCAGTTTGTTTATTTTGAACTAAACTAAAAAGAATATCTGTTTTTGCAAATATGACCGAAGTAACATGCAATAAAAAACAGAATTCTTTGTCCTGCAGTTTGTACAACAAACTTTCGGACATAACCAGAGTATCGTTATCCCATTCTCCTGGTTCACATAAAATCTGTTCAAAAGTTTTTATAATATCTTCTATGTAATTGAATAAGACGTTCACTATACGCGAATGATATTGCCATCGTCTCTGATACCCCGGAATGTCAGCTCTTGTTTTCCTAGAAGAACTACAGTGTCTATGAAACGCTTCATTAAATCGCGATTGCGATCAACTTTTCTATTATGAGCCTCGTAGGAATTCCCTAAAGAAGTCTCTATGCGATATTCGCCAAATTCATGCAAATGCAAGCAGCTACGTATATGCTTTTCCGTTTGAATATGTTTTTTTGGAAGAATTAATAAAATTGTTTATATCAAAGAAACCTATGTGACTCCAAACACTAGGAGAATTAGAAAAAAGAAGACAAGGAAAACAAAACATTCTATTTAATTTGCAACTGCCAGTCAGCCATAGATTCTTTTTGTAAAAAGACTCATGAAAATGTTTCTGATACCCATCCTTTCGCGTATAATCAATTTTCATTGATGGTGTCGAGCGACTTTTTTAACTTTTTTTTTTTTTTTTACAAAAAAGAAAGCTTACTGAACTCGTAGGTTTCTTTTAGAAGAAAATCAGTTAAACAACACTCAAAATTAACTAGAGACATCTTGTCTAAGAATAATAAGAATGTTCAATGGGGCACCTCTTGAGTAGATTTATAATTACTTACTTGGTATATAGCTAATAACTGTTCACTTAGCTCACTCACTATTTTATAATAATTTAATAATTTAAAACACTAACTTAACTACCAATATGTAATTGCTAAATTTTTAAAATTTTCTAATAATTAGCAGTCACAAAAATCACAAAAATCACAAAAATTTGCATCCGAATTTTTAATAAATCACGCACAATTACACAACCGATTTGCAACCGTCATTTGAAATTTGCAAAAAAAAAAAAATACCCAACAAGTAAGAAAAACTTCAAACGCCATTCGAACTACATCACCCAATAACTCGATTTTCGTCGGCTTATTTTGTTGCCTACAATAAAAAAAAAAATCCCTCGAACTAAAACCTTTCTCCTCCACCAATGTTCATCCACAAAAGCCGAGAAATCGCGGGTTATTTTCCTCATAAGCGAATGTATGTTAGACAAAGAAATCGCAAATAAACTCCTACTATATGCCAGAAAGGAATAGAGTTGAAAGTTCGTACTGAACGGCTTCTCAAAAAAATTCATTGCACGCTGTGTGCGAGTTTGTGTTTGAATAAAAATGAGTAAACAACCGAAGTAGTCGCAGCATTTCATCTTCGAGCCTGTATAAACTTAAGAAAAATGGTTTGATGAACAAATAATTGAATGTGATGATTGGCAAGTGGTAAAATAAAAATTTTTGATATTTAAAAAGGGAAGTCGGAAGGAATCGGCTTGTATGGACGCCACGCCACTGATGTACAGCGTCACTATTTCGACGCGTTGTTTCGGTGTGATGCGATTTATGGTTAAAATTGTACTGAATTGTCGTTTCAAAACATGTCTTCTCAAGTCAGTTGGTTGATAAATGTCAAAGTTATTCAATGTTTACATGCCGACATAAAAGATGACGCACACTTGTGATAATAAAATTTCTTTGTAATAAAAAATCGCTTCCACTTTCGCTATAATTTAAAGTTCGAATAATAGTATATTGGGCTCAAAGGTTATATACATAAGATTTCACATTTAAAATTGTTAATATTCGGAATTCAATTTTCTTACTCGTATCTATGAGCTTTACAAATTGATGAGTTAAAGATCTGATCACATGAATATTTTTGATTACATTAACCTTTTAAGTTTACGTACAAAATAATTTATAGTGCTCCAACATTCTCTCCGGCAGTGAACGAAGTTCGCAATTACATTTCTTCCTCAATGTCATCTCTGGAATTAGGCATTATCTTTTTTATCTTCATCGTCTTCGCCATTCTCGTCTCCTTCGTACTTGACTACTGTGAAAAAGATTGGGACAAAACAAGACAACACATAGGACAACAATAGATTGTGGACACAGTGAGTAGTAGTGGCTTATTATATGTGCTTTAAAATGATTGCGGCCTCCTTCTCCTTACTACGAGAAGAACTGGGCCCTATATTTTGGTTAGTTTGTTTACTTCTTGGTGCAGTTTAATTTAATTGTGTCGTGCCGGAAGGTTTACTCGGAATAAGTGCAGGGATAGAATAATAATTAAATCCGAAAGTGGTGTCTTAAAATGTTAGTTTTTTTTTTTTTTTTTTTTTGAAAGTGCTTCTGTATTGCTATGGGTGAGTTTTGTATTAGATTTCTTATTGAATTTTATTCGTAGATGGTTTCCTTATTTGTTTACTATTGTTGATTTGGTGGTGAATAGTGTGTTCTTTCGTGTGCGTCTCTGATGACCAATTTTGTGAAGTGGTGCGTCAGCTACAAGAGAATGGGGTGTTGTTGGTCGTAGTGTAAATCCGCGTTTTGCAGTCTGCCTCCAACTCGTAGAATTTCCTGTTCATCTTTGGCTGGGTTGAGAGCCTTGAAGCCTTTTACCTTTTGGATCTTTGCCTTCATCTCAGTAGGGAACATCTCCTCCTGCAGGGTTCTGATTATGGCTAGAGTTGCTGACCGAAGCTCCAGTGGTACATTAGGCCCCTTCTCTTTAGCCTGTGGTGTTTTCAGAGGTTGGAGGCGAAGGCTATCACTCTTGATAATTTGCTCAAGCTTGTGCACCTTCGGACCGCTTCGCTGATGGAATTGCTGTCGGTCATCATACACTGTACCTTTGCTGCACGCTGTCCTTCGTCAGTCTCAAAGTTCGTGGGTTGTTTAGTGTAGGTGATCGTCCAGGTGTCGTGTAAAAATGCTGGTCCTTTCCACCAAGATCGTTGTCCAGCAGTCGAGATAGGAGGATGCCGTGGGAATTCATGTCTGCTGGATTCTGTTCAGATGGTATATGCCTCCAATTACCACTACTTGATAATTTCTAAACTTCAGCGACTCGGTTTTGTATGAAGGTTTTCCATCTGGTTGGAGGTGCTTTGATCCAACATAACGTTATTTCTGAGTCTGTCCATGTGCATGTCTTACAGGTTTCTAACTCCATGACTCTGGCTGTTTCGTGTAGCAATTTTGCCAGCAGAACAGCGCCACACAACTCCGAGCCATCTTGGTTTTGGGCATGAGCAGATGCATATCGATCCTGTTATGTCGAACAAGCACACGAAGGTAAGTCGTTGCCGCATACGCCTTTTCCAATGCATCACTAAATTCATGTATTTCCAGGTTGCTATCATCCATGCCTCTTCGAATCCATCTTGGAATACGCAGGTTTTCAATAGTAGTAAGCTCTTGACGAAACTGGATCTAGTCGTGTCTGATTTCCAGAGGTATCGGTGCATCCCACTGAAGTCCTCGCGTCCAGAGGTCCTGCATCAATATCTTGGCCTTGATGATACTTGGCGAAAGCCAACCTAGTTTTTCGAACAACTCGGCAATTGTTCGTTTTGTGACGTCTGCTTCCTCTATAAGCGCCATTTTGTACGAAAATGCATCGCACAATGGCAGCCATTTCATGCCCAGGGTCTTGACGTGATTAGCCTCGTCAAATGGCAGCGAGAGGTCCACTTTAAGATCTTCTGCTGGTATCCCATGAAAAAGTTCTTTGGTGTTGCTGGTCCACTTACGTAGGTTAAAACCCGCCGATGCAAGAACCTTTTTAACTTCATCTTTATTTTTCAGTACCTGTTCAACTGTGTCTGCTCTAGTTATAACATCGTCCAATGAAGTGTCGTCGCGTAAGATCGATGCCGCCAAAGGGGACCTCGTTGCTTCAATTTTATTAAGCTTGGGGATGACTCGGATCGCGAGATACGGAGTTGAAGCTGTCCCAAACGTCACAGTCTCCAAGCGATATATACTAATTTGGTGCTGTGGATTGTCTCTCTAGAAGATGAGCTGGTAGTTGACATCCCTTGGGTCCATCCGAATTTGGCGGTACATCTTCTCCATATCTGCGGTAAAGGTGAACTGATGTCTTCTCCAACGTAGTATGATGTCTACAACGTTGTTTTGTATTTAGCAAAAGAAGGCCACATCATACACGACCCTCAACCTTGTAGTGGTACTGGTTTCTTTGATGACAACATGATGGGGAATGAAGTAGTGGTAATGTGTTGATACTACCTCATAAGAATTTTTTCGTTCGGTCATGTGGCCGAGGTGAATGTACTCTTCCATACATTTTTTATACCCTTCGTGTAGTGTAGAATTGGTGTAGAACGTCCATTCCAGCTGGTAGAACCGTCTGAACGCCCCTTAGTATTCCTTTTAAAAGGAAGGCGGATCTGATACCGGCCATGAGTTAAACTCTTGGTGTGTGTGGTTAAGTGTCTTTCGCATGCAACGTCTTCTTCCGATTCGTACCTTTCGAATGGCTATTCTTCGATTTCCGAGCATTTTTGAAGCTGAGTGTCGAGATCGAACAACTGGAGGAAGCTTCGTATCGACTGTGGTACTACCGGAGACTTTCTCAACAAAATCCACCTAAGTTGAGTTCTTCGAGCGACCGGTGCCATGAAGCTTTCTTCTTATGATGTCTGGAAGAAAAATTTCGGCGAAGACATCGTTTCCCAACAGTATATATACGGCGGCAGGTGTGTGGTAATTGGGATCGTCCAATGTCAGTCCACTTATGTGCGTACATTTATTGAGGTCTATCCTTTGGGCTGGAAGAAGCCCAGTCAGGGATTTGAGGACGAAAGCCCTTCGCCTGCTTCGTAAGCGTATGCTGTATGCAGTGAGCCGAAAGATAAATCCACGTAACTGTGGCATCCGCTGCTGACCTTCGCTAACCCAGATACTTCAATAAATGTACGTCTGTTTCGAAGACTTAACATCTAAACTGCGGCCCCTGTAATGAAAGTGGCTTCGGAACCCGGGTCGAAGTAGCAACATATACGGATTTTCTTAATTTGTTTTATTTTTATGGATGCGCCAATGGATGTGGTAATCTCCTAAAGAGACTAGTAGCCTACTAGCATGCACGATTCGCACACCCG
This sequence comes from Pocota personata, assembly GCA_963082735.1. Classification (NCBI taxonomy): domain Eukaryota; kingdom Metazoa; phylum Arthropoda; class Insecta; order Diptera; family Syrphidae; genus Pocota; species Pocota personata. The sequence goes on from OY720429.1 coordinate 155,350,922, forward strand.
ATTACTCGATTCCAGGAAGGCGCTTACGTACTAATCCACACCCAGCACTCTTCTACCACTCCCCCCGCGGGACTGCCGTTAGGTATTACTTCGAGGGACTGGCTAGCAATTCATGCTATGCTTCTTGTATTGTTGCTTCTGATGCTCCTGTTGCTTCTGTTGCTTCTGCTGCTCTTCTTAGCTTTTCTATTATTCGTAGCTCATTTTGAAGAGTTGTTACGAAATTACGTTATGCCATCCAAAGGCGGCCTCGTCTGAGATGGTTCCGAAGACACTGATTGTCCGTAGCGCGCAGAGTCTATATGTTGAGGATAAGCCAAATTGGCGGTCTTAGAGCGCTCCTTCCTCTTCTGCTACTGCAAGTAATTTATTATCCCATGGTATCCAATAGGCATATTGGGCGGTAAGACGATAGTTCTCCTGGAGGCTGCTTTCCTTTTGGTAGCAAGACCAAATGCTATACCTTCCACTTTTGAGGAAAGTTTCCTTTTTCGAGACACTTCTGCAATGTCGCTACGAAGAGGTATGGTCTGTTTTTTAAGTCCGTTATTAGTGCCTTATTTGGGATGCCGTCGGGTCCGGGCGACTTATGGTTGCCTATCTTGCCGCATGCCTTAACCAACTCCCCCATAGTAATTAATGGGATATCCTCTGCATTGACTTCCCTTATGATGTTGCACATAGTAGCTGGTCTTTGGAGAAGGTATGCCGAGCCCCATAGGTTAATGTCAGCTTCTTGACAATGACGTTTGAAGCATGCGGTTTTGCTCTCCTTGACGGCTGTATTTAAGTTGCGTCTCGTCAGTATAAGGGTGTCCAAGCATTGTTGAAAGTCCGTTCTCCTTCTTGATCGTTGGACTTTGCGCCGGGCTTGTAGGCAGTTTGCCCGAAGTGTCCTTATTTCCTCGTTCCACCAGTAATATGGTGATGCCTTCCTGCTCTTTGTCCTTCTAAGCATTGATGCATCGCATGCTTTGGTGATTGTGCCTGTAAGGCGATGCGATTGCCCTTTTTAGCGACACTTATCGCTAAGGGAGCGAATGTTTCCAGTAAGGACTTCGCTCTGGTGTTGGTGAGTCTGCTGCCCCATTCTGTTGAGCATGCAATAAAATCGCCTCCTATAACCACTGGGGCTTTCTGGAGCGCATCCGCGGTTAGATTGTCCAGTATTAGTTGGTACCCACTTGCCGTTAAGCTGAGTCTTGCATAGGAGCTATAGAAATGGATCCCATTTATTTTCGCTCGCACAAAGCCTTCAAAGCATGGCGTCCGCATATCCATATTGGTGTTTGTTTTGCCTTATCGCAAATCCAATTATTATTCTGATCAGGTCCGCTCTTTCGTCCTTGGCCGTTTGTGCTAGGATGTATTGAACTATACTACAGTGACTGAGATTTATCTGTAGTATCTTCATGGTCCTTTGCTTGTGATAGCTCTCCTGAATACCGGGCATTTGCTGCTACTGGCTATTTGTTTCGCATCTTCTGGGCAATCCATTCTACAGAACATACATGATGGGTCCTTGTCACAGTTGATGGCAATGTGACCTTCTGATCCAAATTTTCTGCATAGCTTGGAGTGATCTTCTCTGTTTTTACATTGCCGGACTATTTGACCAGACTCTGGACACCTAAAGCATTTTTTAATCAGGGTCCGCTCGCGGATACGACAATTAACCCAGCCGATTTTGATTCTTCCGGATTCTAACAGCTTTCTTACGTCTTCTGCGGGGAGGCTGATCGTTGGTGTTTGAGTTCCTCCATACGCCTTTCGCAGAGATAAGATCTGCGGGTGAAACTTGTACTCAAAACTGAACTTTGATTGCATCGATTATGTCATCTATTGTAGTGGACGCTGCGTGAGTGTCCTTACTTTCGCCTGCTCTGCTAAGGTTTCGCTGATGATGCCCCTAAACTCATTGACTTTTATACCCGTCTCCTCGAGTTGTTCTTGAAAGCGCCTTTCCAACTGCTTCCAGTTTGGGATCTGCCTTTGCTTTCCGTAGTATCTGCGCGTAAGAAAGAGCCCACATTGCTTTAATGACGATAGCCCCAGGTTTAACTTTCTTGGCCTCTTGTTGTTTCTTTTGGAGACCTTCCTGGTAGCATTTACCCATTCGTCTTCTCCTGCTACTTGCTTCTTACTTGTGGTTGCGCTTATCCGTTTATTTCTGCCCACTGGTTTGTCAACACCAGATGTTCCTTCTTCTTGATGCTTACCAGATATGGGTGCTTTTGTTTCCGCTTTGCCTCTGGGCGTTTACTGCCCGCAGCACCGTTTGTTGGGATTTTTTGCTTCAACTGTGTTCTGGACCGACGTCAGTAAGGAGGCACACGGCTGGAAATAACCCAAAATGCTCATACAGTGCGGAGCAAAACAAACTACGTCCGAGGTTGTAGAGTACAAAAGAGCGTCTGACTTTATTTTCTTCGGTTCTTTGTTAACTACAGTTTGTGCAGTATATTCAATATGATTTCATATTAAGAAGTAAATAGTACATAATTCAACAAGAGAGAAAACCGTACAACTACTGATGGCTTAGTTCATATAGGAAGTTATATAAGAATATGAGAATGAACATGTACGGGTTACATAAATTATGGCAACTTGTAGGGTAAATTACGATACATGCCGCCCACCTCGGAGTACAAACGACGATTAAATCCACATAGGCAAGCTGTGTTTTGTAGCTTAAGGGTTCCTGTCGCTACTCCCTTGGGTGCCATTATCGTGATCCAAAGGTAGAGGGTATATCTTTGCAATAGAACGCTTAATGCTGCCTGAAGTGGTTCTTAGAGTGACTACTCTGATCAATCCGTCGGGTCCCGGGTGACATGCTTCTACTCGAGCTAATGACCATTTGCTAGGTGGTAAACGATCATCCTTGAGAATAACAAGTTGTCCGGTGCGAATAGATGCCACTCGAGTAGACCACTTTGGTCGCTGCTGCAACTGGTGTAGATAGTCCATTGACCATTTCTTCCAGAAGTGTTGAAATAATTGCTGAGTTAGTTGCCATCTGCTCAAACGGTTGGGGTTTATCGAACAGAGATCGGGTTCTGGGATGGATGTTAATGGTTGCCCAATTAAAAAATGCGCTGGTGTCAGCACATCATGATCTAATGGATCATCTCGTAACGGCATGAGTGGGCGTGAGTTTAAAATCGCTTCGATTTGGGATAAAAGTGTGCTTAGTTCTTCATATGATAACGCTCTATCCAACAAAATTCTTCGCAAATGATGTTTTGTCGTTTTGACCGCAGCTTCCCAAATACCCCCGAAGTGCGGTGAACCTGGTGGTATGAAGTGCCATGTTGTGCCCAACCCAGCTAAATCGCTACCAGCAACATTCTTCTCTTGACCACAGTGAAGCAAACTTTTGCCAAGCTCCCGATCTGCCCCAACAAAGTTTGATCCACAGTCACTATACAAATCACTGCATATTCCTCGACGTGATGTAAACCGCTTATATGCAGTAATAAATGCGGCTGTTGACATATCAGATGCAAGCTCCAAATGAATTGCTCGGCTGGCAAGACAGACGAAGACGCAGATGTATCCCTTTGCGTGAGTGATTCTTCGTCCCATATTTTGGCGAATAGGTATTGGTCCTGCATAGTCAACACCAGACTTAAGGAATGGGCGACATGATTGCACTCTCGGTGCTGGCAAATTTCCCATAAGCTGCGATGTTGCTTTGGCGATTTGACGGTGGCATATGATACATCGATGAATGTATTTTCGCACTTCGTTTCGGGCTCCAAGGATCCAAAAACGCTGACGAGTATAGCTAAGTGTTGTCTGGACTCCTCCATGAAGTGTCATCATGTGTGCGCGTGCTTCATAATTCTAGAAAGAAAACTCGTTTTAGATAAGATGAATGGATGTTTCTTACCAAAATTAATGCAAGCTTCTTGTGGGCGGCCTCCAACTCTTAACAAGCCGTCTGCGTCTACCCAAACTGCAAGTTTTATTAGTGAGCTTCGGTTATTAATTGATGTGTTCCGTTTTAATGATAAAATCTCATCGGAAAAGTCATAGTGTTGATCTAGTTTAATGCAAGTCAGTTCAGCATGAACCAATTCAATGTGTCCCAAATATCCCAGGTTTCGTTTGGCAGTCGGCTGCTTGCAGTTCAGTATAAAACGCCAGCAATAAGCAACTACTCGTATCAGCTTTCCAATCGAAGAGTATTTAGTTAGTAAGGACCACCTCTCAGACACACTCGTAATGCAGGAGATAATGCTAGTTGATTCGTCAAACCACGGCTTTGATGGATCTGGCAGGGGCGAAGTAGGCCATTCCATTGACCTCTGTTTCAACCAAGAGGGTCCGGTCCACCATAGGGTGAGCAATGCAAGTTGATCCGGAAGCAGACCTCTCGATGCGCAATCCGCGGGGTTGTCGTTAGTAGGCACATAACGCCAGTGCGAACAGTCAATCACATCTTGAATTTCTGACACGTGATTTGCCACAAATGTTTTCCATTGCCTCGGCTCCCCTCGGATCCATGCTAAAGTCACAGTGGAGTCTGACCAAGCGGTGGTCGGTGCGTGTTTGAAGAAACTTATCTGTCTGATTTCCTTGATGAGTCGGGACAACAACACTGCGCCACATAACTCAAGGCGAGGAATGCTTGTGACCTTGAGTGGAGCTACTTTGGTTTTTGCCATTAGAAGGCTCACTTGAACATTATCGACGTCATGCGTGACTCGTGCATACACAACAGCACTGTAAGCCACATTGGACGCATCGCTAAACCCGTGGAGCTCACACGTCTGATGATTCGCCTGCGTTCCTATCCATCGATCCAGTTTGATTGTCTGCATTAACCGGAGATGATCGTAAAACGTTGACCATTCCGATTGAAGTTCCGCCGGCAATGGATCGTCCCAATTTAGCCCTGTTGACCACAACTTCTGAAGGAATATCTTTCCTAATATGATGGTGGGTGCAAGCCATCCTAACGGATCAAAAAGCTTAGCGATGCTGCCTAGGACGTGACGCTTTGTGATTTCTGTTGACGACTGCGATGGGACCTCGATCGAATAGGAAAATGCATCTTCCGTTGAACTCCAATAAAGACCTAGAGTTTTAATTCCTTCTACCTTAGAACTAAGACTTACTTTACTGTCCAACACATCCTCCGACAAATCGGCCAACACTTCTGCCTCGTTAGCTGCCCATTTCCTTAATGTAAACCCACCTCCTTTAAGTAGCTTGATTAATTCATCTCTGCGCTGTAATGCCTGCTTTATGCTGTTTCCACCAGAAAGGATGTCATGAACATATGACTCTTCAAGAAGAACTTTTGCTGCATCTGGAAACTCTGCCCCGTCGTCCTCAACTAGTTGATGAAGTGATTTTATCGCGAGATAAGGAGCGCAACTCAATCCATACGTATTTGTCAACAGTCTGTAGTCAGCGATCTTTCCAGTTTGTGGGTTCCGCCATACTATTCGTTGAAGATCGCAATCTCTTCTATCCACTTGTATCTGGCGATACATTTTCTCCATATCCGCTTTAAATACAACTTTATGTATCCGCCGTTGTGTTACAATTGAAGGTAAGCTTCTTTGCAACTTTGGACCCACATACAAACAGTCGTTTAATGATACGCCGTTTGGCAGCCGATGGGATCCATTAAACACAACACGGAACTTCGTTGATTCGGTGTCCTTAGATGCTACTGCATGATGTGGCAAATAGGCGATTTGATTAGTACAGCTAGCACCCTGTTCCGAAACCACTTCCATATGTTTTAAACTGAGGTACTCACCCATGAACTTGTTGTAATGTTCTCGAAGGGCTTGATCTTTTTCGAACCGCCGTTCCGTATGTAAGAGTAGTCGAATAGCGTACTGGCGAGTTTGAGAAAAATCTTCAGTTTCGAGTGGTGGTTTACGTGGAAGACGAACAACATATCGCCCTGCATTTTCTCGCGTGTATGTCGCCTTGAAGAAGGCTTCACAAACCTTTTCGTCCTTTGAAAGTAGCGGAATGTCCCCATTGACATCTTCTAAAGACCAGAACCGCCGAAGTTGTTGGTCAAGACCTAAACAAGAGCAGGCATCCAATCCATCAGGGGGAATGTTGATGGTTAGTGAACATTTGTTGCGTATACACCCCTTAATAGCAGTACTTCCACTCAAAATCCAACCAAGAGTTATATTCTGAGCTAGTGGCGATCCCAATTTACTCGGTTCAATACCTTCGATGACAATTTGACTGAAAATCTCCGCTCGGCTAGTGGCAAATCATTTAAGTGATTCCAATTTCGTGATGAGAGCCCTCTGGACGGAGAATAGCCTGAGACGTGATTGATGACGAGCGCTTGGACTGTATACTCTAATTCTCTGTTGTAACATGATGCGATGTGTATGTCAACCAAGCTACGAATTTTTCCTAAATTTTGAGATGACAGACCAGACACCTGTAAGTTGACCCTCACCTTTTGAATTCCCAATCGTTGTACCGCACATTCCGAAATGAAACTTGCTTGTGAGCCCTGGTCAAGTAATGCTCTTAGCTTGTGATAAGTTCCATTCACACTGCTGTTGCTAACAAGACTTCATTGAGCACTACTTGTTGTGTATGATGAGACTGAATTTCGTTTGTTTCGTTTGTTTCACATTCTGGATTAGTTGGCGATGTTGACGATGATGGTTGTAAATCCGATGTCTGATGTATCATCGTGTGGTGTTTCCTGTTACACTGCTTGCAACGGCTGGCAGAGGGACAGTTATTTGCTGAATGGTCAGATCTAAGGCAATTGAAGCACAGGTGTGCCTTCTGCACTAACGTTCTCCTCTCTGTGATTGATTGTGATCTAAACTGTGGGCAATATGTTATGACGTGCTTCTCTGCACATAATGTGCACTTATTAGACGATGCAATATGATGTCCAGCATTGCTTTGCCTGCTGTAAATTGATGACCACTAAGCTTTATTGATTCGGATTTGGCACCTATGGACTCAAGAGTGCGCAGACGATTCTCCAAAAAATCAAGCAGTGTCTTGCTTTTTGGTATATCCGTGCCTGAACCAACTGATACCTCCCAATCTCTGCGGCTCAAAGGATCAAGCTTAGACGTGAGATGGAAAATGATCCAATCGTCCCATTCATCTACCGGCCTCTTAAGATTCCTCAATGCGTCTAACATATCCCTAGTGGTGTCTAATAAACGACGAACCTCGTTGGTAGATTCTCCCTTTGAAGGTTGGAGAGTAGTGAATTTTCTTAAATATGACATGGTAATGATGCGTTTATTCTCGTAGCGATTCTTTAACGATTCCCAAGCCACGTCGTAATTGGATTCTTGAATTCCAATATTCTTTAATAGGAGCGCAGCTTCCCCAGTTACATGTCCCTTTAGGTGAGAGAGCTTGTCCACTTTGGAGATTGGTGCGTTGTGATCAATGCTCGTAAATAGATCGCGAAATGACATCCAGGATAAATAGTCACCTGAGAACGTGGGTATGTTGATTTTTGGAAGATTCGATCCCAAAAATTCGATCCCAGTACAACTACTGATGGCTTAGTTCATATAGGAAGTTATATAAGAATATGAGAATGAACATGTACGCGTTACATAAATTATGGCAACTTGTAGGGTAAATTACGATACAAACTGTGATTTCGGGGGTTCCCTGTCTGCAACATCATTTGGATGATGTTTCTGCTTCCACCTTATCTGGGTTTTAGCCATGGCGAAGTTTGCGAGGAGTTGTTCTGATGAGATACCCCCTTAATTTTCTCGTTGTGCTGTTGTAGCGCCGAGAGCTCGTAGAGACATTTGATGCTTTCAATGGCACCTCTCATCGCTTGTTGAATCGGACGCCATTTTTCGTCTTACAGCATTTCTACTAACCCCCTAATCTGTTCACCAAGCTTGTGGAAATCAGATTTCTCGGAGTTTGGTTCGACCGTCACTTTTATTACTTCTGGTGACTCTCGTCGTTCCGTGCTCCTTTCTGATGCTGCTACTTGGCCAAGTGGTGACCTCAACATTCTTGAGCCCCCCTAGAAGAAGTTCTTCTCGTTCTCCTCAATTTTTTCTCCGATGTTTTTGTTCATTTTGTTTGTGGTCATTTCTGTTTGGTCCCCACTCAAAGCCGCTATCAATGTTCGAATGTGAGTCACCCTAGGATCCCATGGTTATCTATGCAAGCAGGGAGGCCATGCGAGGGTTGGCACAAGCCATTATGGGGTCTTGTGTCAGAGCCTGATTGGTGCTAAACAGGAATATTACATCTGCACTTACACCACCAACTTAATGGGGACGAAACAGTGAACGTACTTTGAGGCGGCGTGGCGCGTACGTCCGGATCTCGCCCCTTTCCCCTTACTGTATTCCTCGTAGCCACCTTATGAGGTGGGAAGCACTTACATGGAAGATGGTGCTTATTCGTCTTGTCACAGAGAGTTCATAGGGATTTCTTTGACCTTTTCAGCCACTCCCTCCTCCTCTGCCGCTCTTGGTCGCGGACTGCTTATTGGGTATTCGCAGTTAACATGCATATCTGCAGGCCGTTCACTATCCGCCAGCTGTGACCCCCACAGTTACCTTAGCTTAGCCTCACCAGAGAAGGAGACGGGAATAAAGACCACCGAGTTTAAAGGCGTAATCAGCGAAGCCTTAGCGGAGCAAGCGTGTATAAGAACACTCACGCACCGCACTAACCCCGAGGTCAAATACATCGATGAGGTCACTACAATGGTCGACATAATGGATGCAATTAGAAAACAGTTTGGTATAAACGTTTTACCGGCAGACATCGTATCCCTGCGAAAGGCACACGGAGGGACTCAAACAGCAACCATCAGTCTTCCAGTAGAAGACGTAAGAAAACTGTTAGAAGCCGGGAAAATTATGATCGGGTGGGTAGTCCGCCGAATCCGTAAAAAGGCACTGCTGAAAACGTGCTTCAAGTGCCTAGAGTATGGTCATCTAGCCACACAAGGCAGAAGCGAAGATGATCGGTCCAAGCTATGTAGGAGATGTGGTGAAGGGGGCCACATAGCGAAAAATTGCGATAAGCACCCATCCTGCATGTTCTGCAAGAAAAACCACCCAGACGACGCGCATCATATAGCTGGTAGCAGCAGATGCCCGGTCTTCAGGAGAGCTATCACAAGCAAAACACCATGAAAATATTACAGATAAATCTCAATCACTGTAGAATAGCCCAGGACATCCTGGCACAAACGGCCAAGGACGAAAGAGCCGACGTTATAATGATCAGCGAGCCCTATAAATGTCCCGAACAGAACAATAACTGGATATGTGGACCCCATGCCTTCCAAGAAACAAACGACCAAGCAGAAGGCTTCGTGCGTGCGAAAATAAATGGAATCCATTTCTATAGCTGCTATGCAAGACCCAGCTTGACGACCAGCGAATATCAACTAATGCTGGACCATCTAACCGCGGATGCGCTCCAGAGAGCCCCAGTGGTTGTAGGAGGAGACTTCAACGCGTGGGCCACAGAATGGGGCAGCAGGCTCACCAACACCAGAGGACAGGTCTTATTGGAAACATTCGCTCCCCTAGCGATAGGCATTGCTAATAAGGGCCGGGCAAATGCTTACCGGAAGGCTGGAGTAGGCTCACACAGCGATCATCAGGTGATAATATTGGAAATAAAAGGGAAAAAACCAGTCCAGCTCCTAAAACTTACTGGCCCAAAATGGAATGACAGATCTTTCGATAAGGATGCATTCGAAGAGATGTTGAACGGTGATCAAACTCCAAGCAGAACAGCGGAGACCCTCGCGCACCACCTCACAGGCACCATCACCACAGCGTGCGACACATCAATGCCAAGGAGAGCAAACACCAGACAGGCATCACCGTGTTACTGGTGGAACGAGGAAATAGGCGAACTTCGGGCAAAATGTGTACAAGCCCGGCGCAAAGTCCAACGATCAAGAAGGTGGGCGGATTTCCAACAATGCCTGGACACCCTTAGACTGGCGAGACGTGGCTTAAATAGAGCCATTAAGGAAAGCAAAACTGCATGCTTTAAACGTCTCTGTCAAGAAGCCGACATTAACCCATGGGGCTCGGCATACAGAATGGTGACGACGAAATTAAAGGGCTATAGGACTCCTCAAATAACATTTTCGATAATTCTGAGATCCATAGTAGAGCACCTCTTCCCTCAAAGGCCTGCTGCTATGTGCAATATTATACGAGAAGTCAATTCAGAAGATATTCCTTTAATTACTCACGAGGAGCTGCTAAGGGCATGCAGCAAGATAGGTGACAACAAGGCACCGGGACCCGACGGCATCTCGAATAAGGCAGTAAAGGCAGCTGTAACAAAAAAACCAGACCTCTTCATAACAACAATGCAGAAGTGCCTTGAAGAAAGAACCTTTCCCGAAAAATGGAAAACGCAGCATTTGGTCCTACTGCCAAAAGGAAAGAAGCCCCCAGGAGAACCATCATCCTATCGCCCAATATGCCTATTAGACACCATGGGAAAGATCCTCGAGAAGATAATATGCAATAGATTACTCGCAGTAGCAGAAGAGAAAGGAGCCCTCTCAGATCACCAATTTGGCTTCAGAAGAGCACGATGTACTGTTGATACCATAAGAGCGGTAGTCGATATCGCCAAAGGTGCCATCGAAGGAGAAATATGGCTATACGGCACAAAGGAGTATTGTGCAGTAGTAACGCTGGACGTTAAAAGCGCATTTAACTCTGCGAACTGGTCGTTTATTAGAAGGTCACTTGCCAAGATGGATACGCCATATTACCTGCTACGGATAGTGACGAACTACTTCAACAACAGGAAGCTGAGGATTAAATACTACAACGTAATTGCGGGAGTTCCACAGGGATCGGTTTTATTGCCACTATTGTGGAACGTCATGTACGACGGAGTCCTACGATTAGCGCTACCTGGGGGAGTAACGATAATTGGATTCGCCGATGACATACAGTCTTGACAGTAGCTAAACAAATCCGTGCAGTAGAATCAGCTACAAATTAAGCAATTGCCCGGATAAAAGATTGGCTAATATCCGCCGGACTAGAACTAGCTGACCATAAAACAGAAGCTGTTCTTATAACCAGCCGGAAAGCCGTCGAATTTGCCAACTTTCAGGTTGGTAACCAAACCATCAGGTCGAAAGAGGCAGTTAAATACCTTGGAGTAATGCTGGACAACAGGCTACGGTTTAAAACGCATGTTGATTTTGTTACCAAAAAAGCATCGCAAATACAGGGAGCTCTCGCGTATCATGCCTAACATCGGTGGACCTGGATACGCTCGAAGGATTCTACTCTCTAGAGTTATCACATCAGTTCTGTTATATGCTGCCCCAGTCTGGGCGGAGGCACTGAGGACGAAGGAGACCAAAAGGAGACTATCGTCATCATACAGACTCTGTGCGCTACGGACAATCAGCGGCTTTCGAACCATCTCTGACGAAGCTGCATTTGTCATAGCTGGAATGGTCCCCATCGATATTCTTGCAAATGAAATGCTGAGGATATATAACAGAAGAGCATTGAGTCATCACGACGCCACTGGTATCAAGGTGATAAAAATTGGAGAAAGGGCAGCGTCAGCAGCTATGTGGCTAGCTCGTTGGGCTAATACAACAAAGGCAGATGGACATACAAACTTATACCGACAATCCAAGATTGGATAAGTCGAAAGCATGGAGACTGCAACTACCATCTAACGCAGTTCCTGTCTGGCCACGGTGGCTACCGCAAATATCTACACCGATTTGGACACGACAACTCACCATCCTACCCGGAATGCCCAGGTGAAGATGAGGATACGGAGCACGCAGTGTTTTACTGCACACGTTTCACGGCATGGAGAATTACTCTGCCAAGTCCGTCATTACTCCTCGACCATATGTTACGGTCGGAAGAGAATTGGATGGCAATATGTTCCTTCGTAACAACTCTACAAAAAGAGCTGCGGAGAATAGAAAAGCTAAGAAGCGCAACTGAAGCAGCGGAAGAAGCTGACACAAGAAGAATAGCATAAACTGCTAACCAGCCCCCCGAAGTAATACTTAACGGCAGTCCCGCGGGGAGAGTGGTTGAAGTGTGTAGGGTGTGTGTTTAGTACGTAGGCGTATTCCTGGCATCGATTACTCAGGTTTGCGAATCGTGCATGCTAGTAGCACTCGGGCTATTAGTATCTATGAACATTACACATCCCTGGCGCAATCCAGAAAAAAATACCGGTTCGTGAGGATAGTCCAAGCCTTCTGGTAGTTACCGTTGTCCAAGCTGAAATGTTGCAGGAGCCTTTCAGCTTCTCCCGTGATACTGGATTTCAGATAGTGAAGTTTTTCAATCTCAGTCAACGTGGAGTCGCTATGTACTAAGGAGTGAAAAATGTCATGAAATGACCTCCCGTTTTCATAACTGCCGGAAAATGTGCGTAGATTGATTTTCGATAGTTGAAGATCATGAGTTTTGTTCGGTGTTACTGTTGGCGGGGACTTTCTCAAGGTAATCCAGGAGGGACGCACGGTCAATCAGACAAAATTCAGTAATTGCATCGAACATCTCATCAATCTTTCCACTTTCAGCATCAGCAGCGGCTTCGGCAGCAGCATCTATATTGGCATCCATGCTTGCTTGGAAATTACTTTCAATAATAGCAAGGCGGCCTTGAAGGTAGTGCTTGGACGCTTTGGTTTCCTTGTTTGCTTTCTTGAAGTTTGCATCATAATCTAGATTATTTGCGCCAATAGATTTTTTAGTACCTTGGCACTCATTTTGGGTTAAAAGGGCAATTATAATAATAAAAAACCAACTACCTACTCACTAAGCTGCATGTATGTGTAGACCTATATGTATTTTCGCGGAGCGGGAACCCGTTTGGCACAAAAACTCGCAATTACTGTCTTTTAAAATGTTTTATTATTTTTGTTTGACACTGTTTTTGTTATATTTTTCTGTTGTTTTTTTTCGAAATTCGGCTATGTAGGACCAATGTTTATTCTGGGTAAACACACTCTGTAATGTAATATTCTGTAAAATGATTAATATACACTTGTGATAATAAAATTTCTTTATAATAAAGAATCGCTTCCACTTTCGTTATAATTCAAAGTTCGAATAATAGTATATTGGGCTTAAAGGTTATATACAAAAGATTTGACATTTAAAATTGTTAATATTCGGAATTCAATTTTCTTATCTATGAGCTTTACAAATTGATGAGTTAAAGATCTGATTATGTTTTAATCACATGAATATTTTCTATTACATTAACCTTTTAAGTTTACGTACAAAATAATTTATAGTGTTCCAACATGTATCGTACCAACAAAGTCAAGTAAACCTAGCTTTTGTCTATGTGGTATTAGCTTTTAAACTTTTTTTCTAATTAAATTAATTTGAAATTCTAATGTAGTAACTTTTCATGTAAACCAGATTTTTTCGCATTCACATTCAAACTTCCCAAAATATAAAGGTTTCTTTTGGGTTAACTATGTGTAGTACTGTACCACAGGTTTTGGTCTCACGAAGAAGAAGTGCCCCCAATTTTAAGCAAAAGGTATGGAAGGCCTCTGTCAGGAGTTGGGGAAAATATCGTCTTCGGTGTCTGATAGGAACCAGGCTATCCAGGAGCTTCGACAAAATAACTTGAATAAGGGAACTATATTGAAAATAGTCGCCCAGAGAAAATACTCAAAAATAAAAGAAAGAGATACCCTCTCAGTTCTGGAAAAAGATGATTCTTATATCCAAACTTATAAACGGTGATCGAATGGAATGTTATCTTCTTCTTTTGCACAAACGAAAGGACGATACGCGAAACTGCGATAACTACCGTTCTGCCAAGCTGATGTCACACACCATGAAGATCGTTGAGCGGGTATTGGATGGCCGATTGCGAAATATAATACGGCTATCTGATGACCACTGCTGGTTTGTCTCGGGTAAATCAACAACAGATGCAATCAAAAAAAACATCGCGATTCCTTAAAGGACTTGCATATGGTTATTTATAAATTGATGGCTTCAAAGCTGAAATTAATCTAGTCGAAAATGCAAGCCCTATATTTTGTAAGGCATTTCCAGTAAGATTACGCGATGCAGTGTCGGAAGAATTGGATAGGCTAGGAAAGGATGGTATCCTAGTTTCAGTGAAGTAGAGTCGTTGGGCTTCACCTATAGTATGCGTTCCAAAACAAAATGGAGAGGTTCAAATATGCTCCGTCACCACAAGTTTGTGGTGACGGAGCACTACCCTATACCCAATATAGAGGATATATTTGCATGCATAGCGAATTGTGATGTATTCTAGACTTGGCTAAAGCATACCAACAGTTGGAGCTAACCCAAAATCCATTGGAGTTGCTCACGATAAATACCAGTAAGGGCTTTTTTCCAATATACTCGCTTACATTTCGGAGTATCTAGTGTTCCTTCGATATTCTAATCAGTTATTGACCGTGTTCTCGTAGGATAAGAACGTGTTTTTGGATACCACAATGACATAATTGTTGGGGGTAGTACAGAGGATCAATGTAAACTAAAGCTACTTGAGGTATGTGCAAGATTAAATAAGCATAAAATAAAAATTAACCTGCTAAAACGCAAATTTTTGCAGAAGTCAGTTGAGTATCAAGAGCATGTTCTTTGTCGAAATGAGGTAAGGCCTAATCCAAAAAGGTAGAAGAAATTGTAAAGGCCCCGTCTCTATCCAATCTAAAAGAACTTCAGTCGTATTTGGGCTTAATGAATTACTACCGGAAACTTGTTCCCAATCTTTAGGGAAGTTTAACGAATGTATATAGTCTTTTAAACAAAGACACACAATGACGTCACCAGACACGAAGGCTCGTGGTCTTAAAATACCTTCGTCATCAGCGCCCCCACAACAAATGTCAACGACAAAGATGAATCAATACACACACATAAAACAAATCGCATAATTGTAAATAAAAAAAGCTGTCTAACATAAAATAAAGTCACTCTGTTTTTATAACGTGGAAAAAGCGGCTTTATTTTTTCAGTTGTTCATACTACATTTGCGTTAGGTTAAAATAACCTCTGTTGTCAACAGTTAATTTTGCTTCTGAAATCCTTTCTTGTG
This sequence comes from Pocota personata, assembly GCA_963082735.1. Classification (NCBI taxonomy): domain Eukaryota; kingdom Metazoa; phylum Arthropoda; class Insecta; order Diptera; family Syrphidae; genus Pocota; species Pocota personata. The sequence goes on from OY720429.1 coordinate 155,366,012, forward strand.
GCAGAGACGACAACACTACCTTGTGCTCTGCCGAGTTTGTCTAGAATATTGTCTGTATTAGGAATTAGGAACTTGTCCTTCATTTTTCTATATTCAATGACAATCTTCCAGTTCCAGTATTATTTGGTTCCTTAGGGACAATCCATATTGCACTGTTATATGGCGAGGTGCTGTTCCTAATTATGCCTTGTGCATGTCATTAACTTGCTTCTTAATTTCATGTTCGTGAATCTGAGAATACCTATATATTTTTGAATATTTGGGAATATCCACTGTTGTCACTATTTTAAATGATCACCGTTCTTATGAAAGAGATCTTTATTATATTGTACTATCTGGCTACGGCTCGAGTAGATAAAACGATATTCTGTGAAATTTATTTCTTTATTTTCTAGTCTATAGAACAATTCAAGTTCACACTATACTATTCTTCGCAAATTCTTTTCTTACAAGGTCTCTTTCCTCTCAAATCACTTTATCTCCTTTCAATTACTTAATTCACAAATCCAAACTAATTACTTTTTCTTGTTCACTCTCAACTTTCAATTTATCACCAAATTACAGCTTCGCCCATTATCACTTTTCCAATCTCTTCGCCACGGTTCTAAACCAACTGTGTATTTTTTTTGATCGCCATCTGTCCTTATATAGCAGAAGTTTCTGATAGCCAGAAACTTCTAGCAAATTCTTCGACCACTGGAACAAGAGAAATAATTCTTGCAGTTATAATTCCCTTTTATCCCTGATATTATTCGTCTCTTTCGTTGACATGAGCTGTGGAGACTTCGTCCCAGACACGAACCTCGAATGAAAGGACAGTTCGAACCAAAATTCTGCCAGAATGGAAAGTCACTTCGGAATTTGCTGCATAGACATAGGAGCGTAGTTATTATTACGCTACAATATGTTCTTTTTTTTCGGTTTTAATAGATTTAAAATGGTCTTGGAACTCCAACATATCTGAATTATAATATTTTAATTGTTAAATTTCTTCAATCGTGTATGGACCGTCGCTATTCAAAGTTAAAATTTCCTGTCTTATGTCTACCTATATTAGAACTTCTAGAGGTCTTAAAATGTTTTGTCTTAAAATTGGGTTATGGGTTAGCATTTTTGGTAGGGTATGTACGAAAATAACGTCGTGTTTTAATATTGTCAATGCACATAACTTCTCCGTTGTTTGGAATAAAGTATGCGTTGTTATTGATTTGTCTTAACTATAAAGTACGTATTGTAACATAATGTAGCATAATAACTACGCCCCAAAAGATGCAATAGTATAGTATGCGTTCCAAAACAAAATGGAGAGGTTCAAATATGCTCCGTCACCACAAGTTTGTGGTGACGGAGCACTACCCTATACCCAATATAGAGGATATATTTGCATGCATAGCGAATTGTGATGTATTCTAGACTTGGCTAAAGCATACCAACAGTTGGAGCTAACCCAAAATCCATTGGAGTTGCTCACGATAAATACCAGTAAGGGCTTTTTTCCAATATACTCGCTTACATTTCGGAGTATCTAGTGTTCCTTCGATATTCTAATCAGTTATTGACCGTGTTCTCGTAGGATAAGAACGTGTTTTTGGATACCACAATGACATAATTGTTGGGGGTAGTACAGAGGATCAATGTAAACTAAAGCTACTTGAGGTATGTGCAAGATTAAATAAGCATAAAATAAAAATTAACCTGCTAAAACGCAAATTTTTGCAGAAGTCAGTTGAGTATCAAGAGCATGTTCTTTGTCGAAATGAGGTAAGGCCTAATCCAAAAAGGTAGAAGAAATTGTAAAGGCCCCGTCTCTATCCAATCTAAAAGAACTTCAGTCGTATTTGGGCTTAATGAATTACTACCGGAAACTTGTTCCCAATCTTTAGGGAAGTTTAACGAATGTATATAGTCTTTTAAACAAAGACACACAATGACGTCACCAGACACGAAGGCTCGTGGTCTTAAAATACCTTCGTCATCAGCGCCCCCACAACAAATGTCAACGACAAAGATGAATCAATACACACACATAAAACAAATCGCATAATTGTAAATAAAAAAAGCTGTCTAACATAAAATAAAGTCACTCTGTTTTTATAACGTGGAAAAAGCGGCTTTATTTTTTCAGTTGTTCATACTACATTTGCGTTAGGTTAAAATAACCTCTGTTGTCAACAGTTAATTTTGCTTCTGAAATCCTTTCTTGTGGCAGAGACGACAACACTACCTTGTGCTCTGCCGAGTTTGTCTAGAATATTGTCTGTATTAGGAATTAGGAACTTGTCCTTCATTTTTCTATATTCAATGACAATCTTCCAGTTCCAGTATTATTTGGTTCCTTAGGGACAATCCATATTGCACTGTTATATGGCGAGGTGCTGTTCCTAATTATGCCTTGTGCATGTCATTAACTTGCTTCTTAATTTCATGTTCGTGAATCTGAGAATACCTATATATTTTTGAATATTTGGGAATATCCACTGTTGTCACTATTTTAAATGATCACCGTTCTTATGAAAGAGATCTTTATTATATTGTACTATCTGGCTACGGCTCGAGTAGATAAAACGATATTCTGTGAAATTTATTTCTTTATTTTCTAGTCTATAGAACAATTCAAGTTCACACTATACTATTCTTCGCAAATTCTTTTCTTACAAGGTCTCTTTCCTCTCAAATCACTTTATCTCCTTTCAATTACTTAATTCACAAATCCAAACTAATTACTTTTTCTTGTTCACTCTCAACTTTCAATTTATCACCAAATTACAGCTTCGCCCATTATCACTTTTCCAATCTCTTCGCCACGGTTCTAAACCAACTGTGTATTTTTTTTGATCGCCATCTGTCCTTATATAGCAGAAGTTTCTGATAGCCAGAAACTTCTAGCAAATTCTTCGACCACTGGAACAAGAGAAATAATTCTTGCAGTTATAATTCCCTTTTATCCCTGATATTATTCGTCTCTTTCGTTGACATGAGCTGTGGAGACTTCGTCCCAGACACGAACCTCGAATGAAAGGACAGTTCGAACCAAAATTCTGCCAGAATGGAAAGTCACTTCGGAATTTGCTGCATAGACATAGGAGCGTAGTTATTATTACGCTACAATATGTTCTTTTTTTTCGGTTTTAATAGATTTAAAATGGTCTTGGAACTCCAACATATCTGAATTATAATATTTTAATTGTTAAATTTCTTCAATCGTGTATGGACCGTCGCTATTCAAAGTTAAAATTTCCTGTCTTATGTCTACCTATATTAGAACTTCTAGAGGTCTTAAAATGTTTTGTCTTAAAATTGGGTTATGGGTTAGCATTTTTGGTAGGGTATGTACGAAAATAACGTCGTGTTTTAATATTGTCAATGCACATAACTTCTCCGTTGTTTGGAATAAAGTATGCGTTGTTATTGATTTGTCTTAACTATAAAGTACGTATTGTAACATAATGTAGCATAATAACTACGCCCCAAAAGATGCAACACATTCCGAAGTGTCTTTTCATTCAAGGTTCGTGTCCACAGTAAGAGACGAATTATGTCTAAGACGACGTCGCAGATTTAAGAGAGAATTATAACCGCAAGATATTATTGGCTGCAGCTGTCATCTTGGAATTATTACATCAGAATTTTCTTGTTCCAGTGGTCGAAGAATTTGCTAGAAGTTTCTGGCTATCAGAAATGCGACTGTATAAGGACAGATGGCGATCGAGGCAAGGCAGTTGGGTTTTGAACCGCACGAAGAGATTGGAAAAGTGATAACAGGCGAAGTTGTAATTTTGTGATAAATTGAAAGTTGAGAGTTAACAAGAAGAAGTAATTAGTTTGGATTTGTGAATTAAGTAATTGGAATGAGATAAAGTGATTTGTGAAGAAAGAGACCTTGTAAGGAAGGAATTTGCGAAGAATAGTATAGTGTAATGTAGCTCGCATATTACATTGGTGTCAGAAGTGGGATAAAACTTATTCTGTGTATAACTATTTCTGTGGTGTGAAATTGCACAATAAAAAAAAAAATCATTTATGTGTTGAGTTAATTAGTTGCGCAAATTCGGTCGCAAATTGGGAAAACTAACTATAATTCAACTAAAAGCAGAACTCAGTAAGCGGAAACTCGACACAACTGGGGGAAAAGATTCCCCACTGCTTCGTCTGGAAGAACCAATAAAGCAGGAAGGTGAAAATCCGCATGACGTAGAGTTTGACGTGGAAGAGGTACCAGCAAGTACAGTAGCCGACCCGGGTATAACAAGTCTGCTCCTGCAACTTAAGTCAGTCATGGACAAACAAAGGAAAGCAATAGAAGACCAAAGGAATTCTCTAGAACTTAAGCTGAATGAACAAAAGAAAGCAATGGACGAACAAAAGAATTCTCTAGAACTTAAGCTGGACGAACAAAAGAATTCTCTAGATGCTCTGGAAAGCAAACTTGATGAGCAAAAGCGATCGAAGAGAAAATCGAGACGGTCGAGACGCAACTCGAAAAAGTCGAAACTAGATTCGATGAAAACTTTGAGAAACATGAAACTCAGTTCGGGAAGATAGAGACTCAGTTTGAAAAAGTAGGAAAGCAAGTCGAAAATCTTGCTAAGGAACTCAGCAACGTGAACACTCCCCGAGGCATTGGCATTCGCTTTGTCAATGAAGGCTGCGGACCAAGCATACCAGGGAATACACCGTGTCAGGGAAATGACCGTCGTGGAATGCTCATGCCAGAGAACAGCCATCATGGATGAAGACAAAGCTCGCGGAAGTCAAATCCGTTGCTGGAATTGCAACCAAACCGGACACCTACAACGGCAGTGCAGAAGTGCACCTAGACGAGGAAATTGTCCACATTGCGGAAGTAGGAGAAGCAGAGAGGAAGCGTCTGGCTGTCAGTCAGACTTACCAAAACTAGCAGTCGGGAAATGCGTAAGGACCAACTTCGCGGGGCAGAAGTTGGTTACTGGAATTGAGGCCCCCAGGACCACCATTCAAGTTTCGCAAACCAAACGGGGTAACAAGAGCCTGACAGTGGAGGCACTAATCAACAAGAAAAAGTGCGTAGCCACCATCGACACAGGTGCCACTGCCTCCATTGTAAGAAGAGATATCGTCAGAAGCTCCTGGCTGCACAACACCAACAGCTACTGCCTGAAGACTGCAACAGGGGAAATGGCGAAGGTGTTTGGAGAAGTTCGTCTTACGATTACTCTGGCGGGACTGACGTTCTCCCATGCGTTTCTGGTGGCAGATATATGCGACGAGTGCATCATCGGAATAGACTTCATGAAAGCAAATGAAGTAATCTTGGACATCGGGATGCAAGTACTGAGGTATCGAAATGTGGAGATTCCGATGGTGTACGGAAACGAGAATGCCGTAACTCTCAGGACAGTCATCAGCAAAGACGAAGTTTTGCCGCCGTCTTCAGACACAATCATTTGGACGAAGCTGGAAGGTGATCTTGGGAGCCACCGATTCTACATAGTAGAACCAGACCCAGAGAAGAATTCTCAAGACTACATCGTGGGAAAGACGTTAGTCGAACCAAAGAACACCATGGTTCCAGTGAGAGTTTTGAACACAAGACCACACACTGTCAAACTAAGGCGAGGGGAGGTGACTGGAAAATGCACGCCGATTACCGCCGTCGCAACAATATCTGAACGTGATGCTCCAAAACCTCTCCCATCACCTTGGACAGCGGAAACGAGAGAGACGATTCTCCAGTCCAGTGAGCTGAATCAGGAGCAGCGAACTATGGCAGAGAATCTTATCAATTAGTACGCTGATGTATTTGCCTCACAGGACGGAGAATACGGCCGAACACACCTGGTACAACATCGAATAAACACTGGTGATACTAGACCAATTCGTCAGCCTGCTCGGCGCCTTCCATTGGCAAAGCAGACAGAAGTTGCAGAGATGGTGTCGGCAATGGAGAAAGAAGGTCTAATTGGAAGTTCCAAAAGTCCGTGGGCATCACCGGTTGTACTGGTAAAGAAGAAAGATGGCAGCACGCGGTTCTGCGTGGACTATCGGCAGCTCAATTACGTCACCAAGAAAGACAGCTATCCTCTGCCACGGATTGACGACACGCTGGACACACTATCAGGAGCCCAATGGTTTTCCACCCTCGACTTGAAGAGTGACTATGGCAATGGGCTATGGCAATTCACGGTAATGCCATTCGGGCTGTGCAATGCTCCGGCGACTTTCGAGCGATTGATGGAATGTGTCCTGCAAGGGTTAACATGGAAAACCTGTTTGGTATACTTGGATGATGTCATCGTCGTAGGAAAAACGTTTGCGCAACACCGAGACAATCTAAGGGATGTGTTTCAAAGGCTTCGAAGTGCCCACCTGAAGCTCAACCCCAAGAAGTGCGCCCTGTTTAGAGCGGATGTCAAGTACTTGGAGCACATAATTTCAGCGAAAGGAGTGAGTACCGATCCAGAGAAGGTCGAAGCGGTGAAAAACTGGCCAGTCCCCAAAGACAAACACCAACTAAGGAGCTTCCTGGGCCTAGCCACCTACTACAGACAGTACGCGAAGGATTTTGCCGGGATCGCAAAGAGCCTGCACCAGTTGACGGAAAGATTCCCTTGTTTTTGATGGCCTATAGAAGTGCCGTGCATAGCACTACTCGACATACGCCGTTCGAGATCTTGTTTGGTGGAATAGCTCAGTTACCCAGTGAGGTGAAATTTGGATCTCCTACCAATGAGCCCAGAAATGAAGAAGAGTACGTGGCGGACCTTAGGGAAAGGCTTAGGGACATACACCAAATGACCAGAAGTCAGATTAAGATAACGAGCGACCGCATGAAGACCAGGTATGATGAGAAGGCAACAACGTCAGGATTCCAGGAAGGAGATCTAGTGCGGCTGTATAATCCCCATCGCCAAAAGGGGAAATCACCTAAATTGCAGCAGAACTGTGAGGGTCCCTACAGAATAGTAACCCGCATCAACGATGTTGTCTACTGCATCCAGCGAGGCCCAAGGGCCAAAATGAAAGTGGTCCATGTGGACCGACTGACTCGATACAATGGCCGAAGTGAGGACGCACTTGTTCGGGACGAACAAGTCTAAGAGGGGGGCAGTGTAACATAATGTAGAATAATAACTACGCCCCAAAAGATGGAACACATTCTGAAGTGCCTTTTCATTCGAGGTTCGTGTCCACAGTAAGAGACGAATTATGTCTAAGACGACGTCGCAGAATTAATAGAGAATTATAACCGCAAGAGAATTATAACCGCAAGAGATTATTGGCTGCAGCTGTCAGCTTGGAATTATTACATCAGAATTTTCTTGTTCCAGTGGTCGAATAATTTGCTAGAAGTTTCTGGCTATCAGAAATGCGACTATATAAGGACAGATGGCGATCGAGGCAAGGCAGTTGGGTTTTGAACCGCATGAAGAGATTGGAAAAGTGATAACAGGCGAAGTTGTAATTTTGTGATAAATTGAAAGTTGAGAGTTATGAAGAAGAAGTAATAAGTTTGGATTTGTGAATTAAGTAATTGAAAGGAGATAAAGTGATTTGAGAAGAAAGAGACCTTGTAAGGAAGGAATTTGCGAAGAATAGTATAGTGTGAAAATGAATTGTTCTATAGACTAGAAAATAAAGAAATAATCTCACAGAATAACGTTTTATCTACTCGAGCCGTAGCTCGCATATTACAGTATTAGTAATTTTGAACCCCACTCTCAGCAATCGCGTTTTAATTTTTGCAAAAGAAATACTTATTTCGTTTTCGCATTGATATTACTTTGAAGAGACTTTGTAATTTTTGGGTTTAATAGAGATCAGTCACTTTTGTTCGTTGCATTTTTTGGGATCAAGTGTTCGGTTTGTTGTACAGCGATTTTTGTAAAATCGACAAATTTCAGATGAAGATTATGCTGAATGCCAGGAATATTTTTGAAAAAGTTAGTGGGGGGGTACCGAAACAAATTTAAAAACCAGGCGTTAAAGCAGAGGACCAAAATGTTGTCTTGCAGCCTTGGTCACAAAAGGAAAGTAAAGCACCACAAATAATCGCTACAAAAAATATAACTACACGTTATAAATTGTTCAACATTGGGAGAAATGCGGCCTGAAAAAGTATGTATGAGCAAAAGTCTCAGGCCAACGTGCATTTGCTGCAACAAAAATTCTACACTTTCAAAAAGAGTGCCGATGATATCTCAACTCACATAGTAAGACTGAAAACCCTAGCGCAGCAACTCAAAGAAGCAGTGGAAACAGTTTTACAAACAATGGTGGTAACAGAAATTCTGATGAATCTTCCACAGGAGTTCCATCATTTTTTTAACAATTTCCACAGAAGAAAACATTGGGAAATTTCACATCAAGACCCATTATGAAAGAGAAATGTCTGGAAATGTGCAAATCATCATCATGATCGTTTAACACACACAGTGCACGTGAAGAATAAAGCGCGCTTGTGGTACAAGCTTTCCAGAAGAATGCTGCAAATATAACAAGAGGGGCAAATGTTTCTTGTGGAAAGAAAGCGGAAATCGGAAGAGGAAATGTCCAATGAAAAGAGAATCAGTTGTTAACTTTACACAGGAACGGAAAATAGATGCATTGGTTTGTGATGTTTTTGCAACGAGAGATTGAAGTTCGTCACAGCTGATGACTGGACTTTGGATTCAGGTACGTCTCACCACATGAGTTTTTATAGTGAGCGGTTTGAAAACTATGAGCATCTAGCGGAACCTAGCAGAGTTCCATTGGCGGATCCAGATATTTTGCAATATTTAGGGATGACTTCTCCAACTACAAGTCCATTACCTTTTTATGCATGAAAAAAAATTAGTTGCCTGCCTGTTTTGAATGATATCTGCATGCTCTAAAGCTAGATTTTAATGGTGTAGTAAAGCCACGTGTAACCCGGCTTAAATATTAAGTTTATTTTTGCTATTAGTTGTTTTATGGTGTTTGAGGTGTACGTCGGATTGATTCTGAGTGATATGGCGGCTATTCCTGTGGCCGGATTCTTCTTATGTCGCCATAATCAATCCAACGCACAAAAAACACTTTCCACCTTGTGAAATGTGTTAGGTTAGTTTCAAGTGTAAGTTTCTAGATAAGTTAAGCGATGTTGGGAACCAACATGCTCCCGGCCCTCAGGCAATGTGTTCCTTGAAGTGTTTGGAGTCCATCTCGTAAGTGGATTCCCATGGTGCAGTTTTCTAGTTTTGGTGTTATCTTTCATGATTGTGCATTCGTGACTGGCTGGATATGTTTGCAGTTGTGACTTCCTCGTTCGCGGGTGTATTGCCAAAAAGTAAAAGAATGGATTAGTTTTCGTTATAATACAACTTAAAACTAATAAATATATAGTTGCAGGCCTGAAGTTTATTTTGGTAATGAGGAATGGCTCTAGGAACATTGATTTGAGGACGAATTTTAGTGTTGACAGAGTAAGCTGCGCTCTTCTAGCTGATTTTAATGTTATTATTTTCATTTGTGTTATGTGTAATATTCTTCGTTTTTAAATTCATTCGATTATTGACTGTATTCATAGTTCATAGTTAATTTAAAGTTTTTTCGTGCACCTTTTGTTTGTTTATAAATTCATTCGACGAATTAGGGACCGGCAAGGGGGAAAGCTTCGCGATCGGACGTTTTAAGATCGAGTTTTTTGTTTTTATGGTCACCACGCGCGTCAGACCATCCGAACCGGAATGCAGTTCTAGCACGCGAGCTAGTAACCACAATGATGGAGGGATATTGTTCTCCTTGACAATGACGATGTCTCCAACCTTGATATTTGGCTGCTGCTGAAGCCATTTTGGATGCTGCTGAAGGCGGTGTAGGTAAGTGGTTCTCCACTGGTTCCAAAAATCTTGAGTCAAACGTTGCAGATATCTCCATCTGTCTAAATTGTTTATGTTTTTGTCATGAAGATTTCTCTCATGTGGAGTGTTGAGTGCTGCTCCAATGAGAAAGTGTCCTGGCGTCAGAACTGTTAGATCATCGGGATCTGAATTCATTGGACAAAGAGGCCTTGAATTGAGGCATGCCTCGATCTGAGCAAGGAGTGTCGCATACTCCTCGAAAGTTAGCTTAGAAGCGCCGATGGTTCTCTTGAGATGATGCTTGATTGATTTGACCCCTGCCTCCCAAAGACCTCCGAAATGGGGTGCCGAAGGAGGGTTGAAGTGCCACTTAGTGTTCTGAGAGGCAAGGGCATCTGACACTTCTGGTGACCATTCAGCCGAGATAACTTTGCTATCCTTGTTGAATTCATTGCTTGCTCCTTTAAAGTTCGTGCCACAATCGCTGAAAAGGTTAGCACATGTTCCTCTTCTCGCAGCAAATCTTCTATATGCTGCAATGAAGCCTGCTGAACTGAGATCACTAACTAATTCAATATGTATTGCCTTTGTAGAAAGACAGACAAATACAGCTATGTACCCTTTTGCTATCCGGTTACATCTGCCTCTCCACATTTTTATGTCTACTGGACCGGCATAATCGACCCCAGTGTTGGTGAAAGGCCTTGAGATGCTGACTCGTTCTTCTGGAAGACTACCCATTATATTGTCTTATATAATATCATAGTTGCATTTTGGCACTATGGCGATGACATCGGACACACTTATGGATAACAAATTTAACCAATCTTTTCAGATTTGTGATCCAATAATTGTTTCGCAGTTCAGCCATCATTAACTGTTGACCACCATGAAGAGTGCGCTGATGTGCATCGGTTGCTATTAGTTTTGAAAGGCTGTGAGAATCTTTTAGAATTAAAGGATGTCTTTGACTGAAAGGAAGTGGCGAATTCGTCAAACGGCCTCCTACGCGCAAACGTTCATCTGAGTCCAGAAAGGGATTCAAACTGAGAATTCCGCTTTCGTTAGAAATGGGTTTTTTATCCCTTAGAGCCTTAATTTCCTCAAAAATAATTGGTTTAGAACAATTTTGATGAGCTGATAATGAGCTGACATCAGTTCATCGGCTGTGAGTGGATGTTTGTCCAATGGGGTTCGTTTCTCCTTGTGCTTTACGTTCTCGATGTAACGTCTCCATATGGCTATGATACGAACAAGCCGCTTAAGGGAGGAAAATTTCTCGAAAAGTGCATTGCTGATGTTGGTGCACTGAGAAACACTATTTATATATGTGTGTAAGCCGGTTGTCATGAAATGTTTACTCGGGTTCATAACCATCGATTTTATTTTAGTTTCTAAATCTGTTTCAATTAGAGCTTCAGGTGGTAACTCCTTTAAAGAAAAGTTTTGGAGAAAACGTGGATCAGACCACCACATTCGGTTGTTAATAAGATCCTCGGGGGACACTCCGCGTGAACCAAGATCTGCGGGATTTTCCTTGGAGGCCACGTGTCGCCAAATATCTGGACAAGTTAAATTTTGTATTTCTGTAACCCGATTAGCTACAAAAGTTGTACGAATAGATGGCTTCCTTTAATCCACGCTAGTGTTATCATTGCATCCGACCATGCGAAGCTTTCATAATCTTCAAATTGCATAGCCCTTGAAACGCGATGCAACAGCTTTGCTAAAAGAAGTGCAGCACAGAGTTCTAGTCGCGGCAAGGACACGCATTTGATGGGAGCTGGACCTACTCTTGTCTTCGAAGCTACTAGTTGAATTCTTTCTCGACCATTTTTTACAATACGCGCGTATACAACGGCTGCATTAGCCTTCTCGGATGCATCACTAAATCCGTGTAGTTGCACCTGAGCAGAGTTTTCAACATCTAACCAGCGAGGGATTTCGATGCGTTGTAGTTTTAAGAATCCACTGCGCAAGTCTAACCAGAGTGTTTCGAGATCATGAGGAATAGGTGAATCCCAGGACAATTCCCGAAGCCAAAGTTGTTGCGGAATCAATTTTGCCCTAATAATACATGGAGATACCCAACCTAGAGGATCAAAGAGACGGGCTATGTCTACGAATACTGATCTTTTCGTGTGTGTTGACACGTCAGGTAGGTTTATTTTGAAATTAAAAATGTCTTTTGCTGGATGCCATTGAATTCCAAGCGTTTTTATGGCATTTGATGAATCAAATTTAAGAGGAAGATTAACTTCTTTCTCATTTTCAGGGATTTGTTCTAAAAATTTGGAGGAATTGCTAGCCCACTTGCGAAGAGGAAATCCAGCCGACCCTAGAACGGCTAGAACATCTCTTTGTAAGTTAATGGCATCGGGTTCGTTGTCCGATCCATACAGTAAGTCATCAACATAGAAGCCTTCGGTTAGGACTTTCGATACCTGAGGGTAAACATGCTCAACATCCATGGCAACCTGATGCAACGTGCGCACTGCTAAGTAAGGTGCTGAAGGTGTGCCAAAGGTAACTGTGTTCAAGGCATAGGTTTTAATGGGTTCCTTGTTGGATGTTCTCCACAAGATAAGTTGATATTGAGTGTCTTCTGATGCCATCCATATTTGTCGATACATCTTGGTAACGTCTGCTGCAAATGCCACCTTGAATTTTCTCCATTTCGCTATAAGATCGATGATGTCAGGCTGCAATCGTGGTCCAACCATTAGATGATCGTTTAACGATGTTCCGTTTGATGTCTTACAGGAAGCATCGAAGACCACTCGAAGTTTCGTTGTGCTACTCGATTCTTTGAAAACCGCATGATGTGGTAGGAAATATTGGTTCCCTGTTGGCAGTTGTACGTTGGTGGTGATTTCTTTCATGTGCCCAAGTGTAATATATTCATTTACGCAATTGGTGTACGCTTCTTGTAACTTCTTGTTGGATGCCAGTCGTCTCTCAATCTGAAAAAATCTTGCCATCGCTGGGCTTTTAGAATTCCCAAGGTTTGGGCCGTGATCATCCTTAAAAGGAACGCGGACTTCATACCTGCCGTCACTTCGTCGCTGAACAGTTTTCATATAATACTGCTGACATTTTTCTTCTTCTTGTGTTAGCCTTCTATCATCTAAGTTCTCCTCTACTTCCCAAAACTTCTTGAGTTGCTCATCCAGGGAGTTGAAATGGGTTTGCACTCTTATTTCTTTGAAATTTGGGACAGTGCTAGTGGTTCCTGTAAAAATCCATCCTAATTCTGTCATCTGCGCTACTGGAGAACCCATTTTACCCTTTATTACTCCTTCTACAATAATCAACGCATACACGTCGGCACCTATCAAGAGATCTATCTTTCCTGGGATATTAAAAGAAGGATCTGCCAATATTAAGTTTGCTAGGTGACTCCAGTTGTCTGTTTGTATTTCCTGTGTCTGCAACATAGATGTAAGCTTAGAAAATACAAACGCCTTAACATCGAGACTGAATGAAGAATTGGTCAGTGAAAATATGGTGAAACCAACTTGATAATGAGCTGTGCCAGTGCAAGTTTGCCCTAAGCCTGTGACATTTGCTACTGTTTTCTTTTTTCTAAGTTTAAGTAGTTGTGTGGCATTTTCTGTTATAAATATCGCTTCCGAACCAGGGTCTATTAATGCCCTTAGAACATGTTGAGTTCCATTGGCGGAAAATTTCACTAAGGCGGTTGCCAATATTGCCTTGGATCGCATTTGGTTGAAATGCGTCCTAAAGGATACATTTTGCGACGTTCTAGGGCCATTTCTTTCCCTATGGAAGTCATTCTGCGAAATTTGATGATTCGCATTTTGAATTAAGTGGCTTTGTGGATTGTATTGATTCCTAAAAGATACATTTTGCGACGTTGTAGGGCCATTGCTTTCCCTATGGAAGTCATTCTGCGGAATTTGATGATTCGCATTTTGAATTAAGTGGCTTTGTGGATTGTATTGAGCATTATTTTGTTTGTGAATCTGTGATTCGATATGTAACATTGTGTGGTGTTTGAGACCGCATTTGTAGCATCGGTTACTGCTACTGCAAGTTGACGCGTGATGATCGTAACCGAGACAATTGGATTACATGGAATTCTTTCTAATGGTTTCAGATCGTGTCTTAACATCCATATTTAGGAACTGTTTGCAATTCCGAATACCATGAGAGGCCTTGCACAACCGGCAGAGAAATTTCTTGTTTGCTGTCTGCGAATTAAGATGAAATGCCCTAGCTGTAGGCTTTCGAAAAGAGGTTGACGGAGAAGATTGTTTTGAGCCTCCATTTAACTCTAACATATTTTCTAAAGAGTTAAACCGACCCTCTATAAACGACAAAAAATTTTCCCATTCTGGTAAGACCTTAGAATTACCTAACTTCGTTTCCCCATCCATTTGAGTTTGGTGGGGAAGTTTATGAAAGATTATATATATGAGTATAGAATCCCATGTATCTACTGCAATTTTAGATTAGAGAGTGCGTGAAAACATTCTGCACTCGTATCGGCGGATTCATGTGTGAGTTTCTCTTGTTCTATCAAAATTCGTAATTGTGTGTTGACAAGTTTACGTTTGTTTTCGAACCTTTCTGTTAAGATTTCCCATGCAGATTCGTAATTCTTTCCGTCGAGAGGTAAATGCTGAATCAGACGTGCCGCTTCACCAGTAACTGAATTTTTTAGATGCTGAAGTTTCTGAATATCAGACAGATCTGAATTTTGATCTATTAGGTTCTCAAAGAGATTGTGAAATTCACACCACTCTTCGAATTTGCCCGAAAACAATTTAATTTGTATTCGCGGAAGAAGAATATCAGACGCGGACGATTTAGATTCGTTAAAATGTGAGGTATTAAAGGGAGGACGTCCTTCCTCAAATTTTTCCAACTCATCATTTATAAGTTCACTAAATTTAAAATAAATTTGTTTAATTTTAGAAAATGTTTCGTCTTTGAAATATGTGTCTTTAGGCTCATCGGCATCAGCCTTAAGTATTAAACTATGTTGAGATTTCGTTAGTTTGTATAAATCTTCTAAATCGTCTAAGCACGCTTACAGAAAACCCCTTGACTTTCGCGCCGCGGTTGAATTTTGATATTCTGCAAAATCCGTTTGCATTTCTTTAAGAAGTGTATCTTATATTTCAATTGATTTCACTAGTTTAGACATTTTGTATATTTCTTATGCTTCTTAACACGCAATTGTATTTAATTTGTTGAAATAGGTGTAAAAATTTGTATTATATATAAAAATAATTGTCTTAAATTGTTGTAAAATATTTTATTTATTTTTAATTTTGAAATTAAAGTTGAAAAATTAATCGAAATCCCTACCTTTAGCTAAACTGGGTGAGTTAGCATTCCTTTAATGAGGAAGGTGATGGATATCGGTATCTCCGTTGCGGTTCGTTGCTACCACTTGAACTCCGTTGCAATCCGTTGAAACAGGATTTCTTCCCCAAGATTCACGGCTATGTGCAGCTTCTGTTCCGTGGGGTCCGTTGTTGATGACTGTTGTTGCGGATGGAATCCGCTTGGTGAAACCACTTGATGTTCGTAGCGTACGGAAAAATGTTTTATCCGCTTGTTAACTGCGACTTCCTAGTTGCACTACGGTAACTGTGATTTGATGACCGCTCAAATGCGGATAGTGTACTTTTATCAAAATTTTTTTCAATTTGCACTTCAAATTTCACAAGATTTTAAACGAAGTCTTATTTACGAAAATTAGTCTTCTTTTGCTTCTTTAATGGATCGAAGGACCATGTTCGGACAGGTTTCCCGAAAATAAATTAATGTTTAAAATAACTTCAAACCGTCGCAATCAAAAAAGATAAAAAAAATCAACTATTCTTTACGTTATAAATTTATTCCTTATACCAAACTTGTTGACTGACTGTAGCTAAGTGTCGAAAGCTGTCTTCTCATATTCCCAGTTAGCCTCGGTTCAAACAGCTGTTCAGCTTTGCATACTGTGTGGGGTTGATGAACCCTTGTACATAATTTTGCAAGTTTTCTTTAATACATAATTTGCAAGTTTACTTGAACACATTGACATGATTTACATTTTTTGGGCTGTGTGAATATTTACATGAATTATTGCCCCATATTTAATGCAAACTAGTTCGAGCGAGATGCCACAATTTAATTTTTTGGAGCCATCAATGCATGTTATCTCTTTCTTCAAGTCGGCCATCATTAAATATTACCAAAAGCTTGGTTTTGAATATATAGCTGATTCTTACAAGTCAGCGATTAGATGGAAAGAGATAACATGTGGAATTCGGCGGTGTTTTGTGTAAATATTAAGTTTTAAATATTAAGTTTATTTTTGCTATTAATTGTTTTGTAGTGTTTGAGGTGTACGTCGGATTGATTCTGGGTGATATGCCGGCTATTCCTGTGGCCGGATTCTTCTTATGTCTCCATAATCAATCTAACGCACAAAAAACACTTTCCACCTTGTCAGATGTGTTAGGTTAGTTACAAGTGTAAGTTTTTAGGTAAGTTAAGTGATGTTGGGAACCAACACATGAAAACCTAATACTTATTGCTTTAGTTCCTAGAGATTGCAATTCCGATGAGTTGAATACTTCTAGAGAGTTGGTTGAAATCGCTGCAACGAGACGAAGCGAAAAAAGTGTCAGCAATGGTGAAGATGATATTCAGTCGGCGTCTGATGATAATGATTCTTCTTCCCCAGATCAAGAGAATCAAAAGGAACCAAAATCTGCAATACCGCCGAGATTACCTATTTTGCTTCATAGCCATAGCAGGAACCGTCAGCTCAGCATCACCTAGTATTTTGACGAGCCTCATTGGGGGATATGCTTTTAAATCGGAATGTCATGAGCCAAGGAGTCTAGTGATGTAGATAAATGGAAAGCAGCAATGGATGGCGAAATAAAAGCACTTAACCAAAATAAAACATGGGACCTCGTCAATCTTCTGGATAATCGTAAGGCAATTGACAACATATGGGTATTTAAGGCGAAGTTTTCGAAGTCCAATGAAATAAACAGGTACAAGGCACGTTTGCGAGGATTTACCTAGAAGGAAGTCAGTGATTATACAGACTCACGTCCATTAGGACCATTTTGACGATAGCCGCTGCCGAAGGTCTTATTTTGAAGCAGTTCGACATTAAAATGGCCTTTCTGAACGGGGAACTCGAAGAATCGATTTACTTGCCACAACTAAAGCTAAACTTATATGCTATGAAATACTCTTCCCGTTTTCTGGAACTAGAAGTTCATGAAGCTGCACAAGCAATTTAGCTTTAGTTACAGTTGTACAGATGTGTTTTCGTACGCCAAATTTATCAAAAAAGGATAACGAAGGCTTTATACATAGATGATGGGCTTATTGCGGAAAGTGGCGAGAATGATGTTGTGCAGCTGATCAGCTATTTACAACAACATTTTGAAGTCAAAGTTAATGACATTGGACTTTATCTCGGTCTTCAAATAGAGCAACTGAAGCAGGGTGGCATTCATCTGAGCCAGTCACACTACTCGAAGAGGATTCTGAAAAAATTCAATATGTATGACTGTCATCCAATGAGCACACCAGCAGAAATATTTTCAAGCTGTGAAACAGCTGATGAGAACAGGACAAAGGCGACCAACTTTCCCTGTCGGGAAACCGTGGGAAGTTTGATGTATCTGCCAGTTGCAACGAGGCCAGACATATCATATGATGTGGGAGTTGTATCCAGATATTTGTATAAACCGACGACTGCGCATGTCGATGCAGTTAATTTATTTTTGAATGCGTGAAGGGAACCATTAACTACGGTATTCGTTTATATGGTAACCACAAACCTACCCCAAATATCACCCCAAAGTACACACATATAAGAATAGATAGATAGATGGATATAATTTTATTCATTTCCAACTTAAAATTAAATCAATAATAAATAGTACATAGTTAGCTAATATTAACTGGAGGAGAATAAATAGTGGTCATTCAATAACTATTAGAACATTATGTCCTGAGTTAGTGTTGAATGATACTTAAATTTTTTTATTTAAATAATATAATAGGGTTCTGATGTGGGGTGACAATCATTACTACTTAAAGAATTTTTAAAAATAAATAAATCAATTCAATAGATACAATCCAAATTACAAATTACAATAATAGAATTTCTTCACAGACGTAAGAAAGAATTTTACCAGAAAAAACAATTCAAAAATATAAATCTTATAAGATATTTATGTAATTTAAACTATGTTACTTATATTGAAAATTAAGATATGATTCTTAACAAAGATTCGATGCGATGAATCTTTTCATTCGATGAGCAACAAACCATAGTCTCAATCTCTCTAAGGTCTTCTCCAATCTTTACTATGCACTCAAAAAAAAGTTTGATACTGATATGTAAAAACTATATCACGACATAAATAAATACAGCATAAGCATAAGCGATATAATTAAAAGAGATAACAGAAATAATACTGTAATAATAAGTCATGAGGACATATTAACAAAAACAAATGCAACAATAGGTATAACAATAATTCTAATTGTAATTTTAATAGTATGAAAATATATAAAAATTAAGTTATCAATAAACAAAACAGAGTCAAACAATGTAATTGAGAATACTTAAAAGAAAAGAAAAAAAAAATGTGTCAGCTAATGTAAACAGTTAATGCAAAAGTCAAAAAAAGTAAAATAAAAATGAATTATTCAAAAACAAAAGTAAAATAAAAAAAAAAATATAATTCATATCCAGGCTACTCCATTTATCATTGATCGCATTCCTACATCCCGTAATGCTGAAAGATCATACTCATACCTCGTGCGCCTTTAGTATTTTAAGGGTGGCCGTGGTGTAGTGGTAACATCATCGCTTGTCACGCTGTTGATTCACGGTTAGAATCCTTATGTCAAAAATCATCTATTTATTTCGCATGGAATAAATAAAAAAGACGAGCACTTGCGAAAGCTAAGTCAACTCTACTGTGAAGGCATAACACTGGCAGTAGGGTCATATGGCTAAAATGCAACTTGATCGTGATGATCACATCAGAAGGACGGAAAAAAATACTGTGAATTATAAACAACGACAATAATAGCGAAACAAACAAAATACTCCCCAGTTATCTGGACAGCTACCCTTGGAGTTTACAGAAACTTAATACCACCTGAGTTTCAAACTACACCACTCTGTCTTTCTCTCTGTCTCTTCCTCTTTCCACAAAAACGCCCGTGTTCTAAAAATTAGTATAAGGGTATTCATATCCCCCTCAACACATGCAAGTTATAAAAAAAAGAGGGAAGGACTGTTGTGTGACCTCACAAGATCCCATTTCCATGCTCAAACGGTACGATCCATTTTCACTTGACCATATGTATCATGCAACGCGACCGGCGATCGACATTGTAATGTAACACGCTATTGTGTGACATAAAAGAACACAATAGCACATGCAATGCAACCGGTGACCGATATTGGTATAATGGCATAATGCAAGGTGACACATGTGGCCACCTAAGTGGGATATTTCCCACTGGGTTGCCATAGGGGTCAAAAATGGAAAACGACACATGTGGGCCACCTAAGTGTGATAGTTCCCACTCGGTCAAAGTAAAGAGGCCAAAAACTAAGAGAAGCGAAGGCATGGAGGAAAACTGGAAACGATGAATGAGGCAGTCTGGTTCAGAGTGCAGGAGTAACAATTACGCAATAAAACATTGTGTTCGACTTGTGTCAGTCGTCTCCTGAAAATAATTAGGTTCATTTCCTTCTTCTTGGTTTAGTTGTATCGGTGGATACAACATTCAGTGTTTAAAAAGTGTTCAATTGTACCAGCGGATATAACAATGACATAGTGTGACTTCACTGCACGTTTTTGCTCTTCGGTTTCTAAATTAGATGGCTGATATGGATATTGAAAATCCCAAGTGGTGCGAAGAAAATCTGGACCATTCCACCATAGTTGACTATCTTCCAAAGCCGAAGGCAAGACTCCGGGATGTAAGATCAGCAAGATTGCATTGAGTTGGGACATGTTTCCAATCGTCACTTCTAGTAAGCCTCTGGATCTCAACTACTAGGTTAATGACGAAAGTTAACCATTTTGATGGAGGGGCGGCAATTCGAGCTGAGGCAATTGTCGAATCAGTCCATGCATACTTCCTAACCTTCTTCAAACCAGGAACTGTGGATACATAGTCCAAAAGAGAACCGAGAATGACGGCTCCGCACAGCTCAAATCGAGGTAAAGTCACCATCTTTAGAGGAGCTACTTTTGTTTTTGACATCAGCAAATACATCTGGATATTGTTTTGTGAGTCCAGTACCCGTAAGTAAGGCGGGCAAAATCCTCGTCCTTGGTCCTCCCCGTGGGCGCCCGCCGGAAATGGCTATTCACCTTTCGGTTGTTTAGTGTCAGCTAAGGATTTACACGCATGCTTCAGTTGTGCGCTGTGGTCCATTAGGGTGAGGTTGGAGTAAACCATAAATCTCACTTAAGCCAAGGTGTTGAGGTACCCGTGCCGATGGTTTCGTGGCCAGCAGGTGATTAAAGGTGTTGGTCGTTAACGGTCCCTATCGATGCCCTGGCGAGGTCGGTAGAATAAATGCCTTATCCTGATATGTCGGCTCTGCCAGGATGGACTCTCTTTTCCGGACTTACTCGTGGGACCAAAAAATGAATCCAAATAAAGAAAAAAACGCAAGAAAAAAGAAGAAAAAGAGAAAAAAAAACAAGGTCGAGAGGACGCCAGACATTGGCCCCTCATCTGAAGACGAATTGTTGGCCTCCAGTCAGGAGTCGACAGTCTTCCCCTCAGCCGCAGCCAGTACTAGCAGTACTCTCTCTGGTGCACAGGGGGAGGCTCACAAGTTAACAACAGAACGCACTGTCAATATGGCAACCAACTCCACTAAGGTTAGTGGCAACGGTTCGCCTAACAAGAAAAAATCGTCGGGAGCCCTCATGAAAGGCAAGTACAATATGGCTCGTTTCATTCTCGGCAAGATTGCTAAAAATGAAACGGACGACTGCGTTCATGAGAAAGATGCAGCGGACAAAGTTAAGTACCAAGCTGTTTTCGATGAGTACATCGCCCACCTTGAAAAACAACAACAGAAGAAGAAGGTACCCATTGCTAACAAGCGCAACAGGTCTCTAAATGTTGCGCGGCAAAAAAGACCAAGTTTGCCAGGACCCCTTCTTCTTCTCTTCAACAGCAAGGCACGAATGCTGCGAGTGCGAACCAGATGACGCTACACTTCTCCGAGGTGGCAAGGGACCATCTGCAGGTCGCTCTGGTGGACGAGCGCTCCTCCGACGGCAAGACGATAGGTGAAGCTTGGGTCAGCATAGAGGCTAGATTGTCCAATATGGTCATGGATTACCTTTTGGCAAACCCAGGGGGACCTCTGCCATGTTTCGACTCCGCCGAGTTGGTCAGGGGATATCGGGTCATCAGATGCAAGGACCAGTTCTCTAAGAATTTCCTTGGAGAGTGCATCACTAAGGTTAGTGATGCCTGGGAGGGCTTGAAGCTCAAGCTTATCCCTGCCAAGGATATCCCCAGGAGACCTATGGCCCGCATCTGGTTGCCCAATATGAAGGTTGACGGAGGAAGGCTTCTCTAATGCTTAAAACTACACAACCCGGCGGTTCCGATGGATGACTGGGCAGTCATCAAGGCAGAGGAACCTCAGAAAAACAGCTCCTCTTTCCTGCTTTTGATTAACGAAGCGTGCCTGGTGGCACTCGAAGAAGCCGACCATAAACTGCATTTTGGCATAAGGCATGCCAAAATCAAGGTTTTTCGCCCCTCTGGTCCTGACGATGAGACAGGCGAAATTGATGGCACCGACAAGTTGTCGGAGGAAATGGTTGTCGACGCCATTACCAACTCCACCATTCCGAATGTTGAAGATCGCACAGATTAATCTGCGCCACTCGAAGAGTGCGTCACATAATCTGCGTGTTTTCCTAGGCGAGGAAGACATCGACATTTGCCTTATTCAGGAGCCCTGGGTGAAAGGTTCAGCCGTTAAAGGCTGAAGGACAACCGGTACAACATCTTCTACAATACCATTAACCATTAGTAATAAACCTAGGACCTGCATCCTAGCTAAAAAATATATAAATGTATTTCTATGCCCTAATTTTAGCTCTGCCGATTTAACTGTAGTTAAATTGGAGGTTGCAACTGACACTCTTTTTATTTCCTCAGCTTACATGGATCGAGACAGTCCATCACCGCCTGAGGAGGTACGAGCTGACATCAGCGATCGCGGAGAAAAATGGCAAATTAATTTTAGACTGCGACGCGAATGCCAGACATACGCTATGGGGCAGCTCTGAAATCAACAAACGCGGTGAGTCTTTATTCGATTTCCTTGTGATGTCCAACATTTCTGTCTGTAATGTGGGTAACAAACCAACTTTTGTCTTTCTGAGTTCGGATAATTTCAGAGGTTGGGAGGAAGTCTTGGACATTACACTCAAGACCAATATTGACAACCTTAGAGTAACTAATTGGCGGGTATCCGATCGTCCATCTTTGTCTGATCACAAATGGATAATCTTTAATGTTAGCCTCGAGGTTGAGGCACCTAAGCCATTTAGAGACCCTAAGAGAATTGACTGGTGCAAATTTGGTCAGGTTATTAAATCTAAACTTCACAGTACACCCGGCGCCAAAATCGAATCAGTCAAGGAGCTTGACGATAAGATCACAACCCTAAGCCATGGGTACGGCTTTTAAGGTTTCGTGCCCTATTAAATTCAGTAAGAAAAAATTTCCCTCATTGTGGAACGAAGATCTTTCTAATCTTAGGAAGATTACCAGAGAAATCTTCAATGTCTGCTATAGACACAAGCTTTGGCAACCATATAAGGATTGCCTAAAAGAATATAAGAAGAAAAGATAAGGCTTGGATGGACTATTGTCAGTCCATTGAAACCATTAAGGACTCTGCCAGACTGAGTAAGATCCTATCCAAGGAACACTCCAGTCCGTCCTTTATCAAAAGACCGGACGGGACTTGGGCGGATTCCTCTAGCGAGTCTCTGGAGCTTTTAATGCAAACTCACTTTCCAGGGTGCAAAAATGGGTTTACTCACTCAAATTGTCCTCAAGATGTGCAATCCTCATCTCGGAATGACATTAAGACAACAATTACAGAGTTTAATATCTCTTGGGCCATTTCCAGCTACTCTCCCTATAAATCGGCTGGTCTTGACGGCATACTCCCGATAATGCTGCAAAAAACACTGGATCAGGTGGTCCCTTGGCTAGTTCCGATCTATAGAAGCTGTATTCTTCTAAACCACGTCCCCCTGAGTTGGAGGCGTGTTCGTGTTGTGTTTATCCCGAAAGCGGGGAAGCGGGAGTATGAATCTGCAAAGGATTTCAGACCCATCAGCTTGTCATCTTTCCTCCTTAAGACGTTGGAACGTATATTAGATACGCACATCCGTAATACAATAGATACATCCCTTCTATCAAAATCTCAGCATGCGTACACTAAGGAGCGATCGACTGAGACGGCGCTCCATGAAGTTGTGCGTACGATAGAAAAGACAATACACTACAAACAATTTACTCTTGCCACCTTTTTAGATGTTGAAGGTGCTTTCAATAACGTTAGTACTGAATCGATTCAGGAAGCTCTATCCCAACTGGGTGTAGGGGAGTTTATTAGCAAGTGGATAGTGACTATGCTAAAAACCAGAATCATTCAATCGACACTCGGTAATAGTGTTTCCATCATATCCGTTATAAGGGGAACTCCTCAGGGTGGGGTTATCTCTCCTCTTCTTTGGCTTATGGTAATCAACAAAATTCTGTGTAGGCTTGACCGCGACGGAGTTAAGGTTGTCGCGTATGCGGATGATGTGGTAGTGTTGGTATCGGGGATGTTTCCTTCTGTGATCAGTGAGATTATGGAAGGTGCCTTGGATAAGATTAGCACATGGGCCACTGGATGTGGACTTAGCGTCAATCCGAGCAAAACTGAACTGATGCTCTTTACCACAAAAACCAAAATACCGGCTTTCACGCCTCCACGGCTTAATAACCAATTACTCTCGTTATCATCTAGTGCTAAGTACCTAGGTGTGGTACTTGACCCTAAATTAAGCTGGAAGCTTAACATTGAACAGCGAGTAAAGAAAGCCTGTGTGGCTTTTTATGCTTGTAGCAAAACATTCGGTAAGAAATGGGGACTCCGTCCGAAGATGGTCATTTGGATGTATACTGCGGTGGTGCGCCCCATTCTTTCCTAGTTTGGTGGCCGGCGGGTAATAAAGCATACATTACAAAATTCATCAACAAAGTACAAAGGACTGCGGCACTAGGTGCTACAGGGGCGATGAGAACATGCCCAACTGAAGCCTTGAACGTAATCCTTCACCTTATACCACTCGACCTTCATATAAAGTACATATCAGCATGTAGTGCGGTTAGATTAAGAGAAACAGGTAGCTGGTGCGATAGTCTCTACGGCCACGACAGCATCCTTAATCTGCTACCTCGGGACTTGGCGGCAAATCCGACCGACTACATAATTCCGAGGGTGAACTTTCGAAATTATGTCACTGTGAGATTCCCTTCTAGGGCGGAATGCAAATGTGGCACGGTGACTAACGAGTTCAAAACAACCATTTTCACTGACGGGTCGAAAATGGACTGCGGGGTAGGGGCCGGAATCTTTTCTAAATCCCTCAATATCTCTAGTTCATTCCGTCTTCCCAATTCATGCAGCGTATTCCAGGCGGAAGTTCTTGCTGTACGAGAGGCATGCCGTCTCCTCAAACATACATCGATACAACTTAACACCATAGCCATTTTCATTGATAGCCAGGCCGCTATCAAAGCCATCGTATCTGCGGCTTCCTCCTCCAAACTTGTGGAACAATGCAAGGAGGAGCTTGCCGCACTCGGTCATCGGTCTAGGATCAGCCTCATCTGGGTGCCTGGTCGTAGTAACATCGGCGGAAACGAAAGGGCTGATGAATTGGCGAGGCAGGGATCTGCCCTTGACTGCTCCCGTGCGGAGGATGTCAACATTCCGTTAGGGGCCCTTAAGGGTAGAATCTTTGCCCATTTCCTTACAGATGCTGGTAATAGTTGGCGAGGGTTGCAGAACTGTGTCATATCCAGGCAGATGTGGCCCAAGTATAACTGGTGCAGAACACAAGAGCTATTAAACAGAAGCCGGGCAGATATTGCTAGAGTTCTGGCAATTAGCACTGGCCATTGGCCCATAGGGGTCCACGCAGCCAGACTGGGCATTACTTTTAATGCACATTGTCGTAGCTGCAATGTGGCCAACGAGCCTGAAACAATCCTTCACTTCCTTTGTAAGTGTCCGGCCCTTAGTAGGGTCAGACACCGTATACTTGGCAGACACCTTTTTGATAATATTAGTGAGTTAGCGGAGACAAGCATCGGGGACATCATCAGTTTCCTCAATGCCACGGGGTGGCTTTAAATAATTTTTTCTCTCCTTTCCCACATGTCCAACGTCAGTTTCTACAACAATTTAGGTCACCTGAGTTGTGGTATTAAAACGGCGCCTCTGCGCTAATTATGTTTCACCATCACATGCTGTAACAACCACACCTACCTACCTACCTACCTACCGGTAAGTAAACAACAGCATCATATGCTCTATGAGAAGGGTCACTAAAACCGTGCAATTCTAGATCCTGTTTTGTGTCGTGTGTGCAGATCCACCATGGAATTCGGATTCGCTTAATTAGTGGAAACTCCCGATGGAAAGTGTCCCTCTTTTCTGAGCTCTGAAGGAATCGCATTGTAGCAGCCATGCCACCACAATTTTTTCCTAGTTGGACAATCCGTATTTTTTCGGCTTAAGTTTGTCGAGCTGAAAAGAAAACTATATGAAAAGGGGTCTGAAAAATATGAGAAAAAAAAATTTAAAAGCACCTAAGTAAGTACCATTATGAGAAGATTACAGGAATAAATATAAAAAAAAAATAGTAACGAAAGCACCTTAAAATTAAGGAAAATGGAAATATTTTAGAAGACGTTGGATTAAAAAACGCCGCACCATATCTTACAAACATACAAACATAAAATCATCAGATTCTTTTCAGTTGTTTTCGGGCGATCAGACATAGAACAAAAAAGAAACAATTTTTTTTTGACTAATATTTTCAAACACAATAAGAGATTTTTCTTTATCTCCGAATACTCAGGTAAGGATTATTATTTACCTCATTTCTACATAACAATTGTATTTCGTTTTTGAATATAATAACTTCCTAACCCGTAATGTGGGTGCTCCGCATCGCTATCTCCGTATGTCTAGGTGGTTACAGTGAACATATTGTAATATGCGAGCTACGGCTCGAGTAGATAAAACAATATTCTGTGAAATTATTTCTTTATTTTTTAGTCTATAGAACAATTCAGGTTCACACTATACTATTCTTCGCAATTCTTTTCTTACAAGGTCTCTGTCCTCTCAAATCACTTTATCTCCTTTCAATTACTTAATTCACAAATCCAAACTAATTACTTCTTCTTGTTAAATCTCAACTTTCAATTTATCACAAAATTACAACTTCGCCCATTATCACTTTTCTAATCTCTTCGCCACAGTTTAAAAACTACTGCCCCCGTTTTGATCGCCATCTGTCCTTATATAGCAGAAGTTTCTGATAGCCAGAAACTTCTAGCAAATTCTTCGACCACTGGAACAAGAGAAATTCCAAGATGACAATCATTCTTGCAGTTATAATTCCCTCTCATCCGTGATATTATTCGCCTCTTTCGTAGACATGAACTGTGGAAACCGCAGACACGAACCTCGAATGAAAGGACACTTCGAACCAAAATTCTGCCAGAATGAAAAGACACTTCGGAATTTGTTGCATCATACTTTTAGGGAGCGTAGTTATTATTATGCTACACTGCCCCCCTCTTAGACGTGTTCGCCCCGAACAAGTGCATCCTCATTTCGGCCATTGTATCGACTCAGTCGGTCCACATGAACCACTTTCATTTTGGCCCTCGGTCCTCGCTGGATGCGGTAGACAACATCGTTGATGCGGGTTACTATTCTGTAGGGACCTTCCCAGTTCCGCTGCAATTTAGGTGATTTTCCCTTTTGGCGATGGGGATTATACAGCCACACCAGATCTCCTTCCTGGAATCCTGATGTTGTTGCCTTGGCATCATACCTGGTCTTCATGCGGTCGCTCGTCATCTTAATCTGGTTTCTGGTCCTTTGGTGTATGTCCCTAAGCCTTTCCCTAAGGTCCGCCACGTACTCTTCTTCATTTCTGGGCTCATTGGTAGGAGATCCAAATTTCACCTCACTGGGTAAACGAGCTATTCCACCAAATAAGATTTTGAACGGCGTATGTCGAGTAGTGCTATGCACGGCACTTCTATAGGCCATCAAAAACAAGGGAATCTGCCGGTCCCAATCCCGTTGGTAGTCACCTACGACCTTCGAGAGATGTTCGTCCAAAGTCCTATTGAAACGCTCCACCATACCGTCCGACTGTGGATGAAGCGGGGTTGTCCTTGTCTTTTTGATTCCGAGTAGTTGACACATCTCTTGAAAGATTCTTGACTCGAAGTTCTGCCCTTGGTCAGAATGCAATTCCAAGGGCACACCGAATCTGCTAACCCAATTGTAGACGATTTGCTCCGCCACGGTTCTGGCTTCCTGGTTAGGGATCGGAAACGCTTCCGGCCACTTACTGAAGTAGTCCATCACTACGAGTATATACCGATTACCATTGTCGGTTTCCGGAAAGGGCCCTGCGATGTCAATGGCGATTCGTTCGAAAGGTGCTCCCACGTTGTATTGGTGCATCTTACCTCGAGTTTTGATTCTCGGACCCTTGCTAGCTGCACACACGTCGCATTTTCTGCACCAGTCTTCGATATCTTCCTTCGCTTTTAACCAATAAAAACGTTCTCGTACCTTTTCTAGCGTCTTATTCACTACCAAGTGGCCTCCGGTCGCCCCGCCATGCATTTCCTGTAACACCTCCTTGACCCTCGTCCACGGTACGACAAGCTGCATTACAAACGACTTCCCGTTGGAGGATTCCCATTTTCTTCTCAGAACACCTTCTTGGACATGGAGGGAGTCCCACTGCGCAAAATATGCCTTTAAGGTCGGGCTTCTGTGAGAGCTGTCCTGTTGATCCGGTTTCTCCATGTTCTCCTTCCAGGCCAGAATCGGCTCGATATCCGGGTCTTCCTTCTGAGCGTTCCGGATCTCATCTACGCTCCAGCCGGCGATAGGTTCGGCTCTCATTCTTTGGATGGAAACCAGCTCCCGTTCTTCCTGACGCGCACAATGTTTACAATCCGTTCTGCATGGTCTCCGGGACAGTGCATCCGCATTAGAGTGGAGCCTTCCTTTTACGATGCTGTATTTCGTAGTCGTAGATTTGCAGCCTTTCGATCCATCTTGCGATCTGACCCTCAGGACTCTTGAACTGTAATAGCCATTTTAAGGCTGCATGGTCTGTGCGAAGAACGAACTTCCTCCCATAGAGGTATTTGTGAAAATGCTTCGTAGCCAAGATCAAAGCTAGAAGTTCCCGCCTTGTCACGCAGTAGTTCCTTTCTGGCTTAGAGAGCACCTTGCTGAAGTACGCAACCACCTTCTCTTGGCCATCATGCACCTGGGAGAGTACGGCTCCTACCCCGACATTACTAGCATCTGCATACACAATGAACGTTTCCCCGGGAGTGGGGTAAGCTAGTATCGGGGCATCGCATAGCCGTTGTTTAAGTGCCTTGAAGCTCTTCTCACACTCAACTGACCATTTGAATGGTTTCCCCTTTTCCGTCAACTGGTGCAGGCTCTTTGCGATACCGGCAAAATCCTTCACGAACCGTCTGTAGTAGGTGGCTAGGCCCAGGAAGCTCCTTATTTGGTGTTTGTCTTTGGGGACTGGCCAGTTTTTCACCGCTTCGACATTCTCTGGGTCGGTTCTCACTCCTTTCGCTGAAATTATGTGTCCCAGGTACTTGACTTCCGCTCTAAACAGGGCGCACTTCTTGGGGTTGAGCTTCAGGTGGGCACTTCGAAGCCTTTGAAACACATCCCTTAGATTGTCTCGGTGTTGCGCAAACGTTTTTCCTACGACGATGACATCATCCAAGTATACTAAACAGGTTTTCCATGTTAACCCTTGCAGGACACATTCCATCAATCGCTCGAAAGTCGCCGGAGCATTGCACAGCCCGAATGGCATTACCGTGAATTGCCATAGCCCATTTCCTGCAGTGAAGGCGGTTTTCTCCCGGTCTTCTGGATGGATCTGTACCTGCCAGTAGCCACTCTTCAAGTCGAGAGTGGAAAACCATCGGGCTCCTGATAGTGTGTCTAGCGTGTCGTCAATCCGTGGCAGAAGGTAGCTATCTTTCTTGGTGACGTAATTGAGCTGCCGATAGTCCACGCAGAACCGCGTGCTGCCATCTTGCTTCTTAACCAGTACAACCGGTGATGCCCACGGACTTTTGGAACTTTCAATCAGACCTTCTTTCTCCATTGCCGACACCATCTCTGCAACTTCTGTCTGCTTTGCCAATGGAAGGCGCCTAGCAGGCTGACGAATTGGTCTAGTATCACCAGTGTCTATTCGATGTTGTACCAGGTGTGTTCGGCCGTATTCTCCGTCCTGTGAGGCAAATACATCAGCGTACTCATTGATAAGATTCTCTGCCATAGTTCGCTGCTCCTGATTCAGCTCACTGGACTGGAGAATCGTCTCTCTCGTGTCCGCTGTCCAAGGTGATGGGAGAGGTTTTGGAGCATCACGTTCAGATATTGTTGCGACGGCGGTAATCGGCGTGCATTTTCCAGTCACCTCCCCTCGCCTTAGTTTGACAGTGTGTGGTCTTGTGTTCAAAACTCTCACTGGAACCATGGTGTTCTTTGGTTCGACTAACGTCTTTCCCACGATGTAGTCTTGAGAATTCTTCTCTGGGTCTGGTTCTACTATGTAGAATCGGTGGCTCCCAAGATCACCTTCCAGCTTCGTCCAAATGATTGTGTCTGAAGACGGCGGCAAAACTTCGTCTTTGCTGATGACTGTCCTGAGAGTTACGGCATTCTCGTTTCCGTACACCATCGGAATCTCCACATTTCGATACCTCAGTACTTGCATCCCGATGTCCAAGATTACTTCATTTGCTTTCATGAAGTCTATTCCGATGATGCACTCGTCGCATATATCCGCCACCAGAAACGCATGGGAGAACGTCAGTCCTGCCAGAGTAATCGTAAGACGAACTTCTCCAAATACCTTCGCCATTTCCACTGTTGCAGTCTTCAGGCAGTAGCTGTTGGTGTTGTGCAGCCGGGAGCTTTTGACGATATCTCTTCTTACAATGGAGGCAGTGGCACCTGTGTCGATGGTGGCTACGCACTTCTTCTTGTTGATTAGTGCCTCCACTGTCAGGCTCTTGTTACCCCGTTTGGTTTGCGAAACTTGAATGGTGGTCCTGAGGGCCTCGATTCCAGTAACCAACTTCTGCCCCGCGAAGTTGGTCCTTACGCATTTCCCGACTGCTAGTTTTGGGAAGTCTGACTGACAGGATGGATGTTACCACCGCCAGACGCTTCCTCTCTGCTTCTCCTACTCCCGCAATGTGGACAATTTCCTCGTCTAGGTGCACTTCTGCACTGCCGTTGTAGGTGTCCGGTTTGGTTGCAATTCCAGCAACGGATTTGACTTCCGCGAGCTCTGTCTTCATCCATGACGGCTGTTCTCTGGCATGAGCATTCCACGACGGACATTTCCCTGACACGGTGTATTCCCTGGTATGCTTGGTCCGCAGCCTTCATTGACAAAGCGAATGCCAATGCCTCGGGGAGAGTTCGCTTTTCAGCCATCCTTACAGCCATTTGCAGTTGTCTGTCCTCTATGGCCTGAATAAAAGCTTCCACTGCCATTTCGTTGATAAGCTCCTCACCGGCTTTAGGGTATGAAAGATAAGCTAGTCGCTCTATATCCGCTTGCAACTGTTGGAGCGTTTCCCCCCTTTTCTGGACTCGACTACGCAGTTGAACCCTGTACACCTGCTGCATGTGTTCATCCCCAAACCGCATCTCGATAGCCTGAACCAGAGAGTTCTGCTGTTTATCTTCCGGGATGGTCTGCAAGAGCTCCGCAGCTGGACCCCTCAGTGCAAGCGTGAGTGCAATATACTTCTCTTCATCGTCCCAGCTATTGGTCATTGCGGCCGCTTCGAATTGCCTCTTATAAATTGGACATGATGTTTGACCATCGAAGATAGGAGGCTGCATCTCCTTTCTTCTAAGACCGTCATTGGAATATTCCTGTGCTTTCTGTCTCTTCACGTTGCTGAGTTCCTTAGTAAGATTTTCGACTTGTTTTTCTACTTTTTCGAACTGAGTCTCTATTTTCCCGAACCGAGTTTCATGCTTCTCAAAGTTTTCATCGAATCTAGTTTCGACTTTTTCGAGTTGCGTCTCGACCTTCTCGATTTTCTCTTCGATCGCTTCGAATTTAGATTCCAAGTTCCTGTTTTGCTCATTAAGTTTGCTTTCCAGAGCGTCTAGAGAATTCTTTTGTTAGTCCAGCTTAAGTTCTAGAGAATTCCTTTGGTCGCCCATTGCTTTCTTTTGTTCGTCCATCGCTTTCTTTTGTTCATCCAGCTTAAGTTCTAGAGAATTCCTTTGGTCTTCTATTGCTTTCTTTTGTTCGTCCATGACTAACTTAAGTTGCAGGAGCAGACTTGTTATACCCGGGTCGGCTGCTGTACTTGCTGGTTCCTCTTCGTTGCGTTGATAAGCTCCTCACCGGCTTTAGGGTATGAAAGATGGGCTAGTCGTTCTATATCCGCTTGCAACTGTTGGAGCGTTTCCCCCCTTTTCTGGACTTGAACCCTGTACACCTGCTGCATGTGTTCATCCCCAAACCGCATCGCGATAGCCTGAACCAGAGAGTCGTAGTTCTGCTGTTTATCTTCCGGGGTGGTCTGCAAGAGCTCCGCAGCTGGACCCCTCAGTGCAAGCGTGAGTGCAATAGACTTCTCTTAATCGTCCCAGCTATTGGTCATTGCGGCCGCTTCGAATTGCCTCTTATAAATTGGCCATGATGTTTGACCATCGAAGATAGGAGGCTGCATCTCCTTTCTTCTCAGACTGTCAGTGGAATATTCCCATGCTTTCTGTCTCTTCACGTTGCTGAGTTCCTTAGTAAGATTTTCGACTTGCTTTTCTACTTTTTCGAACTGAGTCTCTATCTTCCCGAACTGAGTTTCATGCTTCTCAAAGTTTTCATCGAATCTAGTTTCGACTTTTTCGAGTTGCGTCTCGACCTTCTCGATTTTCTCTTCGATCGCTTCGAATTCTTATTTTGCTCATCAGGTTTGCTTTCCAGAGCATCTAGAGAATTCTTTTGTTCGTCCAGCTTAAGTTCTAGAGAATTCTTTTGTTCGTCCATTGCTTTCTTTTGTTCGTCC
The DNA here is from genome assembly GCA_963082735.1 of Pocota personata. Classification (NCBI taxonomy): domain Eukaryota; kingdom Metazoa; phylum Arthropoda; class Insecta; order Diptera; family Syrphidae; genus Pocota; species Pocota personata. The sequence goes on from OY720429.1 coordinate 155,398,288, forward strand.
ATTGCTTTCTTTTGTTCGTCCAGCTTAAGTTCTAGAGAATTCTTTTGTTCGTCCAGCTAAAGTTCTATAGAATTCCTTTGGTCTTCTATTGCTTTCTTTTGTTCGTTCATGACTAACTTAAGTTGCAGGAGCAGACTCGTTATACCCGGGTCGGCTGCTGTACTTGCTGGTTCCTCTTCCACGTCAAACTCTACGTCGTGCGGATTTTCACCTTCCTGCGTTACTGCTTCTTCCAGACGAATCAGCAGGGCATCTTTTCCCCCAGTTGTGTCGAGGTTCCGCTTACTGAGTTCTGCCCTTAGTTGAATTATAGTTAGTTTTCCCAATTTGCGACCCATTTTGCGCAACTAATTAACTCAACACGGAAATCGTTTTTTTTTTTTTGCTTGTGCAATTTCACACCACGAAAATAGTTATTCAGAGAATAAGTTTTATCCCACTTCTGACACCAATGTAATATGCGAGCTACGCCTCGAGTAGATAAAACAATATTCTGTGAAATTATTTCTTTATTTTTTAGTCTATAGAACAATTCAGGTTCACACTATACTATTCTTCGCAATTCTTTTCTTACAAGGTCTCTGTCCCCTCAAATCACTTTATCTCCTTTCAATTACTTAATTCACAAATCCAAACTAATTACTTCTTGTTAAATCTCAACTTTCAATTTATCACAAAATTACAACTTCGCCCATTATCACTTTTCTAATCTCTTCGCCACAGTTTAAAAACTACTGCCCCCTTTTTTTGATCGCCATCTGTCCTTATATAGCAGAAGTTTCTGATAGCCAGAAACTTCTAGCAAATTCTTCGACCACAGGAACGAGAAAAATTCCAAGATGACAATCATTCTTGCAGTTATAATTCCCTCTCATCCGTGATATTATCCGTCTCTTTCGTAGACATGAACTGTGGAAACCGCAGACACGAACCTCGAATGAAAGGACACTTCGAACCAAAATTCTGCCAGAATGAAAAGACACTTCGGAATTTGTTGTATCATACTTTTAGGGAGCGTAGTTATTATTATGCTACAATATCTTTATTGACTTTTACATATACAATTCTGACGTAATTGTGCTTTTTCAGCACCCTTCCTGAGCTTCTCGATCACTTACGAAGTTGAAACATTATGCATAATATTTACAATAGATATGTATTCTCCGAATTGCATGATATTAGAACTAATGAAAGTCCTAATGTTGTTTATTTTTTAAACAATAAGAACAGATGTAAAGGGTGGTTAAATTTTAAGGGCCGATGTTGAATGTGAACCACACCTAAACGTCAAGTTTTTTTTTGCATTTCATTTGACATTTCTCAATTTCAGACTAACTCAATTTGAACCATGGAATGATACACAATCGAGCAACGCAAAATGCATATCGTGCATTTCGTGATTCTTTCGGTCAATTTAATCGTCCAAATGTGCGTACAATCGGAAAAATCGTGCAAAAATTTGTGCAAACCGGGTCTGTAGGAGATGTGAAAACACCAGTGCATGCTCGTACAGCTCGTACTGCAGAAAATATTGCTGCTGTTCGCGATAGTGTGGCTGAAGAGCCGTTCATCTCAACTCGTCGTCGTGCCCAACAATTGCACCTCTCACGCTCGTCGTTGATGAACATTATGCATAAAGACTTGCATTTACGCGCTTACAAGGTGCAATTGACTCAAGAACTAAAGCCTCTTGACCATTTCAAGCGTCGTCAATGGTCACAATGGTGGCAAGAAATGGCAACAGTGGATGATCAATTTTCGAAGAAAATCATCTTCAGGGATGAGGCACATTTTCACCTCAGTGGATTCGTCAATAAGCAGAATTGCCGCATTTGGGCTAATGATAATCCAAGAGTGATTGTCGAAAAACCAATGCACCCACAAAGAGTGACTGTTTGATGCGGTTTATGGGCTGGCGGCAACATCGGGCCGTATTTTTTCTAAAATGAGGCCGGTCAGGCAGTTACTGTGAATGGTGTTCGCTATCGTGAGATGATAACGAACTTTTTATGGCCCGAATTGGAAGATATCTATGTGGACGATATGTGGTTTCAACAGGATGGTGCCACTTGCCACACAGTTAACGAAAGAATGGCTCTTTTGCGCGACAAATTCAATGGCCGTGTTATCTCACGTGGTGGCGATGCCAATTGGCCGCCAAGATCATGTGATTTGACACCGTTGGACTTCTTTCTTTGGGGTTATTTGAAAGAAAAGGTGTACGTCGATAAGCCAGCAACAATTCAAGAGCTAAAGGATGAGATAATTCGGCACATTAACGGCATAGAACCTCAATTATGCCTCAGCGTCATCGAAAATTTGGACCATCGGATGGAGGTGTGCCGCCGAGGTCGCGGCGGCCATTTGGCCGATATTTTGTTCCATACATAATTGAACCATACCAATATTATCATAATAAAAAGAAATGACAGTAGTTTCCTAAATAATTTGTGTCTTATTCAAAATCAACATCGGCCCTTAAAACTTAACCACCCTTTATTTATAGGGGGTAAAAATATCGCATAACTATGAGTATGCTCTGCCAGTCTTCATAGTCTCTATGAAGATTTTTACCTGCCCACGTTTGCAACGCAACATGAATGCACCAGTTCATTGGAAAGAGATACGATGGTTAACTGCCGACGTCAAATGTTTCTGCTAAAAAGGCCGATGCTACGTTTTCGTCTACGCCACCTCCTACTACTCATCACTTCCAAAGAAGCAAAGGAAATAAAATCATCGATTGGAAGAAACTACTCGTAGCGGCTATGATAACGATCAGCAGATCAGCTACACTGTGGGCTAGGTGAACGGCGATGACGGTTGTTCCTGTTGCATCAATTGTTGGATCGGGACTATGTACCTGCGGAACTTTAAGGCCTGTTGGCGATACGCAGTTTCAGAGCCATGGTGCCCACTGCTTTCAATGGAAGTGGAAGCCCAAAGACCACAATACTACAGATCATGCAGTCTTTTGCTGAAAAAAGGTAAATAACCCAGCGTGATTGACTTAAAGAAGAGACAGCTGAGTGGTAAATAAGCCATCAGAATTTTCAAGGAAGGACAAAAGGAACATGGTAAATCACTCGTAAGTTTGCGCAGCCAGCCAATAAAGTTTATTTGAAACTAAAATACGAGTACCCGAGTTTCTTTTTTTTTCTTCAGTTCAACTAACTGAAGTCTTTTTTAACTTACTGCTTGTTAATCATCAATTGCAAGCCCAACTTTTGAATTCCTGCTCGCATCAGTGCGGAACAAGTGTCATAATCCTCATATTTGAGATTGCCGTTCTGTTCACTAATTACGGCTTTTGTGTTTTTATTTTTGTTCTCAATGTTTGTCGATGATTCTTAGCCTTTTCCTCCGAGGTATATATATAAAAAAGAAAATTACTCACCCAGATATTAAGTACGAATAATGTGTACATTAAGCATTCCTAATGCTGTACACCTCCTTGTAGTGCAATAAAATTGTCATCGCATGGCGATATGTTGCTGATCTAGTACTCCGCATACCATTCATCCAACGTCGTAGGCATTTACTTGCGAGTTATTAGATTTATTTAATTAAGTATGTTAAGAAGGAATAAGTTAGGATTTATATATACTCGTATGTTGCTTAAAGTTCTCAGTTCTCTCTGGATTGTCGTGGAGTGCGCATCACTTAGAAACTTACATAAACTATAAAACTTTTACAAGATGAATTGTTCGGTGTGTTCACAAAAAATTGACCGCACGTGTACAACAAAAATAAATTACAGTGATTGCAAGCATTTTTTTCACTATGCATGTGTAAATATCACTGAAGAAGATGCTGATTATTTTAAATCTAGTTGTAATCCGTTTCGATGTGATAAATGTGCAGTGTTAAGACGCCGTTATCTGCATATGCCAGTACCGGCAGTACCCAAGCTGAAAAACAGCAATGCTTTGGTTTCAACTAACGCTAATATACAGCAAGCGGAAATAAGCAATACTCAAACAACAGCTGATGTGTTGTCCACATACAACGTAAACTGCGAGGGTGAATGCACTCAACAGATGATATACGCTAAGCTTTTGAAGTTGGAGGAAACAAACCATCGTTTTCTTCAACAACTAAATGAGTTGCGAGCAGAAAATACGGAGCTTAAATTAAAAGTGAATAACCTGGAGAGCAAGCTTAACTGGCAGCAACAACACCTTCTAAGCTATTCCATCGAAATTGTGGGTGTGTCAGATGTCAATGACACAAACGCAACCATGAAGGCAAAACAAATCTTCACAAAAGCTTTGTCCATTGATGTTCCTGATGACAAAATTGAGAAATGCTACGTCAAGAAAGTGCAAACAAAATCCTCTTCATCAAAATTGAAATCGATCACCTGTGTCAGATTCTCTGATTTAACAACGAAGTAGCGAATAATGTGTGCAAAGAGGACAAACAAAAATAATCTCAACACACATGTGACTGGCAACGATGGTGTTGGCGACAGCAGCAGCAGCAGAAAAGGTAGCGGTAGTGGGATTTTCATCAATGGCTCTCTCACGAAGTACACGCTGGCTCTCTTCATGAAGGCAAAAGAAGCAGTAAAGCAGAAGGGTGTAAAATATGTATGGTATACAAATAATCAAATTTTCATTAGAAAGGATGAGGGGGGAAAGGTCATTTCTATTAAATCTTTTAATGATCTTGCACTTATTTAGTGCATTAACAATTAGAAAACTTCTCAGCCCTTGTCACACACCTTGATTCTTTTGCGTGCGTTCCAGATATTGTTTTTGTGTCTGAAATTTAGATCTACAACTTTGAGAAAAACGATTACTGTATGCCCGGGTTCAACTTTTTTGCTAATACGAATGAAAATTACGCTGCAGGTGGAGTTGGGTGTTTTGTGAAAGAGAACTACAAGATTCTTGATGTCTTGTCTGTTGATTTTTTTAGTGCTGATATTTTGAGGGTTTCCATTGAAATTAACCATAAAATGTATGTTTTTTTATGTGTGAATAGACTGCATGTGTTTAATGTTTTAATGTTTATAAAAGAGTTTTTTGATCTCTTAGTAAAGGAAAAATCGAAAAACTGAATTATTGTAGGAGATTTTAATATTAACAGTTTGGATGGTAATGAAACCGTTTCTAATTACTTGGCATTACTAGCATCACATGGTCTTGCATGCTTTATTAATGAGCCCACTAGGACTGTTTTGGGTAGTTGTCTCGATCATCTTTATGGGTGTTTCAGAAATGTTGCGTTCAGTAAATGTGAAAAATGTTTTTTCGATTTGTGGATTACTGATCACTGTATGACGGGACTCGTAGTTAACATCTCAGATAGGAAGGTCTGTAAAATTTCAAAATCATCTGAAAGAAGAATGATAACTAACTTTAGTAAGCTTAAAAACGTTCTGTTTTGTGAGTTTTGGGAAAAGGTATATGCTTGCAGTGATACATCTACTGCCTATACAATCTTTATTGATTCCCTTACGAAACACATTTTGAGTTCCTCATTTCTGCCCTCCAAGAAGTTGAAAAAAAGACTTAAACCCTGGATATCTAGATTCTTATTAAATAAAGTTATAGGTAAAAATATACTCAGAATGATGTGTAATAAGTATCCTGATAATTTGGGTTTAAGAAGGAAGTATAAGAAATTGTGTGTCGAACTTAAAAAGGAGATTCCGATTTGCCCCGATACCTATTATCGTGCTCAATTCAGCTCTGCAAGGGAAAATTTAAAAATCGAATGGCAAGTAGTAAACAGCTTACTTAACAAATCCAATCTTTCAATAAAACCTACTGTTTTACTTGTCGATGACTGCGAGGTGTCTGACAAACATGCTATTGCTGATGCATTTAATTGCTCTTTTGCTAATATAGGCTGCAGTTTATAACCTTGTCCAGTCCAATCGATTTGTTCTCTCTGTCCGGCTATTTGTGGATGTGCTGAACCATGGATGTCTTGGCAGATATTTATAATCGTTGCGTTTTCACGGGGGACTTTCCTGATGCTCTCAAGTGTGCGGATGTCATACCATTGCTTAAAAAAGGCTCTGCTGCAGAAATCGCCAATAATAGGCCCATCTTCCTTCTTCCAGTATTCAGTAAAATTTTTGGAAAACCTATGAAAAATAGGATAGTGAGTTTTTCAATTAAAACTAGGTTCTTTAATCCAGTTCAATTTGGATTTCAAAAAGGAAAGTCGACGGAAGTTGCACTCTTACAGTTTTGTTCTCAAATAATGTCACACCTAGATGGGAAAAAATGTATGGCGGATTTATTTATTGACATTACCAAAGCTTTCGATATGGTCAACCACAATTGTCTGTTGAGAAAACTGGAAAAAGCAGGATTCCGTGGTTTCATGCTGAATTGGTTCTGGTCGTATCTTGGAAACAGGTCTCAAAGAGTGAAGATAGGTGAAATAAGGAGTGAAATTAAGTTCTTTAATCTGGGTGTAACACAAGGCTTTGTTTTGGGTAAAATTCTGTTTTTAGTTTACATCAATTCATTGTTTGTTTCAAAGGATCACCTACTGCTTTTGCGGATGATATAGGTTTCTCTTATAGTTTGAACAGTCCTTTGGACCTGGTTTCTGATATAAATTGGGATCTGAATTTATTGAGACACTGGTTTGCTGAACATAATTTAGTTATAAGTTCAAAAACTAAAATAATATTCTTCTACTTATCTTCCTTGCTCAAATTTGAAGCGAATGTGTACTTTCACGCACCTGAGTGTCAAAGATATAAACTGTCTAATTGCAATTGTACGTCTGGTTTTCTCTCTCCCACTTTTTGTAGTAGTCTAAACTGCAGTGATAAATGTTTTTTAATAGAAACAGTAGACGACTTTAAGTACTTGGGGCTCACTCTTGATTCTAGAATGAGTTTCTCGAATCACGCAGATACATTGAGAAAGTATTTCCGATGCACACTTAGACATTTTTATTATTTGCGTAATGTATGCTCAACTAAGCTTTTAAAGATAATTTATTACGGAATTTTCCATTCTAAGCTACAATATGCAATTGCTTGTTGGGGAGGTGTGTACCAAAATAAAATACAGCCGCTGCTGATTTTACAGAAATATATTTTAAGAAAAATTTGTCGAAAACCTCGCAGACATCCTAGCTATCCCTTGTTCTGTGACCTGCACATTTTTCCTGTTCGTCATTTGTGTTGTTTTAAGGTGATAAAAACGTTCTTTATGATGTCTGGTAATCGTAATTTCCGTTTAATTTCAAATTATAATTTACGTGGAAACTTTTCAAACATGTTATCTGTACCCAACTTCCACACCACTGCATACCGTCATTTTTTTTCTGATTTTTCTTATGGGTTGTTTAATAAACTCCCACAGTCTATCAGGGCAATATCAATACCTAGAACTTTTATAAAACAAGTTAAAATCTGGCTCTTCTGTTTTGACTATGTTTGTTTAGAATCTCTTATTTCTGATATTTTGGTTTAATTTTAATTTAATTTTAGATTTTTTGGATTTTTGTTTTAATATTGCATCTTTTAGCAGTTACCTTATGTTTATGTTTAATATATGTTCTTTTAAACTCCTGAATTTATTTTGTTCTACTATGCGAGTTATTCTTATAGGGTCACCTCATCCATAACTTAAATTTTTATTGTATAAGCCCATTGAAGTGGCTCTCTATTTTTTATTACATATACATATTAAAAATACAGAATGTCACCAACATTTCTTATATTTATTCTAGAACTTATGACTTAATATATAAATTATGAAATTATTCTTTGAATCTTGAAATCATAAGAGGTAAATATTGTATCCAGCCATGTATCCATCAGTTCAAACACTAATATAAACGCTGTACTCCCTCATATAGTGTCCGGCTTCCATAATGCGGGTTCGACACCACGTTGTTGTTTTTAGGTATCTGTTCCTCTCCGGCCATATGTCGCCTACCTTGAAACTAGTCTCTGTCGATGTACATACATACGTACATACATTTACGTCTGGTTTTTTATTATTCACGGCATGCTGAGTGGTCCAGAGGTGGTGAGGATGAGATGCTAGGCAAGGCATCATATTGTAGTACCCATATGGACATATTCTCTGCGGCGGCTGCTTGGCTGTGGCTGGTGATAAAAATTCTCACTTCTGATATTGTGATTTGCTTCAGCATCTTCCCAATCTAAAGAAGTAGTGTGAACAAAATCGTATATGTAGTAGATATATACTGAGCCATGACTGTACGTACATACGTAGTACAAACATATATAGACATGAAGATTATCACTTTATTTGGATATTTGTTTATATATGAAAGAGAAGAATCCCGATTCATCCTTGGCGTCTGCAGAATAAACTTGAACTCTCGTCATTTTTTTCTAATTGACTTTATTTAATAATCTGTTCGCTAAACACTTTGACTAGCAGCGCTCTCAGTGTGGTAACATTCGCTCGTTTTCGGTAAGTATTTAATAATATATGAAGAAAGTATTTTTTTATAGCTTTTTATTAGTTTCAATTCATTTATGCTTACATGCTAGACAAAAACGCTTAAAACTAGCTTAACTATCTTATTCTAACTTACTGGTCCTATGCGAGCGCTCTAAGCTAAACTCAATCCTTAACTATGTCTTTCGACTAAATCAATTACCTACATATTACTATTTTATTTGAAGAAAAATTATAACTGTCCAAAAGGAAATAAAATTAAAATGAATCAAAAACAAAGACGTCTTTTAATTATCTTCCACAATTATCTTTAATTTCTATAAGAAGGATATCCTTTTAATTTCTATAAGTTGGGATATCCGCTACAACTGTGCAGCAGACTGTTAAGTCCATCGAGTTACGGAGCATAAGCGATTTCGCTTCCATTGTTTTAATTACAATTTTTGCCAAAGGCAGTTTTAGGAATCTGAAAGATACGTACGAGTAAGTTGAAATAAACCCCAATTTTATTTTTATTTTTCCTCTTACTAGTATTTTTTTTGTATTCCTCAACCATGAGCGCTACTCTAAAGCTACACCGGAATTTGTTAAAATAAATAACCAAGGATATAGAAAATTTTGGGAAGCGATCACCAAAGGAGAGAACAAAAAATTACATCTCCAATAGTATTTTTCGTGCTGGAGGACAATTTTAAAGCAAGCACCCAACACAACGCCAGTGGAATATCCCTGGCCAAAACTGAGGGGAAGAGGAAGAGTTAGAAAAAGTTTTCGGCAGCATCAAGGGCGTTTACCTGGACTATAAAACAGCGCTTTTGGACAGTCTGAATAAAGTTCAAGCAACGGCTGATGCTCCGGTAAGTGCTATGATAAGTACTTGTAGCGATGGTCTTGGGAGATTTTAACATAGGTGATGTAAATTGGGAATATTCTCATGATGACAAATGTTTATTTCCCTTTAATATGAAAACTGATTGCGAGTTTATGTTCATTGATTCAATGCCTTCGTTCAAGTTTTATGTACTACTTTTTCTAAATTACGTTACGGTTACAAAATTAGCTACAATTTTTCCAAAGCAACCTATAATGCTCTAAACGATTATTTTAATTCTGTTGATTGGTTGATTATTCTTTCTGGTTCGCATACGAGTACGTTGAATTTTTAAGAATATTAAACCATGGATTCGCCCAATTGGTTTCCTCGTATTAAAAAAGGGCGTTCTTTGGAACTACCATGGCAAAATGAAAGACTAATAAATTTAAAGAATGCTAAAAATAAATCTTTTAAATTGTTTAAAAAATATGAGTCTGAATTGTAAAGAAGCCGGTTTCGCCAATTGCGTCGCGAGTATGATTTTCTCAATGAACACTGAATCGCAAATTTCGAGGAATGCAAAGGGGTTTTGGACTATTTTGAATGGTAAAATGAAGGTTCATAGTATTCGTCAAAATATGGAGTACCAAGGTATTTTTCTTGTAACACTGATTCATCATATGAGTTATTTGCGAAGTTTCTCGAATCAGTATATGTCGACTACTCTAATCTTAATATACCCCGAGGGTATGAGTTAGAAAAGTGCATAAATATACGTAAAATTGTAATTACTTTTAAGTTGCACACTGAGCACATTCTCCTATTAGAATTACTTTTAATTTGCACACTGAGCACATTCTTCTATTAGTTATAATTTGCACACTGGGTACATTCCTATCCACACTTGTTTGTTTGATGATCAAATATCAAGTTGCAGAGTAAAGACGCCAACGCGAATTCTTTCTCTATTTTCATCTTCGTGGGAAGATAAAGATAAGAGGGTGGAATCGCAAGTGCATACTTCCTAAGATATATAGTTGTAAGTTTTTAGTGGTAATAAAGAACTCAACGCAAAAGAACTGAACATCTTTTACTGGCGCCCAACGTTCACAGTGGAAATAGTATTTTATTTATATAGTGAAGTTTTTTTTTTGTTAAAGTTGATAAATTATATTTTACTGTTAGTGAAACCATTTTTTCTGTAAAACCTTGAAAACGACTCAATCTATAAAAAATAAAACAAGCTTATTTACACGTTAAGATTTATATTTAAAAAAAAGAAGTATATTCAGCGTGGGTTTACTAATTGAATAAATAAATTTTTTTTTTTTAAGTGTTGATTTGTGTATATTTGCCCCAAAATGCCCCTTACTGCAGAAGCTATTACAGAGTTAGTAACTGGCGTAGCCAGTTCGGCACAGACAAGACAGGAATTAGGTTCGAGTATAGAGGCGCTGGTCACTCGATTTGATTCCGCTTTCCCTAGCCCGTCTGTAGTAAAATATGAAGAAATTGAGATAAATGAAGCAGTTAAGTGTTACATCGCTCTGGACGTAGTATAAACCGTACCGGAATTTTGTGGTACTATGGAAAGATATCCGTCTTGGCGACAGTCTGCGAAAGCAGCCGTGAAACCCTATGAAAATTACTCTGGTTTTAATTGGTACTAACAGGCAGTAGCAATTATACGTAATAAAATTACGGGTGCTGCTGATACTGTGCTCTCTTCGTTCAGTACTCCAATGAATTTCGACGCTATAATAGCGTGTCTTGATCATACATATGCGGATAAGAGACCACTTTACCTGCTCGAACAAGAACTTTCGACTTTTCGTCAGGGACGTCTATCCATTACGGATTATTATGACTCAGTTGAAAAACAACTGACCTTAATAACAAATAAAGCTGTAATGCAGTACTCCGAAAATAAGGAAACATTAAAATCACTAAATGAAAAATATAGAGATGATGCCTTACGTGTGTTTATATCTGGTCTTAATTGACCACTAGGCAATATTTTATTTTCAAGGCGCCCAGTCGATCTTCCAACCGCCTTGGCATTAGCCCAAGAATAATTCATTTGCCGAAAGGAATACTTATCAACAATCGCCGCGTATGATACTTATCATCAATACCGGGCTGAATCCAATAGTAATCGACCTCAAGCTCAATACAAAACAGAACTAAAAAAATTATATTAAACCCCTAAATTTTCTAAGAGGTGTCCGGCCAGTTGAGAAACCATTTAATATTTCTTCTGCAAACGGATAAACGTCTATATATACAACAATTGTTCTGTGCGCATTTTTAATCAGGTATCCGATTTTTTTATTCTTCCAAACCTTCAAGATTTTGGTGCAATCATAGGCTATGATCTCGCTAAGAGGATACCAGCTCCAGTAAGATATATTATAATAATTTCATAGAACCATTGTTATATATGCCTTGTTCTAAGGTTAACAATTTACGAATCACTTACGATGATATCCCTAAATCAGTATTGCACCAATTTAAAGAAGTAATAAGCGAATACATAGATGTATTTGCAGATCCTAACAAAGCCTTAACCTACAAATTCTTCTCGATGAGAAAGATCGTGAAAAAACAGCTTTCTCAGTTAATAACGGCAAATATGAATTCTGCCGTCTTCCGTTTGTCCTTAAAAATGCCCCTAGCATTTTTCAAAGGGCTATTGATGACGTCCTACGAGAGGATATAGGCGTCCGGTGTCATGTATACATTAATGATGTAATAATCTTTTCTCCGAATGAAGAAACACATGTTAAAGATATAAGGTCCGTTATGGGAAAACTTCTCGACGCAAATATGAAAATATCATTGGAAAAAATCAAATTCTTTAAGACACATGTGGAGTTTCACGGTTTCGTTGTTAGCCAAGGTGGTCTTAAGACCTCAGAGGACAAAGTTCGCGCCATACTTCAGTACGAACTTCCTACTACTCTACGCGCATTATGGTCATTTCAATGCCAAGGGCCTATCGCGCTATTATAGAAGATTCATTAGAAATTATGCAAAAATAGCAAAACCGCTTACGCAAATTCTACGAGGTGAAAGTGCAAGCCAATCAAAAAACAGAAAAATTACGCTCAATCCAGAGGCTCAACACGCCTTCAACAAACTCAAAGAAATTTTGGCATCCGAAGACGTTACTCTTCTTTTTCCAGAGTTCACGAAACCATTTGAACTCACTACTGATGCTTCATCGGTAGCAATAGGAGCAGTCCTATCACAGATGGGTAAACCAATTACATTCATATCTCGAGCACTGTCATCAACAGAGCAAAATTAAGCAATAAACGAGCGAGAAATGCTCGCAATCGTTTGGGCTCTCCAAACCCTTAGAAACTATCTCTATGGAGTAAACAACCTTCACATATTTACTGATCACCAACCTCTAACTCTTTCTATTTCTGATCGAAACCCAAACACGAAGCTCAAACGTTGGAGGAGTTTCATTGAAGAGTTTGCTCCAACATTTCACTATAAACCAGTTAGTGAAAATCAAGTAGCAGATGCGCTATCGCGCCAATATGTTCAACATCTCACAGATGTCTCTAAGTCAAAGTCAGGTAACTATTGTACAAATAGCGAATTATCCTTTACTCATTATATTCGTACAGTTCCACAGCCCCTAAACAGCTTCAAGAATCAAATTTTACTGTTATATGATAAAATTACTACAATGCCATTTCCCGGATATACTCGTCACGATATTCGTTTTAGCAATTTTCAGTCATTATTTCCTATACTACAAGAAATCATAAACCCTGATGTAGTCAACGGAATTTATTGCCCACTCGACATCTTAGGTAAGATCCACAATGAACTAGTTGAATTGTTCCCAGCAGTCCGTTTTAGACATACCAATAGAATGGTTATCGACCTTGCTAATGAAAATGATCAAATAGAGACTCTCGCGATGGAACATAATAGGGCTCACCGTTCGGCTGGTGAAAATATACTACAAATACTCGGCGGATACTTTTTTCCCAAGAGGAGAAACAAAATTATATCTTTTGGAAAAAATTTAAAAATTTGCTCAAAATACGTAAGACATCCGCAGAAACAGTTGCTAAAGCCAACACCAATACCTACTCAGCCTGGTGAAAATTTGCATATGGACATCTTCAATACAGATAGCCATTATTTTCTAACTTGTATTGATAAATTTTCAAAGTTTGCTATTATAGAACCGATTGCATCGCGTTCTATAGTCGACATGAGAATACCAATATTTAAAGCGATTGCATTTTTTAAAAGTCCCAAAGTACTAGTGACTGATAATGAGCCAACATTTTGCTCTCAGACAATACAATCTCTTATTAGGGATAGTTTTGGAATGACACGTTTCACTGTACCGGCTATGCACAGCCAGAGTAACGGTCAGATTGAACGCCTACATTCTACTCTTGGTGAGATTTCCAGGGCTATAAAGTTGGAGCAAAAACTAAGTAGCGTGGGTGAAATTCTGAAGACCACGGTGTTTAAATATAATAACTCCATTCATTCGGTTACCAAGCGGAAGCCAATTGACATTATATTTTCTATGCCCGACCTTGAAAAAAAAAAAAATAAGATTTGCTCCAGGAGGCCTAAAGCAAACAAAACCAAAATAATAATAAAATACGAGTTGATAGAAAGTTTATGCCTGGTCAGGATGTATTTGTGAAAATAGACAAACGTGGAGGTACTAAAATTACTAGTACTTATAGACGGAAAAAATATTCACAAGGATAAAGTTTGATAACTTTTATTTTCAAATTAACTGTCCTAGCTACGGCTTGTGCTAAAATTATGGACTACACAGCCGCCAAATACATTCCGTTTCGCCAAGGGGAAGTCGCCATTTATGACGAATATATATATTTAATTCATACTATTAATTTAACAGAGTTTGACACTATAGTAGACGATATTGTGAGTCTTGAACGTTTATTTAGTAATCAGGATATGGTAGCATCTCTCGAAGCAGACTCTAACGAAATATCTAATCTTTTATCCGCTCTCCGCCCTCGTAGACGACCACAACGGTCAATTGATTTTATTGGATCCTCGTTAAAGTTTATCGCTGGTACACCAGACCATAATGATTTCATGATATTAAGCGAGAGACAGTCGAAACTTATACGCGCAGAAAACCAAAAAATTTAAATCAATATGGAGTTGATTAGTAAAATTAATGAGCTTACTACACAAATCAATACCTTAAAACGCAATTATTATGCAAATGCACAAGATTCAAATAGTCCGAATTTGTTTGAACTTATCTCAATTAGAAATCAAAAAACCATCACTCTTTTAGACAATGTCGTTTAATTGGTTACATTTGCCCATTTAAATATTGTCAACCCAGTAATACTATCAAATGTAGAAATAAGTAATATCATTAGATTGGAGGAAATCCCCATTTATATAAACGACCTTATGTCGGCTGCAAATGTTAAAGTTTATTCAGATAACAGTATCCTAAAATGTAAAAAAATATGCCATTTAATGAAGATTTATTCTGTAGTACATAAAAATGTAATAATAGATCTTAGAAATAGTTATGCATCACTATGCAAATTTGATAAATTTCCACTGTAAAATTGTAAAGAATCCTATGAGATGACCTTTTGCCAAAAAGACCATTTTGATGAATGCCTTATGCAGATTTTAAACAACAGCACCGCCACATGCAGGACGACTACGGCCAACCATATTCCACCAATAGAGGAGATTGATGAAAATACACTTCTAATAAATGATCAACAAGTCACTGTCAACGAAGATGGTCGAGATGTCGAAATCATGGGAACTTATCTGGTGGTTCATACTGACGACATTTTCATTAACGCCACACGATACGCGGCTTCAAAAAAGGAGCCTATGATGCAACCAGATACCCCACACTTCTTTAAACTAAATGTATCTGGACATTCTGAACTATTAACGCTTTCATTTCTTCAGCAGGCCCATATTCGAAATTTGCAGAAGTTAGATAATAATCATCATAATCTACCTCAAATGCCACAAGGAACATACGGTGGTAAACCCGATTACCTCACCAGCCGTCAGTGCAACTTCAGAACCCTTCGATATGAATAAAGAAGTAAAATAAATGTTCGAAAAGGTTGAAAGCAACTTGCAGCAGATCCGAGACGTCTCCGTTTGAGGGAAGGAATAGTTAGAACAGTGCATAAATATACGTAAAATTGTAATTACTTTTAAGTTGCACACTGAGCACATTCTTCTATTAGTTATTGTTAACATTACATACCATTTACATTATGTACATTAATCAACTAGCCTTACTTACATACATACACACATACATACCTATAGTATTCGATTAGTGTTAGAACTAAATTACTCATTGAATGTTCACTCAACCTAATACACACTCAATTATACTTATGTACATAGGAACATATGAATCTGTTATGAAGTTTCATTAAATATACAAATTGTTTTTTTCTTTCTTCTTCTTACTGACATCGACCGGTAAAGATATTCCTTTTAAACAGAGATTATATCTCAATAATTTTAATTTAAACCTCTAAGTTTCGTTTCATTTTTACTAAAAACCCAACTGTTATAATTTGCACACTGGGTACATTCCTCTCCACACTTGTTTGTTTGATGATCAAATAGCAAGTGTGCAGAGTAAAGACGCCAACGCGAATTCTTTCTCTATTTTCGTCTTCGTGGGAAGATAAAGATAATAGGGTGGAATCGCAAGTGCATACTTCCTAAGATATATGGTTGTAAGTGTTTAGTGGTAATAAAGAACTCAGCGCAAAAGAACTGAAAATCTTTTACTTATGTATGTTACTAGTTCCAACACGTCCATAGGATCCTTACATCTTTCGATGGATGATGTTTTCCGGGGCATACAATCTATGAACTCCTGTCAAAGTTGTAGTGTTCGCACGACGTATTAAAACACGTTTACTAGTTGAACTCCATTTATTGACTGACTCACTCATTAGAGATATGTCACTTACAAATGGAGAGATACCAAAGTTATACATATTCCACATTTCCCCTTTTAAACTTAACAATTTTACGATATACACTTCATGTTGAATTGACGTCAGAGTATTTCAATAGTTAATAAAAGTTGATATTAGTTACAAATATTAAATATTTTCAGTTATCTTGTTGAATACGTCCAGTGATCCGGTGCCTTAATAACTTTTCCGGACTTGGTAGGATATTGTCCCCTAGGTGTTGTGGGTTTGTCTTCGGATACGTGTTCAGTCTGCCTACTCATCTCTGTCTTTGAAATTTCAGCACTGCATTCTGGCTGTATAGCTCCTTCGACTACTCCTTGTGGTCTGTGTGGTACATCTGTTCTGTGAGCATTATTCAAGTGAAACGAATTCCTTCTGTAGAGTCCAGTGTCAGTTGCGATTAGATATGAATTGGGTGTCTCCGTTCTGCTTTGAATTCGTCCCCATTGATTGATGTGGCGAATCCAAACCCCGTCGCCGAATTGAAAATGTCTATTGCAAACACTGTGGCGTCGGTTATAGTTATCCATTTGTTGCTGTCTGTACTTTTCTTCCTTCTTATAGATTTGGTTTCTTAATGGTTTGTGGATTCAGCTGATCGTGTGGTATTAGTATTTTCGATCGAATTCTACGACCCATTAATAATTCTGCTGGACTGAAACCATTAGCTAGTAGTGTAGCCCGATATTCCATTAATGCTAATTGTGGGTCATCTTCATTTTTCTTCAGCAACCTTTTCACCACTTTAACAACCGACTCGATAAATCCGTTGCTTTGAGGGAAACGCGTACTTGACGTTACATGCTTAAATCCCTACGAATTAGCAAACTGCCGAAGTTCCGATGTGTTAACTTGCGCAAATTGAGGACCATTGTCAGTCCTGACAATCTCTGGGATGCCAAATCTTGCAAAAATGGACTTTAATTTTTCGATGACGCAACGTGATGTCTAGTTTTCTAATTTGACTACTTCCGGGAATCTAGAAAAATAATCGCTTAGGACAAGATATGTCTTATCAAAACAAGTGCATAGATCCATTGCGACTGTGTGTCAAGGGCGTTCCGGCACTGGTGATGCAATTAGTGGTTGATGTCTTGGTGTCTCGAATTGAACGCAAATAGTGCAGCTTCGAATGAACTCTCCCATTTGCTTGGAGCAGTCGGGCCACCATACTGATTGGCTCATGCGGGTTTTACATTTGACGATTAACAGGTGACCTGTGTGTATCGCTTCCCTGATCTCATTTCGCAAAACAGGTGGGATGACTAAGCACTTGCCGTACTTCAAAAGTTGGTCGTTGACTACAAGGCTATTACGATCGTTGTAGTACTGCCTTATTTCCGGAGACAGTTTAGATTTGTGAGGCCACCCTCTTTCGCAAAATTCGATGACTTTCGCTACAGTTGGATCTTCCCGTTGTGCTCTTCTAATTGCCGCTAACCTATCTGCGGACGCTGGTAGCTCGTTGATGATACTGTTGACGAATATGTCTATGTCCTTATCTTCGTCTTCTTTTCCTGCTTCTCGTACCCATACGTGATAGTGCATCCGCCGCCACCAGATCTTTTCCCGGTGTGTAGATTATGTTAAACGTGAAAGCCATCATCCTCATGCTGTACCGTTGAATTTTCGGAGTAAGGTCATCAAGGTTTTTGACTGTAAAAATAGAAATCAACGGCTTGTGATTCGTTTCAATTGTAAATTGAATTCCAGTGATGAACTCCCTGAATTTCTCCCCAAAGCTTCCTTCCCGATCTGTTCGTACTTTTTTCACTTTCCGACAAGGTATGAGATGCGTACGCCACAGGTTTAAGGATTCCAACCGAGTCTACTTGCAGAAGAACTACTCCCAAACCAAAAGTTGATGCATCTGACGACAAAATAGTTTTATGTGCCGGATCGTAGACTTTTAAAATTGGTGCTGAAATGAGTGCCTGCTTCAATTTTTTGAAAGCCTCTTCTTGACTCGGAGTCCAAATAAAACCTGTTTGGGATTTCAGAAGTTTGTTTAACGGATAGCATAAAGAAAACAAATTTGGAACGAATATACCCAGGTAATTGACCAATCCTAGGAACCGACGTAATTCCCTAACATTTTGTGGATTTGGAAACTTTTCAATCGCCTGGATTTTAGATGGACAAGGGTATATTCCCTTTTCGTCAATTTTATGTCCGAGGAACGTAACCGATGTAACTCCAACTAATCATTTCGAATGGTTTAACGTTACTCCGCTTTGTTCCAGCTTAGTTAACACTGCACGCAGGTTTCGATCATGCTCCTGTCATCTGTTTGTGATACTACTCCCGGGAACCCCTCTAGAATCCGCTGTATTTGCTTCTGGAAGTACTCCGGAGCCGAAGAAATACCGAATAGTAATCTCAGGAAACAATATCTCCCAAAAGGTGTAAGAAATGTTGTGAGTAGCTGAGACCGATTTGATAAATTGACCTGCCAAAATCTGCTTTTTGTATTTAGTTTTGTGTAATATTTTGCCCCTGCTAATTGGCCTAGAGTGTGATCCGCTACCGGCATAGGATGGATCTCCCTTTGTCACAAAACATTTACTATGGCCAATAGGCCAAGTGCTTTTACGGGCAATCGATTTAGTGGGCTCGACCCAGACCCGCCTATCGAACTCAAGAACAAAAAAAATAAAAAAAAAACAATTTCCCCGGCAATCAAATTAAGCAATGTTCTCCCAACCCACAGCATCTCAAATAACCCGAAATTCATCGTCATCTCTCCATCAGATGTAGATGAAAAATGACGCCTTTGTCGTCTTTTAGCGTCTTCTTACAAAAAAAAGCAATCGTCAATATAAGCACTACTTACGAGTACATTACTCTAGTGCGTGGCGGCAATCTCCTAATTCTCGTAAAATCCCAGAATGTAGCAGATCTCTTCATTTCCAAAAAAAAACTCTATCCAACCTCTATCTAATCTCCGTAACCCTCCACACAAATCTGAATTCGTCGAAAGGCACAATATATGCGCCATATTTGACAAACATACCTGAAAGCGAAATTGTGCACGAAATGCAATCCGAGGGAGTGGCGGAAGTATTCAAGTTCAAGAAATTCGCAGATAGTAAGGAACATGCCACTACTCTTGTTCTCTTAACTTTCGATCTCTTACGCCCCTCTAGAACCGTCAAAATAGGATGGTACAATGCAAAAGCGGAAGAGTACTTCCCCAGTCCAGTGCGTTATCGTAACTGCCAATTGCTGGGCCACACTACAAAAAAATTTAAGGGAAATGCCTCCTGCGAAACATATTATCTTCCCCCCACACTCCTGATAAATGCTCATGTGTTTCATGTGCAAATTGCTCTGAGGAACATCCATCATCCTCCAGAATATGCAAACGCTATCTGCAGGCCAAAGAAACATTCAAAATAAAAACTATAAAAAAATTTAGCATGGCAGAAGCGAAACAAATATACAGAGAACCGAACCCAATTGCCTGATACACGTTTACATACTCCGCCGTTGCGAAAAATTCCAGGCAAACACAGCCACAAAATCACGTATCCAGTGCACCCAATATTACTGCCATTCCCACCACCAGCAATCAAAAATAAAAATGCTATGGTATCAGAACCACCTAATGTGTTAAACAATAACACAGCAATTCAGCACAATACTTCCGAATCCAACAACATTCACTCTTCCAGCACGTTGTCAAACTCGCACAACCTAATCAATTCAATAACAATCGAATAAAAAAACACAACTGCCTACCACAAAGCAACCAACAATTTCTAAGTCTCACACACAACCCATTGCAAACGTCCCAGAATTGCATGACAGTCAACTTACTCCAAATATCTTAAACTCATTCTATACTCCCAATACAGCTGATGCAAACTCTATCAATAGCATCACAAAAGATCAGCACTTATTAAACACTCCAAGTAAACATATTGTAGTATGCGAGCTACGGCTCGAGTAGATAAAACAATTATTCTGAGAAATTATTTCTTTATTTTCTACTCTATAGAACAATTCAAGTTCACACTATACTATTCTTCGCCTTATTCTTTTCTTACAAGGTCTCTTTCCTCTCAAATCACTTTATCTCCTTTCAATTTCTTAATTCACAAATCCAAACTAATTACTTTTTCTTGTTCACTCTCAACTTTCAATTTATCACCAAATTACAACTTCGCCCATTATCACTTTTCCAATCTCTTCGCCACGGTTCTAAACCAACTGTCTTTTTTTTGATCGCCATCTGTCCTTATATAGCAGAAGTTTCTGATAGCCAGAAACTTCTAGCAAATTCTTCGACCACTGGAACAAGAGAAATAATTCTTGCAGTTATAATTCCCTAATATTATCCCTAATATTATCCCTAATATTATTTGTCTCTTTCGTTGACATGAGCTGTGGAGACTTCGTCCCAGACACGAACCTCGAATGAAGGACAGTTTGAACCAAAATTCTGCCAGAATGGAAAGTCACTTCGGAATTTGCTGCATAGACATAGGCGCGTAGTTATTATTATGCTACACTGCCCCCCTCTTAGACGTGTTCGTCCCGAACAAGTGCATCCTCATTTCGGCCATTGTATCGACTCAGTCGGTCCACATGAACCACTTTCATTTTGGCCCTTGGTCCTCGCTGGATGCGGTAGACAACATCGTTGATGCGGGTTACTATTCTGTAGGGACCTTCCCAGTTCCGCTGTAACTTAGGTGATTTCCCCTTTTGGCGATGGGGATTATACAGCCACACCAGATCTCCTTCCTGGAATCCTGACGTTGTTGCCTTGGCATCATACCTGGTCTTCATGCGGTCGCTCGTCATCTTAATCTGGCTTCTGGTCCTTTGGTGTATGTCCCTAAGCCTTTCCCTAAGGTCCGCCACGTACTCTTCTTCATTTCTGGGCTCATTGGTAGGAGATCCAAATTTCACCTCACTGGGTAAACGAGCTATTCCACCAAATAAGATTTCGAACGGCGTATGTCGAGTAGTGCTATGCACGGCACTTCTATAGGCCATCAAAAACAAGGGAATCTGCCGGTCGCAATCCCGTTGGTAGTCACCTACGACCTTCGAGAGATGTTCGTCCAAAGTCCTATTGAAACGCTCCACCATACCGTCCGACTGTGGATGAAGCGGGGTTGTCCTTGTCTTTTTGATTCCGAGTAGTTGACACATCTCTTGGAAGATTCTTGACTCGAAGTTCCGCCCTTGGTCAGAATGCAATTCCAAGGGCACACCGAATCTGCTAACCCAATTGTAGACGATCTGCTCCGCCACGGTTCTGGCTTCCTGGTTAGGGATCGGAAACGCTTCCGGCCACTTACTGAAGTAGTCCATCACTACGAGTATATACCGATTACCATTGTCGGTTTCCGGAAAGGGCCCTGCGATGTCAATGGCGATTCGTTCGAAAGGTGCTCCCACGTTGTATTGGTGCATCTTACCTCGAGTTTTGATTCTCGGACCCTTGCTAGCTGCACACACGTCGCATTTTCTGCACCAGTCTTCGATATCTTCCTTCGCTTTTAACCAATAAAAACGTTCTCGTACCTTTTCTAGCGTCTTATTCACTCCCAAGTGGCCTCCGGTCGCCCCGCCATGCATTTCCTGTAACACCTCCTTGACCCTCGTCCGCGGTACGACAAGCTGCATTACAAACGATTTTCCGTCGGAGGATTCCCATTTTCTTCTCAGAACACCTTCTTGGACATGGAGGGAGTCCCACTGCGCAAAATATGCCTTTAAGGTCGGGCTTCTGTGAGAGATGTCCTGATGATCCGGTTTCTCCATGTTCTCCTTCCAGGCCAGAATCGGCTCGATATCGGGGTCTTCCTTCTGAGCGTTCCGGATCTCATCTACGCTCCAGCCGGCGATAGGTTCGGCTCTCATTCTTTGGATGGAAACCAGCTCCCGTTCTTCCTGACGCGCACAATGTTTACAATCCGTTCTGCATGGTCTCCGGGACAGTGCATCCGCATTAGAGTGGAGTTTTCCTTTACGATGCTGTATTTCGTAGTCGTAGATTTGCAGCCTTTCGATCCATCTTGCGACCTGACCCTCAGGACTCTTGAACTGTAATAGCCATTTTAATGCTGCATGGTCTGTGCGAAGAACGAACTTCCTCCCGTAGAGGTATTTGTGAAAATGCTTCGTAGCCAAGATCAAAGCTAGAAGTTCCCGCCTTGTCACGCAGTAGTTCCTTTCTGGCTTAGAGAGCACCTTGCTGAAGTACGCAACCACCTTCTCTTGGCCGTCATGCACCTGGGAGAGTACGGCTCCTACCCCGACATTACTAGCATCTGCATCCACAACGAACGTTTCCCCGGGAGTGGGGTAAGCCAGTATCGGGGCATCGCATAGCCGTTGTTTAAGTGCCTTGAAGCTCTTCTCGCACTCAATTGACCATTTGAATTGTTTTCCCTTTTCCGTCAACTGGTGCAGGTTCTTTGCGATCCCGGCAAAATCCTTCACGAACCGTCTGTAGTAGGTGGCTAGGCCCAGGAAGCTCCTTAGTTGGTGTTTGTCTTTGGGGACTGGCCAGTTTTTCACCGCTTCGACCTTCTCCGGATCGGTTCTCACTCCTTTCGCTGAAATTATGTGTCCCAGGTACTTGACTTCCGCTCTAAACAGGGCGCACTTCTTGGGGTTGAGCTTCAGGTGGGCACTTCGAAGCCTTTGAAACACATCCCTTAGATTGTCTCGGTGTTGCGCAAACGTTTTTCCTACGACGATGACATCATCCAAGTATACCAAACAGGTTTTCCATGTTAACCCTTGCAGGACACATTCCATCAATCGCTCGAAAGTCGCCGGAGCATTGCACAGCCCGAATGGCATTACCGTGAATTGCCATAGCCCATTTCCTGCGGTGAAGGCGGTTTTCTCCCGGTCTTCTGGATGGATCTGTACCTGCCAGTAGCCACTCTTCAAGTCGAGAGTGGAAAACCATCGGGCTCCTGATAGTGTGTCTAGCGTGTCGTCAATCCGTGGCAGAGGGTAGCTGTCTTTCTTGGTGACGTAATTGAGCTGCCGATAGTCCACGCAGAACCGCGTGCTGCCATCTTTCTTCTTAACCAGTACAACCGGTGATGCCCACGGACTTTTGGAACTTTCAATCACACCTTCTTTCTCCATTGCCGACACCATCTCTGCAACTTCTGTCTGCTTTGCCAATGGAAGGCGCCTAGCAGGCTGACGAATTGGTCTAGTATCACCAGTGTCTATTCGATGTTGTACCAGGTGTGTTCGGCCGTATTCTCCGTCCTGTGCGGCAAATACATCAGCGTACTCATTGATAAGATTCTCTGCCAGAGTTCGCTGCTCCTGATTCAGCTCACTGGACTGGAGAATCGTCTCTCTCGTTTCCGCTGTCCAAGGTGATGGGAGAGGTTTTGGAGCATCACGTTCAGATATTGTTGCGACGGCGGTAATCGGCGTGCATTTTCCAGTCACCTCCCCTCGCCTTAGTTTGACAGTGTGTGGTCTTGCGTTCAAAACTCTCACTGGAACCATGGTGTTCTTTGGTTCGACTAACGTCTTTCCCACGATGTAGTCTTGAGAATTCTTCTCTGGGTCTGGTTCTACTATGTAGAATCGGTGGCTCCCAAGATCACCTTCCAGCTTTGTCCAAATGATTGTCTCTGAAGACGGCGGCAAAACTTCGTCTTTGCTGATGACTGTCCTGAGAGTTACGGCATTCTCGTTTCCGTACACCATCGGAATCTCCACATTTCGATACCTCAGTACTTGCATCCCGATGTCCAAGATTACTTCATTTGCTTTCATGAAGTCTACTCCGATGATGCACTCGTCGCATATATCTGCCACCAGAAACGCATGGGAGAACGTCAGTCCTGCCAGAGTAATCGTAAGACGAACTTCTCCAAATACCTTCGCCATTTCCCCTGTTGCAGTCTTCAGGCAGTAGCTGTTGGTGTTGTGCAGCCAGGAGCTTTTGACGATATCTCTTCTTACAATGGAGGCAGTGGCACCTGTGTCGATGGTGGCTACGCACTTCTTCTCGTTGATTAGTGCCTCCACTGTCAGGCTCTTGTTACCCCGTTTGGTTTGCGAAACTTGAATGGTGGTCCTGGGGGCCTCGATTCCAGTAACCAACTTCTGCCCCGCGAAGTTGGTCCTTACGCATCTCCCGACTGCTGGTTTTGGGAAGTCTGACCGACAGGATGCTTCCTCTCTGCTTCTCCTACTTCCGCAATGTGGACAATTTCCTCGTCTAGGTGCACTTCTGCACTGCCGTTGTAGGTGTCCGGTTTGGTTGCAATTCCAGCAACGGATTTGACTTCCGCGAGCTTTGACGGCTGTTCTCTGGCATGAGCATTCCACGACGGACATTTCCCTGACACGGTGTATTCCCTGGTATGCTTGGTCCGCAGCCTTCATTGACAAAGCGAATGCCAATGCCTCGGGGAGTGTTCGCTTTTCAGCCATCCTTACAGCCATTTGCAGTTGTCTGTCCTCTATGGCCTGAATAAAAGCTTCCACCGCCATTTCGTTGATAAGCTCCTCACCGGCTTTAGGGTATGAAAGATGGGCTAGTCGCTCTATATCTGCTTGCAACTGTTGGAGCGTTTCCCCCCTTTTCTGGACTCGACTACGCAGCTGAACCCTGTACACCTGCTGCATGTGTTCATCCCCAAACCGCATCTCGATAGCCTGAACCAGAGAGTCGTAGTTCTGCTGTTTATCTTCCGGGATGGTCTGCAAGAGCTCCGCAGCTGGACCCCTCAGTGCAAGCGTGAGTGCAATAGACTTCTCTTCATCGTCCCAGCTATTGGTCATTGCGGCCGCTTCGAATTGCCTCTTATAAATTGGCCATGATGTTTGACCATCGAAGATAGGAGGCTGCATCTCCTTTCTTCTCAGACCGTCAGTGGAATATTCCCGTGCTTTCTGTCTCTTCACGTTGCTGAGCTCCTTAGCAAGATTTTCGACTTGCTTTCCTACTATCTCGAATTTCGTATCCACTTTTTCAAACTGAGTCTCTATCTTCCCGAACTGAGTTTCATGTTTCTCAAAATTTTCATCGAATCTAGTTTCGACTTTTTCGAGTTGCGTCTCGACCTTCTCGATTTTCTCTTCGATCACTTCGAATTTGGATTCCAAGTTCTTGTTTTGCTCATCAAGTTTACTTTCCAGAGCATCTAGAGAATTTTTTTGTTCGTCCATTGCTTTCTTTTGTTCGTCCAGCTTAAGTTCTAGAGAATTCCTTTGGTCGCCCATTGCTTTCTTTTGTTCGTCCATCGCTTTCTTTTGTTCGTCCAGCTTAAGTTCTAGAGAATTCCTTTGATCTTCTATTGCTTTCTTTTGTTCGTCCATGACTAACTTAAGTTGCAGGAGCAGACTTGTTATACCCGGGTCGGCTGCTGTACTTACTGCTTCCTCTTCCACGTCAAACTCTACGTCGTGCGGATTTTCACCTTCCTGCGTTACTGCTTCTTCCAGACGAATCAGTAGGGCATCTTTTCCCCCAGTTGTGTCGAGGTTCCGCTTACTGAGTTCTGCCTTTAGTTGAGTTATAGTTAGTTTTCCCAATTTGCGACCCATTTTGCGCAACTAATTAACTCAACACAGAAATCGTTTTTTTTTTTTTTTGCTTGTGCAATTTCACACCACGGAAATAGTTATTCACAGAATAAGTTTTATCCCGCTTCTGACACCAATGTAGTATGCGAGAACGGCTCGAGTAGATAAAACAATTATTCTGAGAAATTATTTCTTTATTTTCTACTCTATAGAACAATTCAAGTTCACACTATACTATTCTTCGCCTTATTCTTTTCTTACAAGGTCTCTTTCCTCTCAAATCACTTTATCTCCTTTCAATTTCTTAATTCACAAATCCAAACTAATTACTTTTTCTTGTTCACTCTCAACTTTCAATTTATCACCAAATTACAACTTCGCCCATTATCACTTTTCCAATCTCTTCGCCACGGTTCTAAACCAACTGTCTTTTTTTTGATCGCCATCTGTCCTTATATAGCAGAAGTTTCTGATAGCCAGAAACTTCTAGCAAATTCTTCGACCACTGGAACAAGAGAAATAATTCTTGCAGTTATAATTCCCTAATATTATCCCTAATATTATCCCTAATATTATTTGTCTCTTTCGTTGACATGAGCTGTGGAGACTTCGTCCCAGACACGAACCTCGAATGAAGGACAGTTTGAACCAAAATTCTGCCAGAATGGAAAGTCACTTCGGAATTTGCTGCATAGACATAGGCGCGTAGTTATTATTATGCTACAATATTAACTAAATATACCACTTCACCAACCCCATCCCCCATATGTACAGCTACTTAATCTGTCATCAATTCCAATAATTATTACGTAACGGATAATGATAACAGCAAATGATAAGAATATCGCCACCCAAGAATACGACTCTGCCGCCCGAAGGCTGAATCGCCCGGGTTCCATTCCGAACTGTGGTGCTTCAGCTTTGGGACGGCAGAGTCACAACCTGCACCCCTCTAACTCTTCCACCAACGACTTTGCACGATATAACCCTGTTTACTTGTATACTGTCCCAAAGTCTACGCTATTAACTACATCAATATTAAAGGTTCTCCAATGGATTCTCAAAGGTTATTCCACTAATCTTCACGAGCTTCAACTATTAATAAAGGACCATAATTCCTCAATCATATCTCTGCAAGAAACCCACATTCAGGCCAATATTACCCCACAACCCCCGCAACAGTACACTGCGTACTACCATAACTTTGATACAAATACATCTGCGAAACAAGGGACTGGCTTACTAATACATAAATAAATACCTCGCAAGCTCTTACCAGTTACCTCGAACATTTCCAAAATAGCAGTTGAAATTCAACTAAGATTTAAGATAACTGTGATATCTATGTATATCCCTCCTAACCAACCATTCCTCGCATCAGATTAGGATAATGTTGTGCAAGCTATCCACTCAGCAGTTATATTAACAGGTGATTCCAACTCCTGGAGCCCACTCTGGGGCTCTTGCATTTGTAACTCCCAAGGGAAAGAACTAGAGAGTTTCATAACAAATTCTCATTTTTCTGTTCAAAATGACAGAAGTCCCACGCACTTCTCTACACACAAAGCACTCACTCAAGTAGTTCTCACCTGGTTTACTACCTCACGCTTCAGGGTCAGTATGTGATAACCTTCACGGCAGCGAACACTTCCCAATCCTCACAATCATTCGCATAGGAAGTGAACCAAATACCAAAAAGCCAACAGGTAAATTTCAAACCGATCGCGCGGACTGGGCCACCTTCCAAGTCAAAACATGCGACTTCTTGATTACCAATCAACAATCATCAATCACAAATAAAGAAGCAACTACAACTACCAAAGCTCCCCGTTTTGCAGCGAATATCTCAATCCCACAAGCGAAGAACTAACCACACAAATCATTTGTACCATGGTGGAACTCTGAGCTTGACAAACTGCGCAAAAATAAGCAAGTCTATGGAAAATTTTCAAAAAACATCCTACTGACACTAACCTTTTTAAATTCCGCAAAGCAAATGCTCTATTTCGGAAACGAGCAAAAGAATCAAAAAAAGAATGCTTCCAAAATTGCACTGCAAACATCAACCCCAACTCAACCAGTAAAAAAATCTGGACGGATATAAAAACCCTCACAGGCAACTATACCCCATACTGTATCAAAATTGTAAACACAGAAAACGAAGTTCTCTCCAACCCAAGGGAAATTTCCGACCAATTTGCCAAAACCTGGTCTAATTACTCCAGTGATTCGAACTATTCCTTGGAATTCCTAAACTCTAAACATCTAGCATTGAACAAAAATAACCAACCATACAACCTAAGTCCGTCAGCGAAATCCATTGAGATGCCAATAAATATACTCGAGTTAGAATGTTGTCTTAGTTCCGTGAAAGGGAAAACACCAGGCTACGACCGGATTTTCTATCCGATGTTAAAAAATGCCCCACCTTCTGCCAAACGTATCTTAAAGCTATACAATAACATCTTTAACCACTTTATCATACCTCAGGCATGGAAAACTGCAAGTATCATCCCAATCCCTAAGCCACATAAAAAAACAACTGAAAGCAAAGGTTATATAGTTACGGTAACCGCACCCCAGGTGACACCCAGACAGCTGAAGTACACATAAAAAGCTCACATAAATAAATGTACGCGTCAGCTATTCCACATTTTCCCACACTTCAATCAAATCCAATATCAACACGAGTGCACTGCACTTGCCGAATAAGCAGATATCCAATATCGACATCCATCACAGGCGTGCACTGCACTCGCTGCGTGCGTGCAAGAACAGCACATTTTTATATTATAAATAAGTAGAATAAGTAGTAAGTAGCAGTCAGTTGTCATTAGTCAATAAGTACGGGATAAATAATAAATTCCATTTTTGTTAAAATTGAAAGTTGTTTTTTTTTATCTACGGCGCGGAATACACCTTAACTGGCGCAGTCTACGGTCGAACCACGGTCACAGGACGCAAAATAAGTGGAATTAACTTAAACAAATTTCCTTCATCAAGTGATAGTGAATTTAAAAATTCGAATAGAGGGTTGAATTAACCAAAGTTAAATGAACTGAAAACAAAATTCTACTTCATCAAGTGATAGTGAATTTTAAAACTGTTCGAATATAAAGTTGAAATAACCGAAGTTAAATCAACTTACATAAGTTAACCCCATCAAGTTATAGTGAATATTCGGAAAAGAGTTGAATCAATCAAAGTTGAAAAACCTCAGTAAATTTAATTCACCAAGTGATAACAAATTTAAGTAAACCATCCGAAAATAAATTGAATCAACTAAAGTTGAATCAAATTAACATTCACTAGCAAACTGTGAATTAAGAATAAATAATAAAAGTGTAGTGCATCGTTCAAACCAAACCAACGAAGGAACAAATGACACAACAGTAGGCAGAAAGTATTTGTAGTTATTATATTTATTAAGGTAAGTTATAAAAAAAAATTTTTTTTTTTGTTCTTTTGTAAAAATTGTGTAAATTTCTTTCTCCCTACTGACCAATTTTAATTATAATTGTAATAATTTATATCCAAAATAGAGTCGTTTATAGCAGAATTTGAAAAATTGACATTAAAAATGCCACTAGATACTTTAAATACCCAAATTACCCCTGAGAGCTCACAAAGCCTCTCACAAACCCTCACACAAACCCTCCCACAAACCCCCTCACTAGCTCCAGCCAACCCCGCTACAAACATCGTGGCAAATATTGCGGAGTACAACACACCAGATATTATAAAAACTCTTTCTGAATATCACGGAGACTCGAGAGATCTCCACCCTTTTATCGATGCCGTAAACCGGATCGAGATAATTTTGTCCCACTCCGCTCGCAACGAAGTGATTTCTGCTGTTTGGTTGCAAGCCATACGACAGAAGATCAAAGGAAGGGCCAGTGACAGACTTCGCCTGCACGGTGAGCCTAAGTCCTGGGCCGAGATCAGTCAATGCTTAAAAAGACATTTCTCAGATCATAGAGATCAGAGAACATTTTATAGTACTTTGTCTACATTAAAGCAAACTAGCACAATCAGAAATTTCTATGAGCAAATTTTATTTCTAGTAACAGCGTTAAATACATCAATCTTGGGTCCTAGGGCCTCTACAACGCCTACGCGCCATCGTGTGCGATTTCTGGAAATGTACCTCAGCTCTCCCCAACTCTTTCCCAGTTGCCGTGCTTCCTTCTCAACTGTTCTGCGCCACGTACTCCTAGGACCGCCGCGTATCCTGCCATCCTGGGTAAGCGGGTTCCATTGCATCGCTTGGTTAGCTATGGACCTGTCACCCTTTCGGAGAGTGTGACCGATCCACTGCCACTTTCGTCGTCGTATGGTTGTGCCTATAGGTTCATGGCCCGTTCTCTGATAAAGCTGTTCGTTAGAGATACGGTTTGGCCAGAATATCCTTAAGATGTAACGTAGACACCTATTGACAAACGTTTGCAGCTTCCTCGTGATAGTGACGGTCACTCTCCAGGTACCACATCCATATAGCAACACGGATTCAACGTTGGAACGGAACAGTCGTAGCTTGGTGTTTAAGCTAATTGCATTACTTCGCCAAACTATGGATAGCATCCCAAACGCAGATTTTGCTTTACCTATTCGGCTGGCTATATCCAGTTCGGTTCCGCCATCGGTTGAGACAATACTCCCAAGGTATTGGAAACTCTCTACTCTCTCAACCGTTTGTCCAGCAATGCATATATGAGTTGATGAGTTTGGTCCTAGGCTGATCATTTTTGTTTTTGCCGACTTAATTTTCAGCCCAACGACGTCTGCTTCCCTCTCCACATTTGCTGTCATTTGGTGAAGGTCCATTATTCTGTGAGACAGTAGGCATACATCGTCGGCATAGTCGAGGTGTTTGAGTTCAGATGTAAGAGTCCATCGAATTCCTCCATTTCCTGTTGATAAGGCCGCATTCAGCACATCGCTAATCACCAATAAAAACAATATTGGTGAAAGTATGCAGCCTTGCCGAACCCCACTTTGGACTTCGAATTCCTCAGACAGCCTTCCTCTGTGCAAAACGTGACATGTGGACCCATCATATGTAGCTTTGATAATTGCTATTAATTTATCCGGAATGTCTCTCCTGCGCAAGGCACGCCAAATAAATTCCCGATTGACACTATCAAACGCCTTTTCAAAATCGATGAACAACAGGTGAAGTGGTGATCGATATTCAACACATTTCTCGATGATGATCCGCAGGGTGTTGATGTGGTCGACACAGGAGGATCCAGAGCGGAAACCTGCTTGTTCGGCGTCAAGTGTGTCTTCAAGGTGTTCTTTGATTCGCTCCAGGATGATTCTAGCTATTATCTTGGCCACAGCAGGCAGCACGCAGACACCTCTCCAGTTTTCGCACTGCATTAGGTTGCCTTTTTTAGGGAGCTTGACAATCATTCCCTTTTTCCACTCATCTGGAAAACTCTCGGCTTCCCATGTTCTCCCGACAAGTGGGGACAGTAGCTCTGCCGATGCTGTTGGCGCAGCTTGAAAAAGCTCCGCGGGTATGCCGTCAAGTCCTACCGCCTTATTAGTTTTCAGTGCTTTGATTGCGGTAATAATCTCTTCTTTACTGGGGGTTGTGGTGCGAATTCGGGAACTTCTTTCTACGGACACTTCAGTCTGACTTGGGTGCATATTGCTGGCGAATACTCGGTTTAGAACCGAAGCAAAATGCTCCTTCCATCTCTTCAGTTGATCCTCATCCGATATTAGCAACGAACCGTCTAAGCCTTTCACTGGGTGTTGAGTAGAGCTTCGGCCACCTATAAGCTCTTTAGTGATTCTATAAACGGTTCTGCTGTCGCACCTCGCTGCTGCTTCTTCTGCTTCCGTAGCCAGCGCATTGATGTAATTGCGCTTGTCACGTCTCACGCTACGCTGTACTTCTCTCATCTTCATGCGATATAGGGACTCAAGCTCGATCCTCCCTGCTGCTGGAGTTGCTGCAATTTGAACTCTTAGCTGTTTTCGTTCATTGATCCTTCTCCAGGTACCCTCGGAAAGCCACGCCCTATGGTTTCCCTGTGATCGACCGACAATCCTTTCAGCACCTGATGTGAAAACAGTTTTCACAGCGCACCAATGGTCTTGGATGGTGGCGGGCAGGGAGCTGCTGATTGTTTCCACTCCACGTGAGAGATGGTCCCTTAATTCTTGGCGCACTGTGGGAACTCTCAGTCGGTCTACATTGAACCTAGGTATTCTTGTGTCGTTAGATCTACGAACGGCAGCAGTGCGTAGTCGGAGAGTAGCTATCATAAGATGGTGATCTCGTACCAACCCCATGTCGGCACCTCGCCTGTTTCGGACGTCTAGGAGACTACCTCTAAAACGGCGACTGATGGCAAAATGGTCAATTTGGTTGGAGGTTGCTTGCCTGTCAGTTGACACCCAACTGATTTTATGGCAGGCTTTGTGCTCAAACATGGTGCCACCTATGACCAGACGATTTGCGTTGCAAAAGTCAACAAATCTTTCGCCGTTGTCATTCCGATTGCCTAGTCCGTGCCGTCCCATAACATGTTTGAGCCCTTCGTTGTCGCAGCCTACCTTGGCATTCAGGTCCCCCATCACAATGACAATGTCGCCATTGGGTGTTGCATTATGAACAGCTCCCAACTGGTTGTAGAAGTTCTCCTTTTCTTCCTCAGATGAACCATCCGTGGGGGCGTAACACTGTATGATGGTGACGCGACGTACTCTCGTCCGGAATCTGGCCGTTAAAATCCTATCACCGTGCGGTTGCCAGGTAATTAGGCCTCTGCGTGCTGTTGGCGTTAGCAGCAGTCCAACTCCATATCCACGGGGGTTTCCGGTTGGTCTTCCGGAGTAGAGTAATACAGTATTACGCGTTGGGGATTGGTACTCACCCGCATCTAACCATCTTATCTCGCTTACTCCCAATATGTCCAGCCTATATCGCATGAACTCATGCTCCAATTGAAGGAATCTGGCGTTCTGAGGTCCTTCACTCTGAGAGTCAAGGAGCGTCTTCACATTCCAGAAACCAATCTTAGTCCGGGTACGATAGCCAAAGGTCGTCAACGTATTATCAATCCTTATCCGAGGCATTGTGTCGGTTTCCATAGCTATTGTAGTTTCGGTAACGCGGGTTGCTGGCCCAGGTTACCTAGCCTAGGCATAAGACCCTAGACAATCTCGCACTTGCAATTTTGGCCTATATGTATAAGGATTTATACATGCAGTTGCCCGGGGACCACCACGAGGAGGTAAAGCAAGCACTACATTACGAACTTGATTGTTGCGCTACTGGTCCAATCCATGTTTTGGACAGTTAGTAGTTTCCCGATCAATCGCCATGCAGATCCCCAAATACATCAATAGAGGGAGATGATTATGTAAAAAAAGTAATCATAGAAAGAAATCTGGCTGCAAGGAGCCAATTAAAACAATCCTTTTATCTAGGAATCCCGAATCACTGGATACAGCTTTCTATATGGCCCTAAGTATTGATCCATTTTCTGAACACCAATACATACCCACTAACCAAAAGCAGAAAATGTCTTATCAACAGGGTAGTTATAACCAACCCCAAAGAAGTTTCGGATCAGGTCAATCTTAAAACAATCTTAACCAACCTCACAGAGGTTTCGGTTCAGGTCAGTTTAGGAATAACTTTAATCAGCAACGAAGAGAAGGCACAAAGAATACCAGGCAATACAGGCAGGAACCTATGAACATTGACAACTCTAGACAATATCCCACCCCAATGGATGTGCATCCATCTGCTCAAACCCGAAATCACAGAATACGGCCCGAAGAATTGTACTCTTACGAAAATTTTCAAGAGGAAGGCCCGATAGACGGAAACAAATAAAAACACTCCCTTACGTAAATATAAAGACCTCAAATAAAACCCTTAAATTACTTATAGATACAGGCACCTCTAGTTCACTATTAAGTCCAGGTTTAGTTCAACCCCGTCATAAAATAAAAATTGAATCCTTTAGGGAATTCTACAATCATAAATGAAAAAGTAGAAACATTTTTATTCAAAGATTTTGGAGAAAACCCTCCACCAATTACATTCTATTTTTTTAAAATTCACGAATATTTTGATGGACTCATTGGACATGATATCCTATCGAAGAGTGAAATGCAAATAGACTTTCATAAAAATATAATTAGAAGAAATGTGACCGAAGTTCTAATATTCTATAAACCACTAACAGAGCCGTACGTTTACACGATACCTCCAAACGAAACTAAATATCTCGATATACCTGTGGACCAGAAACATGGAGAGATACTCTTGCATATACTAGGCGGACTTTATGAATCATACAATTGGAAGACGAACGCAATAATAGAAAACAACAAGGATCTCGAAATTAAACTCAAAATTGATCAACCCTTAAAAATCACTCTAGTAAACATGGAATATTTTATGGTGAAGACCTTAGCTTCACAAATCAAGTCAAACATAGGATAAAAACCACAGACGACATTCCCATCTACACAATGACATACCGATATCCCTACATTCATAGAGAGGAAGTAAAGCGTCAAATAGACAAAATGCTGAAAGAAGGAATTATACGGCAGAGTCATTCCCCATGGTCATCACCACTCTGGATTGTTCCGAAAAAAGTCGACGCGTCAGGCAAAAAGAAATGGCGATTGGTGGTCGACTACAGGAAACTAAATGAGAGGTTAATTAACGACAAATATCCTCTACCAAACATTTCTGAAATCCTAGATAAACTAGGGAGGGCAATGTATTTGCACCTTTAATCTCGCTTCGGGATTCCACCAAATAGAGGTGTATCCAGAAGACATAAAAATGACCGCATTCACGGTAGAAAATGGGCACTATGAGTATGTTTCAATGCCATTCGGGCTGAAAAACGCCCCCTCACTTTCCAACGTGTAATGGATAACGTCCTTAAAGAATTGCAATGCAATGTGTGCTTAGTATACATGGACGACATCATTGTTTTCTCTACCTCTCTTGTCGAATACATACAGAATCTCAGTAAAGTTTTCAATGCACTTCAGAAAGCAAATCTGAATTCCTACAAAAGGAAGTAGCTTTTCTCGGACACATCATTTCAGAGGACGGTATAAAACCTAATCCTGAGAAAATTAAAGCTGTTAAAGAATATCCGATCCCAAAAACACCAAGACAGATTAAGCAATTTCTGGGACTTTTAGGATATTATCGCAAATTCATAAGGGACTTTGAGAAGTTAACGAAACCCCTCACATCAAATTTTAAAAAAGGGAGCAAAAATCAACCCCCCTTATACCAAATGCTTTGAGATGTGCAAAGACATGTTAATTAACGATCCAATTCTAGCATACCCAGACTTCAACAAACCATTTATATTGACAACGGATGCGGCCAATCTAGCCCTAGGAGAAGTACTATCCCAAATACAAAACGGAAATGAACATCCAATTTGCTATGCAAGTAGAACGCTCAATGAGCATGAGCAAAATTATTCTACAATTGAAAAAGAACTACTAGCAATTGTATGGGCCACCAGATACTTCAGGCCATATTTATTTGGTAACAAGTTCAAGACCCAAACAGACCATAAACCCCTCAATTGGCTCATGTTTTTAAAAGAACCTAATTCGAAATTAGTACGATGGAGACTGAAACTTGAAGAATTCAAGTATGAAATCCAATACAAACCAGAAAAAATTAGTAATGACGCTGACGCTCTCTCAAGCATACCCCAAGAATCGAATAAAACGCCTAAAGAAGAAATGGAAATTAACATGCAGGAATCGACATCAGGAAACACAGCGCATAGTGCGGAAACAGACAACCAAGACCTAATTCCTATATCTGAGTCATGTTTCAATCAATTTAAGAATCAATATTTAATTTCATTAAAACAAAGTGGAAGTGCTTCTATTAAAACAAGAAAAATCTTTAAAAACACCATGAAATCAATACAGTTAAAAAGCTACGATGGGGATTCTTTAGTTCAAATAATAAAGAAGCATTTCAATAATAAGCAAATGTAGAAAATCTAGAATTATTTTTAGCTCTTCAAAAAGTCTATGAAAAATACTTTTCTAGGAGCAAGCAAATGAGAATTCTCTGATGTACTCGATTAAAGGAAGACATAACGGACGAGTTGGAACAAGATGAAATTATTAAGAAGTGTTATTTGGAAAATAATCATAGAGGGATAAATGAATGTTTTCAACATATTAAAAGAAAATACTTTTCCCTACTCTTAAACGTAAAATAACAATTTTCATTAATCAGTGCAACATTTGCCAAACTGAAAAATATGAAAGAAACCCTCTAAAGCAAAAGTTTGAATTCACACCAACTCCTAAATCACCCTTAGAAATCTGTCACATAGATTTATTTTTTCCTAGTAAAGGCAAGCCATTACTAACTATAATAGATACATTTTCAAGGTACGCCCAAGCATGTCCCTTGGAAACTCGTAATACTCCACACATTAAAGAAGCTCTTCTAAAATTTTTCAGTCAGTTTCAAAAACCTAAACTATTAGTAACAGACCAAGAAGGTGCAGTCACAACCATAGGAATGAGAGAATCCTTTTCCGAAAACAACATAGGTATTCATTTTACATCATCCAATTCCTCAACCTCTAACGCACCAAATCATGAAAATACAACATTTGAAGAATCGATTTATAAAGCGCTTTTCGGATTCAACAATTCTATAATCAGATTACTAAATTCGCTCCATTCGAACTATTTTTCGGTAGAAAATTCGATACCACATTAGAACCAAATCCAGAGAAGATTCAAGAGCATAGGCAGGAAATTTTTAAAGAAGCCCATGAGAATAGTAGTAAGCAAAAAGAAAATTACATTAATAAGCTTAATATGAATAGAGAAAACCCAATTACATTACCGACTGACAAAGACGTTTACAAGAAAGAAAGACCTATAAACAAACTTCAAAAGAGATTTAAGAAAACGAGAATATAAAGGCAGGAAAAAAATACAACTTTCGATACCGCAGATAGGAAATTTCACAAAAATAAAATTAAGAAACCTCAAAAATTTCAGGCTCGGGACAGCATGGACGCAACTAGAGATACAGGACGTGACGAACAACCCGGGACTAGTAGCCATTCAGACGAGCAGCAACGTTAACTTAATCAATAACTACCACAAGCTTATCCATATAATAAACTTAGAAAACTAGAAAACAAATATCGCCAATATCGGGAAAAACATAAATTCTATTAAGAACAACATTATCATTAAAACACTTCAGCAAAAATTTGACAACCTACAGGAAACATACGACATTATCTATCCACATAACCGCAACAAAAGAGCACTGAGAGATTTACTTGGAACAGGAATAAAGTTTATTACAGGAAACATGGACCATACAGATGCCATATAGATCAGCAATCAAATTAGGGAACTTCAATTGAACAACGAACAACTTGTAAATCACCAAAACTCACAAACAGGAATAAATCAAGACATGATAAACAAATTCAATAACATAGCAGAACATATTAATAAACAACAGGAAGCCATTAATACATATTTAAGTAAAATAGGGAAGCAAATTAGCAAAATTCACGAAGACAACTTTACCTTTATGCAATACATATACCAAACTTCCTACGACATTGATTTACTCAAAAACCATTTAGACGATATCTCCGAATCTATTCAGTTAGCAAAACTTAAAGTAATATCAAGAAATATATTAACCCCTAAAGAGCTAGAATTTGCCTTTGAGAAATTAAGTTCGCAAGGAATTTCTGTTGACGCACTTGAACAAATATACAGCATCTGCGAGATTCAAGCATTTTATCAAGCCACAAATATCATTTTCGTAATCAAAATTCCTCTTTTCCATCAGAAAAAATTTAGAGAATACCTCCTAGAATCCGTTCCTACCACAAAAAATAAATCCCTATCCATACCTTATCCAAAACTCCTACAAAATAATGAAGAATCTTACTTTACAAAAGAAGAGTGTAATAGCATTAATAATCTAAAAACTTGTCACAGTAAAAATCTTATAAATATAACAAATGACTTGTGTTACTCTAAGATAGTTTTAGGCTTACCTGGTAAATGTACCTATAATGAAGATAGTGGAATCAACATTGTAAAACAAATAAATGACAATTTTATTATACTAAAAAATGTTAAAAATACTGTAATGGAATCAAATTGTATACCTAAAAGAAAGATCAATGGAAATATTCTAATAAAAGTGAAAAATTGTTCAGTCACTATAAACAGTATAAAGTATGAAGATTCTAAAACAATTTACTACGAAGATTTTCACATTGTACCACTACACAATTTCGATACAACACATAATAGCATTATACCGGAATTAAGTTTAAAGAAACTAGAAAACTATAATATTGAAAATAAAGATCTAATAAAGAGAATTTATTTCAGAAGTAATATTCATAATTCAATATATTCTTATACTATTTGTTATAATAATTATAAAAATATTCTTAATATTAAACATAAGAAAAAACAAAACATCATCCAGTGGAACACAGACACATCAGCTTAATTCGCCGGAGTCTCATTTTGCCAAATAAGCAGATATCCAATATCGACATCCAGCACAGGCGTGCACTGCACTCGCTGCGTAAGTAGTTATAAGTAGTAAGTAGCAGTCAGTTGTCATTAGTCAATAAGTACGGGATACATAATAAATTCCTTTTTTGTGAAAATTATAAGTTGGTTTTTTTTTATGTACGGCGCGGAATACACCTTAACTATAGGCCTATCTCTCTGCTGTCGCTATTAGCTATTAGAAAAAATCATTTCTAAAAGGCTTCTATGGTACATAGAAAAGAACAGTTTTATGAACTCGAACCAAGTAGCCTTTAAGCTTGGACGAAGTACAATTGACGCCCTTCTGCAGATAGATGAATATGCCGCTTCTGCCCTGTCTTGCAAGAACCATGCTTCAATCCTATCACTGGATTTCGAATAGGCTTTTGACCGAATTGCCCTTCATGTCATCCTAAACCAATTATTAAAATGGAAGATCGGCCCTAAAATGTACACCCATATAAAGTCATTTTTATCAAACAGAAAGTTTCGATCAAAAACCAATAATCATTATTCTATCATACTCGTATGTATATAACCTAAACAATGGCATTCCCCAAGGCTCCCCGCTTTCAGTAACTCTGCTCATTATTGTTTATAACGATATCAGCGAAAGAATTTCAAATTTCAATAAAATACATCATATTCTTTACGCTGATTATCTATTCATACTAGAGACTTTTCAAAACATCTTCCTAGATCTCAACAACTGGTGTATTCAATCTGGATCAATTATATCCCCAGACAAAAGCTAAGTTTTGCACATTTGCAAAAAAACAAATTCTCCCAATGTAAATATTAACTTTATGAATATTCAAATACTAAGTTTATAAATGTTTATAAATTAGTTATCCAAGGAATAAGTTTTGATACAAAGCTTAACTTTAAAGAATATTGTTTAGATCTAAGAAAAAAAACTAACTGCCAGGTTAGTACTATTAAATTTGTATCTTCCAAAAATAGCTTTGTACATATAAACACTTTTCTCCACAAAACAAAAACTATACTTTTATCCAAGATTGACTACGGTTTGGCTATCTACGGCAAGTGCCGGAATCAACTTTGCAAAAAAACCATCTTATCACGCAGCCATCAGAACAAGCCTAAGAGCTTTCAGAACTACTCCAATAAAAAATATGCTAACCGAATCTGGCCTCCCATCGATTGAGGATCGCAGGGATATCCTAACAGCTCGCCTAGCTTCCAAAATCTACGATTTATACAAATCACCAGTTACAGTGGACGCAAAAAGAATTTTGAAACGAAATAGAACACCGAAATGTGCCTCAGCTACATATAACGCCTTATAATTCCTAAATAATACAGGCCTCCCACTAGCAGTAAAGCCACCGTCCACTGAAAGATACCCACCTTGGTTACTCCCACCAGAAGTTATAAACATGGACCTCGCCAAACTTAAAAAGGCTCTATGCCTAAGAAAACATATTCCCAACAATTTAACGAAATGATTGCCTTGTATAAAAATAACTCTTGGGAAGTTATATATACCGAGGACGGTACTGACTCTTAGCCGCTGAAAAGTTTCCAAACTACTTCTCGATATTTTCCACCGAAGCTTTAGGGATCCTAAAAGCTAGAGAACATGTGAATAAATCACAGAAAAATACACTGGTCTGCACCTACAGCCTCTCCACTTTAAATGCAATACAGAATATAAACAACCGCTCTCCCGTCAACAAGAAAATTCGAGACAACACCATAAAACTCCAGGACATACGGGAATCAAAGGAAATGAAAAAGCGGATCGAGCAGCAAGAAACGCTGCAACTGAACCATGGACGATACCCTATCCCCATCGAAAAAAACTTTGCTAAACTAGTCAACGCGCATTACAAGTACAAAAGGAAAGAAACATGGAACCAATACACCAACTTCTACACTACTATCAACTCGAGTACTGACCTGGTATCATATCCAAAAACTACAACATCTAACATGAACAAATGCTTCCTTAGGCTTCGCCTTGGACGTACCCAAATAACGCACAGGCATCTTTTAAACAAGGACAGCCCTCCAACCTGCCATCTCTGACAATCAAATTTCACCCTAACAGTAAAACATTTTACTTCCGACTGCAATAAAATAAGCAATATATGTGAAGAATTATTTAATAAAAACATTTTTAGCCTGTTATTAGTTCCTTCAGAACAAAATATTGTAGCATAATAATAACTACGCTCCTATGACTATGCAGCAAATTCCGAAGTGACTTTTCATTCTGGCAGAATTTTGGTTCGAACTGTCCTTTCATTCGAGGTTCGTGTCTGGGACGAAGTCTCCACAGCTCATGTCAACAAAAGAGACGAATAATATCAGGGATAAAAGGGAATTATAACTGCAAGAATTATTTCTCTTGTTCCATTGGTCGAAGAATTTGCTAGAAGTTTCTGGCTATCAGAAACTTCTGCTATATAAGGACAGATGGCGATCAAAAAGACACAGTTGGTTTAGAACCGTGGCGAAGAGATTGGAAAAGTGATAATGGGCGAAGTTGTAATTTGGTGATAAATTGAAAGTGGAGAGTAAACAAGAAAAAGTAATTAGTTTGGATTTGTGAATTAAGTAATTGAAAGGAGATAAAGTGATTTGAGAGGAAAGAGACCTTGTAAGAAATGAATTTGCGAAGAATAGTATAGTGTGAACTTGAATTGTTCTATAGACTAGAAAATAAAGAAATAAATTTCACAGAATATCGTTTTATCTACTCGAGCCGTAGCTTGCATATTACATTGGTGTCAGAAGCGGGATAAAACTTATTCTGTGAATAACTATTTCCGTGGTGTAAAATTGCACAATTAAAAAAAAAAAAAAAAAAAAAAAAGAGTTAATTAGTTGCGCAAAATGGGTCGCAAATTGGGAAAACTAACTATAACTCAACTAAAGGCAGAACTCAGTAAGCGGAACCTCGACACAACTGGGGGAAAAGATGCCCTACTGATTCGTTTGGAAGAAGCAGTAACGCAGGAAGGTGAAAATCCGCATGACGTAGAGTTTGACGTGGGAGAGGAACCAGCAAGTACAGTAGCCGACCCGGATATAACAAGTCTGCTCCTGCAACTTAAGTCAGTCATGGACGAACAAAGGAAAACAATGGAAGACCAAAAGAAGTCTCTGGAACTTAAGCTCGATGACCAAAAGAAAGCAATAGACGACCAAAAGAACTCTCTAGAACTTAAGGTGGACGAACAAAAGAAAGCAATGGACGAACAAAAGAAAGCAATGGACGAACAAAAGAATTCTCTAGAACTTAAGATGGACGAACAAAAGAAAGCAATGGACGAACAAAAGAATTCTCTAGATGCTCTGGAAAGCAAACTTGATGAACAAAACAAGAACTTGGAATCCAAATTCGAAGCGATCGAAGAGAAAATCGAGAAGGTCGAGACGCAACTCGAAAAAGTCGAAACTAGATTCGATGAAAACTTTGAGAAGCATGAAACTCAGTTCGGGAAGATAGAGACTCAGTTCGAAAAAGTAGAAAAGCAAGTCGAAAATCTTACTAAGGAACTCAGCAACGTGAAGAGACAGAAAGCACGGGAATATTCCACTGACGGTCTGAAAAGAAAGGAGATGCAGCCTCCTATCTTCGATGGTCAAACATCATGGCCAATTTATAAGAGGCAATTCGAAGCGGCCGCAATGACCAATAGCTGGGACGATGAAGAGAAGTCCATTGCACTCACACTTGCACTGAGGGGTCCAGCTGCGGAGCTCTTGCAGACCATCCCGGAAGATAAACAGCAGAACTACGACTATCTGGTTCAGGCTATCGAGATGCGGTTTGGGGATGAACACATGCAGCAGGTGTACAGGGTTCAGCTGCGTAGTTGAGTCCAGAAAAGGGGGGAAACGCTCCAACAGTTGCAAGCGGATATAGAGCGACTAGCCCATCTTTCATACCCTAAAGCCGGTGAGGAGCTTATCAACGAAATGGCGGTGGAAGCTTTTATTCAGGCCATGGAGGACAGACAACTGCAAATGGCTGTAAGGATGGCTGGAAAGCGAACACTCCCCGAGGCATTGGCATTCGCTTTGTCAATGAAGGCTGCGGACCAAGCATACCAGGGAATACACCGTGTCAGGGAAATGTCCGTCGTGGAATGCTCATGCCAGAGAACAGCCGTCATGGATGAAGACAAAGCTCGCGGAAGTCAAATCCGTTGCTGGAATTGCAACCAAACCGGACACCTACAACGGCAGTGCAGAAGTGCACCTAGACGAGGAAATTGTCCACATTGCGGAAGTAGGAGAAGCAG
Organism: Pocota personata; assembly: GCA_963082735.1. Lineage (NCBI taxonomy): Eukaryota > Metazoa > Arthropoda > Insecta > Diptera > Syrphidae > Pocota > Pocota personata. The sequence continues at coordinate 155,440,934 of OY720429.1, forward strand.
AGAGGAAGCGTCTGGCTGTCAGTCAGACTTACCAAAACTAGCAGTCGGGAAATGCGTAAGGACCAACTTCGCGGGGCAGAAGTTGGTTACTGGAATCGAGGCCCCCAGGACCACCATTCAAGTTTCGCAAACCAAACGGGGTAACAAGAGCCTGACAGTGGAGGCACTAATCAACAAGAAAAAGTGCGTAGCCACCATCGACACAGGTGCCACTGCCTCCATTGTAAGAAGAGATATCGTCAGAAGCTCCTGGCTGCACAACACCAACAGCTACTGCCTGAAGACTGCAACAGGGGAAATGGCGAAGGTGTTTGGAGAAGTTCGTCTTACGATTACTCTGGCGGGACTGACGTTCTCCCATGCGTTTCTGGTGGCAGATATATGCGACGAGTGCATCATCGGAATAGACTTCATGAAAGCAAATGAAGTAATCTTGGACATCGGGATGCAAGTACTGAGGTATCGAAATGTGGAGATTCCGATGGTGTACGGAAACGAGAATGCCGTAACTCTCAGGACAGTCATCAGCAAAGACGAAGTTTTGCCGCCGTCTTCAGAGACAATCATTTGGACGAAGCCTTGAAGGTGATCTTGGGAGCCAACGATTCTACATAGTAGAACCAGACCCAGAGAAGAATTCTCAAGACTACATCGTGGGAAAGACGTTAGTCGAACCAAAGAACACCATGGTTCCAGTGAGAGTTTTGAACACAAGACCACACACTGTCAAACTAAGGCGAGGAGAGGTGACTGGAAAATGCACGCCGATTACCGCCGTCGCAACAATATCTGAACATGATGCTCCAAAACCTCTCCCATCACCTTGGACAGCGGAAACGAGAGAGACGATTCTTCAGTCCAGTGACCTGAGTCAGGAGCAGCGAACTATGGCAGAGAATCTTATCAATGAGTACGCTGATGTATTTGCTTCACAGGACGGAGAATACGGCCGAACACACCTGGTACAACATCGAATAGACACTGGTGATACTAGACCAATTCATCAGCCTGCTAGGCGACTTCCACTGGCAAAGCAGACAGAAGTTGCAGAGATGGTGTCGGCAATGGAGAAAGAAGGTCTGATTGAAAGTTCCAAAAGTCCGTGGGCATCACCGGTTGTACTGGTTAAGAAGCAAGATGGCAGCACGCGGTTCTGCGTGGACTATCGGCAGCTCAATTACGTCACCAAGAAAGACAGCTATTCTCTGCCACGGATTGACGACACGCTAGACACACTATCAGGAGCCCGATGGTTTTCCACTCTCGACTTGAAGAGTGGCTACTGGCAGGTACAGATCCATCCAGAAGACCGGCAGAAAACCGCCTTCACCGCAGGAAATGGGCTATGGCAATTCACGGTAATGCCATTCGGGCTGTGCAATGCTCCGGCGACTTTCGAGCGATTGATGGAATGTGTCCTGCAAGGGTTAACATGGAAAACCTGTTTGGTATACTTGGATGATGTCATCGTCGTAGGAAAAACGTTTGCGCAACACCGAGACAATCTAAGGGATGTGTTTAAAAGGCTTCGAAGTGCCCACCTGAAGCTCAAACCCAAGAAGTGTGCCCTGTTTAGAGCGGAAGTCAAGTACCTGGGGCACATAATTTCAGCGAAAGGAGTGAGAACCGATCCAGAGAGGGTCGAAGCGGTGAAAAACTGGCCAGTCCCCAAGGATAAACACCAACTAAGGAGCTTCCTGGGCCTAGCCACCTACTACAGACGGTTCGTGAAGGATTTTGCCGGGATCGCAAAGAGCCTGCACCAGTTGACGGAAAAGGGAAAACAATTCAAATGGTCCATTGAGTGTGAGAAGAGCTTGAAGGCACTTAAACAACGGCTATGCGATGCCCCGATACTGGCTTACCCCACTCCCGGGGAAACGTTCATTGTGAATGCAGATGCTAGTAATGTCGGGGTAGGAGCCGTACTCTCCCAGGTGCATGACGGCCAAGAGAAGGTGGTTGCGTACTTCAGCAAGGTGCTCTCTAAGCCAGAAAGGAACTACTGCGTGACAAGGAGAGAACTTCTAGCTTTGATCTTTGCTACGAAGCATTTTCACAAATACCTCTACGGGAGGAAGTTCGTTCTTCGCACAGACCATGCAGCCTTAAAATGGCTATTACAGTTCAAGAGTCCTGAGGGTCAGGTCGCAAGATGGATCGAAAGGCTGCAAATCTACGACTACGAAATACAGCATCGTAAAGGAAGGCTCCACTCTAATGCGGATGCACTGTCCCGGAGACCATGCAGAACGGATTGTAAACATTGTGCGCGTCAGGAAGAATGGGAGCTGGTTTCCATCCAAAGAATGAGAGCCGAACCTATCGCCGGCTGGAGCGTAAATGAGATCCGGAACGCACAGAAGGAAGACCCGGATATCGAGCCGATTCTGGCCTGGAAGGAGAACATGGAGAAACCGGATCATCAGGACATCTCTCACAGAAGCCCGACCTTAAATGCATATTTTGCGCAGTGGGACTCCCTCCATGTCCAAGAAGGTGTTCTGAGAAGAAAATGGGAATCCTCCGACGGAAAGTCGTTTGTAATGCAGCTTGTCGTACCGCGGACGAGGGTCAAGGAGGTGTTACATTAAATGCATGGCGGGGCGACCGGAGGCCACTTGGGAGTGAATAAGACGCTAGAAAAGGTACGAGAACGTTTCCATTGGTTAAAAGCGAAGGAAGATATCGAAGACTGGTGCAGAAAATGCGACGTGTGTGCAGCTAGCAAGGGTCCGAGAATCAAAACTCGAGGTAAGATGCACCAATACAACGTGGGAGCACCTTTCGAACGAATCGCCATTGACATCGCAGGGCCCTTTCCGGAAACCGACAATGGTAATCGGTATATACTCGTAGTGATGGACTACTTCAGTAAGTGGCCGGAAGCATTTCCGATCCCTAACCAGGAAGCCAGAACCGTGGCGGAGCAGATCGTCTACAATTGGGTTAGCAGATTCGGTGTGCCCTTGGAATTGCATTCTGACCAAGGGCGGAACTTCGAGTCAAGAATCTTCCAAGAGATGTGTCAACTACTCGGAATCAAAAAGACAAGGACAACCCCGCTTCATCCACAGTCGGACGGTATGGTGGAGCGTTTCAATAGGACTTTGGACGAACATCTCTCGAAGGTCATAGGTGACTACCAACGGGATTGGGACCGGCAGATTCCCTTGTTTTTGATGGCCTATAGAAGTGCCGTGCATAGCACTACTCGACATACGCGGTTCGAAATCTTATTTGGTGGAATAGCTCGTTTACCCAGTGAGGTGAAATTTGGATCTCCTACCAATGAGCCCAGAAATGAAGAAGAGTACGTGTCGGACCTTAGGGAAAGGCTTAGGGACATACACCAAAGGACCAGAAGCCAGATTAAGATGACGAGCGACCGCATGGAGACCAGGTATGATGCCAAGGCAACAACGTCAGGATTCCAGGAAGGAGATCTGGTGTGGCTGTATAATCCCCATCGCCAAAAGGGGAAATCACCTAAATTACAGCGGAACTGGGAAGGTCCCTACAGAATAGTAACCCGCATCAACGATGTTGTCTACCGCATCCAGCGAGGACAGAGGGCCAAAATGAAAGTGGTTCATGTGGACCGACTGAGTCGATACAATGGCCGAAATGAGGATGCACTTGTTCGGGACGAACACGTCTAAGAGGGGGGCAGTGTAGCATAATAATAACTACGCTCCCATGACTATGCAGCAAATTCCGAAGTGACTTTTCATTCTGGCAGAATTTTGGTTCGAACTGTCCTTTCATTCGAGGTTCGTGTCTGGGACGAAGTCTCCACAGCTCATGTCAACGAAAGAGACGAATAATATCAGGCATAAAAGGGAATTATAACTGCAAGAATTATTTCTCTTGTTCCAGTGGTCGAAGAATTTGCTAGAAGTTTCTGGCTATCAGAAACTTCTGCTATATAAGGACAGATGGCGATCAAAAAGACACAGTTGGTTTAGAACCGTGGCGAAGAGATTGGAAAAGTGATAATGGGCGAAGTTGTAATTTGGTGATAAATTGAAAGTGGAGAGTAAACAAGAAAAAGCAATTAGTTTGGATTTGTGAATTAAGTAATTGAAAGGAGATAAAGTGATTTGAGAGGAAAGAGACCTTGTAAGAAAAGAATTTGCGAAGAATAGTATAGTGTGAACTTGAATTGTTCTATAGACTAGAAAATAAAGAAATAAATTTCACAGAATATCGTTTTATCTACTCGAGCCGTAGCTTGCATATTACAATATTAAAAACGTTTACAAACTACTAGTTAAAGTCAACTTAGAAAATAACATTTAATGTACTTCCTGGGAACCCTTTCCCTGGGGTCGGCCGCAAGTGGACAGTATTACGAGCAATGGAGCATTGCAGTTCTGGCCACTTCCGACCACCCCCCAAGTTATACAACCAAATTATTTATTATACTTAAATACCTATTTATAGAACACAACCGTAAGCCTTGGCAGATAGTGTTGTATCCTTTAGAATTAAGCTGTGTATTTATTGTAATGTTATTGTACTGTTATAATAATAATAATATATTTCTGTATGAATATCATTTTGAGAGCTGTAAAAAAATGCAATCATTTTGTCATTTAACTCATTTGACTTCACGTAGATTTGTTTCAATTCATGACTTCAATAATGACTTCAACTTAGAAAAAATAAATCACCATTCATTCTGAAGTCATGATTAAGCAATCATTTTTTGCAATCATAATTTTAAAGTCAAACTGAATGCAATCATTTTGAATGCTCTGCCTTCATTGAAGTCACCTTGAAGTCACTAACATTCACTGCATTCACTTGTAGTCATTGAAATCTTTGAAGTCATCTGAAGTCATTGAAGTCTATTAGGTGCAAGCAAGACAATGTATACCTATACTAACTGTGTAGTGTGGATAATGCTTCTTGATCAAAACATTCAATGAACAACTACTGTAAGAAAAACACTGAAGATATAAGTTTTCCATTTAAAATATACAGATGGGTAACCTGGGTTTATTAGGTCCAATGCAAAAACTTAAAAGAAATGAAACATTGCTGTAGGAAATAGTGCTTTCCTGCGGTTTAAGCTGAATGTTTTTGATACTGCATAGAATTTAGGACACTCTTATTTTATGGTGTGAAGTAATTATCTCAACATTTTAAAACCACAATGTATAGATGATTATGATACGGATAAGAAACAGGGCATAATGGATGTCTAAAGGTGATCATTCCACTAAGCATATTCAGATATGAATAAAAACAAAAAAAAAAAGCAATGAAATTATTTAATTCATATTTTATGCATAGTTGATATAATAATAAAAACAAATATATGGTTTATTTATTCATTTATATATGTACCTAAAAGGATTTTGAGGTCTAAATTAATTATTGAATTAAATTATTTTTGTTGTATTTATTTATGTCCGAACTTTATTATTGCTTTTACACGAAGATGTACAGGCATGTTTTCATTTATAATATTATTCATTTATAATATTGTAATATGCGTGCTACGGCTCGAGTAGATAAAACAATATTCTGTGAAATTATTTCTTTATTTCTAGTCTCTAGAACAATTCAGGTTAACACTATACTATTCTTCGCAATTCTTTTCTTACAAGGTCTCTGTCCTCTCAAATCACTTTATCTCCTTTCAATTACTTAATTCACAAATCCAAACTAATTACTTCTTCTTGTTAAATCTCAACTTCCAATTTATCACAAAATTACAACTTCGCCCACTATCACTTTTCTAATCTCTTCGCCACAGTTTAGAAACTACTGCTGCTTTCTCAATCGCCATCTGTCCTTATATAGCAGAAGTTTCTGATAGCCAGAAACTTCTAGCAAATTCTTCGACCACTGGAACAATAGAAATTCTGATGTAATAATTCTTGCAGTTATAATTCCCTTTTATCCCTGATATTATTCGTCTCTTTCGTTGACATGAGCTGTGGAGACTTCACGAACCTCGAACGAAAGGACAGTTCGAACCAAAATTCTGCCAGAATGAAAAGTCACTTCGGAATTTGCTGCATAGTCATAGGAGCGTAGTTATTATTATGCTACACTGCCCCCCTCTTAGACGTGTTCGTCCCGAACAAGTGCATCCTCATTTCGGCCATTGTATCGACTCAGTCGGTCCACATGAACCACTTTCATTTTGGCCCTCGGTCCTCGCTGGATGCGGTAGACAACATCGTTGATGCGGGTTACTATTCTGTAGGGACCTTCCCAGTTCCGCTGTAATTTAGGTGATTTCCCCTTTTGGCGATGGGGATTATACAGCCACACCAGATCTCCTTCCTGGAATCCTGACGTTGTTGCCTTGGCATCATACCTGGTCTTCATGCGGTCGCTCGTCATCTTAATCTGGCTTCTGGTCCTTTGGTGTATGTCCCTAAGCCTTTCCCTAAGGTCCGCCACGTACTCTTCTTCATTTCTGGGCTCATTGATAGGAGATCCAAATTTCACCTCACTGGGTAAACGAGCTATTCCACCAAATAAGACTTCGAACGGCGTATGTCGAGTAGTGCTATGCACGGCACTTCTATAGGCCATCAAAAACAAGGGAATCTGCCGGTCCCAATCCCGTTGGTAGTCACCTATGACCTTCGAGAGATGTTCGTCCAAAGTCCTATTGAAACGCTCCACCATACCGTCCGACTGTGGATGAAGCGGGGTTGTCCTTGTCTTTTTGATTCCGAGTAGTTGACACATCTCTTGGAAGATTCTTGACTCGAAGTTCCGCCCTTGGTCGGAATGCAATTCCAAGGGCACACCGAATCTGCTAACCCAATTGTAGACGATCTGCTCCGCCACGGTTCTGGCTTCCTGGTTAGGGATCGGAAACGCTTCCGGCCACTTACTGAAGTAGTCCATCACTACGAGTATATACCGATTACCATTGCCGGTTTCCGGAAAGGGCCCTGCGATGTCAATGGCGATTCGTTCGAAAGGTGCTCCCACGTTGTATTGGTGCATCTTACCTCGAGTTTTGATTCTCGGACCCTTGCTAGCTGCACACACGTCGCATCTTCTGCACCAGTCTTCGATATCTTCCTTCGCTTTTAACCAATAAAAACGTTCTCGTACCTTTTCTAGCGTCTTATTCACTACCAAGTGGCCTCCGGTCGCCCCGCCATGCATTTCCTGTAACACCTCCTTGACCCTCGTCCGCGGTATGACAAGCTGCATTACAAACGACTTTCCGTCGGAGGATTCCCATTTTCTTCTCAGAACACCTTCTTGGACATGGAGGGATCCCATTACGCAAAATATGCCTTTAAGGTCGGGCTTCTGTGAGAGATGTCCTGGTGATCCGGTTTCTCCATGTTCTCCTTCCAGGCCAGAATCGGCTCGATATCCGGGTCTTCCTTCTGAGCGTTCCGGATCTCAACTACGCTCCAGCCGGCGATAGGTTCGGCTCTCATTCTTTGGATGGAAACCAGCTCCCGTTCTTCCTGACGCGCACAATGTTTACAATCCGTTCTGCATGGTCTCCGGGACAGTGCATCCGCATTAGAGTAGAGTTTTCCTTTTACGATGCTGTATTTCGTAGTCGTAGATTTGCAGCCTTTCGATCCATCTTGCGATCTGACCCTCAGGACTCTTGAACTGTAATAGCCATTTTAAGGCTGCATGGTCTGTGCGAAGAACGAACTTCCTCCCGTAGAGGTATTTGTGAAAATGCTTCGTAGCAAAGATCAAAGCTAGAAGTTCTCTCCTTGTCACGCAGTAGTTCCTTTCTGGCTTAGAGAGCACCTTGCTGAAGTACGCAACCACCTTCTCTTGGCCGTCATGCACCTGGGAGAGTACGGCTCCTACCCCGACATTACTAGCATCTGCATTCACAATGAACGTTTCCCCGGGAGTGGGGTAAGCCAGTATCGGGGCATCGCATAGCCGTTGTTTAAGTGCCTTCAAGCTCTTCTCACACTCAATGGACCATTTGAATTGTTTTCCCTTTTCCGTCAACTGGTGCAGGCTCTTTGCGATCCCGGCAAAATCCTTCACGAACCGTCTGTAGTAGGTGGCTAGGCCCAGGAAGCTCCTTAGTTGGTGTTTATCCTTGGGGACTGGCCAGTTTTTCACCGCTTCGACCTTCTCTGGATCGGTTCTCACTCCTTTCGCTGAAATTATGTGTCCCACAGGGCGCACTTCTTGGGGTTGAGCTTCAGGTGGGCACTTCGAAGCCTTTGAAACACATCCCTTAGATTGTCTCGGTGTTGCGCAAACGTTTTTCCTACGACGATGACATCATCCAAGTATACCAAACAGGTTTTCCATGTTAACACACATTCCATCAATCGCTCGAAAGTCGCCGGAGCATTGCACAGCCCGAATGGCATTACCGCGAATTGCCATAACCCATTTCCTGCGGTGAAGGCGGTTTTCTCCCGGTCTTCTGGATGGATCTGTACCTGCCAGTAGCCACTCTTCAAGTCGAGAGTGGAAAACCATCGGGCTCCTGATAGTGTGTCTAGCGTGTCGTCAATCCGTGGCAGAGGGTAGCTGTCTTTCTTGGTGACGTAATTGAGCTGCCGATAGTCCACGCAGAACCGCGTGCTGTCATCTTTCTTCTTAACCAGTACAACCGGTGATGCCCACGGACTTTTGGAACTTTCAATCACACCTTCTTTCTCCATTGCCGACACCATCTCTGCAACTTCTGTCTGCTTTGCCAATGGAAGGCGCCTAGCAGGCTGACGAATTGGTCTAGTATCACCAGTGTCTATTCGATGTTGTACCAGGTGTGTTCGGCCGTATTCTCCGTCCTGTGAGGCAAATACATCAGCGTACTTATTGATAAGATTCTCTGCCATAGTTCGCTGCTCCTGATTCAGCTCACTGGACTGGAGAATCGTCTCTCTCGTTTCCGCTGTCCAAGGTGATGGGAGAGGTTTTGGAGCATCACGTTCGGATATTGCTGCGACGGCGGTAATCGGCGTGCATTTTCCAGTCACCTCTCCTCGCCTTAGTTTGACAGTGTGTGGTCTTGCGTTCAAAACCCTCACTGGAACCATGGTGTTCTTTGGTTCGACTAACGTCTTTCCCACGATGTAGTCTTGAGAATTCTTCTCTGGGTCTGGTTCTACTATGTAGAATCGGTGGCTCCCAAGATCACCTTCCAGCTTCGTCCAAATGATTGTGTCTGAAGACGGCGGCAAAACTTCGTCTTTGCTGATGACTGTCCTGAGAGTTACGGCATTCTCGTTTCCGTACACCATCGGAATCTCCACATTTCGATACCTCAGTACTTGCATCCCGATGTCCAAGATTACTTCATTTGCTTTCATGAAGTCTATTCCGATGATGCACTCGTCGCATATATCTGCCACCAGAAACGCATGGGAGAACGTCAGTCCCGCCAGAGTAATCGTAAGACGAACTTCTCCAAACACCTTCGCCATTTCCCCTGTTGCAGTCTTCAGGCAGTAGCTGTTGGTGTTGTGCAGCCAGGAGCTTCTGACGATATCTCTTCTTACAATGGAGGCAGTGGCACCTGTGTCGATGGTGGCTACGCACTTTTTCTTGTTGATTAGTGCCTCCACTGTCAGGCTCTTGTTACCCCGTTTGGTTTGCGAAACTTGAATGGTGGTCCTGGGGGCCTCGATTTCAGTAACCAACTTCTGCCCCGCGAAGTTGGTCCTTACGCATTTCCCGACTGCTAGTTTTGGTAAGTCTGACTGACAGCCAGACGCTTCCTCTCTGCTTCTCCTACTTCCGCAATGTGGACAATTTCCTCGTCTAGGTGCACTTCTGCACTGCCGTTGTAGGTGTCCGGTTTGGTTGCAATTCCAGCAACGGATTTGACTTCCGCGAGCTTTGCCTTCATCCATGACGGCTGTTCTCTGGCATGAGCATTCCACGACGGACATTTCCCTGACACGGTGTATTCCCTGGTATGCTTGGTCCGCAGCCTTCATTGACAAAGCGAATGCCAATGCCTCGGGGAGAGTTCGCTTTTCAGCCATCCTTACAGCCATTTGCAGTTGTCTGTCCTCTATGGCCTGAATAAAAGCTTCCACTGCCATTTCGTTGATAAGCTCCTCACCGGCTTTAGGGTATGAAAGATGGGCTAGTCGCTCTATATCCGCTTGCAACTGTTGGAGCGTTTCCCCCCTTTTCTGGACTCGACTACGCAGCTGAACCCTGTACACCGGCTGCATGTGTTCATCCCCAAACCGCATCTCGATAGCCTGAACCAGAGAGTCGTAGTTATGCTGTTTATCTTCCGGGATGGTCTGCAAGAGCTCCGCAGCTGGACCCCTCAGTGCAAGTGTGAGTGCAATGGACTTCTCTTCATCGTCCCAGCTATTGGTCATTGCGGCCGCTTCGAATTACCTTTCATAAATTGGCCATGATGTTTGACCATCGAAGATAGGGGGCTGCATCTCCTTTCTTCTCAGACCGTCAGTGGAATATTCCCGTGCTTTCTGTCTCTTCACGTTGCTGAGTTCCTTAGCAAGATTTTCGACTTGCTTTCCTACTCTCTCGAATTGCGTATCCACTTTTTCAAACTGAGTCTCTATCTTCCCGAACTGAGTTTCATGTTTCTTAAAATTTTCACCGAATCTAGTTTCGACTTTTTCGAGTTGCGTCTCGACCTTCTCGATTTTCTCTTCGATCACTTCGAATTTGGATTCCAAGTTCTTGTTTTGCTCATCAAGTTTACTTTCCAGAGCATCTAGAGAATTCTTTTGTTCGTCCATTGCTTTCTTTTGTTCATACAGCTTAAGTTCTAGAGAATTCTTTTGTTCGTCCAGCTTAAGTTCTAGAGAGTTCCTTTGGTCGCCCATTGCTTTCTTTTGTTCGTCCATCGCTTTCTTTTGTTCGTCCAGCTTAAGTTCTAGAGAGTTCTTTTGATCGTCTATTGCTTTCTTTTGGTCATCGAGCTTAAGTTCCAGAGACTTCTTTTGGTCTTCCATTTTTTTCCTTTGTTCGTCCATGACTGACTTAAGTTGCAGGAGCAGACTTGTTATATCCGGGTCGGCTACTGTACTTGCTGGTTCCTCTTCCACGTCAAACTCTACGTCATGCGGATTTTCACCTTCCTGCGTTACTGCTTCTTCCAGACGAATCAGTAGGGCATCTTTTCCCCCAGTTGTGTCGAGGATTACGCTTACTGAGTTCTGCCTTTAGTTGAGTTATAGTTAGTTTTCCCAATTTGCGACCCATTTTGCGCAACTAATTAACTCAACACAGAAATGGTTTTTTTTTTTTCTTTTTTTTTTTTTTCTTGTGCAATTTCACACCACGGAAATAGTTATTCACAGAATAAGTTTTATCCCGCTTCTGACACCAATGTAATATGCGTGCTACGGCTCGAGTAGATAAAACAATATTCTGTGAAATTATTTCTTTATTTCTAGTCTCTAGAACAATTCAGGTTAACACTATACTATCCTTCGCAATTCATTTCTTACAAGGTCTCTGTCCTCTCAAATCACTTTATCTCCTTTCAATTACTTAATTCATAAATCCAAACTAATTACTTCTTCTTGTTAAATCTCAACTTCCAATTTATCACAAAATTACAACTTCGCCCACTATCACTTTTCTAATCTCTTCGCCACAGTTTAGAAACTACTGTTGCTTTCTCAATCGCCATCTGTCCTTATATAGCAGAAGTTTCTGATAGCCAGAAACTTCTAGCAAATTCTTCGACCACTGGAACAATAGAAATTCTTATGTAATAATTCTTGCAGTTATAATTCCCTTTTATCCCTGATATTATTCGTCTCTTTCGTTGACATGAGCTGTGGAGACTTCACGAACCTCGAATGAAAGGACAGTTCGAACCAAAATTCTGCCAGAATGAAGTCACTTCGGAATTTGCTGCATAAACGTAGGAGCGTAGTTATTATTATGCTACAATATTATTCTATTATTTTCTTTTTAATTTATGTATTGGTAGTGATTGTTTATTAGTAATTTTTTTATTTTCATTTATTTATTCTTCTGGTAGACGACACTAAAAAAACAGGTTCAATAACTTGAATGACTTCAACGAATTTAAAAGAATTCAATGACTTCAGATTACATCAAAGACATCAATGACTTCAAGTGAATGCAATGAATGCTAGTGAATTTAAGGAGACTTCAATAAATGCAGGGCATTCAAAATGATTGCATTCATTTTAACTTCAAAATTATGATTGCAGAAAATGTTTGCTAAATCATGACTGCAGAATGAATGGTGATTTATTTTTTCTAAGTTGAAGTCATTGAATTGAAACAAATCCACGTGAATTCTTAGTATGATTTCAATTAATGCATTAAGCTATGATTGCATTCTTTTTTGCCATTTAACATAATTTTAGTTTTTTTTGTCGATTCGTCGCCTGCCTTTTTCACTCAGCTCATAATTCACTAACCATTTCTTAGAGGACTTTGACATTTGTATTTCTGTCATACAATTTCATTGATATAAGGACACATTTTAAGTTCACACCCTGTTTGCGAAACGCTTTTCAGATGTACGTTTGCTCTATCGTTTCGAAAGCTTTGTATTCTATATTCATTACATTTCGAGAATTTGATTTACCATCTGAAAATGATCAGTAGTGGATGGTTGGTTAGAATCAAGAGTAGTTTACATTCTTTCAAAACGGCATTTTGCAAGGACTGTATAGTGTTGAAATCAAGCTAATATGTCGGTAATTATTTACATATATACAATGTACATATATGTTACTTTACCTCTGAATCGGTATTCAGATTTACTACGTAGAAGAGACGTAACCTCCTCTCCGTTGTTACCGAAAAATTGTGAAATACTTTTTCCGGTGTTCTTTATGTTCGTTTAGGTCTGCTATATTATTTATGGATTCCCTTTGGTGGCATCTTTAATTATTTTGATTGGTTGTTCTTTTTTTTCTGATCATTATGCGCAAATTCATTAGCTTATGCTTTTCAGAAGTACTTGGATTTTCTTCGAAGGTGTTCTCGGTTTTCTTTGATGATGGTGTTAGAATATAATCGTATCTTTCTGCAGATTCCTCGATTGTGCGTTCCGTTTTATTGTCAGAGACTTGGACTGTATCATTTCTTAAATAAATTATTCGAAAATGTTGCTGCAGATCATTGCGCGATGGTCAGAGCCAAATTTCAAGCTATTTAATCAATTTCTTATTTTTATTCGTATTTGTATTTTTTGCGATAAAAGCATATTATGGTAATATAATACAAGATCAAATATCTTATAGAAGTATTAAATTCCATTAACATTTTATAAATAAACATATCCATATATACATATATCACACATTTTTGACAAATATTGGATAGATTATATTTTATTAAAAAAAGGTATTATAAAAGGTACAAAAGGTTGTAGATTACTAAT